>OY982956.1:0-600000 GCA_963890685.1 Plagodis pulveraria
AAAAAAAAAAAAAAACCTAACCTAACCTAACCCAGTAGATATATCTTCTTCTAAACTTTCCCCAACATAGGTGTGTCATACCTCTATAGAAGCGGATTCACGTCCCGAACACAACTAAATAGTAAAAATTGAACAATATTAATTAGGGAAAATTTTATAGGTATTTTAGTAGATTCTGACAGAAAATATCGAAATTTCAACTTGGAAACATTTCCATTAGAGTCCCCTACAGTCCGACTGGGTGTGTGATACCATCCAAGACGCAGCTCCGCCCCCCCTACACAACCTGCAAAAAATAAAATTTATTAGTATTATAGTTTAGAAATAATAGCGTTTTTCCTCAAAATCTTAGTGAAAATCTTCAAATTTTAGGCATAACTTCGCAAATTTTCACCCGTTTGTCACTTTTTTGGAGTGCAAATTCGCTTGCGGAGCTCGTACGCACCCCGCGCACCCGCCCGCAGCGCCAAAAACCCCAAAAAGCGACGACAATTTTCAAATTTTGGCATCTCAGTACATTTTGTATGTAAAAAGTCTTCATAGGCGGTCACATACCCTAAATCCATAGTAGATATATCTTCTTCTAAACTTTCCCCAACATAGGTGTGTCATACCTCTATAGAAGCGGATTCACGTCCCGAACACAACTAAATAGTAAAAATTGAACAATATTAATTAGGGAAAATTTTATAGGTATTTTAGTAGATTCTGACAGAAAATATCGAAATTTCAACTTGGAAACATTTCCATTAGAGTCCCCTACAGTCCGACTGGGTGTGTGATACCATCCAAGACGCAGCTCCGCCCCCCCTACACAACCTGCAAAAAATAAAATTTATTAGTATTATAGTTTAGAAATAATAGCGTTTTTCCTCAAAATCTTAGTGAAAATCTTCAAATTTTAGGCATAACTTCGCAAATTTTCACCCGTTTGTCACTTTTTTGGAGTGCAAATTCGCTTGCGGAGCTCGTACGCACCCCGCGCACCCGCCCGCAGCGCCAAAAACCCCAAAAAGCGACGACAATTTTCAAATTTTGGCATCTCAGTACATTTTGTATGTAAAAAGTCTTCATAGGCGGTCACATACCCTAAATCCATAGTAGATATATCTTCTTCTAAACTTTCCCCAACATAGGTGTGTCATACCTCTATAGAAGCGGATTCACGTCCCGAACACAACTAAATAGTAAAAATTGAACAATATTAATTAGGGAAAATTTTATAGGTATTTTAGTAGATTCTGACAGAAAATATCGAAATTTCAACTTGGAAACATTTCCATTAGAGTCCCCTACAGTCCGACTGGGTGTGTGATACCATCCAAGACGCAGCTCCGCCCCCCCTACACAACCTGCAAAAAATAAAATTTATTAGTATTATAGTTTAGAAATAATAGCGTTTTTCCTCAAAATCTTAGTGAAAATCTTCAAATTTTAGGCATAACTTCGCAAATTTTCACCCGTTTGTCACTTTTTTGGAGTGCAAATTCGCTTGCGGAGCTCGTACGCACCCCGCGCACCCGCCCGCAGCGCCAAAAACCCCAAAAAGCGACGACAATTTTCAAATTTTGGCATCTCAGTACATTTTGTATGTAAAAAGTCTTCATAGGCGGTCACATACCCTAAATCCATAGTAGATATATCTTCTTCTAAACTTTCCCCAACATAGGTGTGTCATACCTCTATAGAAGCGGATTCACGTCCCGAACACAACTAAATAGTAAAAATTGAACAATATTAATTAGGGAAAATTTTATAGGTATTTTAGTAGATTCTGACAGAAAATATCGAAATTTCAACTTGGAAACATTTCCATTAGAGTCCCCTACAGTCCGACTGGGTGTGTGATACCATCCAAGACGCAGCTCCGCCCCCCCTACACAACCTGCAAAAAATAAAATTTATTAGTATTATAGTTTAGAAATAATAGCGTTTTTCCTCAAAATCTTAGTGAAAATCTTCAAATTTTAGGCATAACTTCGCAAATTTTCACCCGTTTGTCACTTTTTTGGAGTGCAAATTCGCTTGCGGAGCTCGTACGCACCCCGCGCACCCGCCCGCAGCGCCAAAAACCCCAAAAAGCGACGACAATTTTCAAAATTTGGCATCTCAGTACATTTTGTATGTAAAAAGTCTTCATAGGCGGTCACATACCCTAAATCCATAGTAGATATATCTTCTTCTAAACTTTCCCCAACATAGGTGTGTCATACCTCTATAGAAGCGGATTCACGTCCCGAACACAACTAAATAGTAAAAATTGAACAATATTAATTAGGGAAAATTTTATAGGTATTTTAGTAGATTCTGACAGAAAATATCGAAATTTCAACTTGGAAACATTTCCATTAGAGTCCCCTACAGTCCGACTGGGTGTGTGATACCATCCAAGACGCAGCTCCGTCCCCCCTACACAACCTGCAAAAAATAAAATTTATTAGTATTATAGTTTAGAAATAATAGCGTTTTTCCTCAAAATCTTAGTGAAAATCTTCAAATTTTAGGCATAACTTCGCAAATTTTCACCCGTTTGTCACTTTTTTGGAGTGCAAATTCGCTTGCGGAGCTCGTACGCACCCCGCGCACCCGCCCGCAGCGCCAAAAACCCCAAAAAGCGACGACAATTTTCAAAATTTGGCATCTCAGTACATTTTGTATGTAAAAAGTCTTCATAGGCGGTCACATACCCTAAATCCATAGTAGATATATCTTCTTCTAAACTTTCCCCAACATAGGTGTGTCATACCTCTATAGAAGCGGATTCACGTCCCGAACACAACTAAATAGTAAAAATTGAACAATATTAATTAGGGAAAATTTTATAGGTATTTTAGTAGATTCTGACAGAAAATATCGAAATTTCAACTTGGAAACATTTCCATTAGAGTCCCCTACAGTCCGACTGGGTGTGTGATACCATCCAAGACGCAGCTCCGTCCCCCCTACACAACCTGCAAAAAATAAAATTTATTAGTATTATAGTTTAGAAATAATAGCGTTTTTCCTCAAAATCTTAGTGAAAATCTTCAAATTTTAGGCATAACTTCGCAAATTTTCACCCGTTTGTCACTTTTTTGGAGTGCAAATTCGCTTGCGGAGCTCGTACGCACCCCGCGCACCCGCCCGCAGCGCCAAAAACCCCAAAAAGCGACGACAATTTTCAAAATTTGGCATCTCAGTACATTTTGTATGTAAAAAGTCTTCATAGGCGGTCACATACCCTAAATCCATAGTAGATATATCTTCTTCTAAACTTTCCCCAACATAGGTGTGTCATACCTCTATAGAAGCGGATTCACGTCCCGAACACAACTAAATAGTAAAAATTGAACAATATTAATTAGGGAAAATTTTATAGGTATTTTAGTAGATTCTGACAGAAAATATCGAAATTTCAACTTGGAAACATTTCCATTAGAGTCCCCTACAGTCCGACTGGGTGTGTGATACCATCCAAGACGCAGCTCCGTCCCCCCTACACAACCTGCAAAAAATAAAATTTATTAGTATTATAGTTTAGAAATAATAGCGTTTTTCCTCAAAATCTTAGTGAAAATCTTCAAATTTTAGGCATAACTTCGCAAATTTTCACCCGTTTGTCACTTTTTTGGAGTGCAAATTCGCTTGCGGAGCTCGTACGCACCCCGCGCACCCGCCCGCAGCGCCAAAAACCCCAAAAAGCGACGACAATTTTCAAATTTTGGCATCTCAGTACATTTTGTATGTAAAAAGTCTTCATAGGCGGTCACATACCCTAAATCCATAGTAGATATATCTTCTTCTAAACTTTCCCCAACATAGGTGTGTCATACCTCTATAGAAGCGGATTCACGTCCCGAACACAACTAAATAGTAAAAATTGAACAATATTAATTAGGGAAAATTTTATAGGTATTTTAGTAGATTCTGACAGAAAATATCGAAATTTCAACTTGGAAACATTTCCATTAGAGTCCCCTACAGTCCGACTGGGTGTGTGATACCATCCAAGACGCAGCTCCGCCCCCCCTACACAACCTGCAAAAAATAAAATTTATTAGTATTATAGTTTAGAAATAATAGCGTTTTTCCTCAAAATCTTAGTGAAAATCTTCAAATTTTAGGCATAACTTCGCAAATTTTCACCCGTTTGTCACTTTTTTGGAGTGCAAATTCGCTTGCGGAGCTCGTACGCACCCCGCGCACCCGCCCGCAGCGCCAAAAACCCCAAAAAGCGACGACAATTTTCAAAATTTGGCATCTCAGTACATTTTGTATGTAAAAAGTCTTCATAGGCGGTCACATACCCTAAATCCATAGTAGATATATCTTCTTCTAAACTTTCCCCAACATAGGTGTGTCATACCTCTATAGAAGCGGATTCACGTCCCGAACACAACTAAATAGTAAAAATTGAACAATATTAATTAGGGAAAATTTTATAGGTATTTTAGTAGATTCTGACAGAAAATATCGAAATTTCAACTTGGAAACATTTCCATTAGAGTCCCCTACAGTCCGACTGGGTGTGTGATACCATCCAAGACGCAGCTCCGTCCCCCCTACACAACCTGCAAAAAATAAAATTTATTAGTATTATAGTTTAGAAATAATAGCGTTTTTCCTCAAAATCTTAGTGAAAATCTTCAAATTTTAGGCATAACTTCGCAAATTTTCACCCGTTTGTCACTTTTTTGGAGTGCAAATTCGCTTGCGGAGCTCGTACGCACCCCGCGCACCCGCCCGCAGCGCCAAAAACCCCAAAAAGCGACGACAATTTTCAAAATTTGGCATCTCAGTACATTTTGTATGTAAAAAGTCTTCATAGGCGGTCACATACCCTAAATCCATAGTAGATATATCTTCTTCTAAACTTTCCCCAACATAGGTGTGTCATACCTCTATAGAAGCGGATTCACGTCCCGAACACAACTAAATAGTAAAAATTGAACAATATTAATTAGGGAAAATTTTATAGGTATTTTAGTAGATTCTGACAGAAAATATCGAAATTTCAACTTGGAAACATTTCCATTAGAGTCCCCTACAGTCCGACTGGGTGTGTGATACCATCCAAGACGCAGCTCCGTCCCCCCTACACAACCTGCAAAAAATAAAATTTATTAGTATTATAGTTTAGAAATAATAGCGTTTTTCCTCAAAATCTTAGTGAAAATCTTCAAATTTTAGGCATAACTTCGCAAATTTTCACCCGTTTGTCACTTTTTTGGAGTGCAAATTCGCTTGCGGAGCTCGTACGCACCCCGCGCACCCGCCCGCAGCGCCAAAAACCCCAAAAAGCGACGACAATTTTCAAAATTTGGCATCTCAGTACATTTTGTATGTAAAAAGTCTTCATAGGCGGTCACATACCCTAAATCCATAGTAGATATATCTTCTTCTAAACTTTCCCCAACATAGGTGTGTCATACCTCTATAGAAGCGGATTCACGTCCCGAACACAACTAAATAGTAAAAATTGAACAATATTAATTAGGGAAAATTTTATAGGTATTTTAGTAGATTCTGACAGAAAATATCGAAATTTCAACTTGGAAACATTTCCATTAGAGTCCCCTACAGTCCGACTGGGTGTGTGATACCATCCAAGACGCAGCTCCGTCCCCCCTACACAACCTGCAAAAAATAAAATTTATTAGTATTATAGTTTAGAAATAATAGCGTTTTTCCTCAAAATCTTAGTGAAAATCTTCAAATTTTAGGCATAACTTCGCAAATTTTCACCCGTTTGTCACTTTTTTGGAGTGCAAATTCGCTTGCGGAGCTCGTACGCACCCCGCGCACCCGCCCGCAGCGCCAAAAACCCCAAAAAGCGACGACAATTTTCAAAATTTGGCATCTCAGTACATTTTGTATGTAAAAAGTCTTCATAGGCGGTCACATACCCTAAATCCATAGTAGATATATCTTCTTCTAAACTTTCCCCAACATAGGTGTGTCATACCTCTATAGAAGCGGATTCACGTCCCGAACACAACTAAATAGTAAAAATTGAACAATATTAATTAGGGAAAATTTTATAGGTATTTTAGTAGATTCTGACAGAAAATATCGAAATTTCAACTTGGAAACATTTCCATTAGAGTCCCCTACAGTCCGACTGGGTGTGTGATACCATCCAAGACGCAGCTCCGTCCCCCCTACACAACCTGCAAAAAATAAAATTTATTAGTATTATAGTTTAGAAATAATAGCGTTTTTCCTCAAAATCTTAGTGAAAATCTTCAAATTTTAGGCATAACTTCGCAAATTTTCACCCGTTTGTCACTTTTTTGGAGTGCAAATTCGCTTGCGGAGCTCGTACGCACCCCGCGCACCCGCCCGCAGCGCCAAAAACCCCAAAAAGCGACGACAATTTTCAAAATTTGGCATCTCAGTACATTTTGTATGTAAAAAGTCTTCATAGGCGGTCACATACCCTAAATCCATAGTAGATATATCTTCTTCTAAACTTTCCCCAACATAGGTGTGTCATACCTCTATAGAAGCGGATTCACGTCCCGAACACAACTAAATAGTAAAAATTGAACAATATTAATTAGGGAAAATTTTATAGGTATTTTAGTAGATTCTGACAGAAAATATCGAAATTTCAACTTGGAAACATTTCCATTAGAGTCCCCTACAGTCCGACTGGGTGTGTGATACCATCCAAGACGCAGCTCCGTCCCCCCTACACAACCTGCAAAAAATAAAATTTATTAGTATTATAGTTTAGAAATAATAGCGTTTTTCCTCAAAATCTTAGTGAAAATCTTCAAATTTTAGGCATAACTTCGCAAATTTTCACCCGTTTGTCACTTTTTTGGAGTGCAAATTCGCTTGCGGAGCTCGTACGCACCCCGCGCACCCGCCCGCAGCGCCAAAAACCCCAAAAAGCGACGACAATTTTCAAATTTTGGCATCTCAGTACATTTTGTATGTAAAAAGTCTTCATAGGCGGTCACATACCCTAAATCCATAGTAGATATATCTTCTTCTAAACTTTCCCCAACATAGGTGTGTCATACCTCTATAGAAGCGGATTCACGTCCCGAACACAACTAAATAGTAAAAATTGAACAATATTAATTAGGGAAAATTTTATAGGTATTTTAGTAGATTCTGACAGAAAATATCGAAATTTCAACTTGGAAACATTTCCATTAGAGTCCCCTACAGTCCGACTGGGTGTGTGATACCATCCAAGACGCAGCTCCGCCCCCCCTACACAACCTGCAAAAAATAAAATTTATTAGTATTATAGTTTAGAAATAATAGCGTTTTTCCTCAAAATCTTAGTGAAAATCTTCAAATTTTAGGCATAACTTCGCAAATTTTCACCCGTTTGTCACTTTTTTGGAGTGCAAATTCGCTTGCGGAGCTCGTACGCACCCCGCGCACCCGCCCGCAGCGCCAAAAACCCCAAAAAGCGACGACAATTTTCAAAATTTGGCATCTCAGTACATTTTGTATGTAAAAAGTCTTCATAGGCGGTCACATACCCTAAATCCATAGTAGATATATCTTCTTCTAAACTTTCCCCAACATAGGTGTGTCATACCTCTATAGAAGCGGATTCACGTCCCGAACACAACTAAATAGTAAAAATTGAACAATATTAATTAGGGAAAATTTTATAGGTATTTTAGTAGATTCTGACAGAAAATATCGAAATTTCAACTTGGAAACATTTCCATTAGAGTCCCCTACAGTCCGACTGGGTGTGTGATACCATCCAAGACGCAGCTCCGTCCCCCCTACACAACCTGCAAAAAATAAAATTTATTAGTATTATAGTTTAGAAATAATAGCGTTTTTCCTCAAAATCTTAGTGAAAATCTTCAAATTTTAGGCATAACTTCGCAAATTTTCACCCGTTTGTCACTTTTTTGGAGTGCAAATTCGCTTGCGGAGCTCGTACGCACCCCGCGCACCCGCCCGCAGCGCCAAAAACCCCAAAAAGCGACGACAATTTTCAAAATTTGGCATCTCAGTACATTTTGTATGTAAAAAGTCTTCATAGGCGGTCACATACCCTAAATCCATAGTAGATATATCTTCTTCTAAACTTTCCCCAACATAGGTGTGTCATACCTCTATAGAAGCGGATTCACGTCCCGAACACAACTAAATAGTAAAAATTGAACAATATTAATTAGGGAAAATTTTATAGGTATTTTAGTAGATTCTGACAGAAAATATCGAAATTTCAACTTGGAAACATTTCCATTAGAGTCCCCTACAGTCCGACTGGGTGTGTGATACCATCCAAGACGCAGCTCCGTCCCCCCTACACAACCTGCAAAAAATAAAATTTATTAGTATTATAGTTTAGAAATAATAGCGTTTTTCCTCAAAATCTTAGTGAAAATCTTCAAATTTTAGGCATAACTTCGCAAATTTTCACCCGTTTGTCACTTTTTTGGAGTGCAAATTCGCTTGCGGAGCTCGTACGCACCCCGCGCACCCGCCCGCAGCGCCAAAAACCCCAAAAAGCGACGACAATTTTCAAAATTTGGCATCTCAGTACATTTTGTATGTAAAAAGTCTTCATAGGCGGTCACATACCCTAAATCCATAGTAGATATATCTTCTTCTAAACTTTCCCCAACATAGGTGTGTCATACCTCTATAGAAGCGGATTCACGTCCCGAACACAACTAAATAGTAAAAATTGAACAATATTAATTAGGGAAAATTTTATAGGTATTTTAGTAGATTCTGACAGAAAATATCGAAATTTCAACTTGGAAACATTTCCATTAGAGTCCCCTACAGTCCGACTGGGTGTGTGATACCATCCAAGACGCAGCTCCGTCCCCCCTACACAACCTGCAAAAAATAAAATTTATTAGTATTATAGTTTAGAAATAATAGCGTTTTTCCTCAAAATCTTAGTGAAAATCTTCAAATTTTAGGCATAACTTCGCAAATTTTCACCCGTTTGTCACTTTTTTGGAGTGCAAATTCGCTTGCGGAGCTCGTACGCACCCCGCGCACCCGCCCGCAGCGCCAAAAACCCCAAAAAGCGACGACAATTTTCAAATTTTGGCATCTCAGTACATTTTGTATGTAAAAAGTCTTCATAGGCGGTCACATACCCTAAATCCATAGTAGATATATCTTCTTCTAAACTTTCCCCAACATAGGTGTGTCATACCTCTATAGAAGCGGATTCACGTCCCGAACACAACTAAATAGTAAAAATTGAACAATATTAATTAGGGAAAATTTTATAGGTATTTTAGTAGATTCTGACAGAAAATATCGAAATTTCAACTTGGAAACATTTCCATTAGAGTCCCCTACAGTCCGACTGGGTGTGTGATACCATCCAAGACGCAGCTCCGCCCCCCCTACACAACCTGCAAAAAATAAAATTTATTAGTATTATAGTTTAGAAATAATAGCGTTTTTCCTCAAAATCTTAGTGAAAATCTTCAAATTTTAGGCATAACTTCGCAAATTTTCACCCGTTTGTCACTTTTTTGGAGTGCAAATTCGCTTGCGGAGCTCGTACGCACCCCGCGCACCCGCCCGCAGCGCCAAAAACCCCAAAAAGCGACGACAATTTTCAAAATTTGGCATCTCAGTACATTTTGTATGTAAAAAGTCTTCATAGGCGGTCACATACCCTAAATCCATAGTAGATATATCTTCTTCTAAACTTTCCCCAACATAGGTGTGTCATACCTCTATAGAAGCGGATTCACGTCCCGAACACAACTAAATAGTAAAAATTGAACAATATTAATTAGGGAAAATTTTATAGGTATTTTAGTAGATTCTGACAGAAAATATCGAAATTTCAACTTGGAAACATTTCCATTAGAGTCCCCTACAGTCCGACTGGGTGTGTGATACCATCCAAGACGCAGCTCCGTCCCCCCTACACAACCTGCAAAAAATAAAATTTATTAGTATTATAGTTTAGAAATAATAGCGTTTTTCCTCAAAATCTTAGTGAAAATCTTCAAATTTTAGGCATAACTTCGCAAATTTTCACCCGTTTGTCACTTTTTTGGAGTGCAAATTCGCTTGCGGAGCTCGTACGCACCCCGCGCACCCGCCCGCAGCGCCAAAAACCCCAAAAAGCGACGACAATTTTCAAAATTTGGCATCTCAGTACATTTTGTATGTAAAAAGTCTTCATAGGCGGTCACATACCCTAAATCCATAGTAGATATATCTTCTTCTAAACTTTCCCCAACATAGGTGTGTCATACCTCTATAGAAGCGGATTCACGTCCCGAACACAACTAAATAGTAAAAATTGAACAATATTAATTAGGGAAAATTTTATAGGTATTTTAGTAGATTCTGACAGAAAATATCGAAATTTCAACTTGGAAACATTTCCATTAGAGTCCCCTACAGTCCGACTGGGTGTGTGATACCATCCAAGACGCAGCTCCGTCCCCCCTACACAACCTGCAAAAAATAAAATTTATTAGTATTATAGTTTAGAAATAATAGCGTTTTTCCTCAAAATCTTAGTGAAAATCTTCAAATTTTAGGCATAACTTCGCAAATTTTCACCCGTTTGTCACTTTTTTGGAGTGCAAATTCGCTTGCGGAGCTCGTACGCACCCCGCGCACCCGCCCGCAGCGCCAAAAACCCCAAAAAGCGACGACAATTTTCAAAATTTGGCATCTCAGTACATTTTGTATGTAAAAAGTCTTCATAGGCGGTCACATACCCTAAATCCATAGTAGATATATCTTCTTCTAAACTTTCCCCAACATAGGTGTGTCATACCTCTATAGAAGCGGATTCACGTCCCGAACACAACTAAATAGTAAAAATTGAACAATATTAATTAGGGAAAATTTTATAGGTATTTTAGTAGATTCTGACAGAAAATATCGAAATTTCAACTTGGAAACATTTCCATTAGAGTCCCCTACAGTCCGACTGGGTGTGTGATACCATCCAAGACGCAGCTCCGTCCCCCCTACACAACCTGCAAAAAATAAAATTTATTAGTATTATAGTTTAGAAATAATAGCGTTTTTCCTCAAAATCTTAGTGAAAATCTTCAAATTTTAGGCATAACTTCGCAAATTTTCACCCGTTTGTCACTTTTTTGGAGTGCAAATTCGCTTGCGGAGCTCGTACGCACCCCGCGCACCCGCCCGCAGCGCCAAAAACCCCAAAAAGCGACGACAATTTTCAAAATTTGACCCGCCCACCCACCCTTTTGTGTTTACCGACATTAAGGAGGTGAACATTTTAATATATGACCAAAAAATTTTTGTAACTTTTGTAAGTTTTTATAATTTTCCTGGATAGGCGCAAGGGTAGGGGCTCTGATTTAATTAATGAAAAAATTTTTAGAGTGACGTGACTCTAACAATTTGGGCTAAAAATATAGCCATTTTTTATTGGTAATTATATTTTTACTTATTACTTATCTTTGACCTTCACGATAGTGAAATCAGACAATTTCACAGGTTGTGCCTGACCTTAAGTCATCTTATTGGATGACTTTTATACGTTTTTTTGACGTTCGTTGCTAATAATAAGCATCTGACATCACTTTTGTGAACAATTGTTATTGTGCAGTGCAGACTCACTATAGTGAAATATACTTACAAGACAAAGTACATAAGTACATTATTTTGTGAACATTTGACGTTTATGACGATATAGTTAATTTACAACTTTTACAAACTTAATATTAATTTGACAATCCTTAATTCTTGTTTCAACTATCTTATCGTGTTGTGTTCCTCTGCCGTCCCAAGATGTTTGGGATACGCACGCCCGCCAAGGCCGGAGTAGCAGCTAGCCACGAAGAACCACAAAAGTCATCTCCTGGTGAGAAATCGATGATAAGAGAGGATTCCCCGCGGACAAAAGGCCTAAACAGTAGCGTTAGACGGAGTATTGGGGAGTGGGAGTCCGGGAAGCCAGACGCGCAGACCAGCACCCAGACCACTCCCAAGAAAGCTGCTGCTGTTGAGCCTCCACTACCGAAACCAAAGCCGGCGCTCTCTCAGGGCAACCATACTGCACAGAGAAGGGCTCCGGTGGAGGCAGAATCTTTGACCGGGTCCCCCAAAGAAGGAGGCAAGTATATAGACAGGCTCAGTGAGGCGAAGGCCTGTGTTACGAAGGCCAAGCTGCATCTCGGCAACTCGAGAAATTTAAAGGCTGACATTAAGGCTGGAGTTACACAGGCTATCGATAGGCTCTTTCAGCTCGTAAAGGAGAAGGAGACGAGGAAAGAAACGTCGAGCTCCAGCAAAGTACAGGAAGAAGAGGCACGAACAGTAAAGAAACTAGGAAAAGAGGAAACCGATTTCCTCGAAAAATTAGAGGAACACTCGAAGCTCATCAAAGCAAATAATGAGCAGATGGAACAGCTGAAAGAGACGCTGAAGAAACAGGCCTCGATGATAGCGATTCAGAAACCAGGCGCTCCGGGGAAATGTGATGGAGGACGCCGTATAGACGAACTCTTGGGTGAGTTTAAAGATCTGCGCCGGGTCACCGAAGACACCGGGAAGATTGTTTCTGCCCTTCAGGAGACGGTACCATCGTACGCGGATGTTCTTGCAAGACCTGGCCGCACCCCTCAAAGAGAAACTGTTCCCAAGCACTCCATCATTGTGTCGTCGGACGTAGAAAAAGACACTAGTGACGAAGTCCTCGGAAAAGTCCGGGATGTCCTTGATGCCAAAAACAGCGGTATTCAAATCCATCGAGTGCGAAAGGCTAAGAACCAAAAAGTGGTCCTTAGTTGCGCCAGTAGAGATGAGCTGGAAAAAATGACAGAAAAACTCACTCGAAATAAGGACCTCAAAATCGAAGAGGCCAAGAACAAGGACCCGATGGTCATCATCAAGGATGTCCTGACATACAACAAGGATGAAGACATAATCGCGTCTTTAAAGTCTCAAAACGCGGGCCTACTGGGGAACTTGGCTGAAATAGACTTTAGAGCCGAAGTCAGGTACAGGCGTAGAGCCAGGAACCCACATGAAAATCATGTGGTGCTCCAGGTGTCGCCAAAACTGTGGCAGAAGTTGACATCAGCCAAGCGAGTGCACATTGACCTGCAGTACGTGGCGGTACAAGACCAATCGCCACTGGTCCAATGTACTAAATGCCTGGGCTACGGCCATGGTCGTAGACTCTGCAAGGAACTAGTTGACTTGTGTAGTTTCTGTGCGGGACCGCACCACCGGATAGACTGCCCAGGCTACATGGCAGGTGAAACACCAACCTGCCGAAACTGCAGGCTGGCCAAGTACCATGACATAGGCCATAACGCGTTTGATAGAGAGTGCCCAATACGCAAACGATGGGACGCTACGGCCAGATCCAGCGTGGCGTACTGCTAACGACACGGGCACCTCATTAAATTCGAACCCAGATTATGAACCCGAAAGAAAAAGGTATGGGGTAATTCAGGCCAATCTACAGCGTAAAAAACTGGCCACACAAGAACTTTTTCATGAAGCTCAAAAAAGGAAAACTAGCTTTGCACTGGTCCAGGAACCTTACGTTGGGTCCGAGGGGAAGCTCAAGCGGTACCCTGGCACACGCATAGTCCAACGCGAGCACCAAAGGACAAAGCCGGCAAAAGCCGCAATTATTGTGTTTGACGAGGAGATCGAGATCCTAAATGACCAATCAATGGTGACTGAGAATATCGTCTTGGCTGTTCTCCAAACCAAAACATGGAAGATTGGTGTGGTCTCGATCTACTTCGAGGACAGCGTCCCGCTTGAGCCTTACCTAGATCGACTTAGGGATATCCTGATGGTAGTGAAAACCGATAGGATTATAATCGCGGGTGATGTCAACGCATGGAGCACATGGTGGGGCAGCGTCGAAGAAAATGAAAGAGGCGAAATATACAGAGATTTCTTAGAGGAAAAAGACCTGCACATTCTGAACCAAGGGACCGAACCAACCTTTGACACAGTCCGAGGCGAACGCACATATAGAAGCCATGTCGACGTTACTGTGTGCACGACAAGCCTGCTGCGCAACATCAAAGACTGGAAGGTCGACGTGTCGGTCACTAGTTCAGACCATAACGCCTTAGTATTTGATCTTATCTTAGACAAACCCCAAAAATGCCAAAAAAGAAAGACCACCCGGATATATAATACTCGGAAAGCGAACTGGAGTAAGTTTGATGAGGAGCTCAAAAGGTCACTAGAAGAGAACAACATAACAGCTGAAAAAATATCACACATTGAAAGCAAAGAAAATTTAGAGTCTACAATTAAAGAATATCTAAAAAGTATTCAAACAGCATGCAACAATACCATACCTCAAATAACAAGCAGAAATGAAAAAGATTACTTACCCTGGTGGACCGACGAACTTGAGCGAATGAAGAGTGCAGTGATCACGAAGAGACGTCGAATAAAGTGTGCAGCACCCCGAAGACTCAAATACGTGGTAGACGAATACCTGAAAGAAAAAGAAAAATATGAAGAGGAAGCCATGCGGTTACAAACTGAAAGCTGGAAAAGAAACTGTACCAAGCAGGACAAAGAAAGCTTTTGGGACAACATATACAGGTTTATTAGAGGCAAAACAGAGCAACACGAAGACCAACTTCTAGCGAAGGATGGAGCCGTCCTAAGTCCTGAAAAATCTGTTGAGTTGCTGACAAATACATTTTTCCCGAATGACGATAGCAGAGAGGATAATGATATCCACAAAGCTATTAGGAACACGGCTGATACGCTCTGCAACTCAACACCAGAAGATATTAACGACCCTATGTTTACAATGGCTGAACTACACAGGACTATGAACGGTTTCAATCCCGAGAAGTCCCCAGGAATAGATGGATTCACGGCTGACATTTGCTTCAGAACAATTTTCACCGCGAAAGAAGTCTTTCTGGGGATTTTAAATAAATGTTTGTCTCTGTCCTGCTTCCCATTACCTTGGAAAGAAGCGGCTATTGTTGTCATTCGAAAACCCGGAAAGAGTGACTATAGCCAAGCGAAGTCGTACAGGCCAATAGGCCTCTTACCAGTGCTGGGAAAAATCCTAGAAAAGATGATGATGAGAAGGCTAAGGTGGTACACACAACCGACTACTAACCCCAAACAATACGGTTTCATCCCCCAGCGCAGCACGGAGGATGCTCTGTACGACCTCGTGCAGGAAATTAAAACAAACCTGCGAAAGAAAGAGATGATGGCTATAGTCTCCCTAGACATTGAAGGGGCTTTTGACAGTGCCTGGTGGCCAGCCATCAAAGTCCAACTTATCCGCAAAAAATGCCCTCTTAATATTAGGAAACTTGTCGGGAGTTACTTTGAGGGAAGAAGGGTAACAGTAAACTACGCAGGAAAGACATGCAGCAAGGAGACTGACAAGGGATGCGTTCAGGGCTCGATAGGAGGACCTACTTTCTGGAACCTGCTGCTGGATCCCCTTTTGGAAGATCTATGCGTGCGGGGCGTATATGCGCAGGCTTTTGCAGACGATGTCGTTCTGATGTTTTCCGGACACTCAGCTTTAAGCATTCAAGAAACGGCAAATCAGACCCTTGCTTACGTGCTTGACTGGGGTGTCAAAAATAAACTTCGATTCGCAGCTCATAAGACAAACGCCATGATAATAACGAAGAAGCTTAAATTTGACACACCGGCCATACACATGGGTGGCGTGCCGATTCCAACCGTCGACGAGATAAAACTGCTTGGCCTTACGATAGATAATAAGCTTACATTTAACAAACACATATCTAATGTATGTCGTAAGGCCGCAAACATCTACAAGCAGCTCGCAAAGACGGCAAAGATTGAATGGGGGCTGAACCCGGAAATCATCAGAACGATATACGTAGCGGTTATAGAACCCATAGTGCTGTACGCCTCCAGCGCGTGGGCACCAGCAGCAGAAAAAATCATGACCCAGAAACAGCTAAACACATTACAACGTGGATTTGCGCAAAAAATCTCCAGATCGTATAGAACCGTATCCCTGAACGCATCACTAGTATTGGCTGGACTGCTCCCTTTGGATCTGCGGATTAGAGAAACTGCCCAACTTTACGAAGTAAAGAAAGGAAAACCTGCCGCAGATTGCTACGGATGGGAAATTGAGGAGAAGGTCTGCTACCTAAAAGCCCCACATCCAGCACAAGAGGACGACATAAAGTTCGACTCCCTAAACGATATGCTGCCCGACACACTTGAACAACATCAACTTCCGGATATACAAATCTTTACTGACGGAAGTAAGCTAGAAGCAAAAGTGGGGGCGGCATATACGTGCTGGGAGAACGGGGTCGAGCGACAAACCAAAAAAATGAGACTCGAGCCGTTCTGCACAGTCTTTCAAGCTGAGCTCTATGCACTTTATCAAGCCACGGAGCTCCTGCTTAGAGCTAAGCATAACTCGGCTGCGGCTGTGCTGAGCGACTCGAGGTCTGCATTGGAAATCGTGCAGAACCCCGACTCCTTCCATCCCCTGGCCTTCGAAATACGACGAAACATCAGCAGTCTAAAAAGAAAAGGTAAAGATATTAAACTGTACTGGGTAAAGGCACATGTTGGCGTTCCAGGGAACGAAAGAGCCGACGAACTGGCTAAACAGGCAGCCCTATATATGAAGACGTCGGCCCACTATAAAAAGTGTCCTGTCTCTTACGCCAAGAACGAAATCAGGAAGAAGACGATTGAAAAATGGGAGCACAGATACTCAAAAAGCACAACAGCAGAGGCTACTAAACTCTTCTTCCCAAAAGTCACAGAAGCGTTCAAAATAATAAAATCGTTGAAACTCACCCCATTATTAACACAAGCGTTGACTGGACACGGAGGGTTCTCTGCATATCTTCATCGCTTCAAATGCAAGGAGAGTCCCTCATGTATCTGCGAACAAACAAAAGATGAGACGATACAGCACTTACTACTGGAGTGTCCAAAATACGACGCAATCAGATGTGATTTGGAATCAGCAACTAACACAAAGTTGACCACAGCTTCATTGTGTGAAATGATAGCGGGAAAAGAGTCCAGACCACATCTGATAGCGTACTGCACAAAAGTAGTAAAAGACGCGGTCTACAGGAATAAGACTCGGTGAAAATAATCTCATCGAATCTTATTCATCAAAAATTTAGCCATAAAATGAAATTGTGTACAACGTAAATTCTTATGAATTTAACTGTTTGTACACAACCATAAATAAAAAACCGTATAATATTATATAACGATCAAATATGTGCAATAATAATGAATAATAGTCCAAAATTTTTTTTTTTTTAAATAATAATACAATTCGTTGAAACAATTAAAGTTAGGAGTAATGTAATAAAAATGTATGTTACAATAATTTATGTTAGTTATATATATATGTATATAAATTTGTTATAATTGACATACAGTCAAACATTTATATTAAAAATTAAAATAAATTAAATAACAAACCTAAAAAAGGTCCCCGAAAAATATCGGGGGAGACTATATAGTGGAGGAGGACGGCTTAAAAAAAAAAAAAAAAAAAAAACCTAACCTAACCTAACCTAACCTAACCTAACCTAACCTAACCTAACCTAACCTAACCTAACCTAACCTAACCTAACCTAACCTAACCTAACCTAACCTAACCTAACCTAACCTAACCTAACCTAACCTAACCTAACCTAACCTAACCTAACCTAACCTAACCTAACCTAACCTAACCTAACCTAACCTAACCTAACCTAACCTAACCTAACCTAACCTAACCTAACCTAACCCAGTAGATATATCTTCTTCTAAACTTTCCCCAACATAGGTGTGTCATACCTCTATAGAAGCGGATTCACGTCCCGAACACAACTAAATAGTAAAAATTGAACAATATTAATTAGGGAAAATTTTATAGGTATTTTAGTAGATTCTGACAGAAAATATCGAAATTTCAACTTGGAAACATTTCCATTAGAGTCCCCTACAGTCCGACTGGGTGTGTGATACCATCCAAGACGCAGCTCCGCCCCCCCTACACAACCTGCAAAAAATAAAATTTATTAGTATTATAGTTTAGAAATAATAGCGTTTTTCCTCAAAATCTTAGTGAAAATCTTCAAATTTTAGGCATAACTTCGCAAATTTTCACCCGTTTGTCACTTTTTTGGAGTGCAAATTCGCTTGCGGAGCTCGTACGCACCCCGCGCACCCGCCCGCAGCGCCAAAAACCCCAAAAAGCGACGACAATTTTCAAATTTTGGCATCTCAGTACATTTTGTATGTAAAAAGTCTTCATAGGCGGTCACATACCCTAAATCCATAGTAGATATATCTTCTTCTAAACTTTCCCCAACATAGGTGTGTCATACCTCTATAGAAGCGGATTCACGTCCCGAACACAACTAAATAGTAAAAATTGAACAATATTAATTAGGGAAAATTTTATAGGTATTTTAGTAGATTCTGACAGAAAATATCGAAATTTCAACTTGGAAACATTTCCATTAGAGTCCCCTACAGTCCGACTGGGTGTGTGATACCATCCAAGACGCAGCTCCGCCCCCCCTACACAACCTGCAAAAAATAAAATTTATTAGTATTATAGTTTAGAAATAATAGCGTTTTTCCTCAAAATCTTAGTGAAAATCTTCAAATTTTAGGCATAACTTCGCAAATTTTCACCCGTTTGTCACTTTTTTGGAGTGCAAATTCGCTTGCGGAGCTCGTACGCACCCCGCGCACCCGCCCGCAGCGCCAAAAACCCCAAAAAGCGACGACAATTTTCAAATTTTGGCATCTCAGTACATTTTGTATGTAAAAAGTCTTCATAGGCGGTCACATACCCTAAATCCATAGTAGATATATCTTCTTCTAAACTTTCCCCAACATAGGTGTGTCATACCTCTATAGAAGCGGATTCACGTCCCGAACACAACTAAATAGTAAAAATTGAACAATATTAATTAGGGAAAATTTTATAGGTATTTTAGTAGATTCTGACAGAAAATATCGAAATTTCAACTTGGAAACATTTCCATTAGAGTCCCCTACAGTCCGACTGGGTGTGTGATACCATCCAAGACGCAGCTCCGCCCCCCCTACACAACCTGCAAAAAATAAAATTTATTAGTATTATAGTTTAGAAATAATAGCGTTTTTCCTCAAAATCTTAGTGAAAATCTTCAAATTTTAGGCATAACTTCGCAAATTTTCACCCGTTTGTCACTTTTTTGGAGTGCAAATTCGCTTGCGGAGCTCGTACGCACCCCGCGCACCCGCCCGCAGCGCCAAAAACCCCAAAAAGCGACGACAATTTTCAAATTTTGGCATCTCAGTACATTTTGTATGTAAAAAGTCTTCATAGGCGGTCACATACCCTAAATCCATAGTAGATATATCTTCTTCTAAACTTTCCCCAACATAGGTGTGTCATACCTCTATAGAAGCGGATTCACGTCCCGAACACAACTAAATAGTAAAAATTGAACAATATTAATTAGGGAAAATTTTATAGGTATTTTAGTAGATTCTGACAGAAAATATCGAAATTTCAACTTGGAAACATTTCCATTAGAGTCCCCTACAGTCCGACTGGGTGTGTGATACCATCCAAGACGCAGCTCCGCCCCCCCTACACAACCTGCAAAAAATAAAATTTATTAGTATTATAGTTTAGAAATAATAGCGTTTTTCCTCAAAATCTTAGTGAAAATCTTCAAATTTTAGGCATAACTTCGCAAATTTTCACCCGTTTGTCACTTTTTTGGAGTGCAAATTCGCTTGCGGAGCTCGTACGCACCCCGCGCACCCGCCCGCAGCGCCAAAAACCCCAAAAAGCGACGACAATTTTCAAATTTTGGCATCTCAGTACATTTTGTATGTAAAAAGTCTTCATAGGCGGTCACATACCCTAAATCCATAGTAGATATATCTTCTTCTAAACTTTCCCCAACATAGGTGTGTCATACCTCTATAGAAGCGGATTCACGTCCCGAACACAACTAAATAGTAAAAATTGAACAATATTAATTAGGGAAAATTTTATAGGTATTTTAGTAGATTCTGACAGAAAATATCGAAATTTCAACTTGGAAACATTTCCATTAGAGTCCCCTACAGTCCGACTGGGTGTGTGATACCATCCAAGACGCAGCTCCGCCCCCCCTACACAACCTGCAAAAAATAAAATTTATTAGTATTATAGTTTAGAAATAATAGCGTTTTTCCTCAAAATCTTAGTGAAAATCTTCAAATTTTAGGCATAACTTCGCAAATTTTCACCCGTTTGTCACTTTTTTGGAGTGCAAATTCGCTTGCGGAGCTCGTACGCACCCCGCGCACCCGCCCGCAGCGCCAAAAACCCCAAAAAGCGACGACAATTTTCAAATTTTGGCATCTCAGTACATTTTGTATGTAAAAAGTCTTCATAGGCGGTCACATACCCTAAATCCATAGTAGATATATCTTCTTCTAAACTTTCCCCAACATAGGTGTGTCATACCTCTATAGAAGCGGATTCACGTCCCGAACACAACTAAATAGTAAAAATTGAACAATATTAATTAGGGAAAATTTTATAGGTATTTTAGTAGATTCTGACAGAAAATATCGAAATTTCAACTTGGAAACATTTCCATTAGAGTCCCCTACAGTCCGACTGGGTGTGTGATACCATCCAAGACGCAGCTCCGCCCCCCCTACACAACCTGCAAAAAATAAAATTTATTAGTATTATAGTTTAGAAATAATAGCGTTTTTCCTCAAAATCTTAGTGAAAATCTTCAAATTTTAGGCATAACTTCGCAAATTTTCACCCGTTTGTCACTTTTTTGGAGTGCAAATTCGCTTGCGGAGCTCGTACGCACCCCGCGCACCCGCCCGCAGCGCCAAAAACCCCAAAAAGCGACGACAATTTTCAAATTTTGGCATCTCAGTACATTTTGTATGTAAAAAGTCTTCATAGGCGGTCACATACCCTAAATCCATAGTAGATATATCTTCTTCTAAACTTTCCCCAACATAGGTGTGTCATACCTCTATAGAAGCGGATTCACGTCCCGAACACAACTAAATAGTAAAAATTGAACAATATTAATTAGGGAAAATTTTATAGGTATTTTAGTAGATTCTGACAGAAAATATCGAAATTTCAACTTGGAAACATTTCCATTAGAGTCCCCTACAGTCCGACTGGGTGTGTGATACCATCCAAGACGCAGCTCCGCCCCCCCTACACAACCTGCAAAAAATAAAATTTATTAGTATTATAGTTTAGAAATAATAGCGTTTTTCCTCAAAATCTTAGTGAAAATCTTCAAATTTTAGGCATAACTTCGCAAATTTTCACCCGTTTGTCACTTTTTTGGAGTGCAAATTCGCTTGCGGAGCTCGTACGCACCCCGCGCACCCGCCCGCAGCGCCAAAAACCCCAAAAAGCGACGACAATTTTCAAATTTTGGCATCTCAGTACATTTTGTATGTAAAAAGTCTTCATAGGCGGTCACATACCCTAAATCCATAGTAGATATATCTTCTTCTAAACTTTCCCCAACATAGGTGTGTCATACCTCTATAGAAGCGGATTCACGTCCCGAACACAACTAAATAGTAAAAATTGAACAATATTAATTAGGGAAAATTTTATAGGTATTTTAGTAGATTCTGACAGAAAATATCGAAATTTCAACTTGGAAACATTTCCATTAGAGTCCCCTACAGTCCGACTGGGTGTGTGATACCATCCAAGACGCAGCTCCGCCCCCCCTACACAACCTGCAAAAAATAAAATTTATTAGTATTATAGTTTAGAAATAATAGCGTTTTTCCTCAAAATCTTAGTGAAAATCTTCAAATTTTAGGCATAACTTCGCAAATTTTCACCCGTTTGTCACTTTTTTGGAGTGCAAATTCGCTTGCGGAGCTCGTACGCACCCCGCGCACCCGCCCGCAGCGCCAAAAACCCCAAAAAGCGACGACAATTTTCAAATTTTGGCATCTCAGTACATTTTGTATGTAAAAAGTCTTCATAGGCGGTCACATACCCTAAATCCATAGTAGATATATCTTCTTCTAAACTTTCCCCAACATAGGTGTGTCATACCTCTATAGAAGCGGATTCACGTCCCGAACACAACTAAATAGTAAAAATTGAACAATATTAATTAGGGAAAATTTTATAGGTATTTTAGTAGATTCTGACAGAAAATATCGAAATTTCAACTTGGAAACATTTCCATTAGAGTCCCCTACAGTCCGACTGGGTGTGTGATACCATCCAAGACGCAGCTCCGCCCCCCCTACACAACCTGCAAAAAATAAAATTTATTAGTATTATAGTTTAGAAATAATAGCGTTTTTCCTCAAAATCTTAGTGAAAATCTTCAAATTTTAGGCATAACTTCGCAAATTTTCACCCGTTTGTCACTTTTTTGGAGTGCAAATTCGCTTGCGGAGCTCGTACGCACCCCGCGCACCCGCCCGCAGCGCCAAAAACCCCAAAAAGCGACGACAATTTTCAAATTTTGGCATCTCAGTACATTTTGTATGTAAAAAGTCTTCATAGGCGGTCACATACCCTAAATCCATAGTAGATATATCTTCTTCTAAACTTTCCCCAACATAGGTGTGTCATACCTCTATAGAAGCGGATTCACGTCCCGAACACAACTAAATAGTAAAAATTGAACAATATTAATTAGGGAAAATTTTATAGGTATTTTAGTAGATTCTGACAGAAAATATCGAAATTTCAACTTGGAAACATTTCCATTAGAGTCCCCTACAGTCCGACTGGGTGTGTGATACCATCCAAGACGCAGCTCCGCCCCCCCTACACAACCTGCAAAAAATAAAATTTATTAGTATTATAGTTTAGAAATAATAGCGTTTTTCCTCAAAATCTTAGTGAAAATCTTCAAATTTTAGGCATAACTTCGCAAATTTTCACCCGTTTGTCACTTTTTTGGAGTGCAAATTCGCTTGCGGAGCTCGTACGCACCCCGCGCACCCGCCCGCAGCGCCAAAAACCCCAAAAAGCGACGACAATTTTCAAAATTTGGCATCTCAGTACATTTTGTATGTAAAAAGTCTTCATAGGCGGTCACATACCCTAAATCCATAGTAGATATATCTTCTTCTAAACTTTCCCCAACATAGGTGTGTCATACCTCTATAGAAGCGGATTCACGTCCCGAACACAACTAAATAGTAAAAATTGAACAATATTAATTAGGGAAAATTTTATAGGTATTTTAGTAGATTCTGACAGAAAATATCGAAATTTCAACTTGGAAACATTTCCATTAGAGTCCCCTACAGTCCGACTGGGTGTGTGATACCATCCAAGACGCAGCTCCGCCCCCCCTACACAACCTGCAAAAAATAAAATTTATTAGTATTATAGTTTAGAAATAATAGCGTTTTTCCTCAAAATCTTAGTGAAAATCTTCAAATTTTAGGCATAACTTCGCAAATTTTCACCCGTTTGTCACTTTTTTGGAGTGCAAATTCGCTTGCGGAGCTCGTACGCACCCCGCGCACCCGCCCGCAGCGCCAAAAACCCCAAAAAGCGACGACAATTTTCAAATTTTGGCATCTCAGTACATTTTGTATGTAAAAAGTCTTCATAGGCGGTCACATACCCTAAATCCATAGTAGATATATCTTCTTCTAAACTTTCCCCAACATAGGTGTGTCATACCTCTATAGAAGCGGATTCACGTCCCGAACACAACTAAATAGTAAAAATTGAACAATATTAATTAGGGAAAATTTTATAGGTATTTTAGTAGATTCTGACAGAAAATATCGAAATTTCAACTTGGAAACATTTCCATTAGAGTCCCCTACAGTCCGACTGGGTGTGTGATACCATCCAAGACGCAGCTCCGCCCCCCCTACACAACCTGCAAAAAATAAAATTTATTAGTATTATAGTTTAGAAATAATAGCGTTTTTCCTCAAAATCTTAGTGAAAATCTTCAAATTTTAGGCATAACTTCGCAAATTTTCACCCGTTTGTCACTTTTTTGGAGTGCAAATTCGCTTGCGGAGCTCGTACGCACCCCGCGCACCCGCCCGCAGCGCCAAAAACCCCAAAAAGCGACGACAATTTTCAAATTTTGGCATCTCAGTACATTTTGTATGTAAAAAGTCTTCATAGGCGGTCACATACCCTAAATCCATAGTAGATATATCTTCTTCTAAACTTTCCCCAACATAGGTGTGTCATACCTCTATAGAAGCGGATTCACGTCCCGAACACAACTAAATAGTAAAAATTGAACAATATTAATTAGGGAAAATTTTATAGGTATTTTAGTAGATTCTGACAGAAAATATCGAAATTTCAACTTGGAAACATTTCCATTAGAGTCCCCTACAGTCCGACTGGGTGTGTGATACCATCCAAGACGCAGCTCCGCCCCCCCTACACAACCTGCAAAAAATAAAATTTATTAGTATTATAGTTTAGAAATAATAGCGTTTTTCCTCAAAATCTTAGTGAAAATCTTCAAATTTTAGGCATAACTTCGCAAATTTTCACCCGTTTGTCACTTTTTTGGAGTGCAAATTCGCTTGCGGAGCTCGTACGCACCCCGCGCACCCGCCCGCAGCGCCAAAAACCCCAAAAAGCGACGACAATTTTCAAAATTTGGCATCTCAGTACATTTTGTATGTAAAAAGTCTTCATAGGCGGTCACATACCCTAAATCCATAGTAGATATATCTTCTTCTAAACTTTCCCCAACATAGGTGTGTCATACCTCTATAGAAGCGGATTCACGTCCCGAACACAACTAAATAGTAAAAATTGAACAATATTAATTAGGGAAAATTTTATAGGTATTTTAGTAGATTCTGACAGAAAATATCGAAATTTCAACTTGGAAACATTTCCATTAGAGTCCCCTACAGTCCGACTGGGTGTGTGATACCATCCAAGACGCAGCTCCGCCCCCCCTACACAACCTGCAAAAAATAAAATTTATTAGTATTATAGTTTAGAAATAATAGCGTTTTTCCTCAAAATCTTAGTGAAAATCTTCAAATTTTAGGCATAACTTCGCAAATTTTCACCCGTTTGTCACTTTTTTGGAGTGCAAATTCGCTTGCGGAGCTCGTACGCACCCCGCGCACCCGCCCGCAGCGCCAAAAACCCCAAAAAGCGACGACAATTTTCAAATTTTGGCATCTCAGTACATTTTGTATGTAAAAAGTCTTCATAGGCGGTCACATACCCTAAATCCATAGTAGATATATCTTCTTCTAAACTTTCCCCAACATAGGTGTGTCATACCTCTATAGAAGCGGATTCACGTCCCGAACACAACTAAATAGTAAAAATTGAACAATATTAATTAGGGAAAATTTTATAGGTATTTTAGTAGATTCTGACAGAAAATATCGAAATTTCAACTTGGAAACATTTCCATTAGAGTCCCCTACAGTCCGACTGGGTGTGTGATACCATCCAAGACGCAGCTCCGCCCCCCCTACACAACCTGCAAAAAATAAAATTTATTAGTATTATAGTTTAGAAATAATAGCGTTTTTCCTCAAAATCTTAGTGAAAATCTTCAAATTTTAGGCATAACTTCGCAAATTTTCACCCGTTTGTCACTTTTTTGGAGTGCAAATTCGCTTGCGGAGCTCGTACGCACCCCGCGCACCCGCCCGCAGCGCCAAAAACCCCAAAAAGCGACGACAATTTTCAAATTTTGGCATCTCAGTACATTTTGTATGTAAAAAGTCTTCATAGGCGGTCACATACCCTAAATCCATAGTAGATATATCTTCTTCTAAACTTTCCCCAACATAGGTGTGTCATACCTCTATAGAAGCGGATTCACGTCCCGAACACAACTAAATAGTAAAAATTGAACAATATTAATTAGGGAAAATTTTATAGGTATTTTAGTAGATTCTGACAGAAAATATCGAAATTTCAACTTGGAAACATTTCCATTAGAGTCCCCTACAGTCCGACTGGGTGTGTGATACCATCCAAGACGCAGCTCCGCCCCCCCTACACAACCTGCAAAAAATAAAATTTATTAGTATTATAGTTTAGAAATAATAGCGTTTTTCCTCAAAATCTTAGTGAAAATCTTCAAATTTTAGGCATAACTTCGCAAATTTTCACCCGTTTGTCACTTTTTTGGAGTGCAAATTCGCTTGCGGAGCTCGTACGCACCCCGCGCACCCGCCCGCAGCGCCAAAAACCCCAAAAAGCGACGACAATTTTCAAATTTTGGCATCTCAGTACATTTTGTATGTAAAAAGTCTTCATAGGCGGTCACATACCCTAAATCCATAGTAGATATATCTTCTTCTAAACTTTCCCCAACATAGGTGTGTCATACCTCTATAGAAGCGGATTCACGTCCCGAACACAACTAAATAGTAAAAATTGAACAATATTAATTAGGGAAAATTTTATAGGTATTTTAGTAGATTCTGACAGAAAATATCGAAATTTCAACTTGGAAACATTTCCATTAGAGTCCCCTACAGTCCGACTGGGTGTGTGATACCATCCAAGACGCAGCTCCGCCCCCCCTACACAACCTGCAAAAAATAAAATTTATTAGTATTATAGTTTAGAAATAATAGCGTTTTTCCTCAAAATCTTAGTGAAAATCTTCAAATTTTAGGCATAACTTCGCAAATTTTCACCCGTTTGTCACTTTTTTGGAGTGCAAATTCGCTTGCGGAGCTCGTACGCACCCCGCGCACCCGCCCGCAGCGCCAAAAACCCCAAAAAGCGACGACAATTTTCAAATTTTGGCATCTCAGTACATTTTGTATGTAAAAAGTCTTCATAGGCGGTCACATACCCTAAATCCATAGTAGATATATCTTCTTCTAAACTTTCCCCAACATAGGTGTGTCATACCTCTATAGAAGCGGATTCACGTCCCGAACACAACTAAATAGTAAAAATTGAACAATATTAATTAGGGAAAATTTTATAGGTATTTTAGTAGATTCTGACAGAAAATATCGAAATTTCAACTTGGAAACATTTCCATTAGAGTCCCCTACAGTCCGACTGGGTGTGTGATACCATCCAAGACGCAGCTCCGCCCCCCCTACACAACCTGCAAAAAATAAAATTTATTAGTATTATAGTTTAGAAATAATAGCGTTTTTCCTCAAAATCTTAGTGAAAATCTTCAAATTTTAGGCATAACTTCGCAAATTTTCACCCGTTTGTCACTTTTTTGGAGTGCAAATTCGCTTGCGGAGCTCGTACGCACCCCGCGCACCCGCCCGCAGCGCCAAAAACCCCAAAAAGCGACGACAATTTTCAAATTTTGGCATCTCAGTACATTTTGTATGTAAAAAGTCTTCATAGGCGGTCACATACCCTAAATCCATAGTAGATATATCTTCTTCTAAACTTTCCCCAACATAGGTGTGTCATACCTCTATAGAAGCGGATTCACGTCCCGAACACAACTAAATAGTAAAAATTGAACAATATTAATTAGGGAAAATTTTATAGGTATTTTAGTAGATTCTGACAGAAAATATCGAAATTTCAACTTGGAAACATTTCCATTAGAGTCCCCTACAGTCCGACTGGGTGTGTGATACCATCCAAGACGCAGCTCCGCCCCCCCTACACAACCTGCAAAAAATAAAATTTATTAGTATTATAGTTTAGAAATAATAGCGTTTTTCCTCAAAATCTTAGTGAAAATCTTCAAATTTTAGGCATAACTTCGCAAATTTTCACCCGTTTGTCACTTTTTTGGAGTGCAAATTCGCTTGCGGAGCTCGTACGCACCCCGCGCACCCGCCCGCAGCGCCAAAAACCCCAAAAAGCGACGACAATTTTCAAATTTTGGCATCTCAGTACATTTTGTATGTAAAAAGTCTTCATAGGCGGTCACATACCCTAAATCCATAGTAGATATATCTTCTTCTAAACTTTCCCCAACATAGGTGTGTCATACCTCTATAGAAGCGGATTCACGTCCCGAACACAACTAAATAGTAAAAATTGAACAATATTAATTAGGGAAAATTTTATAGGTATTTTAGTAGATTCTGACAGAAAATATCGAAATTTCAACTTGGAAACATTTCCATTAGAGTCCCCTACAGTCCGACTGGGTGTGTGATACCATCCAAGACGCAGCTCCGCCCCCCCTACACAACCTGCAAAAAATAAAATTTATTAGTATTATAGTTTAGAAATAATAGCGTTTTTCCTCAAAATCTTAGTGAAAATCTTCAAATTTTAGGCATAACTTCGCAAATTTTCACCCGTTTGTCACTTTTTTGGAGTGCAAATTCGCTTGCGGAGCTCGTACGCACCCCGCGCACCCGCCCGCAGCGCCAAAAACCCCAAAAAGCGACGACAATTTTCAAAATTTGGCATCTCAGTACATTTTGTATGTAAAAAGTCTTCATAGGCGGTCACATACCCTAAATCCATAGTAGATATATCTTCTTCTAAACTTTCCCCAACATAGGTGTGTCATACCTCTATAGAAGCGGATTCACGTCCCGAACACAACTAAATAGTAAAAATTGAACAATATTAATTAGGGAAAATTTTATAGGTATTTTAGTAGATTCTGACAGAAAATATCGAAATTTCAACTTGGAAACATTTCCATTAGAGTCCCCTACAGTCCGACTGGGTGTGTGATACCATCCAAGACGCAGCTCCGCCCCCCCTACACAACCTGCAAAAAATAAAATTTATTAGTATTATAGTTTAGAAATAATAGCGTTTTTCCTCAAAATCTTAGTGAAAATCTTCAAATTTTAGGCATAACTTCGCAAATTTTCACCCGTTTGTCACTTTTTTGGAGTGCAAATTCGCTTGCGGAGCTCGTACGCACCCCGCGCACCCGCCCGCAGCGCCAAAAACCCCAAAAAGCGACGACAATTTTCAAATTTTGGCATCTCAGTACATTTTGTATGTAAAAAGTCTTCATAGGCGGTCACATACCCTAAATCCATAGTAGATATATCTTCTTCTAAACTTTCCCCAACATAGGTGTGTCATACCTCTATAGAAGCGGATTCACGTCCCGAACACAACTAAATAGTAAAAATTGAACAATATTAATTAGGGAAAATTTTATAGGTATTTTAGTAGATTCTGACAGAAAATATCGAAATTTCAACTTGGAAACATTTCCATTAGAGTCCCCTACAGTCCGACTGGGTGTGTGATACCATCCAAGACGCAGCTCCGCCCCCCCTACACAACCTGCAAAAAATAAAATTTATTAGTATTATAGTTTAGAAATAATAGCGTTTTTCCTCAAAATCTTAGTGAAAATCTTCAAATTTTAGGCATAACTTCGCAAATTTTCACCCGTTTGTCACTTTTTTGGAGTGCAAATTCGCTTGCGGAGCTCGTACGCACCCCGCGCACCCGCCCGCAGCGCCAAAAACCCCAAAAAGCGACGACAATTTTCAAATTTTGGCATCTCAGTACATTTTGTATGTAAAAAGTCTTCATAGGCGGTCACATACCCTAAATCCATAGTAGATATATCTTCTTCTAAACTTTCCCCAACATAGGTGTGTCATACCTCTATAGAAGCGGATTCACGTCCCGAACACAACTAAATAGTAAAAATTGAACAATATTAATTAGGGAAAATTTTATAGGTATTTTAGTAGATTCTGACAGAAAATATCGAAATTTCAACTTGGAAACATTTCCATTAGAGTCCCCTACAGTCCGACTGGGTGTGTGATACCATCCAAGACGCAGCTCCGCCCCCCCTACACAACCTGCAAAAAATAAAATTTATTAGTATTATAGTTTAGAAATAATAGCGTTTTTCCTCAAAATCTTAGTGAAAATCTTCAAATTTTAGGCATAACTTCGCAAATTTTCACCCGTTTGTCACTTTTTTGGAGTGCAAATTCGCTTGCGGAGCTCGTACGCACCCCGCGCACCCGCCCGCAGCGCCAAAAACCCCAAAAAGCGACGACAATTTTCAAATTTTGGCCCGCCCACCCACCCTTTTGTGTTTGCCGACATTAAGGAGGTGAACTTTTTCAACATATGACGAAAAACTTTTTGTTACTTTTGTAACTTTTCATAATTTTCCTGGACAGGCGCAAACATAGGGGCTCTGTTTAAATTAATTAAAAAATTTGTAGAGTAACGTGACTCACAATTGGGACCCATATTGCTATTTTAATTAACAAAAATATTTTTAAAATTTTTATTTTTTATTTTATTTTATATTTTAATTTGACGGTTTGCTTTGATCTTTAGCAAGCTTCTTTGACATTCACTTTTGTGGAATTGTGTACAATATTTTCAATTGACGCCTTTTACACGTCAATTATTTCGACAAAATTTCTGTTTAGCGGAAAATAAATAATCATAATGTTCGGTTTTAGAACCCCTGATCACAAAACTAAAGACGTGGCTACGAATGAGGCCGAGGAACTGCAGACAGAACAAAACTTGACAGAGGCTGGGACCTCAGCAGTAAGCACAGACTCGGCAGCCAGTAAAGTTCGGACAAGCATAGGGGAAATTGAAGCCCGGTCGATAACACCGCCTATCCCACAGAAAACCAAGCCGGAGGAAAAGTCAAAGGCAATTACCACCTTAACAGCCCTTGACAAAAAACCCGCTCTGATAAAAGGGAAGGCGACGATGACCACGACCGAGGCGGAAACCGTACCCATAAGCAAACCCGGCCCGCAGAGAGTGAAAGCGTCTGCATCTGCCATTGTACCAAACCGCTCACCCAAGGCACCTCCTCAATATAAAAACCGTGTTGCTGAGGCTAGAGCATGTCTCACCAAGGCGAAGCTCCACCTGGGTAACAGCCGAAACTTAAAATCGGAAATAAAAAGTGAAGTGACAGAGGCTGTAGAGAGACTGTACATGTTGGTAAAAGAGTCGGAAGGAGAAAAGAATGTACAGCATGACGGGAAAAACAAGGAGGAAAGTGAAGCCAGAAAAATAGAGCCCCCCAGTGCAACCGGTGTATCGGATGTGCTCAAAATACAGTTCGAGGAGCACAGCAAATTATTAAAGGAAAGTAAGGAAGAGATGAATGAATTGAAGGAAATGCTGAAAAAGAGTCAAGAAATGTGCGAAAGTAGAGGATCATACGCGGACGTATTGGCTGGCTCGCCAAGAAAACCTCCTGGAACAATGGCCATGCATTCCATAATAATCACCTCTAAGGACGAACAGGAAACAGGAGAGCAGGTCTATGACAAAATAAGGAAAGTTGTAAACGCTAAAGAAGAAGGAGTTCGAATTGATAGAATACGGAAAGCTAAAGATAGGAAGATAATTGTCGGCTGTAGGAACAAGGAGGAAATTAGGAAAGTCAGAGACAAGATCAGGGAGAGGGATGGAGAGCTAAATGTAGAGGAGATCAAAAATAAAGACCCTCTTGTCATACTCTACGGCGTCCTCCAGAGTAACACGGACGAGGACGTAATCGGTGCTATCTGGGCGCAAAACAAACATTTGCTGAAGGACGCGTGCCCTGAAGAGGATCACATTGTGATCCGCTACAGGCGCAGAGCGAGAAACCCTCTCACCTCGCACATTGTGGCCCGGGTAACACCGAGAGTATGGCAAAGCCTCACCGACGCAGGGGCCGTACACATCGATATGCAGAGAGTCAGAGTCGCAGACCAATCCCCCCTGATACAGTGTTCCCGTTGTCTAGGGTACGGACATGGGAAGCGATTCTGTACCGAAGCGGTTGATGTGTGCAGCCACTGCGGCGGCCCCCACATGAAAACGCAGTGTGCTGATTGGCTCGCAGACGCTCTCCCGACCTGCACTAACTGTACAAAAGCCAAGATGGCCCGTAATGACCACAACGCCTTCAGCAATGACTGCCCGGTGAGGCGCAAGTGGGAAGCACTTGCGAGATCCACCGTGGCGTATTGCTGAGGGCGTCCAAGGCTACAATATAGTGCAGGCAAATCTCAGGAAGCAGCGGCTAGCGACCGATGAACTCTTCCTTGAGGCCGCGAAACGTAAAATAGCGGCCGCTCTCCTCCAGGAACCCTATGTCGGTGGTGTTAAAAAATTAAAAAGCTACAGGAGTACCAGGGTCTACCAGAGCGTTGACCAAGGAGAAGGAACTGTGAAGTCGGCTATTGTCATCATGGACCCAACACTTGACGTAACACAGTACCCGACACTCACCACAAACAACATCGTCGTGGTGGGGATCAGTACCAGCGCCTGGCAGGTAACCCTGGTGTCAGTATACCTGGAAAAGGACAAACCCATCGAACAGGACCTGGGACACCTCACTAAGATAGTGAAGGAAGTGGGAAATAAGAGGCTCATAATAGCTGGAGACGTAAATGCTTGGAGCACTTGGTGGGGAAGCACCAGCACAAACCCAAGAGGTGAGGAGCTGCGTAGTTTTGTCGATGAGATGGGGTTACAAATTCTAAACAGTGGCTATGTACCAACCTACGATTGTGTCAGAGGTGGAAAGCGCTACAGCAGCCATGTTGATGTAACCCTATGCTCGACCGACTTACTCGCCCTGGTGGAGGACTGGAAAGTCGAAGAAAACCTCACAAGCTCGGACCACAATGGCATAACATTTCGTTTACTTTTGGAAAAATCTACAGGAACACAAATTAAAAGAACAACCCGAATTTATAATACCAGGAAAGCCAATTGGGTCAGATTTCATGAGAAATTTGACCAATTGAGGGCGGAATACAGACTGACGGACATCGACATACTTAACATTAATAATATCAATAAATTAGAAAAAACCATTGTTAAATACTTAAAGGCAGTTACAAAAGCATGTTTGAAATCTATCCCGAAAATAAAAAATTCACAAATGTTTACCTTGCCATGGTGGTCCGAGACACTTGCGGAGTTGAAAAGAGAAGTCACCATCAGGAAGCGAAGAATTCGCTGCGCAGCTCCAGTCCGCAGATCCAGGGTTGTTGGAGAATATCTGGAAAAGAAAGAAGAGTATGAGCTTGCTGCAAACAAAGCCATTATAGAGAGCTGGAAGGATTTCTGTGGGAAACAGGACAGGGAAGGAGTATGGGACGGTATATACCGGGTCATCGGAAGAACGATGAAAAGGGAGGAGGACGTACCTCTTTGGGTTGAAGGAGTAGTGCTGGATGCAAAGGGTTCGGTAAAAGCTTTAGCGGAAACATTCTTCCCTGAAGATCTCCTAGAAGCCGACAACACCGAGCATCGGAGAATCAGGGAAGAAGCTGAAAAAGTGAATGGTGAGCAACAAGATGAACCTTACGACCCACCATTCACGCTCACCGAACTAAAAATAGCGACAGACTCTTTCAACCCGAAGAAAGCACCAGGGGCAGACGGCTTAACCGCAGACATCTGCAAAGAGGCGGTACGAAATGACCCTAACGTCTTCCTGAACCTCTTAAATCGCTGCTTGGAACTAGGTCATTTTCCCAATTCCTGGAAAGAGGCCACAGTCATCGTGCTTAGGAAGCCAGGAAAAGACACGTACACAGCCCCGAAATCGTACAGACCCATCGGACTGCTCCCGGTATTAGGGAAGATCTTCGAGAAGATGCTGGTTACCCGACTCAAGTTTCATCTGCTGCCGAGGATGAGTACTCGCCAGTACGGGTTCATGCCCCAGAAGAGCACCGAAGACTCCCTCTATACTCTTATGGAACACATCCGCGACAAAGTCCGAAATAAGAAAATCGTGACGATGGTATCCTTAGATATAGAGGGAGCATTCGACAGTGCATGGTGGCCTGCCATCAGAACCCGACTGGCTGAGGAAAAATGTCCTATAAACTTGAGACGGGTAATGGACAGCTATCTCCAAAACCGAAAAGTGACCCTTAGATATGCCGGTGAGGAATATACCAGGGATACCAGTAAGGGCTGTGTACAAGGTTCGATAGGCGGACCCATACTGTGGAACCTGCTCCTGGATCCACTGCTGAAAGACCTAGAAAGTAGAGGCGACTACGTGCAGGCGTTCGCAGACGACGTCGTCCTGATCTTCGACGGTGATACCGGTCAGCAGATCCAGAGTCGTGCCAATGAAACACTCGAACATGTTCGGGCGTGGGGAGTCAGAAATAAGTTGAAATTCGCGCCCCATAAAACCGTGGGCATGGTTATAACAAGGAAACTCAAATACGACTCCCCACGCCTGAGCATGGGCGGTGTGGGCATTGGCATGGCTAAGGAAATCAAACTGCTGGGACTCACCGTCGACGAGGGCCTCACTTTTAACACCCACGTCGCGAACGTCTGCAGGAAGTCGCTAAACTTCTATCGCCAACTCTCCAGGGCTGCCAAGGTGCAGTGGGGACTGCAGCCAGAAATTATTCACACCATCTACACGGCAGTCGTGGAGCCAACGATTTTATATGCAGCAAGTGCATGGGCACCCGCTTCAAACAAAATTGGGATCCGAAATGAATTAAATGTGGTCCAGCGAGGATTTGCACAAAAGATGGTCAAAGCGTACAAAACAGCATCACTTAACTCGGCTCTATTACTCGCTGGGTTGCTTCCGCTGGATATCAGAATCCGGGAAGCAGCCTTGCTTTACTTAGTAAAGAAAGGTAATCCCCAGCGAGTAATAGGCGACCGAGAATTGGAAAAGTTGGTGCCCTACAGAGACGCACCACACCCAGCACTCCAACAAGAACTTACGTTCACATGCCTGGTAGACGCAGCAGCATTAGAACAATGTAACAACGATGGCCTAAACATATACACCGATGGCAGTAAAATAGAAGGGAAAGTCGGCGCAGCTCTGTCCATATGGGACGGAGCTGCGGAGATTAGTACCCGCAAACTAAAGTTGGATAATTGCTGCTCCGTCTACCAGGCAGAGTTGCTGGCACTGTGCGAGGCCACGGAAAAAGCACTTAAGAGTCCGAAACATCTTTGCAATGTGTACTGCGACTCTAGGTCCGCTCTTGAAACGGTTACAGACCTCACTTCCCTCCATCCCCTTGCCGTAAAAACAAGAGTCAATATTACCCAAATAAAGAAACAAGGTAAAGTGGTAAACTTGTATTGGATCAAGGCTCACGCGGGGCTGGAGGGAAACGAAAGAGCGGACGAGCTAGCAAAGAGCGCAGCACTACATTCGAAAGCCAGGCCAAACTACGACAGCTGCCCGGTTTCATTTGCCAAGCGGCAAATCCGATTGGAGTCGCTTGACGAATGGAACCGGCGCTATCAGAGTGGAGAGACGGCATCAACAACGAAGGTGTTTTTCCCGGACGCCGTAGAAGCTTATGGCATTCTCAAACACATTAAGCTGGACCCAATTATCGTGCAAGTTCTAACAGGACATGGCGGATTCTCCTCGTACTTATACCGGTTCAAGTGCAAGGAGAGTCCGGCATGTATCTGCGATCCGGAGGTCGAAGAAAGTGCCCTGCACGCCATTGTCAACTGCCCAATTTATGGTAAACAGAGATTCAATATCGAAAATTTAATTGACGTAGATGTTAAGATGGAGAATATATGTAAAATAATAAAAGATAAAAATGTTAGATATAAGTTTATCGAATACTGTAAAAATATAGCTAAAGATGTAATAAATAGGAATAAGTAGAGATATAAGAAGCGCACTGCTATATACTATAGATATATAGCAATTGCTTTAGTATTAAATATTGTAAATAAAAAACATATATAGGATACAATACTAGAGATAAAAACTGAAAATTGTAAATTAGACCTAAGATTAATAAAAATTGTTTAAAACTTGTTTACCTTATGTGTAGATTAGGCACTGGTATCCCCCAGTGGAATGTGTGAAAGATATGATGGATGAAAGAAAGAAATAGGATGCGGAAAGAAAGTAGAAAGAATGACTGTAAAAAATGACTCTGATCATGTCAGAGGTTATCTGTAGGATAGCTCGCGGGCCGGGACGAGGTGTACGCTCCCGGACAGGAAAATAAAAAAAAAAAAAAAAAAAAAAAAAAAATAAAAAAAAAACCTAACCTAACCTAACCTTTTTTTTTTTTTTTTTTTTTTTTTTTTTTTAACCCAGGGAAATGCTCCTTATGCACCGTCCTCAAGGCCCCTGTAAAGAGGGGGCCGAGGGTGTGTGGGGCTCTCCGTCATGTAAAAGAGACGGCATACCCACTAAAACCCTGGGGGTTCCTTCGCTCTGCATTACGGGCGGACACACGGGAATCGCCGAGGCACACGTCCGCGAACTCCGTCTGCAGTCGTCCGAACTCAACTGTCGGATCCAACTCGAAGGGGGGAGGGGGGGGGGAAGTGTACAAGGCTCCCCTTCTCTCACCTCTCATCGTTTTGAGAAGCGTTCCTGTAAAATGGGAACGCTTTCCACCTCAGGACCTATTCTGTCAGGCGCCGGACTAGTCCACACATCCGGCGCCCAGGAGCCCTCTATGGGGGTCGACGATTGTGTGCTTGTCGTCTGCGCCCCACTCTCCGACGGCGGAGAGGGTCAGCGAGGGGATCTTCCTCCCTGGCCCTCTCCGCCGCTTCCTTCTGCGAGATCACGTCTTCGCAGAATGACACTGCAGTTCTCCATGACGCCTCACTGTCGACCATGGATGCTACCACGGCCGGCAGAGAGACGTTTCCACCCACAATCACGGAGAGTTGCCTCCGTGGTTCAGCCCATGCAGGGCAGTCTTCCAGAGTGTGTCGGGCTGTATCTATAGCACCGGCACAATGATGGCACTCTGGCCTGGGCTCCCTTTTCGCCACTCGCCACAGATACTCCCCAAAGCAGCCATGCCCGGAGAGTACCTGTGACAGATGATAGGTGAGTGGACCCCACCTCCTTTCAATCCACTCCCGGAATACCGGGAGGATCGCCTGTACCGTCCAGTGTTGGGAAATGCGTTGTTCCCCCAGTCTTTCGTTCCAGCGCCGAAGGAGACCATCGCGGAGAAGCTCTCTCCAGCGACGCAGTTCTTCCGGCGCAAGTCTCTGTCCATCTGCCAGTGACGCAACCCTACGATCGTGGACCTCTGCCAAAACTTCGGCATCGAGGTCCCAGGGCGGCGTGCAGGCCAACAGACAGGCCGCCTCGTATGACACCGTACGATACGCTCGGCAAACTCTGATTGCCATGACCCTCTGTGGTCTGCGTAGGAGGGCCAAATTGTGGCGATCTAAATCCTTCGCCCATATTGGCGCCCCATACAAAGCCATCGACCTAACTACCCCCGTGTAAAGGCGGCGGCAGCTGGCCTCCGGTCCACCAATATTTGGCAGTAACCCACCCAACGCAGATACTGCCCCCATCAGCTTGGGCACCAGGCGCCCGAAGTGGGCGTGAAAGTTCCACCGGCTGTCGAGGACGAGTCCTAGGTACTTCATCGTTCCACCGACAGCGACAGAAGTTCCCCCCACTATCAAGGATGCGTGAGCCGGAGGGGCCATCCGAGGACCGTGAAAGCACAATGCCTCGGATTTGTTCAGGGCAACCTCCAGCCCAAGCCTCCTTATCCTTCCGACGACGTGAGCGACCCCAGCCGTGGCCAAAATCGCGGCATCACGGTAGGTGCGTCCGCGGGCCGTAACGAGGGTATCGTCGGCGTAGCAGACTAAGCCGACCCCCCGGAGGTTCGAGCCGCGGAGCACCCAATCATAGCCGATGTTCCACAAGAGGGGGCCTAAAACCGACCCCTGTGGAACACCGCACGTCATCACCGCCTCGGACCACCCACCCCGTGTTGGATACCTAACTGACCTGTCCGATAGGTAGTTGGCAACAATGCGCTGCAAGTACTGTGGGACTGCGTGGTATTTGAGCGCTTCCGTGATGCAGGCCCAGGGGAGTGTGTTGAAAGCGTTGGTGATGTCAAGCGACACCGCCAACAGCACTTCACCCCGGGCCACCGTTTCTTCCGCCTGGGCCCTCACCCTCGCGATAGCGTCGACGGTGGATCTGCCACAGCGGAAGCCGTACTGCTCGTCTGAGAGGTCCGGCCCAACTCTAGTAAGGTGCTTGACGAGGCGCGCAGAGATAACGCGCTCAAAGAGCTTGCACGCCTCGTCAAGCAGCACAATTGGTCTGTAGGCTGAGGGAGAATCCTCCGGCCTACCTTCTTTGTGGAGGAGGACCAACTTCCCGGTCTTCCACGGACGGGGGAATCGGCCCTGCGCCAGACTAGCGCTGAAGAGGGCCCTCACTTTCTCCTCTAGAATGTCCATGCTCATGACCCATACCCGACCGGGTACGCCATCCAGCCCGGGAGCCGTGGTTTTGGCACGGAGCCGAAGCACGGCAGCTCTCAACTCACCCGCGGTGACTTCGGGGGAAGTATCTTCGGCATCGTCCGGTTCTCGCGCAGTCGAGGCAGATGGTGGTGCCATTGGCGGAGGGACGTGCGGAGCCCTGTGCGGGAATAGGGCCCCTACTGTGTGTTCCAAGAGCTCCGGCCGGAGACTCTCCGTCAGGGGCGGTGCCCATGGACGCAGTTTTCTCCTCACCAACCTGTATGGCCTCCCCCAGGGGTCACTGTTTAGGGATTCCAGCAACTCTTTCCTTGACTGGTCTTTGGCCTTGCATATACCCAGTTTGAGGGCATCTATGAGATCCCTGTAGACCGCGTATAATCTGTCCTCCTCTGCAGTATCACGACGCCGTCTCCTTCTGTGTCTGGCGTACTGGCGCCTCGCCCCCACGCATTCCTGTCTGAGATGCGCGAGTTCGGCGTCCCACCAGTACACCGCGCGCCGGGGCGAGAACGGTTGCGCCCGCGGCATGGACGCATCGCAGATGCGCGTCATGGCACCCGCGAGCGCAAGCGTCTCACCCTCTACATCTATTTGATCCTCCATTGATGACCCGGAGACCCATGTCTCCACCAACGCAGCCTCCACTAACAGCTCCCTGTCGAGCTTTTTGAGGGCCCACCTCGGGCAGTCTCTGGATCCGGACCGGGGCACGGCCGCAGGGGCCACCGCGGCTGCGGAGACGCTGAACCGTATGTATCGGTGATCCGACAGCGTCTCCGAGTACTCCGCCACATGCCATCCCCGAATACGGCTCGCCAGGGCGGCGCTCGCGAAGGAGACGTCGATCTTCGAGCCGCCCTGTCTGCGCACGCACGTATCGGCCTCGCCCCGGTTCAGAACCATCAGGCCCCTCTCCAACGCCCAATCTTCCAGGGTCTCGCCTCTGGGCAACGTCTGCGGAGACCCCCACGCTGTGGACTTGGCGTTGAAGTCCCCGCAGACCAGCAAAAGAGGGGGGTTGACCCTGTCAATCAGAGCCCCGACTTCAAGCAAATATTGCTCGAATTCTGCGAGGCTTCGACTGGGCGAGAAATACCCTCCGACCACCATGATATCGCCCACAAATGCAGAAACGAAGCCCCTACCTCTCTCCGGTCTCGTCAGTGGCGGTGCACCAGCCGATGTTCGACTGATCAGTGCCACAAGATCGTCCAGGTCACCGAGCCAACCGGGAACAATTCGGTATGGCTCGCATATTACCGATACATGAATCGACCACTGCGCCACGCTCTGAAAGAATAGATTCTGAGACGCGGCGCAGTGGTTCAGATTACCCTGAAGGAAGGATATGGAGGTGTCATCCATTACTCACGTCCATACCAACCACCTCTGCCGACGAATTCCCGTTCGGACGGGGCGGCTGTGAGGGGGCCCTAGAGCCATCAACAGCCGCCTTGGTGCCTGCTTTCTTGGTCTTCTTGCGTCGGGCGGGGGCGCAGGCCTTGCTCCCCGCTCGATGTTGTGCCGGACGACCGGCTGCCTCACAGATAGTGCAGTGCGGTGCACTATCACACTGTGACCCTACATGTCCGGGCCGACCGCAGCGGTAACACTGGTCACTGCGATCGACCTCGGATTCACAGTGCACCCTTAGGTGCCCCGGCTCTAGGCACCTGAAGCACCTCATGGGTCTCGTCTCCAGTAGTTGAACTTGGGCTGAGACCCATCCTATTTGGAGGCGGCCTTGGGCCACCTTCTTCGCCGCAGCCACAGGGCATTTTACCCAGGCCGTCCCTAGACCACGTGCCCCCCGGTTTATGTTGCTGCTCTTCACTAATTCCGGCGAGCAGGCGCCTTTTCGTGCCACCGCCGCCACTACCTCCTCCGGAGTGACACTATCGTCCAGACCCATTACGCGCATTTCTGCGGACTTGGTGGGCCTGGATATTCGGACGACCCCCTCTCCGAACGTTTCACGCAGTTTGGCGGCAAGCGCATCGGCTTTGTCGCCACTTGCCTTTCCGGGCACCTCTAGAATGCGTGCTCCAGTGGCCGCACGTCTAAAACGTAGGCTTGCAATCTCGAGGCCAGCTAGGTCAACCTTATTTCTGGCCTCAGTTATCACCTTGGCGTACGAAGCGCCTTTTTCTTCTGCTCCGGGTTGGAGTGTAAGTACTACGGCCGCCGAGTGTGGCGGGCGCAGCCTCTTTGCTCCTCCATAGCCAGTCGCGGCCTTCGCCTGCTTCTTCGGCTGTGTCTTCGCCTGTTGGGGCTGGCTCGTGGACTGTGAAGCCCGTACCGCGCCAGAGCGCTTTGCCCCCCTTTTCCTACTAGCCACCACGTTCCATCCCTCATTTAGTGGCTCAGTTGGCGGTGGTACTGGCCGCGACGTTGTGTCTGTTAGGGGCAGGGGCTTGGAGACGGTCTCCGTTTTCTTCTTTTCGCCCTTGCCCTTTCCCTTTCCCTTTCCCTTGGCGCTTGTCAGCGCAGGGTTCGCCGCTGTTTTGGATTTGGGAGGTCCGGCATTCAGCCCGGACGGCCCAGCAACAGTCGATGGCTCCGCAGGAGCAGCCGCAGGACTCCGTGCTGTCTTCCTGTCCGCCGCAAGGGGAGGGCGAAGCCGCACCTGAGGTAGGAGGCGGTCCTCCAGGGCCTCCAATCTGGCATTCATCATCGTGCCCACTTGGAGCATGACGGACCGAGTGAATGTCTCCAAGTCTGGAGCCACCTCAGGGGCCTTCTTGTTTCCCGGTCCTCCAGCTGGCGGTGAACGCATTACCGGGGCCGTGGATGGCGAAGATGGTGCAGAAGGCGCACCAGGGGAGCTAGTTACTCCCCGCTCCATCATCGCACGGAGTGCACTCATCTCCTTGCGCAACTCGTCCATCTCCTTTTTCAGGCGATCGTTGTCTGCCTGAAGTCTTCTCGTCTCGTCCGAGGACGACCTGTCTTTCAACTCCAATACCGCGGAGCGGATTTCCTCCACCGACTTCTTGAGAGCATGCACAAAACTGCCCTTAAGGTTTTTCGACTTCGTGGCAATTTTGTGGATGACCTCCAAGTTTGTTTTGACCGCCTCTTCTAGGGTTTGGGCCGGTCTGTCATCTGAGACTTCGGACAGAGCGGAAATGCTCCGGCTCCGTCTCATGGTGCTGCCGACCCAATTGCTGAGGTCGAGCTCCGCCCTAGCCCGCATCTCGTCGCGACACGCAGCCGCGGCCTCCTGTTTGGCCTTGGCCAGGCCCACATACTGGCCGGTTGTTGGTGGCCGGCCCCTGCCTCGTTTGGCTGTTTGCCCTTTCTTTAATACGACTCCGCGCTCGTCATCTTCAAGCCGGCGCTTCGACGCATTCCTCAAAGTCGAAATCGATTCGACTGTCTCGAAGCTGCAGTCGGACGTGTCCGACTCAGTCGAGTAATTCACCTCTGCGGCCGCCATACCTTCGGCCCCCGTGTCCGACCCTAAATGGTCGGGCTCGAGGGACGAAGAGGCCGACCGCTTCTGAGCAGTAGAGAAGCCCACTGCCTCCTCCTCAATCATTTCCAAATTCTTGCCTTTTTTATCATTTGTTGCAGATTCGTTTACCATTTTCGTGCCATAGTTGTCGGTGCGTGGGCCGGAGCCCACGAAGCGGTTGCTGCCCCCCCCAGATACGATGGGGCTGCCCTCTCTCTCTTCGAGAGAGGGGTGGGATTCTCCCACCTGAGGATTGTTAACAAACGCTTTGTGATCCATATTGTTTTTCCTTTTTGAAGGGGTGAGGTCCCCTTATGGTGCCCTCGCGACCGGGTTCCCCCCAGCCATGCATCCCATAGGCGGGCACCGAAACCGGGGATTCGGAGACGCATGGAGCCCGACAGGGTGGCCGAGTTGACCCTCCCTGCCGCGCCGCGAGCCTTGCAGGCCCGCCATCCCACGACCCGAAGGTCCGCTGCAGCCACTGTAATGCGGCTGCCGTCCAAGAGTGTGCCCGACAGGGTGGCCGAGTTGACCCTCCCTGCCGCGCCCACCGTCAAAAGCGACGTCGTCACTCCTCCTTGCACGACAGGATGAAACTGTCATGCCGCCAGCCTTGAAGGCCGGCCATCCATCGACCCTACGGGTCCACTGTCCCATCTGAGACCAAACTCCGCGGATGAACCGCCTGTCCACCGTTGAAAGTGAGATGGTGTGAAGTCTCGTCTCACACCACAGTTCAGCTCTCCGAAATGGAGATACGAAGCGAGGGGAGACAAGAAGAGATGAAAGATAATGAGATGCAATGAAATGGGACTGATGAAGGGGTAATGAGATGAGATGACGCGGCACCTGACGGTGTTCTGTTACGTTTATTTCAGAAGGAAACAAACCAATAACGGGCAGCACCACGGGAAGGTAACCGTCAGACTTGCCTTAGGGATCATCACGACTTGCGCTCTCCCCTAAGACCGTTGCCTCCTTACCCATCCGAGATGAGTATGGAAGGCCTGAGTTTATCCAAAACAAGCAGCGCAAGGCGTGCAAGCTAGGCAAAGCAACTATTAATGGATAAACCCAGACCCGCCCAACCTAACCTAACCTAACCTTTTTTTTTTTTTTTTTTTTTTTTTTTTTTTTGACGCTGGGAAAAATGCATTACGCATGCCCCCCCATCGGGGGATGGAGGGGGGATGTGGGACTCCCCGGTAGACGACCGGTATACCCACTAAACAACCCAGCGACATTCCAGCATCGTTTGTGTGGAGGAGGACTGGGAGACCGGCAGAGCCTTTGCGTCCAGTCCTCCTTCTACGACCGCCCGCTTTTACAGCGGGGCCTACACGCCCCTCCCAGCAGGAGGGGCCCGGGAATGACCAGGAATGCTTGGCCATTCCCGCCCGACGGAGGTGGTGAGTACGTGCAATGCGAGAGAAGGCGCCCCCGCGCGTGTCTCTCGCTACTCACCACCGGGAGGGGGAAGGTGATTATTCAATCGCCTTCTCCCACCTCTTCGACGTCTTCGCAGTGGCGCAGCAAGGGGGTCCTCCTCCCTCGCACGCTCCGCGGCCTCCTTTTGCGAAATTACTTCTTCGCAAAAGGAGGCGACCGCTTCCCAGGCCCCATCGCCCCCCAGCATAGCTTTTACGACGCTGGGAAGCGAGAGGTCTGGCCCGATAATGTTGACCAAGCTGCGGCGCAGCTCGGTCCACGAAGGGCACACCTCTAAGGTGTGCTGCGCCGTGTCCACCGCGGTGCCACAGTCGTGACACACCGCTGTCTCCTCCCTCCCGATCCGGTGCAGGCATGAGCCGAAGCACCCATGCCCGGTTAAAACCTGCACCAGACGGAACGAGAGGAAGCCATGGGGCCGCCCCAACCAATCTTCTAGGACTGGCCCAATCGCATCTAGCGTACGGCGGCCAAAAGTGGCGGCGGCGAGGTCCTCCGTCCAATGATGGACGACGGCTTCCCTCGCCTCACGCCGGACGGCCTCTCGCTCCTCCAAGGCGGGGTGTTCCCCGCGGGCTTTACGCCCCGCCGTCCATTCGTACACTCTGGCGAGCACTCCCGCCTCGAGCTCCCAAGGAGGGGTGCCAGCCAGAGCGCACGCCGCCGCAAATCCTACTGAGCGGTAGGCCCGCGCCACCCGCAGTGCAATGGCCCTTTGAGGCCTGCGGAGAGCGGTTGCGTTCTCCCTCCTACGGAGGGAGTCCGCCCAGATAGGGGCCCCGTAAAGGGCCATGCTCTTCAGGATGCCGGCGTACAAGCGCCGGCATCGTGCCCTGGGCCCTCCCATATTTGGGAGGAGCCACGAAAGGGCGCCCGCAACCTTCAGCAGGCGCGTCGACAGCCCGCTGAAGTGCGGGCCGAAGCGCCACCTGCTGTCGAGGACTAGGCCCAGATATTTCATCTGGGCCTTCACCTCGATCCTGACGCCCTCCACGACAATGTGGGCGTCAGGGGGAATTCGCTGCCGAGGTCCGTGGAAAAACACGGCCTCGGTCTTGTGCAGCGCCACCTTGAGACCTAGGCGGCGGATCCTTCCCGCAACTAAGGATCCGCCGGCCGAAGCCAGACTCGCCGCCTCTCTAAAATCTCCTCCCTGGGTAGTGAGAAGAGTGTCATCCGCATAGCAGATGACACTCGTGCCAGGGAGGAGACTTCCCCGCAACAGCCAATCGAAACCAATGTTCCACAGAAGCGGTCCCAGGACAGACCCCTGTGGAACACCGGACCCCACATCATACCGACGGAGCTGGCCCGTCCGATCTACAAGGAGGGCAGCTCGGTCCCCCAGGTAGTCGGCCAGGAGACACCGCAGGTACCGAGGCACTCCGTGATAGCGGAGTGCCTCCAAGATTGTCGCATGGGGGACGGAGTTGAAGGCGTTGGCTATGTCAAATGACACAGCCAAAACCCCGTCCCCTGCCTCCTTAGCTTCCTGCACCTGGCCTTTCAGTCGGGCCAGTGCGTCCACCGTCGAACGCCCCCTTCGAAAACCGAATTGGGCGTCCGACAGGTCCGGTCCGACTCTCCGCAGGTGCTCGTTGAGCCGGTTGGCTACGATGCCCTCGAACATTTTTCCGACCTCATCCAGTAAAACGATGGGTCGGTATGCCGAGGGGGAGTCCGCCGGGCGTCCCTCCTTCCGGAGGAGGCACAACTGCCCCTCCTTCCAGGGTTTCGGGAACCTTCCAGACGCGAAACACGTGCTGAATAGGCCCCGAAACCTCTCGCCCATTTGGAAGGCGGCGATGGCCACCACCCGTGCTTGGACGCCGTCTGGCCCAGGTGCCGTCTTTTTGACACGGAGGCGGAGAGCCTCCCCTTCAAACTCTGCCACCGTCACTGGAGAAGCCTCCTCTTCCTCCCCCTCTAGTGGAGCCGCCCCCTGCGGGGGATCCATTACTGGTGGGGTGTGGTTGGATCCAGCCGGAAATAGGGCCCGGACCACCCCATCCAGCAATGCCGGCTCGAGAGACTCCGTTAGTGGGGGACCAAAGGGGCGCAGTTTGTTCCGCGCCGCCTTGTATGGTCTCCCATACGGGTCCCTATCGAGACCCTCCAGCATCTCGGCTTTCGCCGCGTCATCGGCGGCGCCAATGGCCGACTTGAGGACCCTCCTCGCCTCAACGTACGCAGCGTACAGAAGGTCCTCGTTGGCCTCGTCCCGGTGGCTGCGCCGTCGACTCCGCGTGTAGGCCCTCCTTGCTGCCACACAAGCTGCTCGGAGCCCCGCTAAATCCTCCGACCACCAATAAACGGCGCGACGGGGAGGTGGGCGGCGAGACCGAGGCATGCTGGCGTTGCACACCTCGGTCAGGGACCTCCTGAGTTCGGCCGCTGCGGAGTCCACATCCAGGACCTCGAGAGGGGGCGCGAGCCAGTCCTGGACGAAAGCTGCCTCCATTGCCGCTTCACGGTCCAGGCGGGTGAGAGCCCACCGTGGAAAGGGAGAACGGCCCGAGGGGACCGTCCTCCGGGGGCTCTGGGTGGAGATGTCGAACCGCACATATCGGTGGTCCGACAGGGTCTCCACCATCTCTACCCGCCAGTTCGTGACGCGGGCGGCTAGCACGGGGGTGGCGAACGAGACGTCCACCACTGACCCTCCCCGTTGCCGCACACACGTCTGGACCGTCCCTCTGTTGAGGAGGGACACACCGGAGGAGGCCGCCCAGTACTCAACTGCGCGGCCTCGGACGTTGCAAGAGGTGGCCGGGTTACCCCAGACCACCGACTTGGCGTTAAGGTCGCCCAAAACGGCGACCTGACGCGGCGCCGCCCTACCGACAACTGCGGTGAGGATTTCGAGATAATTCTCGAAATCCGAGAGAGGGCGGTTTGGGGAGAAATAAACTCCCACAAAAGCTAAATCTCCCCACGCGGCGGCCACATATCCCGGTCCCCTCTCTAAGAGCGAGAGGGGAGGGGAGTCTGTGGAAGACCGCGACACCATTGCCACCAAGCCATCCCGATCACCCAACCAACGGCTAGGGATCGAGTATGGCTCGGCAACCACCGCCACGTCCACCAACCACTCAGCCATGGACTGCATAAGCAGGTCCTGGGCTGCTTTGCAGTGGTTGGTGTTCGCCTGGAGGATACGATGCTCGAACCTATCCATCAATCGGACATCGCACCTCCCTCATCGGCCGCCGGAGGTCCCATTTCAGGGACAGGGACGGCGGTGGCTACAGCAGGCCGGGTCGGCGCCTGCACTTTGCCCTTCTTAGGGGGAGGATGGCAATTCCTCCCCTTCATGACGTGGTCCGCTGGGCGGCCACTTGCGGCACACACTGCACAGCGTGGCTTGGTGGCCGTGCAGGAGGCGGATTTGTGCCCCGCTTTGCCGCAGCGGTAGCAGCTGTCCGCCCTGTCCACGTCGGATGGGCAAAGAGTCCGGGTGTGCCCAATTCCGAAGCACTTGAAGCATCGCAGAGGCTGATCTTCAAGTGCTCGGACTCCGCAGGAGCTGAAGCCCACTGTAAGCCGTCCTTTGGCGAGGACGGCTTTGGCCGCTGTGACTGGGCACTCGAGGCGGATGGTGCCCATACCGCCCCGGCCAGGCCGGATGCCCCCCCTGCCCTGCACCACTGCGACGTCGCAACCCCCTATTGCTGCGACCGCCGCCAACACCTCCTCTTTGGTGACCGAATCGTCCAGATTGGTCACCTCCAAGGTCGCCGACTTAACGGGCCTGACCACCTTGGTCGCGTCCGCGATGACCTCTTTCAATTTGGAGGCGAAAAGGTCCGCGTTAGTACCACCCTGAGCCCCCGGGAACTCGAAAATTCGAGCTCCGGCCTGGGTCCGACGGCACGTGATCGGTCCGATCCCTAGTTGGGTCGGGTCAGCACTGGCACGGGCCCGCTTGAGGACGGACTCATAAGTCTCGCCTCGATCCGCAGCCTCCACGGTGAGCGTCACCACAACGGCTGCGGTTTTAGGGGGAACCAGGGGCTTAGGTTTCCCCGAACCAGCGGGGGCCCTTTTGGCTGCCGGGGCAGCGGAGGGGGGCTTCGGGGCTGACTTTTTCCCCTTCCCTTTTCCCTTGCCGGTCGTCTGGGACGGGCAGGGAACGGCGGCTGTGGGGATGGCAGGGGGGGCAGCCGCCTTCGACTTGGACTTGCCTTTTCCCCTTTTAACCACCTCCATCCAAGGTTGGTTGGAGGGAGTGGAGGAGGGGAGGAATGCGTCCTCCTTTTGGGAGGATGGCCCCGGCTTGTTCGGCCTCGTGTCCTCCGTTCGGGAGGATGGCCCCGGCTTGTTCGGCCTCGTGTCCTCCTTTTGGGAGGACGGCCCCGGCTTGTGCTGCTTCTTGTCCGCCGCAAGTGGTGGACGCATGCGAGTCTCCGGCAAGAGCCGGTCTTCGATGCCGGCGAAGCAGGCTCTCGTAAAGGCCCTTTCCTCCATGACGACCTTGCGGATTACATCCTCAAGGTTGGAGGAAGCGGGGCTCTCAGCCGCTGGTGTTGGGACAGCCTGAGTTGGCCGGGCTGTAGCTTCAGCCAGCTTATGGTGCAGCTGGCTGACCTCTGACTGCAGGCGGTCGACCTTTGCCTGCAGTTGCCGCGTTTCTTCGGTTGCAGTGCGTTCAACTAGCTCCCGAATAATTCCGCGCATACTCGCGGCCCTGCATTTCAGGGACTTTTGAAAAGTCCCTTTGAGATTTGAGGACTTAGAGGCGACCTCCACTATCTCCCCCTCATCCTCCTGCGCCATGCGCTCCAGCTCGGCAAGGGAATGGTCCGAGTAGAGGACGGTGGACGCACCGTACCCGGACTTGGCCCTCGCGGTTCGAGCCTGCTGCTCCTTCGCAGCGACCTTCTCTTCAAGGTCCATCTGGACCTGTGCCCGCTTAGCCAGGTTGAGCTGGCGTTGGGCATCTGCAAGCCCCACGTCGTGGGTGTCAGCCACAACTGGGGAAGGCTTTTTAGCCCTAGTCTTTTTGGGCTTACTCGTCGTGGAGTCCGACGAGCAAGACCCGCCTTTCAAGAAGGCCCTCTTCTTCGCATGCTGGCGACCTTCCGCTGTCGCCGTCGAAGCATCCGACTCGAACGCGACGGACTCTACGTCGGAGTCCGAAAACACGTCCGGCCGAACAAAAACGCTAGCCGCAGATGGTGCGCGGCTCGCATCCGATGCCGATGCAGTCTCATCGGCGTGGCCCTGAGAAGGGCCTTTGGTAAATTTCCCTTTCCGGTCTCTATTAACTTTTCCAGACATTTTCACAGTTTTTCGCATTCGGAATAATTATAGTATATAATTATTAATTGTGATCATAAGCAATAGTATTGGGGGAATGGACAGGCTTCAATCTTTCTACTCAAGCCTCCGGAAGTTTAGAGTTCAGAAGACTGACAATACCTTGGAGGTATTTTCCCGAAGTCTGAGGATACACTCATCATCGGGGTTTTGGAACTAGTCCAGCCAGTTTGTCCCCGCCTCCAATAACGTGAGTCATCGGAACAGGGGTCACTACCAAATAAAAGACAGCGGTTATTTTCGATTATGTAACAATATGTTTGACGGTAGTAGGCGCTGGTGTTTGCCAGTTAGAGGGGTCCCTATTTTAACACACACACCGCCAAACTGCTTTTCATCTACTCATAAACATGACAAATTATCTGTAGCCTTGCCTTAAAACTACAATTTATACACCGTAAGTCTATTTTGTCATCTGTCTTACAGAGGTACTAAGCACCTTAGCACGTATAATACAGATGACAAACAGTTAAATACGGCCCCGGTCTGTACCGAGCATTTTACAATTTTGTTACTAATAAGGGGTTTAATAGCCCTGTGAACTAAATAATATACACATATAATACCAATATATACAGATAGAATATATACATATACATACACATATAGATAACAATACACGCGGCGCCTGACGGTGTTCTGTTGCGTTTATTTCGGAAGGAAATAAACCAATAACAGGCAGCACCACGGGAAGGTAACCGTCAGACTTGCCTTGGGGATCATCACGACCTGCGCTCTCCCCCAAGACCCTTGCCTCCTTACCCATCCGGGATGAGTAAGGAAGGCCTGAGTTTATCCAAAACAAGCAGCGCGAGGCATGCAAGCTAGGCAAAGCAACTATTAATGGATAAACCCAGACCCGCCCAACCTAACCTTTTTTTTTTTTTTTTTTTTTTTTTTTTTTTTTTTTTTTTTCCCGCTGGGAAAACGCCTTACGCGTACCACGCGGCGTCTTGAGGGGGGGGTTACAGAGGCCGCGTGGTTATGTGGGACTCCCCGGGCAAATTGCCCGGTATACCCACTAAAAACCCAGCGATGTAGCCCTCGGCGTCTGTGTGGGGCGGCGCGGGTTCGCTGTAACATTCTACCGCAGCCGCACCGATGCTATTCGTCTAAGCCTACGAGGCACTATGTCCTGGCCCACTTATGGTGGGTCCCAGACCCACCACAGGTTGTGATCCCCAAACTCACACACAAGTCATCTAGGGTGACGAAAGAAGGCACGCATAGCGGCGCCTTCTCCGCCCTGGTCTCTTTTTTCGGATCGGGTCAGCGAGTACATTCTCCTCCCTGACCCGCTCCGCAGCCTCCTTTTGTGATATGATGTCTTCACAAAAAGAGGCCATTGCTGCCCAGCACCGCTCGCTGCCGAGCATGGCATTTAGCAGGCTCGGCAGCGAAAGGTCATTACCGACCTCCGCTGTCAGAGCGCGCCTTTGGGATTCCCACGTGGCACACTCCTCCACAGTGTGACGCACCGTATCTACGGGCACGCCGCACTCATGACAGGAGGAGGTTGTCTCCCGTCTCGCAACCCGGTGCAGGTACTCACCGAAACACCCATGCCCGGTCATTACCTGCACCATTCGGAAAGAGAGGGAGCCATGCTGTCTTAACAGCCATTGCTTTAGATGGGGACGAAGCGCCTCCACCGTCACCAGACCGGCTGTTGGTGACTGAAGGTCCTCGGCCCATCTGTGAATCAGGGCGGCTTGTGCAGCTTCCCTGATTCGCACAACCTCTTCGGGACCGGGATGTTCACCTCTGTCCCTCATAGCCGCGCGAAATTCATACACTTCCGCGAGGACTTCCGCCTGAAGTTCCCAGGGAAAGTCACCCGCGAGAAGTGTAGCTGCCGTCCATGAGACCGTGCGGTAACCTCTGATTGCTCTCACTGCTATGACCCTCTGTGGTCTCCGCAGGAGGGTCCTCGCCCAACCTAACCTAACCTTTTTTTTTTTTTTTTTTTTTTTTTTTTTTTTTTTTTTTTTTTTTTGACCCGGGAAAATCCTTTATGGATACCACCCGGCTCCGGGGGGAGCAGAGTGGTTATGTGGGAGTCCTCGCCTGAGGGGCGTTACTACCCCCACGGGGGGGTAGTAAGTGAGGTTACCCACTAAAAACCCGGGATGAGCAGTCTGCCGCCTAGACGGGGCGAGATGGGGTAGCGTTAGCAATCACCATCTCGCCCCGGCGGTTGGCCCGTCATCAGTGACGGGCCCCGGCCAAGGGAGGGATGACCCAGCTCATTAGGGCCATACCTCAGACGTGTGGGATCGTGCAAGTCAGTGGAGAATCCCCCGACTCTCCACCGATGATCCGCACAACACTAGGATAGAGCGAGAAGGCGCCCGAATCGCCTTCTCCTTCCACCAGTTCGTCTACGCCGGAGCGGGTCTGCGAGGACGTCGTCCTCCCTCGCCCGCTCCGCAGCCTCTTTCTGCGCCATCACCTCTTCGCAGAAAGAGACCACCGCCTGCCACGATCCGTCGCTGCCGAGCATAGCGTTAACCACGCTCGGCAGCGACAGATCTGCGCCTATGACCGCTGTGAGGGTGTGCCGCATGGGACTCCACGCGGCGCACTCCTCCAGCGTGTGGAGCGCCGTGTCTTCTGGCGCTCCACACTCGTGACAGGCGGGGGTCGCCTCACGTCTTGCGATGTGATGCAGGTACTTTCCGAAACATCCATGCCCGGAAAGCACCTGCACCAACCGGAAGGTGAGCGACCCGAATCGCCGCCCTACCCACCTCCGAAGGACCGGGCGAATGGCATCCACCGTCCTCTGTCCAGGGACCGGTGGAGCCAGGTCCTCCGTCCACCGCCGCAACAGGGCGGCCCGCGCCTGCCGTCGCATGCGCGTGACCTCCTCCCACGCTGGAGGCTCCCCGCGGGATCTCCTCGCCGCCACGAAGTGGTATACTTCGGCGAGGATCTCCGCTTGGAGCTCCCAGGGGGGATCACCGGCCAACACGCATCCCGCCGTCCAGGACACCGTCCGGTACCCGCGTATCGCCCTCGTCGCGATGACCCGCTGCGGACGTCGCAGCAGGGCCTTATTGGCGCGACCGAGGGCGTCCACCCAGACAGGTGCCCCGTACAAGGCCATACTCCGGATCACTCCGGAGTACAGGCGACGACATGTGGCGCTCGGGCCGCCCACGTTGGGCAGCAGCCTCCCAAGGGCGGCTGCGGCGCCTATGACTTTTGGGGCCAGTTGAGTAAAGTGGGCCCCAAAAGTCCACCGCCCGTCCAGGATGAGACCCAGGTACCTCATCTGGGTCCCAACCCGGACCAGGACCCCGTCCAGGTCTATCCTCGTTCCTGGAGGGGGTCCCCCCCGAGGCCCATGGAACATTAGGGCCTCGGTCTTGGAGAGGGCGACCTCCAGCCCCAGGGCACGTATGCGGCCGACCACGAGTGTTGTGGCCACCGTGGCCCGCCGCACCGTCTCCCCGAGGTCCCTCCCCTTGACTACGACTAGGGTGTCATCCGCGTAGCACGCAACCCGCATACTTGCGGGAAGCGTGCCGCGGAGCACCCAGTCGTAGCCAATGTTCCACAGGAGCGGTCCCAACACCGACCCCTGTGGAACCCCGCAGGACACGCGACGTCGCCTCAGACCGTCGCGTCCCTCCACCAGGACCTCGCGGTCCTGGAGGTAGTCGGCCAACAGCCTACGCAGATACAGGGGCACTCCGTGATAGCGGAGCGCCTCCCGTATTGTCCCGTGCGGTAGGCTGTTGAAGGCGTTGGCAATGTCAAGCGAGACAGCCAACGCCTTTTCCCCCCCGCCGACTGCGTCCTGCGTCCACCCCTTGATCCAGAGCAGGGCGTCTATCGTCGACCGCCCTGCCCTGAATCCGAACTGGGCCTCTGAAAGGTCAGGCCCAGTTCCCCCCAGGTGCCGGATGACACGGGAAGCCACTATTTTCTCCAGTAGCTTCGCCGTGTCATCCAGCAGCACGATTGGCCTGTATGCGGCGGGCGAGTCGGCGTCTCGCCCTTCCTTCCGCAACAGGCACAATCGCCCGTCCTTCCAGAGCTTCGGGAACTGACCCGACGTGAGGCACGCGTCGAACAGTTCCCGAAGCTGACCGCCCATCTCCCTCAGGGCGATCCTGAGGACCCGCCCGGGAATCCCGTCTGGTCCCGGGGCAGTCTTCTTGCCTCTCAGGCGGGAGACTGCTACCTCCATCTCCACCTCTGAGATAGGCGGAATGGAGGCCGGGTCCTCCTCCTCCTGGAAGGACGGGGTGGCCATCGGTGGAGGGGTGTAGTGGGGGTCGCTGTCGGGGAATAGACCCCCCAGCACCCTCTCCAGGAGCTCTGGCTCCAGGGACTCCGCGATAGGGGGCGCTCTGCCCCGGAACTTATTCCGGGCAGACTTATACGGGCGCCCCCATGGGTCCCTGTCGAGGCCCTCCAGCTGCTCGCACCAGCCTAGGGCCTTAGCCCGGCCGATGGCCATCTTCAGCTCCTGTTTGGCATTCTTCATATCGCCGTACAGGAGCTGCTCGGCCGCCAGCTGCTCCGCCGGCAGCTGGTCGTCCGTCCGGCCGTGGCGGCGCCTCCTGCAGTGGTAGTAGAGGCGCCGCGTCTCCGAGCATCGCGCTCGGAGATCCTCAATCTCCGAGCACCACCAGTAGACCTGGCGGCGCTCGGGGTGGCGTCGGGACCTCGGCATGGCGGCGTCGCAGACGGCCGTCACCGCCTCCCGGAACCGGCTCGCCGCGACGGCCACATCCGGGTGCATGGGGCCGGCAACCCACGACTGCACCATAGCCGCCTCTTCAGCCAACTCGGCATCGAGGCGACCAATCGCCCAGCGCGGGAAGAGTGCCCCATCCACGCGCCGAGTCCCTCCTTGGTGGGAGGTGGCGATCTCGAACCGGATGTAGTTGTGGTCCGAGAGAGTCGCCACGTCCTCCACCACTCTCCAGGCCTGGACACGTGCTGCGACTTCCGGGGTGGCGAACGAAACGTCCACCACGGACCCCCCGTTGTGTCGCACGCACGTGTGGACTGACCCTCTGTTGAGCAGGGTCAGCCCTGCGGCAACCGCCCACTCCCTGACAATCTCCCCGCGAGTGTCAGTGGAGGGGTTGCCCCAGGCCTGGGCCTTGGCGTTCAGGTCCCCCATGAGGAGGACCTGACGTGGCGCCTGCCTTATCACCGCCGCGGCCAGGAGGTCTAGATAAGCCTCCAGCTCCGCGACGGTTCTGTTGGGGGAGAAGTATGTGCCGACTACCGCATACCTCTCCCACTTGGCCACCACGTACCCCGAACCCCTCTCTGACACCGAGAGGGGGGGGCCGCCACCGGCACGTCCAATAATGGCTACGGAGCCGTCCAGATCCCCAGCCCAGTAGGGATGGGACTGGGGAATGTAATACGGCTCCGCAGCGACCGCCAAATCGATGCGCCACTGCGCCAGGGACTGCATAAGCAAATCCTGAGCCCTGACGCAGTGGTTCAAATTAGTCTGGAGGAGGTTGTGCTGTCCGACTTGATCCATATCAATCGGACGTCACAACCTCCATGCTCGCCGCGCGGCGAACAGCCTCAGGAGCGGCGGCTTTGGCTGCCGGTCGGGGGATGGCCGGGGTCCTGGCGGCCTGTCCCTTCGTCTTTGGCGGAACACAGTTTTGTCCCCCCATCCTGTGCTCGGCAGGTCGCCCTGACTCTGCGCATATCGCGCAGTGCGGGGCCCTCCTCTGGCAGCTTGCCGCCTTGTGGCCTGCGCCTCCGCAGCGGAAGCACAGGTCCCCCCTGTCTGCCGACGAGGGACACTGGGGGCGCGTATGCCCGAGTCCCATGCACTTGAAGCAGCGCATGGGACGCGCTGCCAGTGCCACCACTCGCACCGAGCTCCACCCCACCAACAGCCTGCCCTGTGCCAGCACCACTTTGGCTACTGGGATTGGGCAGGATACAAGGGAGGAGCCGGTCCCGCCGTAGCTGCGACGTATCTCCCCGACTTTGACGTGGAGTACGTCACAGCCGCCCACCTTGGCGACCGCCGCCGCCACTTTCTCCTTTGTGGCGGCGTCGTCCAGGCCCGTCACGTGCAAATCCACGGACTTTACGGGCCTCGCGACATTGGCCACCTCGGACAGGACACCGCGGAGCTTCTCCGCGAGCCTGTCCGCTTTGTCGCTGCTTTGGGAGCCAGGAATTTCGAGCATCCTGGCTCCTGTGGCCGTCTGGCGGAAGTGGATCCGGTCGATACCCAATCCTTGGAGATCGACCTTCTCCTGCGCCGTCTCGATGATGGCGCTGTAGGTAACCCCCTTTTGGCTTTGGCGGTGGCTTCAAAAACTCTTCTCTTGTGGGGCCAGCTTTTGTGCTCTTCGCCCTTCCCCTCCGCGCCGTATTGACCTTGGCAGCCACCATCCCTTCGGTCTCAGTATCCGATTCTAGGTAGCCGGGTGCGTAAAACGAAGAGTAAGGCCGCTTCCTGCGGCTGTCCCCCTCATCACCCGACTCTTCAAACATGGACTCCACGTCCGACCTCCTTTCGTCTCCCATGGAGACCTCCGACAGATCTCGGGAAGGAACCCGTGAAGTTTGGCCCTGAGAAGGGCCGTTTTTAAAACTCTCAATAGTGCCGCTCGAGCGGTCCTCAGACGTAGCATTTAGTTGGCCCTGAGAAGGGCCTTTGGTGAACTTCCCTTTGGCGTCTCTATTTACTTTCGACATTGGCATATTTTTCGACATACGTAATAATTATAGATATAATTATTGTTCGTGACCATAAGCAAAATTGTTGGGAAGTGGACAGGCTTCAATCTTTCTACTCAAGCCTCCGGAAGTTTAGAGTTCAGAAGACTGACAATACCTTGGAGGTATTTTCCCGAAGTCTGAGGATACACTCATCATCGGGGTTTTGGAACTAGTCCAGCCAGTTTGTCCCCGCCTCCAATAACGTGAGTCATCGGAACAGGGGTCACTACCAAATAAAAGACAGCGGTTATTTTCGATTATGTAACAATATGTTTGACGGTAGTAGGCGCTGGTGTTTGCCAGTTAGAGGGGTCCCTATTTTAACACACACACCGCCAAACTGCTTTTCATCTACTCATAAACATGACAAATTATCTGTAGCCTTGCCTTAAAACTACAATTTATACACCGTAAGTCTATTTTGTCATCTGTCTTACAGAGGTACTAAGCACCTTAGCACGTATAATACAGATGACAAACAGTTAAATACGGCCCCGGTCTGTACCGAGCATTTTACAATTTTGTTACTAATAAGGGGTTTAATAGCCCTGTGAACTAAATAATATACACATATAATACCAATATATACAGATAGAATATATACATATACATACACATATAGATAACAATACACGCGGCGCCTGACGGTGTTCTGTTGCGTTTATTTCGGAAGGAAATAAACCAATAACAGGCAGCACCACGGGAAGGTAACCGTCAGACTTGCCTTGGGGATCATCACGACCTGCGCTCTCCCCCAAGACCCTTGCCTCCTTACCCATCCGAGATGAGTAAGGAAGGCCTGGGTTTATCCAAAACAAGCAGCGCGAGGCATGTAAGCTAGGCAAAGCAACTATTAATGAATAAACCCAGACCCGCCCAAAACCTAACCTAACCTTTTTTTTTTTTTTTTTTTTTTTTTTTTTTTTTTTTATACAGGGGGAAATGCGTTACGCATACCCGTAGCCTTGGGGAAAAGCCGCGGGTTATGTGGGACTCGCCTGCCGGCGGGCAGCGTGACTATGTTCACTGCCCCTCGGCAGGAATACCCACTAAAACCACCCTGGTGTTCCGCCTTTGCGCTTGGGCAAGGGAAAGGTCACAGTTGCCCTTATCCTGTTCCCTTGCTTAGCGTTTGTCCGTGTCCGGACCCGACTTCCGGTGACGCTCAGTCACGTAAATCTCCATTGCGTGGTATGCCGGAACACTGTCACACCACACAACCACCTCCTAGGGCCATTTTGTGTGCACCACGTTCCCCAACATGTTGCACAGACCCAATCAGGGAGCAAGGGTCCTGGCGTACGCCCTGCGTCTACGCCCAGTCCTCCTGCGACGGAGAGGATCCGCCAATGGGTCTTCCTCTCGACGCCGCTCTCCCTCTTCTTTCTGGGCCATGACGGTCTCGCAGTAGGCTCGAACCGCATCCCATGCCCTCTCGCCTCCGACCATCGCGTTTACGACAGCCGGAAGCGACAGGTCGGGACCGACCGCGTATACGAGCATAGACCGCTCCATAGCCCACTTCGGACAGTCTTCAAGGGTGTGCTGCGCCGAATCTTCGGCAGCACCACACTCATGACACAATGGAAGTCGCTCTCTCCTCGCCACGTTGCATAGGTATTTGCCAAAACACCCATGCCCGGTAAGCACCTGCACGAGGCGATAAGAGAGCGACCCCCACGCTCTGTCCAACCATTCATTAAGCACCGGACGGATAGCCGCAATCGTGCGGTGTCCGGCGCTAGGCTCCTCAAGCCTCAGAGCCCATTTGCGGAGGGCCACTTGACGTGCGTTAAGTCGCCAGCGCTCGACCTCTTCAGGGAGCGGCATAGGTCCGTGACTCTTCGCATCGGCAGTTCTCGCGTAAACCTCCGCAAGTATCTCCGATTCTAAGTCCCAGGGCAAAGAGCCGGCCAGAACGCACGCAGCCTCAAAAGAGACCGTGCGGTATGACCGGGTCACCCTGAGAGCCATAACTCGCTGTGGCCGACGCAATAGCGTCCTGTTAGGGGCGCTCAAAGAGCATGCCCAAATGGGTGCCCCATACAGTGCAACCGATCGTGCCACCGCTGTAAAGAGGCGGCGGCACTTGTCGCTTGGTCCACCAAGATTCGGCAAAAGCCTGGTCAAGGCGGACGTCACTCGCTGAAGTTTTGGAGCAAGGAGTGTAAAATGCTCCTTGAACTTCCATCGGCCGTCGAGGACGATGCCAAGATATTTCATTCTCGACCCAACGCCGATGGAAACTCCACCCACAATCAAATGAGCTCCTGTTGGTGGCGCGTTTCGAGGCCCGTGAAAACACAAGGCCTCGGACTTGTTGAGGGCCACCTTCAAACCCAGTCGTCTAATTCTGCCCACAACGAGGGCTACTCCGGCCGTTGCCTGCAGGCTAGCCTCCCGGTAAGTTCGGCCACGGGCCGTAACCAGAGTGTCATCGGCATAGCACGTGACACGAACATCCCGAAGAGTGCAGCCGCGAATGGCCCAATCGTATCCAATGTTCCACAGGAGTGGTCCAAGGACCGACCCCTGTGGAACGCCACATTTCACCTCCCAGCTACCCCAGCCATTTTGGGTGGGGTAGGTTATAGACCTGTCCGTTAGGTAAGCCATAACCGTCCGCCGTAGGTATAGGGGCACTCCGTGATATCGGAGTGCTTCCTCTATACATACGTGGGGGAGGGTGTTGAAGGCATTGGCGATGTCTAATGACACGGCCAACACCACCCCCCCTTCGGCGACTTCCTCTTCGGCTAGAGCCCTCACCTGCGCAATGGCGTCTATGGTGGACCTGCTCCGCCGGAATCCGAATTGATTCTCCGACAGGTTCGGGCCAACGAGATCGAGGTGCTTGGTGAGGCGGGCTGCAATAACGCGCTCAAAGAGCTTACTCGCCTCATCAAGCAGCACGATCGGTCGATAGGCTGCCGGAGAATCCATTGGACGCCCCTCCTTCTTCAGCAACACCAACTTGCCGACCTTCCACTTCCCGGGGAAAGTTTGCTCTCTGAAGCTGGCCGTCAGAAGGGCCCTGAACCTATCATCAAGTCCATTCCTGAGGGCCAGCACCCACACACGACCAGGAATCCCATCAGGGCCAGGGGCCGTGTTTTTGGCCTGAAGCCTCAGCACGGCGGCTCCCAATTCCCCCGCCGATACCTCCGGGATCTCTTCAGTTTCACCTTCTTCCTGATCGGGCTGATCGAGCATTTGCGGAGCCACATGCTCACTACGAGGAGGGAACAGTATCCCCACCACGTTCGCCAGCAGCTCTGGCTCCATTGTGGACGTCAGGGGTGGGGTCCAGGGGCGAAGCTTGCTCATAACGAGCCTGTACGGCCTACCCCAGGGGTCCCTATCTAGCGATGCGAGGAGCTCCTCCCACGCCCTCTCCTTGGCTTCACCAATGGCCATGCGCAGCGCTTTCTTCGCGTCCTGATAGGCGCTATACAGGCTCCTCTCCTCGTCCTCGTCGCGCCCGCTTTGTCTACGACGTCGATATCTAGTGTACCGACGTCTTGTTGACACGCAGGCTGCACGAAGACGGGCGAGGTCCTCCGACCACCAGTAAACTTGTCGGCGAGAGGGCAGTCTGGTTACCCGCGGCATAGCAACATCGCATATATGCGACATTGCCTCGCAAAACCAGTCCGTCTCACTCTCTACATCGACGGTATCCGGGCTCGGTGTCCAGCCCTCTACAAGAGAAGCTTCAATCACTGCGTCCCTGTCCATGCATTTAAGAGCCCAGCGGGGACCCAGATCCATCGCGGGCTGACCGGAACTGTTCGGGCTTGTGGGGGAGGGGGAGATGGAAAACCGGATATACCGATGGTCCGAAAGACTCTCCACGCCCTCCCACACTGCCCAGTCCCGAACACGACACGCCAGGGACGGGCTAGCAAAAGAAACGTCCACTATGGACTCACCCATCCACCGAACGCACGTGCTGGTCGTCCCACGGTTCAAAACGTTCAATCCGTTTCCCGCCACCCACTCCTCTAGGACTTCCCCTTTGGGTGCTGTAATAGGGGAACCCCACGCCGTGGACTTTGCGTTCAGGTCCCCAGCCACTAATATTGGGTGGGACCTGCACCATGCCAGATTGGTGTCCATTTCCGCCAGAAAACTCTCAAATTCTGCGAGAGTGCGATTTGGTGAGAAGTAGGCCCCGATAACCACCATCTCCCCGACCAAAACAGCGACGAAGCCCCGACCTTTATAGCACCGCCTTATCGTGGCAACACTAGGCCGCACAATCACCGCAACCGATCCGGTTTGGTCCCCGACCCAGTCGTCCCGAGAGGGGACCAAGTATGGCTCCGTGACGATTGTAATATCAATCAACCACTGCGCCATGCTCTGAACCAAAAGGTCCTGAGCTCTGACGCAGTGGTTGATATTCGCCTGTAAGAAGGAGACCGCCATATTAATCACCTGGGATTGTCATCTCCACCTCATTTGTCCTGTTCGGTGGACGGGTGGGCTGCGACAAAATCTGCGCTGCCTTTCCTCTTCTCGCCACTTTTTGGCTGGGCGCCGAACATTTGCTCCCCAGCCCATGGTTCGCGGGCTTCCCCAGCTCAGCACAAAGTGTGCAATGGGGTTTTTCGTTACAGTTCGAAGCACGGTGACCGATCTGACCGCACCTATAACATTGTTGGCTACGGTCGACCGTTGCGGTGCACCGTGCTTTGACGTGCCCTGTTTCGAGGCATCGGAAGCATCGGAGCTGACGCTTTTGCAGGAGCTTCACGCTAGTCGACACCCATCCCACGAGGAGACGTCCTTCTGCAATCTTTTTTGCGCATGTGGTAGGGCAACTCACCCACACCGCATACATACCAGATTTTTGCTGCCTAGGGGTGCCAACCTTCACTTGATCAGTCAAACATCCTCCCTTCTTAGTAATGGCAGCTGCCACCTCCTCGCCGGTGACTGACTCATCCAGGCCAGTCACAAGTAACTCCTCGCATTTGACAGGCCTGGACACCAATATGTTGCCTTCCTGTGCATATACCTCCTTGAGCTTGGAAGCCAGAAGATCCGCCTTCGGGCCACTGGTAGCGCCTGGGACCTCGATAATTGTGGCTCCTGTCACGGCCCGTTTGAATCTAACCGATTCTATATTAAGGGAGGTCAGATCAATGCCTTGTTTGGCCTCCGCGATCACCTTTTTATAGGTAAGTCCTTTGTCCGCAGCAGCAGGAAGAATTGTAACTACCACTGCTTCGGACTTGGGAGTACGCAATTTTGGCTTAGAAGGCTTCCCCTTTCGGGGTTTCCGCGCCGATTCTATCTTGGCCTTGGAAGCGCTCTTCCTCAGGCCTCTTTTCACAACCGTCGCCATAGATGCTGGCTCCGGGGGCAGTGGACTCGCTTCCCTTGGTGCTGGAGTGAGTTCCCCAGCACCTTTCTTCTTTTTGGCCTTCTTCTTCTTTTTCTTCTTCATGGCCGTCTTCTTCGTCTCCGTAGAGGATAAGATCTCCCTGGATAGGGTCTTGGCCGATGAAGTAGCAGCCTTCGTTGAAGTCGATTTCTGAGGCCCCACCTTGCCTTGTTGAGCTGGTGGACAAGACGTTGACGTGCCCGGAAGGGCCTCCCCTGCATTTGTGGTACGGCTAATCGTGGTTTTTATTGGAGTTGCCGTCTTGCGGTTTTCATGCGCCAATGAGGGACGGAGGCGAGGCTCCGGGTTCAAACGAGGCTCCAGCCCCTCGATCCGAGCATTGAGCCTGTCTGAAAGACGACCGAGGATACGAGCCTCCATCTCCTCTAAGTTATTCTGAAGATGCGACGGTGGTGCAGCAGATTGCTGCCGCATGGCCACCCTCAGTTTAGCCATCTCGCTCTTCAGGTCGGCCATCTCGGCTTGGAGACGACTGTTGGCAGCCTGAAGACGCCGAGTCTCATCATTAAGGCTGTGCTGTGCTAGTGCCTCAGTAGCAGCCCTAATTTCACGGACAGCGCCCTTGAGCGCCGCAACAAACGTCCCCTTGAGATGAGTCGACTTTGTCGCCACCATTTCCACAGCTTTTAAGCTATCCCCAATTTTCCTCTCCAGTGTTGTCGCGGTCTCTAACTCCGGTTGAGAACCAGCGAGCTCTTGCAGTGAGCCATGTGACTCACGAGTCTCCTCCGTGCGGGACTTCAAAAATTGCCTTCTTATCGGTGCGCGGCCACGTTTTGATGCCACCACTTTGGGGGAAGGGGCAGATGGATCGCTCAAAGAGCCGTCGTCGCCCACCTCCCTGGACCTCTTACGAGGTTGCCAAAACCTGGTAGAACAGGTCTCCTCTAGGTTCAGTGAAGCCAGGGACTCCACTGAAACCATGCTGCAGACGGATGGCTCCGATGCAGTTTCTCCGTCAGCTGCAGCTGAGCCGGGTCTGGCGCAAGTGCTGCGCTCCCGCTCAGGGACAGTGTCGGGGTTTGGAGTGGCTGGTTTGGCACAATCATTGTGCTCCATATCCACTCCATCCTTCACCTCCGGAGTAATTCGGTGAATGCTCGGTGTACGTTGGAGCACCACTCGAACCTCCTTACGGTCGACGCTACTTTGAGATGGTGGACGTTCTGACACACCCTCCGCCGACCTCTCGCGGAGCCGTGCAGATGCACGCACTACCGCGACACACGCGTTTTCAATTTTAATGTTGTTGTCAATGCGGCGATCAGTGTCCCCCCCAGAATACGAGGGACAGCCTCCCGGAGGAGAGTCGGATTGTCCCGTAAGGGCTTTACCGACCTGGGGTAGTTTACTGTTCTCTTTATAATCGTCCATTGTTGGTTTTTTGCCAGTTTTAAGGCGTAGCGGCCTCAATACCCTCGAGACTGCACATACTGCAGCCATCCATCCCATCGCCGGGCATCAGAACTTTGGACTAGGATGACGCAGGTGAATATGAGAGAAGTGAAACAAATGGAAAAGAAAACGAGACGAAATGGAATTAATCTCGCCTCACACCATAGTTCAGGCTCTCTTTAAGTGGAGATGCGAAGCAAGGGGAGACGAGAGAAGATGAAAGATAATGAGATGCAACGAAATGGACTGATGAACGTGGAACTGATGATATGAGATGACGCGGCGCCTGACGGTGTTCTGTTACGTTTATTTCAGAAGGAAACAAACCAATAACGGGCAGCACCACGGGAAGGTATCCGTCAGACTTGCCTTAGGGATCATCACGACTTGCGCTCTCCCCTAAAGCCGTTGCCTCCTTACCCATCCGGGATGAGTAAGAAAGGCCTGAGTTTATCCAAAACAAGCAGCGCAAGGCATGCTAGCTAGGCAAAGCAACTATTAATGGATAAACCCAGACCCGCCCAAAACCTTTTTTTTTTTTTTTTTTTTTTTTTTTTTTTTTTTTTTTTTTTTTTTTTTTTTTTTTTGACCCGGGAAAATCCTTTATGGATACCACCCGGCTCTGGGGGGAGCAGGGTGGTTATGTGGGAGTCCTCGCCTGAGGGGCCTTACTACCCCCACGGGGGGGTAGTAAGTGAGGTTACCCACTAAAAACCCGGGATGAGCAGTCTGCCGCCTAGTCGGGGCGAGATGGGGTAGCGTTAGCAATCACCATCTCGCCCCGGCGGTTGGCCCGTCACCGGTGACGGGCCCCGGCCAAGGGAGGGATGACCCAGCTCATTAGGGCCATCCCCCAGACGTGTGGGATCGTGCAAGCCAGTGGAGAATCCCCCGACTCTCCACCGATGATCCGCACAACACTAGGATAGAGCGAGAAGGCGCCCGAATCGCCTTCTCCTTCCACCAGTTCGTCTACGCCGGAGCGGGTCTGCGAGGACGTCGTCCTCCCTCGCCCGCTCCGCAGCCTCTTTCTGCGCCATCACCTCTTCGCAGAAAGAGACCACCGCCTGCCACGATCCGTCGCTGCCGAGCATAGCATTAACCACGCTCGGCAGCGACAGATCTGCGCCTATGACCGCTGTGAGGGCGCGCCGCATGGGACTCCACGCGGCGCACTCCTCCAGCGTGTGGAGCGCCGTGTCTTCTGGCGCTCCACACTCGTGACAGGCGGGGGTCGCCTCACGTCTTGCGATGTGATGCAGGTACCTTCCGAAACATCCGTGTCCGGAAAGCACCTGCACCAATCGGAAGGTGAGCGACCCGAATCGCCGCCCTACCCACCTCCGAAGGACCGGGCGAATGGCATCCACCGCGCTCTGTCCAGGGACCGGTGGAGCCAGGTCCTCCGTCCACCGCCGCAACAGGGCGGCCCGCGCCTGCCGTCGCATGCGCGTGACCTCCTCCCACGCTGGAGGCTCCCCGCGGGATCTCCTCGCCGCCACGAAGTGGTAAACTTCGGCGAGGATCTCCGCTTGGAGCTCCCAGGGGGGATCACCGGCCAACACGCATCCCGCCGTCCAGGACACCGTCCGGTACCCGCGTATCGCCCTCGTCGCGATGACCCGCTGCGGACGACGCAGCAGGGCCTTATTGGCGCGACCGAGGGCGTCCACCCAGACAGGTGCCCCGTACAAGGCCATACTCCGGATTACTCCGGAGTACAGGCGACGACATGTGGCGCTCGGGCCGCCCACGTTGGGCAGCAGCCTCCCAAGGGCGGCTGCGGCGCCTATGACTCTTGGGGCCAGTTGGGTGAAGTGGGCCCCAAAAGTCCACCGCCCGTCCAGGATGAGACCCAGGTACCTCATCTGGGTCCCAACCCGGACCAGGACCCCGTCCAGGTCTATCCTCGTTCCTGGAGGGGGTCCCCCCCGAGGCCCATGGAACATTAGGGCCTCGGTCTTGGAGAGGGCGACCTCCAGCCCCAGGGCACGTATGCGGCCGACCACGAGTGTTGTTGCCACCGTGGCCCGCCGCACCGTCTCCCCGAGGTCCCTCCCCTTGACTACGACTAGGGTGTCATCCGCGTAGCACGCAACCCGCATACTTGCGGGAAACGTGCCGCGGAGCACCCAGTCGTAGCCAATGTTCCACAGGAGCGGTCCCAACACCGACCCCTGTGGAACCCCGCAGGACACGCGACGTCGCCTCAGACCGTCGCGTCCCTCCACCAGGACCTCGCGGTCCCGGAGGTAGTCGGCCAACAGCCTACGCAGATACAGGGGCACTCCGTGATAGCGGAGCGCCTCCCGTATTGTCCCGTGCGGTAGGCTGTTGAAGGCGTTGGCAATGTCGAGCGAGACAGCCAACGCCTTTTTCCCCCCGCCGACTGCGTCCTGCGTCCACCCCTTGATCCAGAGCAGGGCGTCTATCGTCGACCGCCCTGCCCTGAATCCGAACTGGGCCTCTGAAAGGTCAGGCCCAGTTCCCCCCAGGTGCCGGATGACACGGAAGGCTACTATTCTCTCCAGCAGCTTCGCCGTGTCATCCAGCAGCACGATTGGCCTGTATGCGGCGGGCGAGTCTGCGTCTCGCCCTTCCTTCCGCAACAGGCACAATCGCCCGTCCCTCCAAAGCTTCGGGAACTGACCCGACGTGAGGCACGCGTCGAACAGTTCCCGAAGCTGACCGCCCATCTCCCTAAGGGCGATCCTGAGGACCCGCCCGGGAATCCCGTCTGGTCCCGGGGCAGTCTTCTTGCCTCTCAGGCGAGAGACTGCTGCCTCCATCTCCACCTCTGAAATAGGCGGAATGGAGGCTGGGTCCTCCTCCTCCTGGAAGGACGGGGTGGCCATCGGTGGAGGGGTGTAGTGGGGGTCGCTGTCGGGGAATAGACCCCCCAGCACCCTCTCCAGGAGCTCTGGCTCCAGAGACTCCGCGATAGGGGGCGCTCTGCCCCGGAACTTATTCCGGGCAGACTTGTACGGGCGCCCCCATGGGTCCCTGTCGAGGCCCTCCAGCTGCTCGCACCAGCCGAGGGCCTTAGCCCGGCCGATGGCCAGCTTCAGCTCCTGTTTGGCTGTCTTCACATCACCATACAGGAGCTGCTCGGCCGCCAGCTGCTCCGCCGGCAGCTGGTCGTCCGTCCGGCCGTGACGGCGCCTCCTACAGTGATAGTAGAGGCGCCGCGTCTCCGAGCATCGCGCTCGGAGATCCTCTATCTCCGAGCACCACCAGTAGACTTGGCGGCGCTCGGGGTGGCGTCGGGACCTCGGCATGGCGGTGTCGCAGACGGCCGTCACCGCCTCCCGGAACCGGCTCGCCGCGACGGCCACCTCCGGGTGCATGGGGCCGGCAACCCACGACTGCACCATAGCCGCCTCTTCAGCCAACTCGGCATCGAGGCGACCAATCGCCCAGCGCGGGAAGAGTGCCCCATCCACGCGCCGAGTCCCTCCTTGGTGGGAGGTGGCGATCTCGAACCGGATATAATTGTGGTCCGAGAGAGTCGCCACATCCCCCACCACTCTCCAGGCCTGGACACGTGCTGCGACTTCCGGGGTGGCGAACGAAACGTCCACCACGGACCCCCCGTTGTGTCGCACGCACGTGTGGACCGACCCTCTGTTGAGCAGGGTCAGCCCTGCGGCAACCGCCCACTCCCTGACAATCTCCCCGCGAGTGTCAGTGGAGGGGTTGCCCCAGGCCTGGGCCTTGGCGTTCAGGTCCCCCATGAGGAGGACCTGACGTGGCGCCTGTCTTCTCACCGCCGCGGCAAGGAGGTCCAGATAGACCTCCAGCTCCGCGACGGTTCTATTGGGGGAGAAGTATGTGCCGACTACCGCATACTTCTCCCACTTGGCCACCACGTACCCCGAACCCCTCTCTGACACCGAGAGGGGGGGGCCGCCACCGGCACGTCCAATTATGGCCACGGAGCCGTCCAGATCCCCAGCCCAGTAGGGATGGGACTGGGGAACGTAGTACGGCTCCGCGGCGACCGCTAAATCGATGCGCCACTGCGCCAGGGACTGCATGAGCAAATCCTGAGCCCTGACGCAGTGGTTCAAATTCGTCTGCAGGAGGTTGTGTTGTCCGACTTGATCCATCAGTCGGACGTAACAACCTCCATGCTCGCCGCGCGGCGAACAGCCTCAGGAGCGGCGGCTTTGGCTGCCGGTCGGGGGATGGCCGGGGTCCTGGCAGCCTGTCCCTTCGTCTTTGGGGGGACACAGTTTTGTCCCCCCATCCTGTGCTCGGCAGGTCGCCCCGACTCTGCGCGTATCGCGCAGTGCGGGGCCCTTCTTTGGCAGCTTGCCGCCCTGTGGCCTGCGCCTCCACAGCGGAAGCACAGGTCCCCCCTGTCTGCCGACGAGGGACACTGTGGGCGCGTATGCCCGAGTCCCATGCACTTGAAGCAGCGCATGGGACGCGCCGCCAGTGCCACCACTCGCACCGAGCTCCACCCCACCAACAGCCTGCCCTGTGCCAGCACCACTTTGGCTACTGGAATCGGGCAGGAAACCAGGGAGGAGCCGGTCCCGCCGTAGCTGCGACGTATCTCCCCGACTTTGACGTGGAGTACGTCGCAGCCGCCCACCTTGGCGACCGCCGCCGCCACTTTCTCCTTTGTGGCGGCGTCGTCCAGGCCCGTCACGTGCAAATCCACGGACTTTACGGGCCTCGCGACGTTGGCCACCTCGGACAGGACACCGCGGAGCTTCTCCGCGAGCCTGTCCGCTTTGTCGCTGCTTTGGGAGCCAGGAATTTCGAGCATTCTGGCTCCTGTGGCCGTCTGGCGGAAGTGGATCCGTTCGATCCCCAATCCCTGGAGATCGACCTTCTCCTGCGCCGCCTCAATGATGGCGCTGTAGGTAACCCCCTTTTCCGCGGCTTCGGGCTGCAGCGTCAGCACAACAGCCGCGGATTTGGAGGCTTTCAGCGCCTTTGCCTTCTTGGGCCCGGCGGCAGCGGAAGCCTTATTTACTTTAGGCTTCGCGGCGGAGGGGGGGGCACGAGCTGCTGGGATAGGAGCGGGAGTGGGCGTTGCCGAGGAGGACGCTTTGCCCTTCCCCTTGCCTTTCCCCTTTCTTACTACTGTTGCCCAGGTGTCCGCCTTGGCAACAGCAGTTGGAGTCCTTCTTGGGGGGGCGTTGGGAGCCGCAGTCGAGGGGGGGGCGATGGGAGCCGAAGTCGAGGGGGTAGGGGCAGCCTGCGAGGCCTGGCCAACCCGCTTGCGAGGGGTTGGTTTCGGGGGTGGAGGGGCAACCGCTACTGCAGCCTTCTTGGCGTCCGCTCGGAGAGGCGGGCGAAGAACCGGCGCTGGCAGGAGGCGATCCTCGATGCCAGCGAGTCGGGCATTGAGCATTTGCCCGAACGTGGCAGTCAAGGAGCGCGTCATCTGCTCCACTAACTCTGCCCCCACTACAACAGCAGGGGGGGCCGGCGTCTCGGCGGCAGCGGCTGCTGCAGCAGCAGACGTAGCGGCAGCCGCCTCGGTCTTGGCCTCAGTGAAGCCGCGACGTAGCGCCTTCACCTCTGCCTTAGAGGCCTCCATCTCGAGGCGCAGGCGACTGTTCTCGGCTCTTAGCCGCCGCGTCTCTTCCGCCTCACTCCTGCTTGCCAGGGCGTCAACAACCTCCCTCAGGGTCGACGCGGACCTCTTTAGGCGAGCAACAAACTCGCCTTTTAGGTTGCCAGACTTTTTGGCAACCTCTAAGATGCAGGCGAGCATCCCTCCTGCTTGAGCCCTCAGCTCTTGGGCGTTGAGCGTGCTGAGGTCAGCGAATCCGGAAAGGACATCGGAATCGCTTCCGGTGTCGAGAAGACTTCCGACGGACACAGCGGCCGGCCCCTTTTTGAATTTCCTGCCCTGCAGGACCTCAGCCAACTCCTCCACCAGTGGCTTTGGCGGTGGCTTCAAGAACTCGTCTCGCGTGGGGCCTCCTTTGGTGCCCTTCGCCCTTCCCCTCCGCGCCGTATTGACCTTGGCGGCCGCGGTCCCCTCGGTCTCTGTGTCCGACTCTAAGTAGCCGGGCGCGTAGAACGAGGAGTAAGGCCGCTTCCTCCGGCTGTCGCCCTCATCGCCAGACTCTTCAAACATGGACTCCACGTCCGACCTCCTTTCGTCCCCAATGGAGACCTCCGACGGATCCCGCGAAGGACCCGGTAGAGTTTGGCCCTGAGAAGGGCCGTTTTTTCGGCTCTCAATAATGCCGCTAGAGCGGTCCTCAGACACAACTTTAATAAACTTTCCTTTCGCATCTCTATTCGCTTTCGGCATCGTCACAGGTTTAGACATTATGAATAATTATATGGAATAATTATAAATTGTGATCATAAGCGAAATTTGGGGGGGAATGGACAGGCTTCAATCTTTCTACTCAAGCCTCCGGAAGTTTAGAGTTCAGAAGACTGACAATACCTTGGAGGTATTTTCCCGAAGTCTGAGGATACACTCATCATCGGGGTTTTGGAACTAGTCCAGCCAGTTTGTCCCCGCCTCCAATAACGTGAGTCATCGGAACAGGGGTCACTACCAAATAAAAGACAGCGGTTATTTTCGATTATGTAACAATACGTTTGACGGTAGTAGGCGCTGGTGTTTGCCAGTTAGAGGGGTCCCTATTTTAACACACACACCGCCAAACTGTTTTTCATCTACTCATAAACATGACAAATTATCTGTAGCCTTGCCTTAAAACTACAATTTATACACCGTAAGTCTATTTTGTCATCTGTCTTAAAGAGGTGCTAAGCACCTTAGCACGTATAATACAGATGACAAACAGTTAAATACGGCCCCGGTCTGTACCGAGCATTTTACAATTTTGTTACTAATAAGGGGTTAAATAGCCCTGTGAACTAAAATATATACACATATAATACCAATATATACAGAGACAATATATACATATACATACACATATAGATAACAATACACGCGGCGCCTGACGGTGTTCTGTTGCGTTTATTTCGGAAGGAAATAAACCAATAACAGGCAGCACCACGAGAAGGTAACCGTCAGACTTGCCTTGGGGATCATCACGACCTGCGCTCTCCCCCAAGACCGTTGCCTCCTTACCCATCCGGGATGAGTAAGGAAGGCCTGAGTTTATCCAAAACAAGCAGCGCGAGGCATGCAAGCTAGGCAAAGCAACTATTAATGAATAAACCCAGACCCGCCCAGACCCGCCCAAAACCTTTTTTTTTTTTTTTTTTTTTTTTTTTTTTTTTTTTTTTTTTTTTTTTTTTGACCCGGGAAAATCCTTTATGGATACCACCCGGCTCCGGGGGGAGCAGAGTGGTTATGTGGGAGTCCTCGCCTGAGGGGCCTTACTACCCCCACGGGGGGGTAGTAAGTGAGGTTACCCACTAAAAACCCGGGATGAGCAGTCTGCCGCCTAGTCGGGGCGAGATGGGGTAGCGTTAGCAATCACCATCTCGCCCCGGCGGTTGGCCCGTCACCGGTGACGGGCCCCGGCCAATGGAGGGATGACCCAGCTCATTAGGGCCATCCCCCAGACGTGTGGGATCGTGCAAGCCAGTGGAGAATCCCCCGACTCTCCACCGATGATCCGCACAGCACTAGGTAAGAGCGAGAAGGCGCCCGAATCGCCTTCTCCTTCCCCCAGTTCGTCTACGCCGGAGCGGGTCTGCGAGGACGTCGTCCTCCCTCGCCCGCTCCGCGGTCTCCTTCTGCGCCATCACCTCTTCGCAGAAAGAGACCACCGCCTGCCACGATCCGTCGCTGCCGAGCATAGCGTGAACCACGCTCGGCAGCGACAGATCTGCGCCTATGACCGCTGTGAGGGCGTGCCGCATGGGACTCCACGCGGCACACTCCTCCAGCGTGTGGAGCGCCGTGTCTTCTGGCGCTCCACACTCGTGACAGGCGGGGGTCGCCTCACGTCTTGCGATGTGATGCAGGTACCTTCCGAAACATCCGTGTCCGGAAAGCACCTGCACCAATCGGAAGGTGAGCGACCCGAATCGCCGCCCTACCCACCTCCGAAGGACCGGGCGAATGGCATCCACCGTCCTCTGTCCAGGGACCGGTGGAGCCAGGTCCTCCGTCCACCGCCGAAACAGGGCAGCCCGCGCCTGCCGTCGCATGCGCGTGACCTCCTCCCACGCTGGAGGCTCCCCGCGGGATCTCCTCGCCGCCACGAAGTGGTACACTTCGGCGAGGATCTCCGCTTGGAGCTCCCAGGGGGGATCACCGGCCAACACGCATCCCGCCGTCCAGGACACCGTCCGGTACCCGCGTATCGCCCTCGTCGCGATGACCCGCTGCGGACGACGCAGCAGGGCCTTATTGGCGCGACCGAGGGCGTCCACCCAGACAGGTGCCCCGTACAAGGCCATACTCCGGATCACTCCGGAGTACAGGCGACGACATGTGGCGCTCGGGCCGCCCACGTTGGGCAGCAGCCTCCCAAGGGCGGCAGCGGCGCCTATGACTTTTGGGGCCAGTTGAGTGAAGTGGGCCCCAAAAGTCCACCGCCCGTCCAGGATGAGACCCAGGTACCTCATCTGGGTCCCAACCCGGACCAGGACCCCGTCCAGGTCTATCCTCGTTCCTGGAGGGGGTCCCCCCCGAGGCCCATGGAACATTAGGGCCTCGGTCTTGGAGAGGGCGACCTCCAGCCCCAGGGCACGTATGCGGCCGACCACGAGTGTTGTGGCCACTGTGGCCCGCCGCACCGAACCTAACCTAACCTAACCTAACCTTTTTTTTTTTTTTTTTTTTTTTTTTGACGCTGGGAAAAATGCATTACGCATGCCCCCCCATCGGGGGATGGAGGGGGGATGTGGGACTCCCCGGTAGACGACCGGTATACCCACTAAACGACCCAGCGGCATTCCATCATCGTCTGAGTGGAGAAGGACTGGGAGACTGGCAGAGCCTTTACATCCAGTCCCTCGCCGACGACCGCCCGCCTTTACAGCGGGGCCTACATGCAAGGTCCGGGAATGACCAGGAATGCTTGGCCATTCCCGCCCGACGGAGGTGGTGAGTACGTGCAATGCGAGAGAAGACGCCCCCGCGCCTGTCTCTCGCTACTCACCACTGGGAGGGGGAAGGTGATTATTCAATCGCCTTCTCCCACCCCCTCGACGTCTTCGCAGTGGCGCAGCAAGGGGGTCCTCCTCCCTCGCACGCTCCGCGGCCTCCTTTTGCGAAATCACTTCTTCGCAAAAGGAGGCGACCGCTGTCCAGCCCTCCTCACCCCCCAGCATGGCATTGACCACGCTGGGAAGCGAGAGGTCTGACCCGATAACATTGACCAAGCTGCGGCGCAGCTCGGTCCACGAAGGGCACACCTCTAGGGTGTGCTGCGCCGTGTCCACCGCGGTGCCACAGTCGTGACACACCGCTGTCTCCTCCCTCCCGATCCGGTGCAGGTATGAGCCGAAGCACCCATGCCCGGTTAAAACCTGCACCAGACGGAACGAGAGGAAGCCATGGGACCGCCCCAACCAATCTTCTAGGACTGGCCCAATCGCATCTAGCGTACGGCGGCCAAAAGTGGCGGCGGCGAGGTCCTCCATCCAATGATGGACGACGGCTTCCCTCGCCTCACGCCGGACGGCCTCTCGCTCCTCCAAGGCGGGGTGTTCCCCGCGGGCTTTACGCCCCGCCGTCCACTCGTACACTCTGGCGAGCACTCCCGCCTCGAGCTCCCAAGGAGGGGTGCCAGCCAGAGCGCACGCCGCCGCAAATCCTACCGAGCGGTAGGCCCGCGCCACCCGCAGTGCAATGGCCCTTTGAGGCCTGCGGAGAGCGGTTGCGTTCTCCCTCCTACGGAGGGAGTCCGCCCAGATAGGGGCCCCGTAAAGGGCCATGCTCTTCAGGATGCCGGCGTACAAGCGCCGGCATCGTGCCCTGGGCCCTCCCATATTTGGGAGGAGCCACGAAAGGGCGCCCGCAACCTTCAGCAGGCGCGTCGACAGCCCGCTGAAGTGCGGGCCGAAGCGCCACCTGCTGTCGAGGACTAGGCCCAGATATTTCATCTGGGCCTTCACCTCGATCCTGACGCCCTCCACGACAATGTGGGCGTCAGGGGGAATTCGCTGCCGAGGTCCGTGGAAAAACACGGCCTCGGTCTTGTGCAGCGCCACCTTGAGACCTAGGCGGCGGATCCTTCCCGCAACTAAGGATCCGCCGGCCGAAGCCAGACTCGCCGCCTCTCTAAAATCTCCTCCCTGGGTAGTGAGAAGAGTGTCATCCGCATAGCAGATGACACTCGTGCCAGGGAGGAGACTTCCCCGCAGCAGCCAGTCGAAACCAATGTTCCACAGGAGCGGTCCCAGGACAGACCCCTGTGGAACACCGGACCCCACATCATACCGACGGAGCTGGCCCGTGCGATCTACAAGGAGGACAGCTCGGTCCCCCAGGTAGTCAGCCAGGAGACACCGCAGGTACCGAGGCACTCCGTGATAGCGGAGTGCCTCCAAGATTGTCGCATGGGGGGACGGAGTTGAAGGCGTTGGCTATGTCAAATGACACAGCCAAAACCCCGTCCCCTGCCTCCTTAGCTTCCTGCACCTGGCCTTTCAGTCGGGCCAGTGCATCCACCGTCGAACGCCCCCTTCGAAAACCGAATTGGGCGTTCGACAGGTCCGGTCCGACTCTCCGCAGGTGCTCGTTGAGCCGGTTGGCTACGATCCCCTCGAACATTTTTCCGACCTCATCCAGTAAAACGATGGGTCGGTATGCCGAGGGGGAGTCCGCCGGACGTCCCTCCTTCCGGAGGAGGCACAACTGCCCCTCCTTCCAGGGTTTCGGGAACCTTCCAGACGCGAAACACGTGCTGAATAGGTCCCGAAACCTCTCGCCCATTTGGAAGGCGGCGATGGCCACCACCCGTGCTGGAACGCCGTCTGGCCCAGGTGCCGTCTTTTTGACACGGAGGCGGAGAGCCTCCCCTTCAAACTCTGCCACCGTCACTGGAGAAGCCTCCTCTTCCTCCCCCTCTAGTGGAGCCGCCCCCTGCGGGGGATCCATTACTGGTGGGGCGTGGTTGGATCCAGCCGGAAATAGGGCCCGGACCACCCCATCCAGCAATGCCGGCTCGAGAGACTCCGTCAGTGGGGGACCAAAGGGGCGCAGTTTGTTCCGCGCCGCCTTGTATGGTCTCCCATACGGGTCCCTATCGAGACCCTCCAGCATCTCGGCTTTCGCCGCGTCATCGGCGGCGCCAATGGCCGACTTGAGGACCCTCCTCGCCTCAACGTACGCAGCGTAAAGAAGGTCCTCGTTGGCCTCATCCCGGTGGCTGCGCCGTCGACTCCGCGTGTAGGCCCTCCTTGCTGCCACACAAGCTGCTCGGAGCCCCGCTAAATCCTCCGACCACCAATAAACGGCGCGACGGGGAGGTGGGCGGCGAGACCGAGGCATGCTGGCGTTGCACACCTCGGTCAGGGACCTCCCGAGTTCGGCCGCTGCGGAGTCCACATCCAGGACATCGAGAGGGGGAGCGAGCCAGTCCTGGACGAAAGCTGCCTCCATTGCCGCTTCACGGTCCAGGCGGGTGAGAGCCCACCGTGGAAAGGGAGAACGGCCCGAGGGGACCGTCCTCCGGGGGCTCTGGGTGGAGATGTCGAACCGAACATATCGGTGGTCCGACAGGGTCTCCACCATCTCTACCCGCCAGTTCGTGACGCGGGCGGCTAGCACGGGGGTGGCGAACGAGACGTCCACCACTGACCCTCCCCGTTGCCGCACACACGTCTGGACCGTCCCTCTGTTGAGGAGGGACACACCGGAGGAGGCCGCCCAGTACTCAACTGCGCAGCCTCGGACGTTGCAAGAGGTGGCCGGGTTACCCCAGACCACCGACTTGGCGTTAAGGTCGCCCAAAACGGCGACCTGACGCGGCGCCGCCCTACCGACAACTGCGGTGAGGATTTCGAGATAATTCTCGAAATCCGAGAGAGGGCGGTTTGGGGAGAAATAAACGCCCACAAAAGCTAAATCTCCCCACGCGGCGGCCACATATCCCGGTCCCCTCTCTAAGAGCGAGAGGGGAGGGGAGTCTGTGGAAGACCGCGACACCATTGCCACCAAGCCATCCCGATCACCCAACCAACGGCTAGGGATCGAGTATGGCTCGGCAACCACCGCCACGTCCACCAACCACTCAGCCATGGACTGCATCAGCAGGTCCTGGGCTGCTTTGCAGTGGTTGGTGTTCGCCTGGAGGATACGATGCTCGAACCTATCCATCAATCGGACATCGCACCTCCCTCATCGGCCGCCGGAGGTCCCATTTCAGGGACAGGGACGGCGGTGGCTACAGCAGGCCGGGTCGGCGCCTGCACTTTGCCCTTCTTAGGGGGAGGATGGCAATTCCTCCCCTTCATGACGTGGTCCGCTGGGCGGCCACTTGCGGCACACACTGCGCAGCGTGGCTTGGTGGCCGTGCAGGAGGCGGATTTATGCCCCGCTTTGCCGCAGCGGTAGCAGCTGTCCGCCCTGTCCACCTCGGATGGGCAGAGAGTCCGGGTGTGCCCAATTCCGAAGCACTTGAAGCATCGCAGAGGCTGATCCTCAAGTGCTCGGACTCCGCAGGAGCTGAAGCCCACTGTAAGCCGTCCTTTGGCGAGGACGGCTTTGGCCGCTGTGACTGGGCACTCGAGGCGGATGGTGCCCATACCACCCCGGCCAGGCCGGATGCCCCCCCTGCCCTGCACCACTGCGACGTCGCAACCCGCTATTGCTGCGACCGCCGCCAACACCTCCTCTTTGGTGACCGAATCGTCCAGATTGGTCACCTCCAAGGTCGCCGACTTAACGGGCCTGACCACCTTGGCCGCGTCCGCGATGACCTCTTTCAATTTGGAGGCGAAAAGGTCCGCGTTAGTACCACCCTGAGCCCCCGGGAACTCGAAAATTCGAGCTCCGGCCTGGGTCCGACGGCACGTGATTGGTCCGATCCCTAGTTGGGTCGGGTCAGCACTGGCACGGGCCCGCTTGAGGACGGACTCATAAGTCTCGCCTCGATCCGCAGCCTCCACGGTGAGCGTCACCACAACGGCTGCGGTTTTAGGGGGAACCAGGGGCTTAGGTTTCCCCGAACCAGCGGGGGCCCTTTTGGCTGCCGGGGCAGCGGAGGGGGGGCTTCGGGGCTGACTTTTTCCCCTTCCCTTTTCCCTTGCCGGTCGTCTGGGACGGGCAGGGAACGGCGGCTGTGGGGATGGCAGGGGGGGCAGCCGCCTTCGACTTGGACTTGCCTTTTCCCCTTTTAACCACCTCCGTCCAAGGTTGGTTGGAGGGAGTGGAGGAGGGGAGGAATGCGTCCTCCTTTTGGGAGGATGGCCCCGGCTTGTTCGGCCTCGTGTCCTCCGTTCGGGAGGATGGCCCCGGCTTGTTGGGCCTCGTGTCCTCCTTTTGGGAGGACGGCCCCGGCTTGTTGTGCTTCTTGTCCGCCGCAAGTGGTGGACGAATGCGAGTCTCCGGCAAGAGCCTGTCTTCAATGCCGGCGAGGCAGGCTCTCGTAAAGGCCCTTTCCTCCATGACCACCTTGCGGATGACATCCTCAAGGTTGGTGGAAGAGGGGCCCTCAGCCGCTGGTTTTGGATCAGCCTGGGTTGGCCGGGCTGTGGCTTCAGCCAGCTTATGGTGCAGCTGGCTGACCTCTGACTGCAGGCGGTCGACCTTCGCCTGCAGTTGCCGCGTTTCTTCGGTTGCGGTGCGTTGAGCTAGCTCCCGAATGATTCCGCGCATGCTCGCGGCCCTGCATTTTAGGGACTTTTGGAAAGTCCCTTTGAGATTTGAGGACTTAGAGGCGACCTCCACTATCTCCCCCTCGTCCTCCTGCGCCATGCGCTCCAGGTCGGCAAGGGAATGGTCCGAGTAAAGGACGATGGACGCACCGTACCCGGACTTGGCCCGCGACGTTCGAGCCTGCTGCTCCTTCGCTGCGACCTTCTCTTCAAGGTCTATCTGGACCTGTGCCCGCTTAGCCAGGCTGAGTTGGCGTTGGGCATCTGCAAGCCCCACGTCGTGGGTGTCAGCAACAACTGGGGAAGGCTTTTTAGCCCTAGTCTTTTTGGGCTTACTCGTCGTGGAGTCCGACGAGCAAGACCCGCCTTTCAAGAAGGCCCTCTTCTTCGCATGCTGGCGACCTTCCGCTGTCGCCGTCGAAGCATCCGACTCGAACGCGACGGACTCTACGTCGGAGTCCGAAAACACGTCCGGCCGAACAAAAACACTAGCCGCAGATGGTGCGCGGCTCGCATCCGATGCCGATGCAGTCTCATCGGCGTGGCCCTGAGAAGGGCCTTTGGTAAATTTCCCTTTCCGGTCTCTATTAACTTTTCCAGACATTTTCACAGTTTTTCGCATTCGGAATAATTATAGTATATAATTATTAATTGTGATCATAAGCAATAGTATTGGGGGAATGGACAGGCTTCAATCTTTCTACTCAAGCCTCCGGAAGTTTAGAGTTCAGAAGACTGACAATACCTTGGAGGTATTTTCCCGAAGTCTGAGGATACACTCATCATCGGGGTTTTGGAACTAGTCCAGCCAGTTTGTCCCCGCCTCCAATAACGTGAGTCATCGGAACAGGGGTCACTACCAAATAAAAGACAGCGGTTATTTTCGATTATGTAACAATATGTTTGACGGTAGTAGGCGCTGGTGTTTGCCAGTTAGAGGGGTCCCTATTTTAACACACACACCGCCAAACTGCTTTTCATCTACTCATAAACATGACAAATTATCTGTAGCCTTGCCTTAAAACTACAATTTATACACCGTAAGTCTATTTTGTCATCTGTCTTACAGAGGTACTAAGCACCTTAGCACGTATAATACAGATGACAAACAGTTAAATACGGCCCCGGTCTGTACCGAGCATTTTACAATTTTGTTACTAATAAGGGGTTTAATAGCCCTGTGAACTAAATAATATACACATATAATACCAATATATACAGATAGAATATATACATATACATACACATATAGATAACAATACACGCGGCGCCTGACGGTGTTCTGTTGCGTTTATTTCGGAAGGAAATAAACCAATAACAGGCAGCACCACGGGAAGGTAACCGTCAGACTTGCCTTGGGGATCATCACGACCTGCGCTCTCCCCCAAGACCCTTGCCTCCTTACCCATCCGAGATGAGTAAGGAAGGCCTGGGTTTATCCAAAACAAGCAGCGCGAGGCATGCAAGCTAGGCAAAGCAACTATTAATGAATAAACCCAGACCCGCCCAACCTAACCTAACCTAACCTAACCTAACCTAACCTAACCTAACCTAACCTAACCTAACCTTTTTTTTTTTTTTTTTTTTTTTTTTTTTTTTTTTTTTTTTTTTTTGACGCTGGGAAAAATGCATTACGCATTCCCCCCCATCGGGGGATGGAGGGGGTATGTGGGACTCCCCGGTAGACGACCGGTATACCCACTAAACGACCCAGCGGCATTCCATCATCGTCTATGTGGAGAAGGACTGGGAGACTGGCAGAGCCTTTACATCCAGTCCCTCGCCGACGACCGCCCGCTTATACAGCGGGGCCTACATACCCCTCCCAACGGGAGAGGCCCGGGAATGACCAGGAATGCTTGGCCATTCCCGCCCGACGGAGGTGGTGAGTATGTGCAATGCGAGAGAAGACGCCCCCGCGCCTATCTCTCGCTACTCACCACCGGGAGGAGGAAGGCGATTATTCAATCGCCTTCTCCCTCCCCTTCTACGTCTACGCAGTGGCGCAGCAAGGGGGTCTTCCTCCCTTGCACGCTCTGCCGCCTCCTTTTGAGAAATAACTTCTTCGCAAAAGGAGGCGACCGCTGTCCAGGCCTCCTCACCCCCCAACATGGCATTGACCACGCTGGGAAGCGAGAGGTCTGGCCCGATAACATGCACCAAGCTGCGGCGCAGCTCGGTCCACGACGAACACACCTCTAGGGTGTGCTGCGCCGTGTCTTCCGCCGCGGGACAATGGTGGCACGCTGCTGCTTCCTCCCTTCCAATCCGGTGCAGGTATGAGCCGAAGCACCCATGCCCGGTCAACACCTGCACCAGACGGAACGAGAGGAAGCCATGAGGCCGCCCTAACCAATCTTGCAGGACTGGCCCTAGCGCATCCAGCGTACGGCGGCCAAAAGTGGCGGCGGCGAGGTCCTCCGTCCAATGATGGATAACTGCGTCTCTCGCCTCATGCCGGACGGCCGCCCGCTCTTCCAAGGTGGGGAACCTAACCTAACCTAACCTAACCTAACCTAACCAGTCTGGCCCGAACCGTGGCCGAGAACGCATTAAATCAAAGTCGCTCCGCAGTCAAAAATCACAAAAAATAGAAAAATTTCATCGTACAGTGCAGTGCTATACATCAAAAGTTGCGCATTCACGAGGCGCACACGGGTGTGAAAGTGTTTTTTCGAAAAAAGTGATTTCCAAAAAGTTACAGTGATAAAAGTGAAAATCACCAAAAGTTTACACCTTAAAAGTGAAACGCTGCTCAAAGGAGACCGACGACATATATATTTTAAAGTGTCACCAGTTGGGCCTCCTGAGGCCCCACAATTCTGTGAAAAGTTTGGATTTTTTCCGCGCACCAGCGCGGAAATATCACCAAAAAAACAAGAACCACGTGGCCACGTGGTACGTGACCCCGTGGGGTTATGTTGAAGAAGTCAACGGAATTGTGAAGAGGACATCCCAGGGACCCCGGAGGCACCTTTGGAATTTAGAAAAGTTAAGTTTTAGACCCTAAATTTCACCATATAAAGTTTTATGCAGTTCAATGTGACACTTATAGAATAATAAAATCAAAATTTCAGCGACAACACGTGTCCAAAATTTGAGGGCACGTGGGTATAGGCTAGTCCTAGTTAGTTAATTAAATTTGGATTTTTTGAACAATCCGTCTCCGAGTTAAAATTATAGATCAAAATTACCAACTGCACGTAAAGTAAAACCCCTGATATCTCGGAAACGGTGCGTTTTAGGCTAATTTTAAGCAGACCTGGAATATATACTAAAGTATATATTCTAGTAACATCCATAGTTGTGATATAGACAAATCCCCCCCTTAACTTTTTGCCCCCCCTCAAAATTTCAAATTGTAAATTAATTCTTAAAAATAGGTTTTTGACATAGTTTCTAAATTATAACTGGTAGATTCACCCTAAAACTGTATTCTGGACAATCTCAGTAAAAAATCGGGAAAACCAAATTTTTTGCGGTTTCCAAAACTTAAAATTAAAAATTAAAAATTCAATAATACAAAAATTTTGCTCCTAACAAATTAAAATTAATATACACAAAGTTACTTGTAGTTAGTGCCAATAGACAGTGCTTGTTCTGGGATTTTTCAGAACTATAGTTTTCGAGAAATAAACTATATATACGGATCAAAAATATATATTCGACCGCAAAAAGATTGGTTTCCTAAATATCTCCGAAACGGTACGTTTTAGAACAAAATTGACAGCGGATTTGTATTCAAGTTGTGTAGCTTTTGATGTGCCTAACTCCCCCCCATTCTTACCTTTCCCCACTTTTTCCAAAGTTTTAAGTGACTTAGCCTCTGACCGGTATAACATTTTTTGTATGAATGTATCTTGGTTATTATAAGGAAATTTATAAATATTGTTGACAAGGAGCTATCTGTGTATCCCACTCTTACAGCTTCCCCCCCCCTTACCCCAACGCACCTACCCCCCCCCCCCCCCTAAAATTTTTTTTTTTATTTTAATTGTGTAATAAATATAAGATTCTCTTGTTTCATTTGCATAGCTTATAAGACCCTTTACGCGTATACACCCCTACCCCCCTCACCCCCCCTACCCTAAATTTTCCACAAACACAATTGCTCCTAGCTATACCAAATACTTCGTATCTTTCAAACCGAGACCTCAAATTGGACGGCAATTTTTCTGCAAAGGACAGAGCGCTTTACACGCTCTTAAATAAGTTTACATTTACATTTATTTACAATTATTTTCATTTATTTACATTTTATTGACTGAAACACCTTTTACAACTTTTACAAATTTACGTGTTATTGTGTACAAACCGCGACGTCCCCTAACATGTTTGGAATCCGGACACCCACGAAATCGACGAATTCCACAAACGCGGACCCCCAAAAAATGACGGTTGAAACTTCAGCAGAAAAAGCTGGACCTTCACACACTAAAAGTGTGAGAAGAAGTATCGGAGAGTGGGAGTCCGGGCAACCAGACACTCAGCTTAAAACCACTCCTCCTAAGAAGGCATCCGTGGTGGACGCCCGAAAACCGAAACCTGTAGGAGCAACTAGAACCTCGATGGAGAAGGCAGGGAGTCCACCCAGACTAGAAAAGGTGAAAAGCTCGGACAGAATAGCAGAAGCAAGAGCGTGCGTGAACAAAGCCAAAATCACCCTGGGAAATTCCAGAAATTTGAAGACGGATATCAAAGCTGATGTCATCCAGGCAATTGACCGTCTTTTCCAGCTGGTGAAAGAGGCGGACGCCGTTAAAAGCTCAAGAAATGACGTAGCTGAAAAAGAAAGAGTAAAGGAAGTTGAAACAAGGAAAGAGGAAGAAGGAAAGGATAGCGTACTTACGCGAAAGCTAGACGAGCATATGAAACTGCTAAAAGAAAACAATGAAAAGATGGAGCAACTGAAAGAGACTATAGAGAGGAAGACCTACGCGAATGCGGCGGCTGGACAACCCAGGAGGCAGCTCCCTGAACACACGGCGCTACACTCCGTAGTCGTCACTGCAAAGGACGAGACCGAAACAGGAGAAGAAGTTTTAAATAAAATAAGAAAAGCAGTCAATGCCAAAGAAGGAGGAGTGATGATTGAAAAAATTAGAAAAGCAAAGGATAGGAAAGTAATAGTCGGATGTAGATCGGAAGAAGAAAGGAAAAAGGTCCAAGACAGGCTAAAAAAGGCAGGAGAACTAAATGTGGAATTAATAAAAAATAAAGATCCCCTGGTGATCTTCAAGGACGTACTACAGTACAACAATGATGAGGAAGTACTACGAGCCTTGAAGAACCAAAACCAGACGATCTTCAAAGACCTAGGAAAAGAAGAGGACAAGATACAAGTGGCCTACAAGAAGCGGACAAGAAACCCGCACACAAGTCACGTTGTGATGAGGGTTTCCCCCAAGTTGTGGCAACGATTGGTCGAGGCGGAGACCGTCCACATTGACCTACAGCGAATAAGAGTGACAGACCAGTCACCACTGGTCCAGTGCTCAATGTGCCTCGGCTACGGACACGGCCGGCGTTTCTGTAAAGAAACGCTGGAGAAGTGTAGCCATTGCGGAGGCCCTCACATGAGGTCACAATGTGCGGAATATCTCGCAGATGCGGCCCCCTCGTGTAGTAATTGTGTTATAGCCAAAATGGAGAAGGTCGACCACAACGCCTTTAGCCAGGAATGTCCGATTAGGAGGAAATGGGAGGCACTAGCCAGATCCACCATAGCTTACTGCTAAGGGTGCCCCAGTGGTATTATCGGCATCAAATGGAAAGTACCCATATATAGTGGCACAGGCAAACCTTCAACGCAAAGAGCTGGCAACTAAAGAACTCTTGCTGGAGGCCACCAAAAAGAAGATTGCATTTGCACTGCTGCAGGAGCCATATGTGGGGGGAACGGGTAGAATGCGTGACTACAATGGAGTCAGAATCTTCCAATGTGCTGAGCAAAGTAATGGAACAACAAAAGCGGCCATTGCAGTCTTCAATACTGAAATGGATGTTATACAATGTCCGGAACATACCACAACCAACATCGTAGTGGTCAAATTGAGGACGAGTGCATGGGAGATTACTGTAGTATCCTTCTACTTCGAACCCGATCCCAAACCCATACAGCCATACCTGCAGCAGTTAAAGCAAATAGAGCAAAAATTTGGTCGAATGCTAATAGTGGGTGGAGATACCAATGCAAAGAGCACATGGTGGGGAAGTCCTAGAATTGATGACCGCGGAGAAGATATGGCTGGTGCATTAGAAGATATGGGCTTGCAGGTGCTCAACGAAGGAAACACTCCGACCTTCGATACAGTAAGGGGAAACAAGATCTATTCCAGTTTCGTAGATGTCACGGCCTGCACATCGGATATACTCGACCTAATTGAAGATTGGAGAGTGGATGAAGGCATGACGAGCTCAGACCATAATACCCTTATATTTAATGTACGACTCACCAAAGCGAAAGGTATTAATATAAGCCGCACAACACGTAAATATAATACTAAAAAAGCAAACTGGGTCCAATTTCATGAGAAAATGGCCCAGTTGCTGGTAGAAAATCAAATAAATCAAATAGAAATACTGAAAATTAACACCAAAACACATTTAGAACAGACAATAGAAGCATACATACATATAATAATTCAGGCATGCAATGAGAGTATAAGAACAAAGAAAAACAACAGTACACTTACCTTTCCATGGTGGACTGAAGAGCTCGTCAAGCTGAAGCAGGAAGTCCTCACCAAACGACGTAGGATCCGATGTGCAGCGCCGGTGCGTAGAGAGAAGGTCATCCAGGAGTACCTGCAAGCAAAAGAAACATATGAGCTAGAAGCCATAAAAACACAAATAGAAAGTTGGAAGGGTTTTTGTGGGAAGCAGGAGAAGGAAGGATTGTGGGAAGGAGTCTATCGTGTAATGAAAAGGACAGAAAAGAGGAAAGAGGAGCAACCACTTGTTAAAAATGGACAAACACTTGACCAAAAAGAGTCAGCCAGACTGCTGGCGGAAACTTTTTACCCAAAAGATAACGAGGATGAGGATAGCGCATACCATAAGAGTGTTAGGGCTGAAGCTGAAAAAGTAAACGAGCCGGGTCATGATGAACAGCATGACCCACCGTTTACTCCGGAAGAGCTAAAAACAGTGGTAAACAGCTTCAATCCCAAGAAAGCACCTGGATCTGATGGGTTGACCGCCGACATCTGTGAACAAGCAATAAACAACAACCCAGAGATCTACCTATCACTGGCAAATAAATGCTTAGAACTGAGCTACTTCCCTACCATATGGAAGGAAGCAACGGTGCTGGCTCTGAGGAAACCGGGAAAAGAAAGATATACAGAGCCCAAATCCTACAGACCGATAGGATTACTGCCAGTGATGGGAAAGATCCTTGAAAAAATGCTTGTAAATAGGTTAAAATGGCACATTCTCCCAAAACTGAGCCCTCGACAATTCGGATTTATGCCCCAAAAGAGCACGGAAGACTCCCTCTATGTCCTGGTACAAACTATACGCGAAAAGCTGAGACAGAAGAAAATAATTACAATGATATCACTGGACATAGAGGGAGCCTTCGACAGTGCATGGTGGCCAGCGATCAGAGTCCGTTTGGCAGAGGAGAGGTGCCCAATAAACCTCAGAAGATTAGTGGACAGTTACCTCCAGAACAGAACGGTGCGGCTCAGATACGCAGGCGAAGAAGTGCTTAGGGCGACGGATAAGGGATGCGTCCAGGGATCGATTGGGGGTCCGATCCTTTGGAATTTGCTCCTTGATCCGTTGCTCAAGGAACTGGAAAAAAGGGGTGACTACTGCCAGGCTTTTGCGGATGACGTGGTTCTCCTGTTTGATGGAGACACAGCAACAGACGTTCAGCGTCGTGCAAATGCCGCTCTCGCCTATGTCCGGGAGTGGGGAATCAAAAATAAATTAAAGTTTGCTCCGCATAAAACGAACGCGATGCTGCTAACAAACAAGCTAAAATTTGATACCCCACTCCTGAACATGGGCGGGATCGACATTGGCATGGCGAAGGAAATAAAAGTCCTGGGGCTAACTATAGACAACAAGCTTACTTTTAACAACCATGTAAGCAACGTCTGTAGGAAGGCCCTAGGATTTTATAAACAACTCGCTAGAACGGCTAGGATCAGCTGGGGTCTCCATCCGGAAATAATCCGAGTTATCTACATAGCAGTAGTAGAACCGGTGATTATGTACGCCGCAGGTGTATGGGCATCTGCAACCTACAAACTTTGCGTGCAGAAACATCTTAATACGGTACAGCGAGGATTTGCTCAGAAACTGTGCAAAGCGTATCGCACCGTCTCCCTGAACTCGGCACTGGTACTGGCTGGAATACTACCTCTCGACCTCAGAGTACAAGAAGCAGCCGCATTGTACGAGGCAAAGAGAGGGGTCGCCCAGCCAGTGCTAGGAGACAGGGAGGTGGAGTGCATGGAACTGTACGTAAACAAACCCCATCCGGCGGAGCATGTGGCCTTGGAGTTCGTCGACCTGGTGAACCAAGAAGAAGTAGATGCACACACCAACCAAGACATCAGAATATACACGGACGGCAGCAAAATTGACGGTAAAGTCGGAGCCTCACTATCTCTTTGGAGAAATGAGGCCGAGAACAAAAACCGAAAATTGAAGCTGCCGTCCTATTGCACTGTATACCAGGCCGAACTACTTGCCATATGCGAAGCCACCAGGGAGATACTTAAAAGCTCAAAGACCACCTTCGGCGTATATAGCGACTCCAGGTCATCACTAGAGACAGTCGTCAACAATCACTCCCTCCACCCCCTGGCGGTGGAAACCCGTAAAAACATCAGAGCCATAACACAGCAGTGTAAGAGAGTATCGCTGTTCTGGATCAAAGCACACGCCGGACTCGAGGGTAACGAGCGCGCCGATCAGTTGGCGAAAGAAGCCGCACTATACTCGAAAAAGAAGCCTGACTACGATAAGTGTCCTATTTCATTTGTCAAGCGACAAATCCGTCTGAACTCGCTTGACAAATGGAATCAGAGATATAAATCCGGTGAAACTGCGCAAGGTACAAAATTGTTTTTCCCGGATGCGGTACTGGCATACAGAGCAGTTAGGAAGATAGAGCCAACGGGAGTCCTTACCCAAGTATTAACAGGGCATGGTGGGTTCTCTGCATACTTAAACCGATTTAAGTGTAAGGAGGACCCATCATGCCCTTGTGAACCCGGTCAATTAGAAACTATAGAACATGTCCTACTAGAATGTCCAATATACGGTCGAGAAAGATACGAGGTAGAACAAAAAATTGGTATACTAAATAGTAACACTGTAAAAGATTTAATAGTAGATAAGACACATAGCGATAACTTTATCGAATATTGTATAAGTATAGGCAGTAAAGTTATAGCTAAGAACAAAACAATAGATAGATAAGTAAATGATGTTATATATATGGTATGTATATATAAACAGCATTTGTATATATTAAAGATAAATAAAACTGTAAAACTAGACATAAAGTTATAGATATAAGAGAAATGTATTAAGACACCAACTAGTAACTTAAAAGTATAACAGATAGATAAGTAAACGATGTCATATATATGGTATGTATATATAAACGGCATATGAATATAGTAAAGATAAATAAAACTGTAAAACTAGATAAAAATAATATATATAAGTAAAAAGCATTAAGAAACTACCTTGTAACCTAAAAATAAGTATAATATGTAATAAAGTTAAGACAAATTGTTAAACTAGAATAAGGATAAATAAAGACCCTGACCATATTAGGGGACCCTAGCTCGCGGGCCGGGCCTACAAGCGCCCGGACAGGTTTAAAAAAAAAAAAAAAAAAAAAAAAAAAAACCTAACCTAACCTAACCTAACCTAACCTAACCTAACCTAACCTAACCTTTTTTTTTTTTTTTTTTTTTTTTTTGCGTGGGGAAATGCTGTTACGCATTGCCGTATGCGGGGGGGGCATACGGGGTATGACGGACTCGGCTAAAGGCGCCCATACCGTCTAAAACCCCACGGTGTTCCAGCGTCTTCGACTGATGACGGGGGGCGTGGGACCGAATTATTCTTACCACAGCCCCCGTCGACGCCGCTGCCCGCTGTAAAGTGGCGGGCCCTCCTCGGTGAGGGGTGTCAATAGGAACACCCCTCCACCTCGTGTGATGCCCCCCGAACACGGAGGGGGCATCAACATCGCGAGAGGACCTATCTCTGAAGGGTGCCGGATGCCCCCACATCCGACGGCCCAGGCCCTCTCAGCGGAGACGGAGTGCGGGCTCGATTAGCCCGCACCCGTGTCCGCGCTCTCCGGAGCGGAAGAGAGAGAGGGTCTCTCTCCCTCTCACGCTCCGCCGCCTCCCTCCGCGAGACAATAATCTCACAGAAGGAGGCTACTGCCTCCCAACATCTCTCATCGGCGACCATCCTGGCTAGGATGGTCGGCAATGAGAGATCCGTCCCAATGACCGCGACCAGAGCTTGTCGCGGTTCGTCCTCTCCAGGGCATGCCTCCAGCGCGTGCTGGGCAGTGTCTACTGCACAGCCGCACTGGTGGCACGCCGGGGAGGCTTCTCGTCTGGCGATGCGATGCAGGTAGCTCCCAAAACAACCATGTCCCGAGAGCACCTGCGTCAGCCTAAACGAGAGCCTCCCATGTCTCCGATTGATCCACTCGCGGAGAACGGGCTGAATAGCATCGAGGAGCCGTCGACTACTATTCCCCCTTTGAATGGACCCATCGAGGAGTCGTCCCTCCCACCTAGCGAGAGCCAACGCCCTAGCGTTGTTGCGCCAATGCGCTAACTCTCGCGGCGCCGGTCGCTCGTCCCGCTCCCGCGCTCGCACTCTGCGGCGGTAGACCGAGGCCAAGACTTCGGCCTCAAGGTCCCAGGGGAGAAGGCCAGCGAGGGCGCATGCCATCTCGTGTGAGAGTGTCCGATACCCCCGGCACACTCTCACAGCCATGGTCCGTTGAGCTGCAATCAGCAGGGCGGTCTCCCGCCGATCGAGCCTCCTGGACCATATGGGGGCTCCGTATAGGGCCATCGAGCTGACCACCGCTGTATAGAGGCGGCGGCAGCTGCCCTCTCCACCCCCAATATTGGGGAGGAGGCGACTCAGTGCGCCGGCTGCCCCCAACAATTTGGGGGACAGCCGCCGCATGTGCGCCTCGAACTTCCACCGGCTATCAAGGACGACGCCGAGATACTTCAACGTCGTCCTGACGGGGATGGAAGTTCCTCCCACCACTATGGATGAGTCTGCAGGTGGCGCCCTGCGGGGACCATGAAAACAAATGGCCTCCGACTTGTGGAGCGCCACCTCCAGACCGAGCCTCCTGATCCTGGCCACGACCATTGCGACTCCGGCCGTGGCGAGGATTGCCGCCTCCCTATAGGTACCCCCCTTGGCGGTGACCAGCGTGTCGTCAGCGTAACAAACGACGCCGACGCCACGAAGGCCAGCACCCCGGAGGGCCCAGTCATAGCCGACGTTCCACAGCAGGGGCCCTAAAACAGACCCCTGAGGGACGCCGCGCGCCATGGGGCTCCGACCCTCCCCATTCGTCGTCGGGAAGACTACCTCTCTATAGGAGAGGTAATCGCCGACGAGTCGGCGCAGGTACTGCGGCACTCGGTGGTACTCCAGACCACCGAGTATGGTGGTCCAGGGCAGCGTGTTGAAGGCGTTGGCGATGTCTAAAGACACCGCCAACATCACGCCGCCACTGGAGCACGCCTCCTCAGAGAGATCGCGGACGCGGGAGATAGCATCCAGCGTCGAGCGACCTCTCCGGAATCCGAACTGGGTGGGTGCCAAGTCCGGTCCCGACGTCTCGAGGTGTTTGACGAGGCGGGCAGCGATCACCCTCTCCAGCAGCTTACCCGCCTCGTCGAGCAGGACAATCGGACGATAGCCCGAAGGCTCGTCCGCGGGACGTCCCTCCTTCCGTATGAGGACGAGTTTGCCCCTCCTCCATCTCCTGGGGAATTTCCCCTCTCGAAGGCACCTGTCAAACAGGGCCCTGAGAGCGGGGGCCAGGTGCTCCAAGGAGAGAGCCCACACCCGACCCGGTATGCCGTCTGGCCCGGGTGCCGTGTTCTTGGCCCTCATCCTGAGCACTGCTGCGCCAAGCTCCCCTTCGGAGACTGGGGCAGGCTCGTCCTCCTCCGCCTCGGCGAGATCGGTCGACGAGGGCACGGCAAAAGGCAGCGAGAAATCGTCTCCCGGAGGACCGGGGAACAGCCCTTCCACTACCCTCTGGAGAACAGCTGGTTGGAGCGAGGCGGTCACGGGGGGGGCCCATGGACGCAGCTTCTGCCGCGCCCATAGGTACGGGCGGCCCCACGGATCGCGCTCCAGCCCTTCCAGCAGCTCCTGCCAGGATCGCCGTTTCGCCTCGTCAATGGCCACGCGAAGGGTCATTGAAGCTTCTCGGTAGGCGGCATAGAGAGACTCGCTCACCTCCGTCTCCTGCCGCCTTCGCCTACGATACCGCTGGTATCGGCGGCGCCTCCGCACGCAGCGTCTTCGGAGTTCGGCAATCTCCTCTGACCACCAGTAGACCTGGCGTCTGGACCGTGGGGCTGTTGCACGCGGCATCGCGGCATCGCAGATACGCGACAACGCCGCACACAGTCCATCCGCCAACGCATCCACGTCTACGGGGTCACCCTCCTGAGGAGTGCCGTTCCACGCTTCTACAAGGGCCGCCTCCTGCAGCAACTCGGGATCGAGACGCTTCAATGCCCATCGCGGACCGATCTCGCCGGTTCCCTCCCTCACAGTGTCCGCCGAGGACGGGGAGACGCTAAACCGGATATACCGGTGATCGGAGAGCGTCTCCTCGTCAACCAACACCTGCCAGTCGCGAATTTGGCAGGCGAGGTCTGGGGTGGCGAACGTCACGTCGACGATCGATCCACCCCATTGGCGGACACAGGTGTGTTCACTCCCGGTGTTCACGACGCAGAGGCCCACCTCGGCCAACCACTCCAACACGGTGACGCCCCGCGGACAGGTCCTTGGGGACCCCCACGCCAAGGATTTCGCGTTGAGGTCCCCCATGACGATCACGGGGCGGGGGCGGGTCTGACCTATGAAGGTCCCCACCTCGCCGAGAAGGGCCTCTAGCTCGTGCCGGGGCCTATTCGGGGAGTGATACACACCTACGATGACGACAGGTCCCACTCCTGCCGCCACGAATCCCCTGCCTCTCGCAACCCCTACGAGAGGGGGGGACGGAGTCGGCGACTGTGTGGTGATAGCCACCAAACCGTCAAGGCCCCCCACCCAGTCGCTCCTGGGTGGGACCGAGTACGGCTCTGCAACCACCGCCACTTTGATGGACCGCTCCGCCATGCACTGCAGGAGTAAATCCTGAGCGCGGGCGGAGTGGTTCACGTTCGCCTGGAGGAAGGTTAGGGCCATACTAACCTACCTCCATGCGATCCGCTCGTCCTTTTTCCGAGGAAGACGGTCGCGGCTGGGCCTTGGCCTCAGTCGCGACGGCCCTTCGCCGAGCCCCTGACTTGAACGGGGGCTTGGCGCATGCCTTGCCCCCGGAGAGGTGGTCCGCTGGCTTACCCGCAGCCGCACAAAGTGAGCAGCGGGGGGCAGCGGAGCAGTCGCGGGCCTTGTGAGCCTTTTGACCGCAGCGGTAACATTCGTCGCTGCGGTCAACCTCAGTGTTGCATTGGGCTGCTACGTGGCCCAACGAAAGGCAGCGGAAACAGCGACGCGGCCTGGGGTCGAGGATGCCGACTCGCGCCGACACCCAGCCCACCAAAACGCGCCCACTGGCCGCGATCTTCTTCGCTGCGGAGACGGGGCAGCGCACAAACGCCGTCCCCATCCCCGCTGGTCCCCGACGTATCGGGCCGACGGCTACTGACGCCACGGGGCATTCGCCCAGGGACGCCAGCGCGTTTGCTAACTCCTCAGAGGAGGCCGAGTCATCCAGGCCGGTGACTCTCATGTCAGCGGTGGTGGTCGGCCTGGATATCTTGACCTCTGCTCGAACTTCATGGAACACTTCCTCGAGCCTCCCGGCGAGGAGGTCCGCTTTCGCGGCACTGTCCTCACCAGGAACTTCAAGGATTCTGGCTCCAGTGGCCGCCGTTCGGATGGTCAACGGCGGCACTCCCAACTCTCCGAGTTTTATTTTCGTCTTGGCCTCAGCCAAGACTACGCCGTAGGTTAAACCTTTCTCCGCCGCCCCCGGTTGCAACGTGATAACCACTGCTGCTGTCCTGGGGGAGCGGAGTCTGGCTGCGCCCTTTGTTTTGGGCGAGGACTTCTTCTTGGTAGCTGGTGGTGGAGGCGGGGCCGGTTTTGGTGTTGGCACTGAGCGAGTGGGCCCTTTCTCCTTGGGTCCCGGCCGCACCGCCTCCACTCCTCTGTCCCTCCTCTTGTCCAATCCACGTCTGGCCACTACGTGCCATGCCTCGGTCAGAGGAGCCGGGGCAGGGGCAGGCAGCAGTGCGACGGGCACAGGAGTGGGGCCCTTCGCAGCCTTCTTGGGCTGTGGTTTTGGGCCTGCCTTCTTCTTTGGCTCCGGGGCAGCTCCACGACTTGTGGTTGCGGCTGCTTGCACCCCAGAGCCTGCCTTCTTCTTCTGCACCGGAGCGATCGCCGGGGCAGCTCCACGACTCGTTGTCGCCGTCGGTTGCTCCTCAGACACCCTTCGCCGATCTGCGGCGAGAGGGGGCCTGAGGGTCTTCGCCGGCAACAGCCGCTCCTCCAAGCCCTCGAAGCGAGCGTTGATCATGGTGCCCACCTGCACCATGACCTTCCGCATCGCTTCGTCGCCCACTAGGGGCGTAGGGGGCTGAGAAGCCGGGGCCGCAGCCTGGGTCTTCCTCATCTCGTCCATTTGGCGACGGAGCTCCTTTAGCTCCGCCGCCAGCTGCTGGTTGGATTTGACCAGCAGAGACATCTCCTCCGGGATCGAGCGGGCCCGCGATTCCTGGAAGGACGCTTTGATGGTCATCGCAGCGTCCCTCAGGGCCTTCACGCAGGTCCCCTTTAAATTCTTGGACTTGGTGGCCACCGTTAGGACGGTGTCCACCGAGTCCAGAAGTAGCTTCTCTAGGTGTGCGGCATCGCAGTCGCCCAGCCTCAGTTTGGTAGCCGGAGGCTCCGGTACCTTTAGAAACTGGGCGGCCGTAGATGCCGCTCTTCTCTGCTGCAGCTCATCCGCCAGCTCCTTCTCGGCGATGAGTCGCAGCTCCTCCTCCCGCGCCCGGTTCAGCTCGGCCTTGGCTTTCGCCAGGCCGACATAATGGCCGGTCGTGGGCGCCCTCCCTTTGGCGCGTCCTTTACCGCGTTGCGCGGTTGGGACCTTTAGTGACGGTGAGGGGTCACTAAGGTCCCCATCGATCTCCTCCATCCTCCGTTTTCTCCTTTTGGGAGAACCGCGTGAAGACACGGTCTCCCACGTCATTGCATCGGAGTCCGTCTCCGATAAATTCGGAGACGGAATCCGAAGCATCTCATGCAGTGGGGCCACTCCCACGCCTGATTCAGACGCAGAAGTGACGCCCACTGCGTCCTCCTCGCTCATCTCCATTGACGCGGCGGCAGAGGTGGCGCTAGGATTGCGCTCTCGCTCTGCCGCGGCGTCCAGCCTCAGAGTGACTGGTCTGGCGCTGTCCATGCGCTCCAGTACCACTCGAGGTTCCCGTTTTAAAAACGGGACCAAGTCCATGATCTTGCCGGGTTGTCCATTTTTAGCAGAATCGGTGTCAGTTTGGCGTTTGCCGTGGTCGTTGGTGCGCGGGCCGGAGCCCGCGAAGCGGTTGATGCCCCCCCCAGATACGGTGGGGCAGCCTTCTTGCGAAGGGTGGGATTTACCCACCTGGGGATTATTATCAATCGCTGTTTTATCCATTGGTTTGTTTCCTTTTTGAAGGGGTGAGGTCCCCTGTGGTGCCCTCGTCGCCGGGTTCCCCCCGACTATACATCCCCTGTGCGGGCACCAAACATCGGGATTTGGAGTCGCATTGAGCCCGACAGGGTGGCCGAGTTGACCCTCCCTGCCGCGCCGCGAGCCTTGAAGGCCCGCCATCCCACGACCCGAAGGTCCGCTGCAGTCGCTGTTACACGACTGCCGTCCGAGTGTGCCCGACAGGGTGGCCGAGTTGACCCTCCCTGCCGCGCCGCCGGCCTTGAAGACTGGCCATCCCACGACCCGAAGGTCCGCTGCAGCTGCTGTAAAAAGGCAGCTGCCTCTCCAGATTTGCCCGACAGGGTGGCCGAGTTGACCCTCCCTGCCGCGCCCACCGTCGAAAGCGACGCCGCTCCTCCTCGTGCACGACAGGGGAAAACCTGTCGTGCCGCCAGCCTTGCAGGCCAGCCATCCACCGACCCTACGGGTCCGCTGTCCCTTCTCGGGACCTCACCTCCGCGGATGAACCGCCTGCTCATCCACTGTGCCCTATGCTAACTTCATAGGGACACGCGGAGAGCACCTACACGTCAGAATTTTAGCCAGCAGCCAACAAGATCCCATATAGAGAAGTTATTGACTGCTGCCCAGGGTGCACCGGCCCAAACGCTTCTGTACTCCCCGGATAAAACGTATCCGAAAGAGACCAGTAGCATTAAGGCACACGTGGAGGTATTCTGACCAAGCACCCCAACCTTTTTTTTTTTTTTTTTTTTTTTTTTTTTTTTTAACCCAGGGAAATGCTCCTTATGCACCGTCCTCAAGGCCCCTGTAAAGAGGGGGCCGAGGGTGTGTGGGGCTCTCCGTCATGTAAAAGAGACGGCATACCCACTAAAACCCTGGGGGTTCCTTCGCTCTGCATTACGGGCGGACACACGGGAATCGCCGAGGCACACGTCCGCGAACTCCGTCTGCAGTCGTCCGAACTCAACTGTCGGATCCAACTCGAAGGGGGGGGGGAGGGAGTGTACAAGGCTCCCCCTCTCTCACCTCTCATCTTTTGTGAAGCATTCCTGTAAAATGGGAACGCTTTCCACCTCAGGACCTATTCTGTCAGGCGCCGGACTAGTCCACACATCCGGCGCCCAGAGGCCCTCTATGGGGGTCGACGATTGTGCGCTTGTCGTCTGCGCCCCACTCTCCGACGGCGGAGAGGGTCAGCGAGGGGATCTTCCTCCCTGGCCCTCTCAGCCGCTTCCTTCTGCGAGATCACCTCTTCGCAGAATGACGCTGCTGTTCTCCATGACGCTTCACTGTCGACCATGGATGCTACCACGGCCGGCAGAGAGACGTTTCCACCCACAATCACGGAGAGTTGCCTCCGTGGTTCAGCCCATGCAGGGCAGTCTTCCAGAGTGTGTCGGGCTGTATCTATAGCACCGGCACAATGATGGCACTCTGGCCTGGGCTCCCTTTTCGCCACTCGCCACAGATACTCCCCAAAGCACCCATGTCCGGAGAGTACCTGTGACAGATGATAGGTGAGTGGCCCCCACCTCCTTTCAATCCACTCCCGGAATACCGGGAGGATCGCCTGTACTGTCCAGTGTTGGGAAATGCGCTGTTCCCCCAGTCTTTCGTTCCAGCGCCGAAGGAGACCATCGCGGAGAAGCTCTCTCCAGCGACGCAGTTCTTCCGGCGCAAGTCTCTGTCCCCCTGCCAGCGACGCAACCCTACGATCGTGGACCTCTGCCAAGACTTCGGCATCGAGGTCCCAGGGCGGCGTACTGGCCAACAGACAGGCCGCCTCGTACGACACCGTACGATACGCTCGGCAAATTCTGATTGCCATGACCCTCTGTGGTCTGCGTAGGAGGGCCAAATTGTGGCGATCTAAATCCTTCGCCCATATTGGCGCCCCATACAAAGCCATCGACCTAACTACCCCCGTGTAAAGGCGGCGGCAGCTGGCCTCCGGTCCACCAATATTTGGCAGTAACCCACCCAACGCAGATACTGCCCCCATCAGCTTGGGCACCAGGCGCCCGAAGTGGGCGTGGAAGTTCCACCGGCTGTCGAGGACGAGTCCTAGGTACTTCATCGTTCCACCGACAGCGACAGAAGTTCCCCCCACTATCAAGGATGCGTGAGCCGGAGGGGCCATCCGAGGACCGTGAAAGCACAATGCCTCGGATTTGTTCAGGGCAACCTCCAGCCCAAGCCTCCTTATCCTTCCGACGACGTGAGCGACCCCAGCCGTGGCCAAAATCGCGGCATCACGGTAGGTGCGTCCGCGGGCCGTAACGAGGGTATCGTCGGCGTAGCAGACTAGGCTGACCCCCCGGAGGTTCGAGCCGCGGAGCACCCAATCATAGCCGATGTTCCACAAGAGGGGGCCTAAGACCGACCCCTGTGGAACACCGCACGTCATCACCGCCTCGGACCACCCACCCCGTGTTGGGTACCTCACGGACCTGTCCGATAGGTAGTTGGCAACGATGCGCTGCAAGTACTGTGGGACTGCGTGGTACTTGAGCGCTTCCGTGATGCAGGCCCAGGGGAGTGTGTTGAAAGCGTTCGTGATGTCAAGCGACACCGCCAACAGCACTTCACCCCGGGCCACCGTTTCTTCCGCCTGGGCCCTCACCCTCGCGATAGCATCAAGGGTGGATCTGCCACAGCGGAAGCCGTACTGCTCGTCGGAGAGGTCCGGCCCAACTCTAGTAAGGTGCTTGACGAGGCGCGCAGCGATAACGCGCTCAAAGAGTTTGCACGCCTCGTCAAGCAGCACAATTGGTCTGTAGGCTGAGGGAGAATCCTCCGGCCTACCTTCTTTGTGGAGGAGGACCAACTTCCCGGTCTTCCACGGACGGGGAAATCGGCCCTGCTCCAGACTAGCGCTGAAGAGGGCCCTCACTTTCTCCTCTAGAATCTCCATACTTATGACCCATACCCGACCGGGTACGCCATCCAGCCCGGGAGCCGCATTTTTGGCACGGAGCCGAAGCACGGCAGCTCGCAACTCACCCGCGGTGACTTCGGGGGAAGTGTCTTCGCCATCGTCCGGTTCTCGCGCAGTCGAGGCAGATGGTGGTGCCATTGGCGGAGGGACGTGCGGAGCCCTGTGCGGAAATAAGGCTCCTACTGTACGTTCCAGGAGTTCCGGCTGGAGACTCTCCGTCAGGGGCGGTGCCCATGGACGCAGTTTTCGCCTCACCAACCTGTATGGGCGTCCCCAGGGATCACTGTTTAGGGATTCCAGCAACTCTTTCCTTGATTGGTCTTTGGCCTTGCAGATTCCCAGTTTGAGGGCATCAATGAGATCTCTGTAGACTGCGTATAACCTGTCCTCCTCTGCAGTATCACGACGCCGTCTCCTTCTGTGTCTGGCGTACTGGCGCCTCGCCCCCACGCATTCCTGTCTGAGATGCGCGAGTTCGGCGTCCCACCAGTACACCGCGCGCCGGGGCGAGAACGGTCGCGCCCGCGGCATGGACGCATCACAGATGCGCGTCATGGCACCCGCGAGTGCAAGCGTCTCACCCTCTACATCCAGTTGATCCACCATTGATGACCCGGAGACCCATGTCTCCACCAACGCAGCCTCCACTAACAGCTCCCTGTCGAGCTTTTTGAGGGCCCACCTCGGGCAGTCTCCGGATCCGGACCGGGGCACGGCCGCAGGGACCACCGCGGCTGCGGAGACGCTGAACCGTATGTATCGGTGATCCGATAGCGTCTCCGAGTACTCCGCCACATGCCATCCCCGGATACGACTCGCCAGGGCGGCGCTCGCGAAGGAGACGTCGATCTTCGAGCCGCCCTGTCTGCGCACGCACGTATCGGCCTCGCCCCGGTTCAGAACCATCAGGCCCCTCTCCAACGCCCAATCTTCCAGGGTCTCGCCTCTGGGCAACGTCTGCGGAGACCCCCACGCTGTGGACTTGGCGTTGAAGTCCCCGCAGACCAGCAAAAGAGGAGGGTTGACCCTGTCAATCAGAGCCCCGACTTCAAGCAAAAATTGCTCGAATTCTGCGAGGCTTCGATTGGGTGAGAAATACCCCCCGACCACCATGATATCGCCCACAAATGCAGAAACGAAGCCCCTACCTCTCTCCGGTCTCGTCAGTGGCGGTGCACCAGCCGAAGTTCGACTGATCAGCGCCACAAGATCGTCCAGGTCACCGAGCCAACCGGGAACAATCCGGTATGGCTCGCATATCACCGATACATGAATCGACCACTGCGCCACGCTCTGAAAGAATAGATTCTGAGACGCGGCGCAGTGGTTAAGATTACCCTGAAGGAAGGATATGGAGGTGTCATCCATTACTCACTTCCATACCAACCACCTCTGCCGACGAATTCCCGTTCGGACGGGGCGGCTGTGAGGGGGCCCTAGAGCCATCAACAGCCGCCTTGGTGCCTGCTTTCTTGGGCTTCTTCTTGCCTCGGACGGGGGCGCAGGCCTTGCTCCCCGCTCGATGTTGTGCCGGACGACCGGCCGCCTCACAGATAGTGCAGTACGGTGCACTGTCACACTGTGACCCTACATGTCCGGGTCGACCGCAGCGGTAACACTGGTCGCTGCGATCGACCTCGGATTCACAGTGCACCCTTAGGTGCCCCGGCTCTAGGCACCTGAAGCACCTCATGGGTCTCGTCTCCAGTAGTTGAACTTGGGCTGAGACCCATCCTATTTGGAGGCGGCCTTGGGCCACCTTCTTCGCCGCAGCCACAGGGCATTTTACCCAGGCTGTCCCTAGACCGCGTGCCCCCCGGTTTATAACGCTGCTCTTCACTAAGTCCGGCGAGCAGGCGCCTTGTCGTGCCACCGCCGCCACGACCTCCTCTGGGGTGACACTATCGTCCAGACCCATTACTCGCATTTCTGCGGACTTGGTAGGCCTGGATATTCGGACGACCCCCTCTCCGAACGTTTCCCGCAGTTTGGCGGCAAGCGCATCGGCTTTGTCACCACTTGTCTTTCCGGGCACCTCTAAGATTCGCGCTCCAGTGGCCGCACGTCTAAATCGTAGGCTCGCAATCTCGAGGTCAGCTAGGTCAACCTTATTTCTAGCCTCAGCAATCACCTTGGCGTACGAAGCGCCTTTTTCTTCTGCTCCGGGTTGGAGTGTAAGTACTACGGCCGCCGAGTGTGGCGGGCGCAGCCTCTTTGCTCCTCCATAGCCAGTCGCGGCCTTTGCCTGCTTCTTCGGCTGTGTCTTCGCCTGTTGGGGCCGGCTCGCGGACCGTGAAGCCCGTACCGCGCCAGAGCGCTTTGCCCCTCTTTTCCTTCCAGCCACCACGTTCCACCCGTCATTCAATGGCTCAGTTGGCGGTGGTACTGGCTGAGACGTTGTGTCTGTTATGGGCAGGGGCTTGGAGACGGTCTCCGTTTTCTTCTTTCCCCCCTTGCCCTTTCCTTTTCCCTTGGCGCTTGTCGGCGCAGGGTTTGCCGCTGTTTTGGCTTTGGGAGGTCCGGCATTCAGCCCGGACGGCCCAGCAACAGTCGGTGGCTCCGCAGGAGCAGCCGCAGGACTCCGTGCTGTCTTCCTATCCGCCGCAAGGGGAGGGCGAAGCCGCACCTGAGGTAGGAGGCGGTCCTCCAGGGCCTCCAATCTCGCGTTCATCATCGTGCCCACTTGGAGCATGATGGTCCGAGTGAAAGTCTCCAAGTCCGGAGCCACCTCGGGGGCCTTGTTGTTTCCCCGTCCTCCAGCTGGCGGTAAACGCATTACCGGGGCCGTGGATGTCGAAGATGGTGCAGAAGGGGCACCAGGGGAGCTAGTTACTTGACGCTCCATCATCGCACGGAGTGCACTCATCTCCTTGCGCAACTCGTCCATCTCCTTTTTCAGGCGATCGTTGTCTGCCTGTAATCTCCTCGTCTCGTCCGAGGACGACCTGTCTTTCAACTCCAGTACCGCGGAGCGGATTTCCTCCACCGACTTCTTGAGAGCATGCACAAAACTGCCCTTAAGGTTTTTCGACTTCGTGGCAATTCTGTGGATGACCTCCAAGTTCGTTTTGACCGCCTCTTCTAGGGTTTGGGCCGGTCTTTCATCTGAGACTCCGGACAGAGCGGAATTGCTCCGGCTCCGTCTCATGGTGCTGCCGACCCAATTGCTGAGGTCGAGCTCCGCCCTAGCCCGCATCTCGTCGCGACAGGCAGCCGCGGCCTCCTGTTTGGCCTTGGCCAGGCCCAAATACTGGCCGGTTGTTGGTGGCCGGCCCCTGCCTCGTTTGGCTGTTTGCCCTTTTCTTAAGGCAACTCCGCGCTCGTCATCTTCAAGACGGCGCTTCGACGTATTCTTCAATGTCGAAATCGATTCGACTGTCTCGAAGCTGCAGTCGGACGTGTCCGACTCAGTCGAGTTCTCCCCCGAATCTCTTCTTAAGGAGCTCACCTTGGCGGTCGCCATACCTTCGGCCCCCGTGTCCGATTCTAAATGGTCGGGCTCGAGGGACGAAGAGGCCGACCGCTTCTGGCTAACATCCCCTTCCGTCTCCGCGCTCTCAGCGCCATCCACAATCATGGAGTTTATGTCCGATACACTCCGGATGTCCTCCACGACAACCGAGCACTTTCTCAGACTCGCGGAGCCGTCGGCTCCCGCAGACGACGACCTCCTTGTCCGGCCATCAGAAGGCCCACAATCCACCGATTTATTGCGGAGTCGTGCCGAGGCACGCAACGCCACGACACCTCCTGTGTTCTCCTCCGGTTGCTGACTTAGTGCCAGCCCTGTCTTCAAATCCTTTTCGTAAGCACAATCAGAGTCCTTATCAAAGCCAAAGTCGTTGTTTTTATCATTTTGTAAGAGAGAAAAGCGGTTGGTGCCCCCCCCAGAATACGAGGGGCAGTCCATATAGGAGCGGGATTTCCCGGCTGAAGCCGACGTACCCGCCTGGGGTAGATTTTTTCTATTACAACCAGCCATTTTAAGTTTTGCCAGTTTAGGGGCGTAGCGGCCCTGTGAAACCCTTGCGACTGCACACCCTGCAGCCATTCATCCCATCGCCGAGTATCAGAGCATAGGATTAGGATGAGGTGAAAAGAGATGAGACAATGGGAGTGAAATGAACGATGTGAGACAAATGGGAAACGAATGAAACGAAAATGAGACGAATTCTCGTCTCACACCACAGTTCAGCTCTCCGAAATGGAGATACGAAGCGAGGGGAGACAAGAAGGATGAAAGATAATGAGATGCAATGAAATGGGACTGATGAAGGGGTAATGATATGAGATGACGCGGCGCCTGACGGTGTTCTGTTGCGTTTATTTCGGAAGGAAATAAACCAATAACAGGCAGCACCACGGGAAGGTAACCGTCAGACTTGCCTTGGGGATCATCACGACCTGCGCTCTCCCCCAAGACCCTTGCCTCCTTACCCATCCGGGATGAGTAAGAAAGGCCTGAGTTTATCCAAAACAAGCAGCGCAAGGCATGCAAGCTAGGCAAAGCAACTATTAATGGATAAACCCAGACCCGCCCAAGCACCCCAACCTAACCTAACCTAACCTAACCTAACCTAACCTTTTTTTTTTTTTTTTTTTTTTTTTTTTTTTTTGACCCGGGAAAATCCTTTATGGATACCACCCGGCTCCGGGGGGAGCAGGGTGGTTATGTGGGAGTCCTCGCCTGAGGGGCCTTACTACCCCCACGGGGGGTAGTAAGTGAGGTTACCCACTAAAAACCCGGGATGAGCAGTCTGCCGCCTAGTCGGGGCGAGATGGGGTAGCGTTAGCAATCACCATCTCGCCCCGGCGGTTGGCCCGTCACCGGTGACGGGCCCCGGCCAATGGAGGGATGACCCAGCTCATTAGGGCCATCCCCCAGACGTGTGGGATCGTGCAAGCCAGTGGAGAATCCCCCGACTCTCCACCGATGATCCGCACAGCACTAGGATAGAGCGAGAAGGCGCCCGAATCGCCTTCTCCTTCCACCAGTTCGTCTACGCCGGAGCGGGTCTGCGAGGACGTCGTCCTCCCTCGCCCGCTCCGCAGCCTCTTTCTGCGCCATCACCTCTTCGCAGAAAGAGACCACCGCCTGCCACGATCCGTCGCTGCCGAGCATAGCGTTAACCACGCTCGGCAGCGACAGATCTGCGCCTATGACCGCTGTGAGGGCGCGCCGCATGGGACTCCACGCGGCGCACTCCTCCAGCGTGTGGAGCGCCGTGTCTTCTGGCGCTCCACACTCGTGACAGGCGGGGGTCGCCTCACGTCTTGCGATGTGATGCAGGTACCTTCCGAAACATCCATGCCCGGAAAGCACCTGCACCAATCGGAAGGTGAGCGACCCGAATCGCCGCCCTACCCACCTCCGAAGGACCGGGCGAATGGCATCCACCGTTCTCTGTCCAGGGACTGGTGGAGCCAGGTCCTCCGTCCACCGCCGCAACAGGGCGGCCCGCGCCTGCCGCCGCATGCGCGTGACCTCCTCCCACGCTGGAGGCTCCCCGCGGGATCTCCTCGCCGCCACGAAGTGGTACACTTCGGCGAGGATCTCCGCTTGGAGCTCCCAGGGGGGATCACCGGCCAACACGCATCCCGCCGTCCAGGACACCGTCCGGTACCCGCGTATCGCCCTCGTCGCGATGACCCGCTGCGGACGACGCAGCAGGGCCTTATTGGCGCGACCGAGGGCGTCCACCCAGACAGGTGCCCCGTACAAGGCCATACTCCGGATCACTCCGGAGTACAGGCGACGACATGTGGCGCTCGGGCCGCCCACGTTGGGCAGCAGCCTCCCAAGGGCGGCTGCGGCGCCTATGACTTTTGGGGCCAGTTGAGTAAAGTGGGCCCCAAAAGTCCACCGCCCGTCCAGGATGAGACCCAGGTACCTCATCTGGGTCCCAACCCGGACCAGGACCCCGTCCAGGTCTATCCTCGTTCCTGGAGGGGGTCCCCCCCGAGGCCCATGGAACATTAGGGCCTCGGTCTTGGAGAGGGCGACCTCCAGCCCCAGGGCACGTATGCGGCCGACCACGAGTGTTGTGGCCACCGTGGCCCGCCGCACCGTCTCCCCAAGGTCCCTCCCCTTGACTACGACTAGCGTGTCATCCGCGTAGCACGCAACCCGCATACTTGCGGGAAACGTGCCGCGGAGCACCCAGTCGTAGCCAAAACCTAACCTAACCTAACCTAACCTAACCTAACCTAACCTAACCTAACCTAACCTAACCTAAACCGGCGCTGCTTTTGGCTGGTTTACTCCCCCTTGACCTCAGAATAAAGGAGGCAGCTGCCCTTTATGAAGCAAGAAGGGGAATATCCCAGCTTCTACCTGATGACAGGGAAGTTGAACGTGTGGTGAGATTTGCAGAAGCTCCACATCCAGCAAACCATATGGACCTCGAGTTCATTAGCTTGGTGGACCAAACGTTGGTGGACACTCACAACGTACAGGCGGTTCGCATCTTCACCGACGGGAGTAAGATTGAGGGTAAGGTCGGAGCAGCACTGTCCTTTTGGAACAGTGAAGCTGAGACTAAAACCCTCAAACTTTGCCTGTCCCCATACTGTTCGGTGTACCAAGCGGAACTCTTGGCTATATGTAAGGCTAGCAGGGAGATCCTCCGACGAAAAGAAAGCAGCTTCGGCATATATAGTGATTCAAGGGCAGCGCTCGAAACCATCACCAATCTGGGCTCTGTGCATCCCTTGGCCGCAGAGGCGAGAAAAAAAACCTGAAAGAGGCTTTGAAACAAAACAAAGATGTATCCTTGTTCTGGATCAAAGCCCACGCAGGGTTGCCAGGAAACGAGCGTGCTGACGAGTTGGCAAAAGAAGCGGCAATAAATTCAAAAAAGAAGCCCGACTATGATTCCTGTCCGTTTTCATTTGTCAAGCGTATAATTCGCATGAGGACGCTTGACGAATGGAATCGAAGATACAAATCAGGTGAAACCGCGGCAATAACAAAAATGTTTTTCCCCGACGCAACATTGGCCCATAAACTGGTCAGGCAGATCAAACCAGCTGGCGTTTTGACGCAAGTGATGACCGGCCATGGTGGGTTCTCCGAATATTTGAACCGGTTTAAGTGTAAGGAGAGCCCATCATGCGTATGTGAACCGGACGCCATGGAGACGATCCCACATATCCTTTTTGACTGTCCAGTTCATGAACTTCAGCGACTTGAACTGGAACACATATTAGAAAATAAAATTTGTAAAGAAAATATTAGTATATTCATCGCAAACAAAGATAGCCAAAATATAGTAATAGAATTTTGTATTAAAATAGCTAAAACAGTAATTAATAGAAATAAAGATAAAAAATCTATGTTATTTATATATAATAATTATATATACCAATAACATAAAAACAATATAATTATAGTTAATATTAATCAATAGTTAAAATAATCGTAGCTCTACAAATAATTAAAATGTATTAAATAGATGTAACTTAATAAACGGAAAAATTAAAAATCCCTGTCCAATTACGAAATAAATGAATATAAACTTATACTTCACTATATTCTTATGAATATGAAGACATGCAAATGAGCATTAGTAAAATAAATACAACACTACAGCCAAAAAAGGTCTCTGACTCCCATGTCAGGGGACACACGCATAGGGAGGATGGTTTTAGTCCGTAGGTCACCGAGCCCGGTGGAGTCGGACATCACCCGTAAGGGTATCCATGAGGATTTCCTCCTTCCTACAACAAAAAAAAAAAAAAAAAAAAAAAAAAAAAACCTAACCTAACCTAACCTTTTTTTTTTTTTTTTTTTTTTGGCGTGGGGAAATGCTGTTATGCATTGCCGTATGCGGGGGGGGCATACGGGGTATGACGGACTCGGCTAAAGGCGCCCATACCGTCTAAAACCCCACGGTGTTCCAGCGTCTTCGACTGATGACGGGGGGCGTGGGACCGCATTATTCTTACCACAGCCCCCGTCGACGCCGCTGCCCGCTGTAAAGTGGCGGGCCCTCCTCGGTGAGGGGTGTCAATAGGAACACCCCTCCACCTCGTGTGATGCCCCCCGAACACGGAGGGGGCATCAACATCACGAGAGGACCTATCTCTGAAGGGTGCCGGATGCCCCCGCATCCGACGGCCCAGGCCCTCTCAGCGGAGACGGAGTGCGGGCTCGATTAGCCCGCACCCGTGTCCGCGCTCTCCGGAGCGGAAGAGAGAGAGGGTCTCTCTCCCTCTCACGCTCCGCCGCCTCCCTCCGCGAGACAATAATTTCGCAGAAGGAGGCTACTGCCTCCCAACATCTCTCATCGGCGACCATCCTTGCTAGGATGGTCGGCAATGAGAGATCCGTCCCTACAACCGCGACCAGAGCCTGTCGCGGTTCGTCCTCTCCAGGGCATGCCTCCAGTGCGTGCTGGGCAGTATCTGCTGCACAGCCGCACAGATGGCATGCCGGGGAGGCTTCTCGTCGGGCGATGCGATGCAGGTAACTCCCGAAACAACCATGTCCCGAGAGCACCTGCGTCAGCCTAAACGAGAGCCTCCCATGCCTCCGATTGATCCACTCGCGGAGAACGGGCTGAATAGCATCGAGGAGCCGTCGACTACTATTCCCCCTTTGAATGGACCCATCGAGGAGTCGTCCCTCCCACCTAGCGAGAGCCAACGCCCTAGCGTTGTTGCGCCAATGCGCTAACTCTCGCGGCGCCGGTCGCTCGTCCCGCTCCCGCGCTCGCACTCTGCGGCGGTAGACCGAGGCCAAGACTTCGGCCTCAAGGTCCCAGGGGAGAAGGCCAGCGAGGGCGCATGCCATCTCGTGTGAGAGTGTCCGATACCCCCGGCACACTCTCACAGCCATGGTCCGTTGAGCTGCAATCAGCAGGGCGGTCTCCCGCCGATCGAGCCTCCCGGACCATATGGGGGCTCCGTATAGGGCCATCGAGCTGACCACCGCTGTATAGAGGCGGCGGCAGCTGCCCTCTCCACCCCCGATATTGGGGAGGAGGCGACTCAGTGCGCCGGCTGCCCCCAACAATTTGGGGGACAGCCGCCGCATGTGCGCCTCGAACTTCCACCGGCTATCAAGGACGACGCCGAGATACTTCAACGTCGTCCTGACGGGGATGGAGGTTCCTCCCACCACTATGGATGAGCCTGCAGGTGGCGCCCTGCGGGGACCATGAAAACAAATGGCCTCTGACTTGTGGAGCGCCACCTCCAGACCCAGCCTCCTGATCCTGGCCACGACCATCGCGACTCCGGCCGTGGCGAGGATTGCCGCCTCCCTGTAGGTATCCCCCTTGGCGGTGACCAGCGTGTCGTCAGCGTAACAAACGACGCCGACGCCACGCAGGCCAGCGCCCCGGAGGGCCCAGTCGTATCCGACGTTCCACAGCAGGGGCCCTAAAACAGACCCCTGAGGGACGCCGCGCGCCATGGGGCTCCGACCCTCCCCATTCGTCGTCGGGAAGACTACCTCTCTATAGGAGAGGTAATCGCCGACGAGTCGGCGCAGGTACAGCGGCACTCGGTGGTAATCCAGTCCACCGAGTATGGTGGTCCAGGGCAGCGTGTTGAAGGCGTTGGCGATGTCTAAAGACACCGCCAACATCACGCCGCCGCTGGAGCACGCCTCCTCGGAGAGATCGCGGACGCGGGAGATGGCGTCCAGCGTCGAGCGACCTCTCCGGAACCCGAACTGGGTGGGCGCCAAGTCCGGTCCCGACGTCTCGAGGTGCTTGACAAGGCGGGCAGCGATCACCCTCTCCAACAGCTTACCCGCCTCGTCGAGCAGCACAATCGGACGATAGCCCGAAGGCTCGTCCGCGGGACGTCCCTCCTTCCTGATAAGAACGAGTCTGCCCCTCCTCCATCTCCTGGGGAATTTCCCCTCCCGAAGGCACCTGTCAAACAGGGCCCTGAGAGCGGGGGCCAGGCGCTCCAAGGAGAGAGCCCACACACGGCCCGGTATGCCGTCTGGCCCGGGTGCCGTGTTCTTGGCCCTCATCCTGAGCACTGCTGCGCCCAGCTCCCCTTCGGAAACCGGGGCAGGCTCGTCCTCCTCCGCCTCGGCGAGATCGGTCGACGAGGGCACGGCGAAAGGTAGCGAGAAATCGTCTCCCGGAGGACCGGGGAACAGCCCTCCCACTACCCTCTGGAGAATCGCTGGTTGGAGCGAGGCGGTCACGGGGGGGGCCCATGGACGCAGCTTCTGCCGCGCCCATAGGTACGGGCGGCCCCACGGATCGCGCTCCAGCCCTTCCAGCAGCTCCTGCCAGGATCGCCGCTTCGCCTCGTCAATGGCCACGCGAAGGGTCATTGAAGCCTCTCGGTAGGCGGCATAGAGAGACTCGCTCACCTCCGTCTCCTGCCGCCTTCGCCTACGATACCGCTGGTATCGGCGGCGTCTCCGTACGCAGCGTCTTCGGAGTTCGGCAATCTCCTCTGACCACCAGTAGACCTGGCGTCTGGACCGTGGGGCTGCTGCACGCGGCATCGCGGCATCGCAGATACGCGACAACGCCGCACACAGTCCATCCGCCAACGCATCCACGTCTACGGGGTCACCCTCCTGAGGAGTGCCGTTCCACGCTTCGACGAGGGCCGCCTCCTGCAGCAACTCGACGTCGAGACGCTTCAATGCCCATCGCGGACCGATCTCGCCGGTTCCCTCCCTCACCATGTCCGCCGAGGACGGGGAGACGCTAAACCGGATATACCGGTGATCGGAGAGCGTCTCCTCGTCTACCAACACCTGCCAGTCGCGGATTTGGCAGGCGATGTCTGGGGTGGCAAACGTCACGTCGACGATCGATCCACCCCATTGGCGGACGCAGGTGTTTTCACTCCCCGTATTCACGACGCAGAGGCCCACCTCGGCCAGCCACTCCAACACTGTGACGCCCCGCGGACAGGTCCTTGGGGACCCCCACGCCAAGGATTTGGCGTTGAGGTCCCCCATGACGATCACGGGGCGTGGGCGGGTCTGACCTATGAAGGTTCCCACCTCACCGAGAAGAGCCTCTAGCTCGTGACGGGGCCTGTTCGGGGAGTGATAAACACCCACGATGACGACAGGGCCCACTCCTGCCGCCACGAAACCCCTGCCTCTCGCAACCCCTACGAGAGGGGGGGATGGGGTCGGCGACTGTGTCGTGATTGCCACCAAGCCGTCAAGGCCCCCCACCCAGTCACTCCTGGGTGGGACCGAGTACGGCTCTGCAACCACCGCCACTTTGATGGACCGCTCCGCCATGCACTGCAGGAGTAAATCCTGAGCGCGGGCGGAGTGGTTCACGTTCGCCTGGAGGAAGGTTAGGGCCATACTAACCTACCTCCATGTTATCCTCCCGTCCTTTGTCCGAGGGAGACGGTCGCGGCTGGGCCTTGGCCTCAGTCGCGACGGCCTTCCGCCGAGCCCCTGACTTGAACGGGGGCTTGGCGCATGCCTTGCCCCCGGAGAGGTGGTCTGCCGGCTTACCCGCAGCCGCACAAAGTGAGCAGCGGGGGGCGGCAGAGCAGTCGCGGGCCTTATGGGCCTTTTGACCGCAGCGGTAGCACTCGTCGCTACGGTCAACCTCGGTGTTGCATTGGGCCGCTACATGGCCCAACGAAAGGCAGCGGAAGCAGCGACGCGGCCTGGGGTCGAGGATGCCGACTCGCGCCGACACCCAGCCCACCAGAACGCGCCCACTGGCCGCGATCTTCTTCGCTGCGGAGACGGGGCAGCGCACAAACGCCGTCCCCATCCCCGCTGGTCCTCGCCGTATTGGTCCGACAGCTACTGACGCCACGGGGCAATCGCCCAGGGACGCCAGCGCGTTCGCCAACTCCTCGCAGGTGGCCGAGTCATCCAGGCCGGTGACCCTCAAGTCAGCGGTGGTGGTCGGCCTGGAGATCTTTACCTCCGCTCGGTCCCCAAATACCTCCTCGAGTTTCCCAGCGAGGACATCCGCTTTCGCGGCACTGTCCGTTCCGGGAACCTCCAGGATCCGAGCCCCAGTGGCCGCCGTTCGGATGGTTAACGGCGGCACTCCCAACTCTCCCAACTTAATTTTTGATTTGGCCTCCGCCAGGACATCGCCGTAGGTCAACCCCTTCTCCGCCGCCCCCGGTTGCAGCGTGATAACCACAGCTGCAGTCCGGGGCGAGCGGAGTTTGACCGTGCCCTTTGTCTTAGGCGGGGCAGGTTTCTTCCTCGTGGACGGTGGTGGAGGCGGGACCGGTGCCGGAGCCAGGCGAGCAGGCCCCTTCTCCTTGGGTTCCGCCCGCACCGCCGTCACTCTCTTGTCCCTCCTCTTGTCCAGGCCGCGTCTAGCCACTACGTGCCACGCCTCGGTCAGAGGAGCCGGGGCAGGGGCAGGCAGCAGTGCGACGGCCGCAGGAGCGGGTTCCTTCGCAGCCTTCTTCTTGGGCTGGGGTTTGGACCCGGCCTTCTTCTTTTGCTCCGGGGCGGCTCCACGACTTGTGGTTGCGACTGCTTGCACCCCAGAGCCAGCCTTCTTCTGCGTCGTAGCGATCACCGGGACAGCTCCACGACTTGTGGTCGCTGTCGGCTGCTCCTCAGACACTCTTCGCCGATCTGCGGCGAGAGGGGGCCTGAGGGTCTTCGCCGGCAACAACCGCTCCTCCAAGCCCTCGAAGCGAGCGTTGATCATGGTGCCCACCTGCACCAAGACCTTCCGCATCGCCTCGTCGCCCACGAGGGGCATGGGGGGCTGAGAAGCAGGGGCCGTAGCCTGTGCCTTCCTCACCTCGTCCATTTGGCGACGGAGCTCCTTCAGCTCCGCCGCCATCTGCTGGTTGGCCTTAATTAGTAAGGCCATCTCCTCTGGCATCGTGCGGGCCCGCGACTCTTGGAAGGACGCTTTGATAGTCATCGCAGCGTCCTTTAAGGCCTTCACACACGTGCCTTTTAAATTTTTGGACTTGGTGGCCACCGTTAAAACAGTGTCCACCGAGTCCAACAGCAGTTTCTCCAAGTGAGCGGCATCGCAGTCGCCCAGCCTCAGACTGGTAGCCGGAGGTTCCGGCACCTTCAGAAACTGGGCGGCCGTAGATGCCGCCCTTCTCTGCTGCAGCTCATCCGCCAGCTCCTTCTCGGCGATGAGCCTCAGCTCCTCCTCCCGCGCCCGGTTCAGCTCGGCCTTGGCTTTCGCCAGGCCGACATAATGGCCGGTCGTGGGCGCCCTCCCTTTAGCACGTCCTTTTCCGCGTTGCGCGGTTGGGACCTTTAGTGACGGTGAGGGGTCACTAAGGTCCCCATCGACCTCCTCCACTCTCCGTTTTCGCCTTTTGGGAGAACCGCGTGTAGACACGGACTCCCAAGTCATTGCGTCGGAATCCGTCTCCGATAAATTCGGAGACGGAATCCGAAGCACTGTATGCAGTGGGGTCCCTTCCGCGCCTGCTTCAGACGCAGAAGAGACACCCACTGCCTCCTCCTCGCTCATATCCAATGACGTGGCGGCAGAGCTGGCGCAAGGATTGCGCTCACGCTCTGCCGCGGCGTCCAGCCTCAGAGTGACTGGTCTGGCGCTGTCCATGCACTCCAGTACCACTCGAGGTTCCCGTTTTAAAAACGGGACCAAGTCCATGATCTTGCCGGGTTGTCCATTTTTAGCAGAATCGGTATCAGTTTGACGTTTGCCGTGGTCGTTGGTGCGCGGGCCGGAGCCCGCGAAGCGGTTGATGCCCCCCCCAGATACGGTGGGGCAGCCTTCTTTCGAAGGGTGGGATTTACCCACCTGGGGATTATTATCAATCGCTGTAGTGTCCATCTTGTTTTTTTTCCTTTTTTAAGGGGTGAGGTCCCCTTGGGTGCCCTCGCGACCGGGTTCCCCCCAGCCATGCATCCCATAGGCGGGCACCGAAACCGGGGATTCGGAGACGCATGGAGCCCGACAGGGTGGCCGAGTTGACCCTCCCTGCCGCGCCGCGAGCCTTGAAGGCCCGCCATCCCACGACCCGAAGGTCCGCTGCAGTCGCTATAACACGACTGCCGTCCGAGTGTGCCCGACAGGGCGGCCGAGTTGACCCTCCCTGCCGCGCCGCCGGCCTTGAAGACCGGCCATCCTACGACCCGAAGGTCCACTGCAGCTGCTGTAAAAAGGCAGCTGCCTCTCCAGATTTGCCCGACAGGGTGGCCGAGTTGACCCTCCCTGCCGCGCCCACCGTCAAAAGCGACGCCGCTCCTCCTCGTGCACGACAGGGGGAAACCTGTCGTGCCGCCAGCCTTGCAGGCCGGCCATCCACCGACCCTACGGGTCCGCTGTCCCTTCTCGGGACCCCACCTCCGCGGATGAACCGCCTGCTCATCCACTGTGCCCTATGCTAGCTTCATAGGGACACGCGGAGAGCACCTACACGTCAGAATTTTAGCCAGCAGCCAACAAGATCCCATATAGAGAAGTTATTGACTGCTGCCCAGGGTGCACCGGCCCAAACGCTTCTGTACTCCCCGGATAAAAGGTATCCGAAAGAGACCAGTAGCATTAAGGCACACGTGGAGGTATTCTGACCAAGCACCCCAACCTAACCTAACCTAACCTAACCTAACCTAACCTAACCTAACCTAACCCAGTAGATATATCTTCTTCTAAACTTTCCCCAATATAGGTGTGTCATACCTCAATAGAAGCGGATTCACGTCCCGAACACAAGTAAATAATAAAAATTGAACAATATTAATTAGGGAAAATTTTATAGGTATTTTAGTAGATTCTGACAGAAAATATCAAAATTTCAACTTGGAAACATTTCCATTAGAGTCCCCTACAGTCCGACTGGGTGTGTGATACCATCCAAGACGCAGCTCCGTCCCCCCTACACAACCTGCAAAAAATAAAATTTATTAGTATTATAGTTTAGAAATAATAGCGTTTTTCCTCAAAATCTTAGTGAAAATCTTCAAATTTTAGGCATAACTTCGTAAATTTTCACCCGTTCGTCACTTTTTTGGAGTGCAAATTCGCTTGCGGAGCTCGTACGCACCCCGCGCACCCGCCCGCAGCGCCAAAAACCCCAAAAAGCGACGACAATTTTCAAATTTTCACCCTTTTGTCTTTACCGACATTAAGGAGGTGAACAATTTAATATATGACAAAAAAGTTTTTGTAACTATTGTTACTTTTTATAATTTTCCCACATGGGCGAGAGACTCAGTTAATATTGATTATAAAATTTTTAGAGTGACGTGACTCTCTTCAAGTACTTAAGTTTTAACTGTTCAAGACAAGATTTGAACAATTGAAGAATTCGACTTTGTGAAAATTTTTATTTTAGTTTTATTACTCTTGACTTTCACTTTAGTGAAAAATAATTATAAGACAAAGTACATTAGTACATTCTTTTGCAAACAATTGACGATTATGACGATATAGTTTATTTACAACTTTTACAAACTTTATACTAAATTGACAATCTTTAACTCTTGTTTTAATTATCTTATCGAGTTGTGTTTCTCTTTCGTCCCAACATGTTTGGAATACGCACGCCCGTCAAGGCCGGAGTAGCAGCTAGCCACGAAAAACCCCAAAAGTCATCTCCTGGTGAGAAATCGATGGTTAGAGAGGAGTCCCCGCGGACAAAAGGCCTAAACAGTAGCGTTAGAAGGAGTATTGGGGAGTGGGAGTCCGGAAAGCCAGATGCGCAGACCAGCACTCAGACCACCCCTAAGAAAGCTGCTGTTGTTGAGCCTCCACAACCGAAACCAAAGCCGGCGCTCTCTCAAGGCAATGGTGCTGCACAGAGAAGGGCTCCGGTGGAGGCAGAACTTTCAACCGGGTCCCCCAAAGAAGGAGGCAAATATGTAGACCGGCTCAGTGAGGCGAAGGCCTGTGTAACGAAGGCCAAGCTGCATCTCGGCAACTCGAGAAACTTAAAGGCGGATATAAAGGCTGGAGTTACACAGGCCATCGATAGGCTCTTTCAGCTCATAAAGGAGAAGGAAACGAGGAAGGAAACACCTACCTCCAGCAAGGTACAGGAAGAAGAAGGACAAGCTCGGAAGATACGAGAAATAGAGGAAACCGAATTCCTCCAAAAATTAGAGGCATACTCGAAGCTCATCCATACGAATAACGAGCAAATGGAACGATTGAAAGAGATGCTGAATAAACAGGCCTTGACGGTAGCGATTCCAAAACCGAGCGCACCCGGTATATGTGATGGAGGACGCCGTATGGACGAACTCTTGGGTGAGGTGAAAGATCTGCGCCGGGTAACTGAAGACACCGGAAAAATGGTTTCTGCCCTGCAAGAGACAGTACCATCGTATGCGGATGTCCTTGCAAGACCCGGCCGCACCCCCCAAAGAGACACTGTTTCTAAGCACTCCATCATAGTGTCATCAGACCTAGAAAAGGACACGAGCGAGGAAGTGCTCGGTAAGGTGCGGGAAGCTTTAGACGCAAAAACAAATGGTCTCCAGGTAACACGGGTCCGTAAAATAAAAAACCAAAAGGTAGTAATAAGCTGTGGTACAAAGGAAGAAATGACAAAGCTGTCGAATAAAATCACGGAAAAAAATAAAAATCTAAAAGTAGAGGAGGCGAAGAATAAGGACCCGCTGGTTATACTTAAAAACCTCCTCACTTACAATAGGGATGAAGAAATTGTGTCATCGCTCAGGTCCCAGAACGCGGGTCTTCTGGGAGACCTGGCAGAAAACGACCTTAGAGCCACTGTGAGGTATAGGCGAAGAGCCAGAAATCCGCACGAAAACCATGTGGTGCTCCAGGTGTCACCTAAACTCTGGCAAAGGCTTACCACAGCCAAGCGGGTTCACATCGACCTGCAATATGTGTCAGTGCAGGACCAGTCTCCGCTCGTACAGTGCACAAGGTGTCTGGGCTATGGGCATGGTCGCAGGCTATGCACAGAGCCAGTAGACCTGTGCAGCTACTGCGCGGGCCCACACCTCCGCGCTGACTGTTCGGCATACCTGGCGAGCGAGACCCCGACCTGCCGCAACTGCAGGCTGATGAAGGCCTCCGAAACGAGCCACAATGCGTTTGACGGGGAATGCCCTGTACGCAAGCGATGGGACGCGATAGCGAGATCCAGCGTTGCCTATTGCTAAGGGCACCCAGGGGACCACGGATGTAATGGCAACATCTACGCCAACCAGAGTGAAAAGGCCACTAAAAGTGCTGCAAGCGAACTTGCAAAGAAAAAAGTTGGCCACTCAGGAACTCTTCCTGGAAGCCCGGAAAAGAAACGTCAGCTTTGCGTTGATCCAAGAACCGTATGTGGGAGCTGAAGGGGAGCTCAAGCGGTATGCGGGAACTCGAATACTACAGTGCGAGCGGAACCGAGCTAAGCCTGTAAAGGCTGCCATCGTGGTATTCGATGATAACATTGAAGTCCTCAACGACCAGACTATGATCACGGAAAACATAGCGTTTACACTGATCAAAGCTGAAAAGTGGACGATCGCCTTAGTTTCGGTCTATTTTGAGGACACCCTGCCGCTTGAGCCGTACTTGCATAGAGTCAAAGCACTCTTGGATATGGCGCGGACTGACAAGGTCTTAATAGGCGGAGATATAAACGCGTGGAGTACCTGGTGGGGTAGCGTCTGCGAAGATGACAGAGGAGAACTCTACAGGGGGTTTCTAGACGAGGAGGACATGCACATATTGAACCATGGGACTGACCCTACGTTCGACACAATCCGTGGAGATCGCATCCTTACGAGTTGTGTCGACGTAACCGCCTGCTCTTCAAACATGCTGCGCTACGTCAGGAATTGGAGAGTGGACAAGTCGGTTACCAGTTCTGATCACAATGCAATATCTTTCCACCTTGATCTGGAGAAGCCTGTAGAGAATAAGACCCCAAAGTCTACTCGTATCTACAACACTCGGAAGGCCAACTGGTGTCGGTTCACTGAGGAATTTCGAAGCTCGTTGGAGAGGAAGGGTGTTTCTGCAGAAACCATCGCCGGGATAGATAACCATGAACAGCTCGAAAACATACTAAAAAGCTACATGGAATCCATACACTTGGCATGCAGAAACACTATCCCCCTACTCAAACATACCAACAAAAAAGAGTACTTACCCTGGTGGACCGACGAACTGGAACGTTTGAAGAGGGTTGCGAACACTATGAGACGGAGGATCAAAGGCGCTGCACCCCGGAGACGAAAACACGTTGTTGATGAGTACCTGAAACATAAAAACACATATGAGTACGAAGCCAGCAAAGCCCAAACCGAGAGCTGGAAAGCAAACTGCACGAAGCAGGAAAAAGAAAGCATGTGGGACGGTATTTATAGGGTGATCAGAAGTAAGACAGCAAGACATGAAGACCAACTATTGGAGGAAAATGGAGCCACTCTAAGTCCTGAAAAGTCGGTCGAGTTACTAGCCAAGACGTTCTTCCCGGATGACAATGCGTTCGAGGATAATTATATTCACGAAGGCATTAGAAGGCTCGCGGAAACGCTATGTGACTCGATGTCAGACGAAGTCGAGGACCCACCGTTCACCGAGGCGGAACTAAAAAGAACTGTGAGTGGCTTCAACCCCAAGAAAGCTCCAGGACCTGACGGCCTCACGGCGGACATCTGCACGAGGGCAATATTCGCAGAGATGGACGTCTTCCTGGAGATCCTCAACAAATGCATGTCCCTGTCTTGCTTCCCATCACCCTGGAAGGAGGCTGCAGTAGTGGTGCTTCGGAAGCCGGGAAAATCCGATTACAGCCAGGCAAAGTCATACCGACCGATTGGGCTACTGTCAGTTCTGGGAAAGGTCTTTGAAAAAATGATGGTGAGAAGGATAAGATGGTACCTCTTACCAAAGACCAATCCCAGACAGTACGGCTTTGTCCCCCAGCGCAGCACCGAAGATGCACTCTACGACCTGGTGGAAAAGGTCCAAGACAAGTTGAGGAGCAAAGAAATGGTGGTCATCGTGTCACTGGATATCGAAGGAGCCTTCGATAGTGCATGGTGGCCAGCCATTAAATCCCAGCTGATCACACTGAAATGCCCCCTTACCCTGAGACGACTGGTGAACAGCTACTTCGAAGGCAGAAGAGTCGTGGTCACCTATGCTGACAAGACCTACGCCAAAAACACCAACAAAGGCTGTGTCCAGGGGTCAATAGGGGGACCAACATTTTGGAATCTGCTGTTGGATCCACTCCTCAACGACTTGGCTTCACAAGGAGTCTACGTTCAGGCGTTTGCGGACGACGTTGTGCTAATGTTCTCCGGTCATTCAGCTCTAAAAATCCAGGAAAGCGTCAACCAGACACTCGCGTATGTGCGTGATTGGGGCGTCAAAAATAAACTCAAGTTCGCGGCACACAAAACCCACGCCATGGTCATTACCAAAAAACTAAAATTTGACACCCCAATCATGCACATGGGCGGGCTGGACATACCCGTCGTTGACGAAATCAAGCTCCTCGGCCTTACGATCGACAAAAAACTCACGTTCAATAAACACGTGGCGAACGTTTGTCGTAAGGCCGCGGACATCTACAAGATGCTCGCAAGGACGGCGAAAATAGAATGGGGGCTGAACCCGGAGATCATTAGGACAATCTACGTTGCCGTGATAGAGCCAACTATAATGTATGCTTCGAGTGTATGGGCGCCAGCCGCCAAAAAGATCATGGTACAAAAGCAGCTCAATACCATCCAGCGCCGATTTGCTCAAAAGATCTGCAAATCATATCGAACGGTGTCCCTTAATGCAGCACTCGCGCTAGCTGGGCTACTCCCTTTAGATCTCCGGATCCAGGAAGCCGCCCAGCTGTACGAAGCAAAAAGGGGCAGACCGAAGACGCTAGCTCAGAGTAGATGGGAAATTGAGGAGCGGGTTTCATACCTACAGGCTCAGCACCCAGCCCAAGAGGAGGACATCACGTTCTTATGCCTCAACGATATGCTGCCCGACACCCTGGAACAACATGAACTACCCGAAACCCAAATTTACACAGACGGGAGTAAATTGGAGGGGAAAGTCGGAGCGGCGTATACCTGTTGGGAGCGCGGTCGGGAAACGAAGACAAAGAAGATGAGACTCGAGTCGTTCTGCACAGTCTTTCAGGCTGAGCTGTACGCACTGTACCAGGCCACTGAGCTATTGCTCAAAGTGAACAGAAGTGCAGCTGCTGTGCTGAGCGACTCAAGATCTGCATTAGAAATGGTCCAAAACCCCGAAACTTTCCACCCCTTAGGCTTTGCAATAAGACGCAATCTTGCGAGTCTCAAGGCCAAGGGGTGTGACGTAAGTTTATATTGGGTCAGGGCACACGTCGGAGTTCCCGGCAACGAAAGGGCGGATGAGTTGGCCAAGCAGGCGGCTCTTTACACCAAATAACAAGAGCCAATTTGTCCAAAATAGAAACACTTGGTAAACAATTGCGTCTATTTTGGATCAAGGCACACGCGGGGCTGGAGGGAAATGAAAGAGCGGACTCACTGGCGAAGAGCGCAGCACTACACATGAAAGTCAGGCCAGACTATGACAGCTGCCCGGTTTCATTCGCCAAGCGGCAAATCCGATTGGAGTCGCTTGACGAATGGAACCGGCGCTATCAGAGTGGAGAGACGGCTTCCACAACTAAGGTATTTTTCCCAGACGCTGTAGAGGCCTACCGTATTCTAAGAGATATAAAGCTTGACCCAATTACTGTGCAATTCCTGACGGGACACGGCGGATTCTCCTCGTACTTGTATCGATTCAAGTGCAAGGAGAGTCCGGCGTGTCTCTGCGACCCAGAGGTAGAGGAATCTGTCTTCCACGTAATTACGGAGTGCCCAATGTATGGCAAATATAGATTTGACACCGAGAACGAAATAGGTATAGATATAAGGATGGATAATATATATGATATAATAAAAAATAAAGATACAAGACATAAGTTTATTTACTATTGTAAAGAAATTGTTAAAAAGGTAATAAGTAGAAATAAGTAGAGACTAAACAAGTGCACTGCTATATACTGAGTCTATATAGCAAGTGCTCTAGATAAATGTTGTGCATAAAAAATCAAAATAAAACAAAAATAAAATAGTATTAAGAAGTAAAGAATTGCAAGATAGTATATAAGAAAAATAAAAAATTGCTGAGTTTGTCTGTCCCTAGTTTATATAAATATGTAGGATAGCCACTGGCATCCCCCCAGTGGAAGGTGTGAAAGATATGATGTATGAAAGAAAGAAACAGTATGTATAAAGAATGCACGAAGAAAGAATGGGTAAAAAAGAACTCTGATTATTGTCAGAGGTATAGCGTAGGATAGCTCGCGGGCCGGGACGAGGTGTACGCTCCCGGACAGGAAGGAAAAAAAAAAAAAAAAAAAAAAAAAAACCTAACCTAACCTAACCTTTTTTTTTTTTTTTTTTTTTTGACCCGGGAAAATCCTTTATGGATACCACCCGGCTCCGGGGGGAGCAGAGTGGTTATGTGGGAGTCCTCGCCTGAGGGGCCTTACTACCCCCGCGGGGGGGTAGTAAGTGAGGTTACCCACTAAAAACCCGGGATGAGCAGTCTGCCGCCTAGTCGGGGCGAGATGGGGTAGCGTTAGCAATCACCATCTCGCCCCGGCGGTTGGCCCGTCACCGGTGACGGGCCCCGGCCAATGGAGGGATGACCCAGCTCATTAGGGCCATCCCCCAGACGTGTGGGATCGTGCAAGCCAGTGGAGAATCCCCCGACTCTCCACCGATGATCCGCACAGCACTAGGTAAGAGCGAGAAGGCGCCCGAATCGCCTTCTCCTTCCCCCAGTTCGTCTACGCCGGAGCGGGTCTGCGAGGACGTCGTCCTCCCTCGCCCGCTCCGCGGTCTCCTTCTGCGCCATCACCTCTTCGCAGAAAGAGACCACCGCCTGCCACGATCCGTCGCTGCCGAGCATAGCGTTAACCACGCTCGGCAGCGACAGATCTGCGCCTATGACCGCTGTGAGGGCGCGCCGCATGGGACTCCACGCGGCGCACTCCTCCAGCGTGTGGAGCGCCGTGTCTTCTGGCGCTCCACACTCGTGACAGGCGGGGGTCGCCTCACGTCTTGCGATGTGATGCAGGTACTTGCCGAAGCATCCATGCCCGGAAAGCACCTGCACCAATCGGAAGGTGAGCGACCCGAATCGCCGCCCTACCCACCTCCGAAGGACCGGGCGAATGGCGTCCACCGTCCTCTGTCCAGGGACCGGTGGAGCCAGGTCCTCCGTCCACCGCCGCAACAGGGCGGCCCGCGCCTGCCGTCGCATGCGCGTGACCTCCTCCCACGCTGGAGGCTCCCCGCGGGATCTCCTCGCCGCCACGAAGTGGTACACTTCGGCGAGGATCTCCGCTTGGAGCTCCCAGGGGGGATCACCGGCCAACACGCATCCCGCCGTCCAGGACACCGTCCGGTACCCGCGTATCGCCCTCGTCGCGATGACCCGCTGCGGACGACGCAGCAGGGCCTTATTGGCGCGACCGAGGGCGTCCACCCAGACAGGTGCCCCGTACAAGGCCATACTCCGGATCACTCCGGAGTACAGGCGACGACATGTGGCGCTCGGGCCGCCCACGTTGGGCAGCAGCCTCCCAAGGGCGGCAGCGGCGCCTATGACTTTTGGGGCCAGTTGAGTGAAGTGGGCCCCAAAAGTCCACCGCCCGTCCAGGATGAGACCCAGGTACCTCATCTGGGTCCCAACCCGGACCAGGACCCCGTCCAGGTCTATCCTCGTTCCTGGAGGGGGTCCCCCCCGAGGCCCATGGAACATTAGGGCCTCGGTCTTGGAGAGGGCGACCTCCAGCCCCAGGGCACGTATGCGGCCGACCACGAGTGTTGTGGCCACCGTGGCCCGCCGCACCGTCTCCCCGAGGTCCCTCCCCTTGACTACGACTAGGGTGTCATCCGCGTAGCACGCAACCCGCATACTTGCGGGAAACGTGCCGCGGAGCACCCAGTCGTAGCCAATGTTCCACAGGAGCGGTCCCAACACCGACCCCTGTGGAACCCCGCAGGACACGCGACGTCGCCTCAGACCGTCGCGTCCCTCCACCAGGACCTCGCGGTCCCGGAGGTAGTCGGCCAACAGCCTACGCAGATACAGGGGCACTCCGTGATAGCGGAGCGCCTCCCGTATTGTCCCGTGCGGTAGGCTGTTGAAGGCGTTGGCAATGTCAAGCGAGACAGCCAACGCCTTTTCCCCCCCGCCGACTGCGTCCTGCGTCCACCCCTTGATCCAGAGCAGGGCGTCTATCGTCGACCGCCCTGCCCTGAATCCGAACTGGGCCTCTGAAAGGTCAGGCCCAGTTCCCCCCAGGTGCCGGATGACACGGGAAGCCACTATTTTCTCCAGTAGCTTCGCCGTGTCATCCAGCAGCACGATTGGCCTGTATGCGGCGGGCGAGTCGGCGTCTCGCCCTTCCTTCCGCAACAGGCACAATCGCCCGTCCTTCCAGAGCTTCGGGAACTGACCCGACGTGAGGCACGCGTCGAACAGTTCCCGAAGCTGACCGCCCATCTCCCTCAGGGCGATCCTGAGGACCCGCCCGGGAATCCCGTCTGGTCCCGGGGCAGTCTTCTTGCCTCTCAGGCGGGAGACTGCTACCTCCATCTCCACCTCTGAGATAGGCGGAATGGAGGCCGGGTCCTCCTCCTCCTGGAAGGACGGGGTGGCCATCGGTGGAGGGGTGTAGTGGGGGTCGCTGTCGGGGAATAGACCCCCCAGCACCCTCTCCAGGAGCTCTGGCTCCAGGGACTCCGCGATAGGGGGCGCTCTGCCCCGGAACTTATTCCGGGCAGACTTGTACGGGCGCCCCCATGGGTCCCTGTCGAGGCCCCCCAGCTGCTCGCTCCAGCCGAGGGCCTTAGCCCGGCCGATGGCCAGCTTCAGCTCCTGTTTGGCTATCTTTACATTGCCATACAGGAGCTGCTCGGCCGCCAGCTGCTCCGCCGGCAGCTGGTCGTCCGTCCGGCCGTGGCGGCGCCTCCTGCAGTGGTAATAGAGGCGCCGCGTCTCCGAGCATCGCGCTCGGAGATCCTCGATCTCCGAGCACCACCAGTAAACCTGGCGGCGCTCGGGGTGGGGTCGGGACCGCGGCATGGCGGCGTCACAGACGGCCGTCACCGCCTCCCGGAACCGGCTCGCCGCGACGGCCACCTCCGGGTGCGCGGGGGCGGCAAGCCACGACTGGACGATAGCCGCCTCTTTAGCCAGCTCGGCATCGAGGCGACCAATCGCCCAGCGCGGGAAACCCGCCCTCTCCACGCGCGGAGTCCCTCCTTGGTGGGAGGTGGCGATCTCGAACCGAATATAATTGTGGTCCGAGAGAGTCGCCACGTCCTCCACCACTCTCCAGGCCTGGACACGTGCTGCGACTTCCGGGGTGGCGAACGAAACGTCCACCACGGACCCCCCGTTGTGTCGCACGCACGTGTGGACTGACCCTCTGTTGAGCAGGGTCAGCCCTGCGGCAACCGCCCACTCCCTGACAATCTCCCCGCGAGTGTCAGTGGAGGGGTTGCCCCAGGCCTGGGCCTTGGCGTTCAGGTCCCCCATGAGGAGGACCTGACGTGGCGCCTGCCTTCTCACCGCCGCGGCCAGGAGGTCTAGATAGACCTCCAGCTCCGCGACGGTTCTGTTGGGGGAGAAGTATGTGCCGACTACCGCATACCTCTCCCACTTGGCCACCACGTACCCCGAACCCCTCTCTGAAACCGACAGGGGGGAGCCGCCACCGGCACGTCCAATTATGGCTACGGAGCCGTCCAGATCCCCAGCCCAGTAGGGATGGGACTGGGGAACGTAGTACGGCTCCGCAGCGACCGCCAAATCGATGCACCACTGCGCCAGGGACTGCATGAGCAAATCCTGAGCCCTGACGCAGTGGTTCAAATTAGTCTGGAGGAGGTTGTGCTGTCCGACTTGATCCATATCAATCGGACGTCACAACCTCCATGCTCGCCGCGCGGCGAACAGCCTCAGGAGCGGCTCTGGCGGCCGGTCGGGGGATGGCCGGGGTCCTGGCGGCCTGTCCCTTCGTCTTTGGGGGGACACAGTTTTGTCCCCCCATCCTGTGCTCGGCAGGTCGCCCCGACTCTGCGCATATCGCGCAGTGCGGGGCCCTCCTCTGGCAGCTCGCCGCCTTGTGGCCTGCGCCTCCGCAGCGGAAGCACAGGTCCCCCCTGTCTGCCGACGAGGGACACTGGGGGCGCGTATGCCCGAGTCCCATGCACTTGAAGCAGCGCATGGGACGCGCTGCCAGTGCCACCACTCGCACCGAGCTCCACCCCACCAACAGCCTGCCCTGTGCCAGCACCACTTTGGCTACTGGGATTGGGCAGGATACAAGGGAGGAGCCGGTCCCGCCGTAGCTGCGACGTATCTCCCCGACTTTGACGTGGAGTACGTCACAGCCGCCCACCTTGGCGACCGCCGCCGCCACTTTCTCCTTTGTGGCGGCGTCGTCCAGGCCCGTCACGTGTAAATCCACGGACTTTACGGGCCTCGCGACGTTGGCCACCTCGGACAGGACACCGCGGAGCTTCTCCGCGAGCCTGTCCGCTTTGTCGCTGCTTTGGGAGCCAGGAATTTCGAGCATCCTGGCTCCTGTGGCCGTCTGGCGGAAGTGGATCCGGTCGATCCCCAATCCTTGGAGATCGACCTTCTCCTGCGCCGTCTCGATTATGGCGCTGTAGGTAACCCCCTTTTCCGCGGCTTCGGGCTGCAGCGTCAGCACAACAGCCGCGGATTTGGAAGTCTTCAGCGCCTTCGCCTTTTTGGGCTTGGCGGCAGCGGAAGCCTTATTTGATTTTGGCTTCACGGCGGAGGGGGGGGCACGAGCTGCTGGGACAGGAGCGGGGGCGGGAGCGGGCGTTGCAGAGGTGGACGAAGATTTGCCCTTCCCTTTGCCTTTCCCCTTTCTTACTACTGTTGCCCAGGTGTCCGCCTTGGCAACAGCAGTTGGAGTCTTTCTTGGGGGGGCGATGGGAGCCGAAGTCGAGGGGAGGGCGATGGGAGCCGAAGTCGAGGGCGTGGCAGCAGTAGCCTGCGGGGCCTGGGCAACCCGCTTGCGAGGGGTCGGTTTCGGGGGTGGGGGCGCAACAGCTACTGCAGCCTTCTTGGCGTCCGCTCGGAGAGGCGGGCGAAGAACCGGCGCTGGCAGGAGGCGATCCTCGATGCCAGCGAGAACCTAACCTAACCTAACCTAACCTTTTTTTTTTTTTTTTTTTTTTTTTTGACGCTGGGAAAAATGCATTACGCATGCCCCCCCATCGGGGGATGGAGGGGGGATGTGGGACTCCCCGGTAGACGACCGGTATACCCACTAAACAACCCAGCGACATTCCAGCATCGTTTGTGTGGAGGAGGACTGGGAGACCGGCAGAGCCTTTGCGTCCAGTCCTCCTTCTACGACCGCCCGCTTTTACAGCGGGGCCTACACGCCCCTCCCAGCAGGAGGGGCCCGGGAATGACCAGGAATGCTTGGCCATTCCCGCCCGACGGAGGTGGTGAGTACGTGCAATGCGAGAGAAGGCGCCCCCGCGCGTGTCTCTCGCTACTCACCACCGGGAGGGGGAAGGTGATTATTCAATCGCCTTCTCCCACCTCTTCGACGTCTTCGCAGTGGCGCAGCAAGGGGGTCCTCCTCCCTCGCACGCTCCGCGGCCTCCTTTTGCGAAATTACTTCTTCGCAAAAGGAGGCGACCGCTTCCCAGGCCCCATCGCCCCCCAGCATAGCTTTTACGACGCTGGGAAGCGAGAGGTCTGGCCCGATAATGTTGACCAAGCTGCGGCGCAGCTCGGTCCACGAAGGGCACACCTCTAAGGTGTGCTGCGCCGTGTCCACCGCGGTGCCACAGTCGTGACACACCGCTGTCTCCTCCCTCCCGATCCGGTGCAGGTATGAGCCGAAGCACCCATGCCCGGTTAAAACCTGCACCAGACGGAACGAGAGGAAGCCATGGGGCCGCCCCAACCAATCTTCTAGGACTGGCCCAATCGCATCTAGCGTACGGCGGCCAAAAGTGGCGGCGGCGAGGTCCTCCGTCCAATGATGGACGACGGCTTCCCTCGCCTCACGCCGGACGGCCTCTCGCTCCTCCAAGGCGGGGTGTTCCCCGCGGGCTTTACGCCCCGCCGTCCATTCGTACACTCTGGCGAGCACTCCCGCCTCGAGCTCCCAAGGAGGGGTGCCAGCCAGAGCGCACGCCGCCGCAAATCCTACTGAGCGGTAGGCCCGCGCCACCCGCAGTGCAATGGCCCTTTGAGGCCTGCGGAGAGCGGTTGCGTTCTCCCTCCTACGGAGGGAGTCCGCCCAGATAGGGGCCCCGTAAAGGGCCATGCTCTTCAGGATGCCGGCGTACAAGCGCCGGCATCGTGCCCTGGGCCCTCCCATATTTGGGAGGAGCCACGAAAGGGCGCCCGCAACCTTCAGCAGGCGCGTCGACAGCCCGCTGAAGTGCGGGCCGAAGCGCCACCTGCTGTCGAGGACTAGGCCCAGATATTTCATCTGGGCCTTCACCTCGATCCTGACGCCCTCCACGACAATGTGGGCGTCAGGGGGAATTCGCTGCCGAGGTCCGTGGAAAAACACGGCCTCGGTCTTGTGCAGCGCCACCTTGAGACCTAGGCGGCGGATCCTTCCCGCAACTAAGGATCCGCCGGCCGAAGCCAGACTCGCCGCCTCTCTAAAATCTCCTCCCTGGGTAGTGAGAAGAGTGTCATCCGCATAGCAGATGACACTCGTGCCAGGGAGGAGACTTCCCCGCAACAGCCAATCGAAACCAATGTTCCACAGGAGCGGTCCCAGGACAGACCCCTGTGGAACACCGGACCCCACATCATACCGACGGAGCTGGCCAGTCCGATCTACAAGGAGGGCAGCTCGGTCCCCCAGGTAGTCGGCCAGGAGACACCGCAGGTACCGAGGCACTCCGTGATAGCGGAGTGCCTCCAAGATTGTCGCATGGGGGACGGAGTTGAAGGCGTTGGCTATGTCAAATGACACAGCCAAAACCCCGTCCCCTGCCTCCTTAGCTTCCTGCACCTGGCCTTTCAGTCGGGCCAGTGCGTCCACCGTCGAACGCCCCCTTCGAAAACCGAATTGGGCGTCCGACAGGTCCGGTCCGACTCTCCGCAGGTGCTCGTTGAGCCGGTTGGCTACGATGCCCTCGAACATTTTTTCGACCTCATCCAGTAAAACGATGGGTCGGTATGCCGAGGGGGAGTCCGCCGGGCGTCCCTCCTTCCGGAGGAGGCACAACTGCCCCTCCTTCCAGGGTTTCGGGAACCTTCCAGACGCGAAACACGTGCTGAATAGGCCCCGAAACCTCTCGCCCATTTGGAAGGCGGCGATGGCCACCACCCGTGCTGGGACGCCGTCTGGCCCAGGTGCCGTCTTTTTGACACGGAGGCGGAGAGCCTCCCCTTCAAACTCTGCCACCGTCACTGGAGAAGCCTCCTCTTCCTCCCCCTCTAGTGGAGCCGCCCCCTGCGGGGGATCCATTACTGGTGGGGTGTGGTTGGATCCAGCCGGAAATAGGGCCCGGACCACCCCATCCAGCAATGCCGGCTCGAGAGACTCCGTTAGTGGGGGACCAAAGGGGCGCAGTTTGTTCCGCGCCGCCTTGTATGGTCTCCCATACGGGTCCCTATCGAGACCCTCCAGCATCTCGGCTTTCGCCGCGTCATCGGCGGCGCCAATGGCCGACTTGAGGACCCTCCTCGCCTCAACGTACGCAGCGTACAGAAGGTCCTCGTTGGCCTCGTCCCGGTGGCTGCGCCGTCGACTCCGCGTGTAGGCCCTCCTTGCTGCCACACAAGCTGCTCGGAGCCCCGCTAAATCCTCCGACCACCAATAAACGGCGCGACGGGGAGGTGGGCGGCGAGACCGAGGCATGCTGGCGTTGCACACCTCGGTCAGGGACCTCCTGAGTTCGGCCGCTGCGGAGTCCACATCCAAGACCTCGAGAGGGGGCGCGAGCCAGTCCTGGACGAAAGCTGCCTCCATTGCCGCTTCACGGTCCAGGCGGGTGAGAGCCCACCGTGGAAAGGGAGAACGGCCCGAGGGGACCGTCCTCCGGGGGCTCTGGGTGGAGATGTCGAACCGCACATATCGGTGGTCCGACAGGGTCTCCACCATCTCTACCCGCCAGTTCGTGACGCGGGCGGCTAGCACGGGGGTGGCGAACGAGACGTCCACCACTGACCCTCCCCGTTGCCGCACACACGTCTGGACCGTCCCTCTGTTGAGGAGGGACACACCGGAGGAGGCCGCCCAGTACTCAACTGCGCGGCCTCGGACGTTGCAAGAGGTGGCCGGGTTACCCCAGACCACCGACTTGGCGTTAAGGTCGCCCAAAACGGCGACCTGACGCGGCGCCGCCCTACCGACAACTGCGGTGAGGATTTCGAGATAATTCTCGAAATCCGAGAGAGGGCGGTTTGGGGAGAAATAAACTCCCACAAAAGCTAAATCTCCCCACGCGGCGGCCACATATCCCGGTCCCTTCTCTAAGAGCGAGAGGGGAGGGGAGTCTGTGGAAGACCGCGACACCATTGCCACCAAGCCATCCCGATCACCCAACCAACGGCTAGGGATCGAGTATGGCTCGGCAACCACCGCCACGTCCACCAACCACTCAGCCATGGACTGCATAAGCAGGTCCTGGGCTGCTTTGCAGTGGTTGGTGTTCGCCTGGAGGATACGATGCTCGAACCTATCCATCAATCGGACATCGCACCTCCCTCATCGGCCGCCGGAGGTCCCATTTCAGGGACAGGGACGGCGGTGGCTACAGCAGGCCGGGTCGGCGCCTGCACTTTGCCCTTCTTAGGGGGAGGATGGCAATTCCTCCCCTTCATGACGTGGTCCGCTGGGCGGCCACTTGCGGCACACACTGCGCAGCGTGGCTTGGTGGCCGTGCAGGAGGCGGATTTGTGCCCCGCTTTGCCGCAGCGGTAGCAGCTGTCCGCCCTGTCCACGTCGGATGGGCAAAGAGTCCGGGTGTGCCCAATTCCGAAGCACTTGAAGCATCGCAGAGGCTGATCTTCAAGTGCTCGGACTCCACAGGAGCTGAAGCCCACTGTAAGCCGTCCTTTGGCGAGGACGGCTTTGGCCGCTGTGACTGGGCACTCGAGGCGGATGGTGCCCATACCGCCCCGGCCAGGCCGGATGCCCCCCCTGCCCTGCACCACTGCGACGTCGCAACCCCCTATTGCTGCGACCGCCGCCAACACCTCCTCTTTGGTGACCGAATCGTCCAGATTGGTCACCTCCAAGGTCGCCGACTTAACGGGCCTGACCACCTTGGCCGCGTCCGCGATGACCTCTTTCAATTTGGAGGCGAAAAGGTCCGCGTTAGTACCACCCTGAGCCCCCGGGAACTCGAAAATTCGAGCTCCGGCCTGGGTCCGACGGCACGTGATCGGTCCGATCCCTAGTTGGGTCGGGTCAGCACTGGCACGGGCCCGCTTGAGGACGGACTCATAAGTCTCGCCTCGATCCGCAGCCTCCACGGTGAGCGTCACCACAACGGCTGCGGTTTTAGGGGGAACCAGGGGCTTAGGTTTCCCCGAACCAGCGGGGGCCCTTTTGGCTGCCGGGGCAGCGGAGGGGGGCTTCGGGGCTGACTTTTTCCCCTTCCCTTTTCCCTTGCCGGTCGTCTGGGACGGGCAGGGAACGGCGGCTGTGGGGATGGCAGGGGGGGCAGCCGCCTTCGACTTGGACTTGCCTTTTCCCCTTTTAACCACCTCCGTCCAAGGTTGGTTGGAGGGAGTGGAGGAGGGGAGGAATGCGTCCTCCTTTTGGGAGGATGGCCCCGGCTTGTTCGGCCTCGTGTCCTCCGTTCGGGAGGATGGCCCCGGCTTGTTCGGCCTCGTGTCCTCCTTTTGGGAGGACGGCCCCGGCTTGTTGTGCTTCTTGTCCGCCGCAAGTGGTGGACGAATACGAGTCTCCGGCAAGAGCCTGTCTTCAATGCCGGCGAGGCAGGCTCTCGTAAAGGCCCTTTCCTCCATGACCACCTTGCGGATGACATCCTCAAGGTTGGTGGAAGAGGGGCCCTCAGCCGCTGGTTTTGGATCAGCCTGGGTTGGCCGGGCCGTGGCTTCAGCCAGCTTATGGTGCAGCTGGCTGACCTCTGACTGCAGGCGGTCGACCTTTGCCTGCAGTTGCCGCGTTTCATCGGTTGCAGTGCGTTCAACTAGCTCCCGAATAATTCCGCGCATACTCGCGGCCCTGCATTTCAGGGACTTTTGAAAAGTCCCTTTGAGATTTGAGGACTTAGAGGCAACCTCCACTATCTCCCCCTCATCCTCCTGCGCCATGCGCTCCAGCTCGGCAAGGGAATGGTCCGAGTAGAGGACGGTGGACGCACCGTACCCGGACTTGGCCCTCGCGGTTCGAGCCTGCTGCTCCTTCGCGGCGACCTTCTCTTCAAGGTCCATCTGGACCTGTGCCCGCTTAGCCAGGTTGAGCTGGCGTTGGGCATCTGCAAGCCCCACGTCGTGGGTGTCAGCCACAACTGGGGAAGGCTTTTTAGCCTTAGTCTTTTTGGGCTTACTCGTCGTGGAGTCCGACGAGCAAGACCCGCCTTTCAAGAAGGCCCTCTTCTTCGCATGCTGGCGACCTTCCGCTGTCGCCGTCGAAGCATCCGATTCGAACGCGACGGACTCTACGTCGGAGTCCGAAAACACGTCCGGCCGAACAAAAACGCTAGCCGCAGATGGTGCGCGGCTCGCATCCGATGCCGATGCAGTCTCATCGGCGTGGCCCTGAGAAGGGCCTTTGGTAAATTTCCCTTTCCGGTCTCTATTAACTTTTCCAGACATTTTCACAGTTTTTCGCATTCGGAATAATTATAGTATATAATTATTAATTGTGATCATAAGCAATAGTATTGGGGGAATGGACAGGCTTCAATCTTTCTACTCAAGCCTCCGGAAGTTTAGAGTTCAGAAGACTGACAATACCTTGGAGGTATTTTCCCGAAGTCTAAGGATACACTTATCATCGGGGTTTTGGAACTAGTCCAGCCAGTTTGTCCCCGCCTCCAATAACGTGAGTTATCGGAACAGGGGTCACTACCAAATAAAAGACAGCGGTTATTTTCGATTATGTAACAATATGTTTGACGGTAGTAGGCGCTGGTGTTTGCCAGTTAGAGGGGTCCCTATTTTAACACACACACCGCCAAACTGCTTTTCATCTACTCATAAACATGACAAATTATCTGTAGCCTTGCCTTAAAACTACAATTTATACACCGTAAGTCTATTTTGTCATCTGTCTTACAGAGGTACTAAGCACCTTAGCACGTATAATACAGATGACAAACAGTTAAATACGGCCCCGGTCTGTACCGAGCATTTTACAATTTTGTTACTAATAAGGGGTTAAATAGCCCTGTGAACTAAAATATATACACAGATAATACTAATATATACAGAGACAATATATACATATACATACACATATAGATAACAATACACGCGGCGCCTGACGGTGTTCTGTTGCGTTTATTTCGGATGGAAATAAACCAATAACAGGCAGCACCACGGGAAGGTAACCGTCAGACTTGCCTTGGGGATCATCACGACCTGCGCTCTCCCCCAAGACCCTTGCCTCCTTACCCATCCGGGATGAGTAAGGAAGGCCTGAGTTTATCCAAAACAAGCAGCGCGAGGCATGCAAGCTAGGCAAAGCAACTATTAATGAATAAACCCAGACCCGCCCAACCTAACCTAACCTAACCTAACCTAACCTAACCTAACCTAACCTAACCTTTTTTTTTTTTTTTTTTTTTTTGACGCTGGGAAAAATGCATTACGCATGCCCCCCCATCGGGGGATGGAGGGGGGATGTGGGACTCCCCGGTAGACGACCGGTATACCCACTAAACAACCCAGCGACATTCCAGCATCGTTTGTGTGGGGAGGACTGGGAGACCGGCAGAGCCTTTGCGTCCAGTCCTCCTTCTACGACCGCCCGCTTTTACAGCGGGGCCTACACGCCCCTCCCAGCAGGAGGGGCCCGGGAATGACCAGGAATGTTTGGCCATTCCCGCCCGACGGAGGTGGTGAGTACGTGCAATGCGAGAGAAGACGCCCCCGCGCCTGTCTCTCGCTACTCACCACTGGGAGGGGGAAGGCGATTATTCAATTGCCTTCTCCCACCCCTTCGACGTCTTCGCAGTGGCGCAGCAAGGGGGTCCTCCTCCCTCGCACGCTCCGCGGCCTCCTTTTGCGAAATTACTTCTTCGCAAAAGGAGGCGACCGCTTCCCAGGCCTCATCGCCCCCCAGCATAGCTTTTACGACGCTGGGAAGCGAGAGGTCTGACCCGATAATGTTGACCAAGCTGCGGCGCAGCTCGGTCCACGAAGGGCACACCTCTAGGGTGTGCTGCGCCGTGTCCACCGCGGTGCCACAGTCGTGGCACACCGCTGTCTCCTCCCTCCCGATCCGGTGCAGGTATGAGCCGAAGCACCCATGCCCGGTTAAAACCTGCACCAGACGGAACGAGAGGAAGCCATGGGGCCGCCCCAACCAATCTTCTAGGACTGGCCCAACCGCATCCAGCGTCCGGCGGCCAAAAGTGGCGGCGGCGAGGTCCTCCGTCCAGTGATGGACGACAGCTTCCCTCGCCTCACGCCGGACGGCCTCTCGCTCCTCCAAGGCGGGGTGTTCCCCGCGGGCTTTGCGCCCCGCCGTCCATTCGTACACTCTGGCGAGCACTCCCGCCTCGAGCTCCCAAGGAGGGGTGCCAGCCAGAGCGCACGCCGCCGCAAATCCTACCGAGCGGTAGGCCCGCGCCACCCGCAGTGCAATGGCCCTTTGAGGCCTGCGGAGAGCGGTTGCGTTCTCCCTCCGTAGGAGGGAGTCGGCCCAGATAGGGGCCCCGTAAAGGGCCATACTCTTCAAGATGCCGGCGTACAAGCGCCGGCATCGTGCCCTGGGCCCGCCCATATTTGGGAGGAGCCATGAAAGGGCGCCCGCAACCTTCAGCAGGCGCGTCGACAGCCCGCTGAAGTGCGGGCCGAAGCGCCACCTGCTGTCGAGGACTAGGCCCAGATATTTCATCTGGGCCTTCACTTCAATCCTGACGCCCTCCACAACAATGTGGGCGTCAGGGGGAATGCGCTGCCGAGGCCCGTGAAAGAATACGGCCTCGGTCTTTTGAAGCGCCACCTTCAAGCCCAGGCGGCGGATCCTTCCCGCAACTAGGGATCCGCCGGCTGAAGCTAGGCTCGCCGCCTCTCTAAAGTCTCCTCCCCGGGTGGTGAGAAGAGTGTCATCCGCATAGCAGATGACACTCGTGCCAGGGAGGAGACTTCCCCGCAGCAGCCAGTTGAATCCAATGTTCCACAGGAGCGGTCCCAGGACAGACCCCTGTGGAACACCGGACCCCACATCATACCGACGGAGCTGGCCGGTGCGATCTACAAGGAGGACAGCTCGGTCCCCCAGGTAGTCGGCCAGGAGACACCGCAGGTACCGAGGCACTCCGTGATAGCGGAGTGCCTCCAAGATTGTCGCATGGGGGACGGAGTTGAAGGCGTTGGCTATGTCAAATGACACAGCCAAAACCCCGTCCCCTGCCTCCGTAGATTCCCGCACCTGGCCTTTCAGTCGGGCCAGTGCGTCCACCGTCGAACGCCCCCTTCGAAAACCGAATTGGGCGTCCGACAGGTCCGGTCCGACCCTCCGCAGGTGCTCGTTGAGCCGGTTGGCTACGATCCCCTCGAACATTTTACCGACCTCATCCAGTAAAACGATGGGTCGGTATGCCGAGGGGGAGTCCGCCGGGCGTCCCTCCTTCCGGAGGAGGCACAACTGCCCCTCCTTCCAGGGTTTCGGGAACCTTCCAGACGCGAAACACGTGCTGAATAGGTCCCGAAACCTCTCGCCCATTTGGAAGGCGGCGATGGCCACCACCCGTGCTGGAACGCCGTCTGGCCCAGGTGCCGTCTTTTTGACCCGGAGGCGGAGAGCTTCCCCTTCAAACTCTGCCACCGTCACTGGAGAAGCCTCCTCTTCCTCCCCCTCTAGTGGAGCCGCACCCTGCGGGGGATCCATTACTGGTGGGGCGTGGTTGGATCCAGCCGGAAATAGGGCCCGGACCACCCCATCCAGCAATGCCGGCTCGAGAGACTCCGTCAGTGGGGGACCAAAGGGGCGCAGTTTGTTTTGCGCCGCCTTGTATGGTCTCCCATACGGGTCCCTATCGAGACCCTCCAGCATCTCGGCTTTCGCCGCGTCATCGGCGGCGCCAATGGCCGACTTGAGGACCCTCCTCGCCTCAACGTACGCGGCGTACAGAAGGTCCTCGTTGGCCTCGTCCCGGTGGCTGCGCCGTCGACTCCGCGTGTAGGCCCTCCTTGCTGCCACACAAGCTGCTCGGAGCTCCGCTAAATCCTCCGACCACCAATAAACGGCGCGACGGGGAGGTGGGCGGCGAGACCGAGGCATGCTGGCGTTGCACACCTCGGTCAGGGACCTCCTGAGTTCGGCCGCTGCGGAGTCCACATCCAGGACCTCGAGAGGGGGCGCGAGCCAGTCCTGGACGAAAGCTGCCTCCATTGCCGCTTCACGGTCCAGGCGGGTGAGAGCCCACCGTGGAAAGGGAGAACGGCCCGAGGGGACCGTCCTCCGGGGGCTCTGGGTGGAGATGTCGAACCGCACATATCGGTGGTCCGACAGGGTCTCCACCATCTCTACCCGCCAGTTCGTGACGCGGGCGGCTAGCACGGGGGTGGCGAACGAGACGTCCACCACTGACCCTCCCCGTTGCCGCACACACGTCTGGACCGTCCCTCTGTTGAGGAGGGACACACCGGAGGAGGCCGCCCAGTACTCAACTGCGCGGCCTCGGACGTTGCAAGAGGTGGCCGGGTTACCCCAGACCACCGACTTGGCGTTAAGGTCGCCCAAAACGGCGACCTGACGCGGCGCCGCCCTACCGACAACTGCGGTGAGGATTTCGAGATAATTCTCGAAATCCGAGAGAGGGCGGTTTGGGGAGAAATAAACGCCCACAAAAGCTAAATCCCCCCACGCGGCGGCCACATATCCCGGTCCCCTCTCTAAGAGCGAGAGGGGAGGGGAGTCTGTGGAAGACCGCGACACCATTGCCACCAAGCCATCCCGATCACCCAACCAACGGCTAGGGATCGAGTATGGCTCGGCAACCACCGCCACGTCCACCAACCACTCAGCCATGGACTGCATCAGCAGGTCCTGGGCTGCTTTGCAGTGGTTGGTGTTCGCCTGGAGGATACGATGCTCGAACCTATCCATCAATCGGACATCGCACCTCCCTCATCGGCCGCCGGAGGTCCCATTTCAGGGACAGGGACGGCGGTGGCTACAGCAGGCCGGGTCGGCGCCTGCACTTTGCCCTTCTTAGGGGGAGGATGGCAATTCCTCCCCTTCATGACGTGGTCCGCTGGGCGGCCACTTGCGGCACACACTGCGCAGCGTGGCTTGGTGGCCGTGCAGGTGGCGGATTTGTGCCCCGCTTTGCCGCAGCGGTAGCAGCTGTCCGCCCTGTCCACCTCGGATGGGCAAAGAGTCCGGGTGTGCCCAATTCCGAAGCACTTGAAGCATCGCAGAGGCTGATCTTCAAGTGCTCGGACTCCGCAGGAGCTGAAGCCCACTGTAAGCCGTCCTTTGGCGAGGACGGCTTTGGCCGCTGTGACTGGGCATTCGAGGCGGATGGTGCCCATACCGCCCCGGCCAGAACGGATGCCCCCCCTGCCCTGCACCGCTGCGACGTCGCAACCCCCTATTGCTGCGACCGCCGCCAACACCTCCTCTTTGGTGACCGAATCATCCAGATTGGTCACCTCCAAGGTCGCTGACTTTACGGGCCTGACCACTTTCGTCGCGTCCGCGATGACCTCTTTCAGTTTGGAGGCGAAGAGGTCCGCGTTGGCACCGCCCTGAGCCCCCGGGAACTCGAAAATTCGAGCCCCGGCTTGGGTCCGACGACACGTGATCGGTCCGATCCCCAGTTGGGTAGGGTCGGCGCTGGCACGGGCCCGCTTGAGGACGGACTCATAAGTCTCGCCTCGATCCGCAGCCTCCACGGTGAGCGTTACCACAACGGCTGCGGTTTTAGGGGGAACCAGGGCCTTAGGTTTCCCCGAACCAGCGGGGGCCCTTTTGGCTGCCGGGGCAGCGGAGGGGGGCTTCGGGGCTGACTTTTTCCCCTTCCCTTTTCCCTTGCCGGTCGCCTGGGATGGGCAGGGAACGGCGGCTGTGGGGATGGCAGGGGGGGCAGCCGCCTTCGACTTGGCCTTGCCTTTTCCCCTTTTGACCACCTCCGTCCAAGGTTGGTTGGAGGGAGTGGAGGAGGGGAGGAATGCGTCCTCCTTTTGGGAGGATGGCCCCGGCTTGTTCGGCCTCGTGTCCTCCGTTCGGGAGGATGGCCCCGGCTTGTTCGGCCTCGTGTCCTCCTTTTGGGAGGACGGCCCCGGCTTGTTGTGCTTCTTGTCCGCCGCAAGTGGTGGACGAATGCGAGTCTCCGGCAAGAGCCTGTCTTCAATGCCGGCGAGGCAGGCTCTCGTAAAGGCCCTTTCCTCCATGATAACCTTGCGGATGACATCCTCAAGGTTGGTGGAAGAGGGGCCCTCAGCCGCTGGTTTTGGATCAGCCTGAGTTGGCCGGGCCGTGGCTTCAGCCAGCTTATGGTGCAGCTGGCTGACCTCTGACTGCAGGCGGTCGACCTTCGCCTGCAGTTGCCGCGTTTCTTCGGTTGCGGTGCGTTGAGCTAGCTCCCGAATGATTCCGCGCATACTCGCGGCCCTGCATTTTAGGGACTTTTGGAAAGTCCCTTTGAGATTTGAGGACTTAGAGGCGACCTCCACTATCTCCCCCTCGTCTTCCTGCGCCATGCGCTCCAGGTCGGCAAGGGAATGGTCCGAGTAAAGGACGATGGACGCACCGTACCCAGACTTGGCCCGCGACGTTCGAGCCTGCTGCTCCTTCGCTGCGACCTTCTCTTCAAGGTCCATCTGGACCTGTGCCCGCTTAGCCAGGCTGAGCTGGCGTTGGGCATCTGCAAGCCCCACATCGTGGGTGTCAGCAACAACTGGGGAGGGCTTTTTAGCCCTAGTCTTTTTGGGCTTACTCGTCGTGGAGTCCGACGAGCAAGACCCGCCTTTCAAGAAGGCCCGCTTCTTCGCTTGCTGGCGACCTTCCGCTGTCGCCGTCGAAGCATCCGACTCGAACGCGACGGACTCTACGTCGGAGTCCGAAAACACGTCCGGCCGAACAAAAACGCTAGCCGCAGATGGTGCGCGGCTCGCATCCGATGCCGATGCAGTCTCATCGGCGTGGCCCTGAGAAGGGCCTTTGGTAAATTTCCCTTTCCGGTCTCTATTAACTTTTCCAGACATATTCACAGATTTAGGCATTCGAGTAATTATAGTATATAATTATTAATTGTGATCATAAGCAATAGTATTAGGGGAATGGACAGGCTTCAATCTTTCTACTCAAGCCTCCGGAAGTTTAGAGTTCAGAAGACTGACAATACCTTGGAGGTATTTTCCCGAAGTCTGAGGATACACTCATCATCGGGGTTTTGGAACTAGTCCAGCCAGTTTGTCCCCGCCTCCAATAACGTGAGTCATCGGAACAGGGGTCACTACCAAATAAAAGACAGCGGTTATTTTCGATTATGTAACAATATGTTTGACGGTAGTAGGCGCTGGTGTTTGCCAGTTAGAGGGGTCCCTATTTTAACACACACACCGCCAAACTGCTTTTCATCTACTCATAAACATGACAAATTATCTGTAGCCTTGCCTTAAAACTACAATTTATACACCGTAAGTCTATTTTGTCATCTGTCTTACAGAGGTACTAAGCACCTTAGCACGTATAATACAGATGACAAACAGTTAAATACGGCCCCGGTCTGTACCGAGCATTTTACAATTTTGTTACTAATAAGGGGTTAAATAGCCCTGTGAACTAAATAATATACACATATAATATTAATATATACAGATAGAATATATACATATACATACACATATAGATAACAATACACGCGGCGCCTGACGGTGTTCTGTTGCGTTTATTTCGGAAGGAAATAAACCAATAACAGGCAGCACCACGGGAAGGTAACCGTCAGACTTGCCTTGGGGATCATCACGACCTGCGCTCTCCCCCAAGACCCTTGCCTCCTTACCCATCCGGGATGAGTAAGGAAGGCCTGAGTTTATCCAAAACATGCAGCGCGAGGCATGCAAGCTAGGCAAAGCAACTATAAATGAATAAACCCAGACCCGCCCAACCTTTTTTTTTTTTTTTTTTTTTTTTTTTTTTTTTTTTTTTTTAACCCGGGAAAATCCTTTATGGATACCACCCGGCTCCGGGGGGAGCAGGGTGGTTATGTGGGAGTCCTCGCCTGAGGGGCCTTACTACCCCCACGGGGGGGTAGTAAGTGAGGTTACCCACTAAAAACCCGGGATGAGCAGTCTGCCGCCTAGTCGGGGCGAGATGGGGTAGCGTTAGCAATCACCATCTCGCCCCGGCGGTCGGCCCGTCACCGGCGACGGGCCCCGGCCATTGGAGGGATGACCCAGCTCATTAGGGCCATCCCCCAGACGTGTGGGATCGTGCAAGCCAGTGGAGAATCCCCCGACTCTCCACCGATGATCCGCACAGCACTAGGATAGAGCGAGAAGGCGCCCGAATCGCCTTCTCCTTCCACCAGTTCGTCTACGCCGGAGCGGGTCTGCGAGGACGTCGTCCTCCCTCGCCCGCTCCGCAGCCTCTTTCTGCGCCATCACCTCTTCGCAGAAAGAGACCACCGCCTGCCACGATCCGTCGCTGCCGAGCATAGCGTTAACCACGCTCGGCAGCGACAGATCTGCGCCTATGACCGCTGTGAGGGCGCGCCGCATGGGACTCCACGCGGCGCACTCCTCCAGCGTGTGGAGCGCCGTGTCTTCTGGCGCTCCACACTCGTGACAGGCGGGGGTCGCCTCCCGTCTTGCGATGTGATGCAGGTACTTTCCGAAACATCCGTGTCCGGAAAGCACCTGCACCAATCGGAAGGTGAGCGACCCGAATCGCCGCCCTACCCACCTCCGGAGGACCGGGCGAATGGCATCCACCGTCCTCTGTCCAGGGACCGGTGGAGCCAGGTCCTCCGTCCACCGCCGCAACAGGGCGGCCCGCGCCTGCCGTCGCATGCGCGTGACCTCCTCCCACGCTGGAGGCTCCCCGCGGGATCTCCTCGCCGCCACGAAGTGGTAAACTTCGGCGAGGATCTCCGCTTGGAGCTCCCAGGGGGGATCACCGGCCAACGCGCATCCCGCCGTCCAGGACACCGTCCGGTACCCGCGTATCGCCCTCGTCGCGATGACCCGCTGCGGACGTCGCAGCAGGGCCTTATTGGCGCGACCGAGGGCGTCCACCCAGACAGGTGCCCCGTACAAGGCCATACTCCGGATCACTCCGGAGTACAGGCGACGACATGTGGCGCTCGGGCCGCCCACGTTGGGCAGCAGCCTCCCAAGGGCGGCAGCGGCGCCTATGACTTTTGGGGCCAGTTGAGTGAAGTGGGCCCCAAAAGTCCACCGCCCGTCCAGGATGAGACCCAGGTACCTCATCTGGGTCCCAACCCGGACCAGGACCCCGTCCAGGTCTATCCTCGTTCCTGGAGGGGGTCCCCCCCGAGGCCCATGGAACATTAGGGCCTCGGTCTTGGAGAGGGCGACCTCCAGCCCCAGGGCACGTATGCGGCCGACCACGAGTGTTGTGGCCACCGTGGCCCGCCGCACCGTCTCCCCAAGGTCCCTCCCCTTGACTACGACTAGCGTGTCATCCGCGTAGCACGCAACCCGCATACTTGCGGGAAACGTGCCGCGGAGCACCCAGTCGTAGCCAATGTTCCACAGGAGCGGTCCCAACACTGACCCCTGTGGAACCCCGCAGGACACGCGACGTCGCCTCAGACCGTCGCGTCCCTCCACCAGGACCTCGCGGTCCCGGAGGTAGTCGGCCAACAGCCTACGCAGATACAGGGGCACTCCGTGATAGCGGAGCGCCTCCCGTATTGTCCCGTGCGGTAGGCTGTTGAAGGCGTTGGCAATGTCAAGCGAGACAGCCAACGCCTTTTCCCCCCCGCCGACTGCGTCCTGCGTCCACCCCTTGATCCAGAGCAGGGCGTCTATCGTCGACCGCCCTGCCCTGAATCCGAACTGGGCCTCTGAAAGGCCAGGCCCAGTTCCCCCCAGGTGCCGGATGACACGGGAAGCCACTATTCTCTCCAGCAGCTTCGCCGTGTCATCCAGCAGCACGATTGGCCTGTATGCGGCGGGCGAGTCTGCGTCTCGCCCTTCCTTCCGCAACAGGCACAATCGCCCGTCCTTCCAGAGCTTCGGGAACTGACCCGACGTGAGGCACGCGTCGAACAGTTCCCGAAGCTGACCGCCCATCTCCCTAAGGGCGATCCTGAGGACCCGCCCGGGAATCCCGTCTGGTCCCGGGGCAGTCTTCTTGCCTCTCAGGCGGGAGACTGCTACCTCCATCTCCACCTCTGTTATAGGCGGAATGGAGGCCGGGTCCTCCTCCTCCTGGAAGGACGGGGTGGCCATCGGTGGAGGGGTGTAGTGGGGGTCACTGTCGGGGAATAGCCCCCCCAGCACCCTCTCCAGGAGCTCTGGCTCCAGGGACTCCGCGATAGGGGGCGCTCTGCCCCGGAACTTATTCCGGGCAGACTTATAAGGGCGCCCCCATGGGTCCCTGTCGAGGCCCTCCAGCTGCTCGCACCAGCCTAGGGCCTTAGCCCGGCCGATGGCCATCTTCAGCTCCTGTTTGGCATTCTTCATATCGCCGTACAGGAGCTGCTCGGCCGCCAGCTGCTCCGCCGGCAGCTGGTCGTCCGTCCGGCCGTGGCGGCGCCTCCTGCAGTGGTAGTAGAGGCGCCGCGTCTCCGAGCATCGCGCTCGGAGATCCTCAATCTCCGAGCACCACCAGTAAACTTGGCGGCGCTCGGGGTGGCGTCGGGACCTCGGCATGGCGGCGTCGCAGACGGCCGTCACCGCCCCCCGGAACCGGCTCGCCGCAACGGCCACCTCCGGGTGCATGGGGCCGGCAACCCACGACTGCACCATAGCCGCCTCTTCAGCCAACTCGGCATCGAGGCGACCAATCGCCCAGCGCGGGAAGAGTGCCCCATCCACGCGCCGAGTCCCTCCTTGGTGGGAGGTGGCGATCTCGAACCGGATGTAGTTGTGGTCCGAGAGAGTCGCCACATCCCCCACCACTCTCCAGGCCTGGACACGTGCTGCGACTTCCGGGGTGGCGAACGAAACGTCCACCACGGACCCCCCGTTGTGTCGCACGCACGTGTGGGCTGACCCTCTGTTGAGCAGGGTCAGCCCTGCGGCAACCGCCCACTCCCCGACAATCTCCCCGCGAGTGTCAGTGGAGGGGTTGCCCCAGGCCTGGGCCTTGGCGTTCAGGTCCCCCATGAGGAGGACCTGACGTGGCGCCTGTCTTCTCACCGCCGCGGCCAGGAGGTCCAGATAGACCTCCAGCTCCGCGACGGTTCTATTGGGGGAGAAGTATGTGCCGACTACCGCATACCTCTCCCACTTGGCCACCACGTACCCCGAACCCCTCTCTGACACCGAGAGGGGGGGGCCGCCACCGGCACGTCCAATTATGGCCACGGAGCCGTCCAGATCCCCAGCCCAGTAGGGATGGGACTGGGGAACGTAGTACGGCTCCGCGGCGACCGCTAAATCGATGCGCCACTGCGCCAGGGACTGCATGAGCAAATCCTGAGCCCTGACGCAGTGGTTCAAATTAGTCTGGAGGAGGTTGTGCTGTCCGACTTGATCCATATCAATCGGACGTCACAACCTCCATGCTCGCCGCGCGGCGAACAGCCTCAGGAGCGGCTCTGGCGGCCGGTCGGGGGATGGCCGGGGTCCTGGCGGCCTGTCCCTTCGTCTTTGGGGGGATACAGTTTTGTCCCCCCATCCTGTGCTCGGCTGGTCGCCCCGACTCTGCGCATATAGCGCAGTGCGGGGCCCTTCTCTGGCAGTTTGCCGCCCTGTGTCCTGCGCCTCCACATCGGAAGCACAGGTCCCCCCTGTCTGCCGACGAGGGACACTGTGGGCGCGTATGCCCGAGTCCCATGCACTTGAAGCAGCGCATGGGACGCGCCGCCAGTGCCACCACTCGCACCGAGCTCCACCCCACCAACAGCCTGCCCTGTGCCAGCACCACTTTGGCTACTGGGATTGGGCAGGATACAAGGGAGGAGCCGGTCCCGCCGTAGCTGCGACGTATCTCCCCGACTTTGACGTAGAGTACGTCGCAGCCGCCCACCTTGGCGACCGCCGCCGCCACTTTCTCCTTTGTGGCGGCGTCGTCCAGGCCCGTCACGTGCAAATCCACGGATTTTACGGGCCTCGCGACGTTAGCCACCTCGGACAGGACACCGCGGAGCTTCTCCGCGAGCCTGTCCGCTTTTTCGCTGCTTTGGGAGCCAGGAATTTCGAGCATCCTGGCTCCTGTGGCCGTCTGGCGGAAGTGGATCCGGTCGATACCCAATCCTTGGAGATCGACCTTCTCCTGCGCCGTCTCTATTATGGCGCTGTATGTAACGCCCTTTTCCGCGGCTTCGGGCTGCAGCGTCAGCACTACAGCCGCGGATTTGGACGTTTTTAGCGCCTTCGCCTTCTTGGGCCCGGTGGCAGCGGAAGCCTTCTTCACTTTAGGCTTCACGGCGGAGGGGGGGGCACGAGCTGTTGGGACAGGAGCGGGAGCGGGCGTTGCTGGGGAGGAAGATTTGCCCTTCCCTTTGCCTTTCCCCTTGCTTACTACTGTTGCCCAGGTGTCCGCCTTGGCAACAGCAGTCGGAGTCGTCCTTGGGGGGGCGATGGGAGCTACAGTCGAGGGGGTAGGGGCAGCCTGCGATGCCTGGCCAACCCGCTTTCGAGGGGTCGGTTTCGGGGGTGGGGGGGCAATCGCTGCTGCAGCCTTCTTGGCGTCCGCTCGGAGAGGCGGGCGAAGGACCGGCGCTGGCAGGAGGCGATCCTCGATACCAGCGAGTCGGGCATTGAGCATTTGCCCGAACGTGGTGGTCAAGGACCGCGTCATCTTCTCCAATAAATCTGCCCCCAGTACAGCAGGGGGGGCCGGCGTCTCGGCGGCAGCGGCTGCTGCAGCAGCAGACGTAGCGGCAGCCGCCTCGGTCTTAGCCTCGGTGAACCCGCGACGTAGCGCTTTCACCTCTGCCTTGCTGGCCTCCATTTCGAGGCGCAGGCGACTATTTTCGGCTCTTAGTCGCCGCGTCTCTTCCGCTTCACTCCTGCTTGCCAGGGTGTCGACAACTTCCCTCAGGGTTGACGCGGACCTCTTAAGGCGAGCAACGAACTCGCCTTTGAGGTTGCCAGATTTCTTGGCAACCTCTAGAATGCAGGCGAGCATACCTCCTGCGTGAGCCCTCAGCTCTTGGGCGTTTAGTGTGCTGATGTCACCAAACCCGGCAGGGACATCGGAATCACTTCCGGTGTCCAGTAGACTTCCAGCGGCCACAGCGGCCGAACCCTTTTTGTATTTCCTGCTTTGCAGGACTTCCGCCAGTTGCTCCACCAGTGGCTTTGGCGGTGGCTTTAAAAACTCCTCTCGCGTCGGGCCTGTTTTGGTGCCCTTCGCCCTTCCCCTCCGCGCCGTATTAACCTTGGCGGCCGTCGTCCCTTCGGCTTCAGTGTCCGACTCCAAATAGCCGGGTGCGTAAAACGAAGAGTAAGGCCGCTTCCTGCGGCTGTCCCCCTCGTCACCCGACTCTTCAAACACGGACTCCACGTCCGACCGCCTTTCGTCTCCCATGGAGACCTCCGACAGATCCCGGGAAGGAACCCGTGAAGTTTGGCCCTGAGAAGGGCCGTTTTTCAAACTTTCAATATTGCCGCTCGAGCGGTCCTCAGTCGAAACATTAGGTTGGCCCTTAGAAGGACATTTTGCAAATTTCCCTTTCGCGTCTCTATTTAACTTCGACATTGGCACAGATTTAGACATTCGGAATAATTATAGAAATAATTATAAACTGTGACCATAAGAAAAAATATTTGGGGGAATGGACAGGCTTCATTCTTTCTACTCAAGCCTCCGGAAGTTTAGAGTTCAGAAGACTGACAATACCTTGGAGGTATTTTCCCGAAGTCTAAGGATACACTTATCATCGGGGTTTTGGAACTAGTCCAGCCAGTTTGTCCCCGCCTCCAATAACGAAAGTTATCGGAACAGGGGTCACTACCAAATAAAAGACAGCGGTTATTTTCGATTATGTAACAATATGTTTGACGGTAGTAGGCGCTGGTGTTTGCCAGTTAGAGGGGTCCCTATTTTAACGCACACACCGCCAAACTGTTTTTCATCTACTCATAAACATGACAAATTATCTGTAGCCTTGCCTTAAAACTACAATTTATACACCGTAAGTCTATTTTGTCATCTGTCTTACAGAGGTACTAAGCACCTTAGCACGTATAATACAGATGACAAACAGTTAAATACGGCCCCGGTCTGTACCGAGCATTTTACAATTTTGTTACTAATAAGGGGTTAAATAGCCCTGTGAACTAAAGTATATACACATATAATACTAATATATACAGAGACAATATATACATATACATACACATATAGATAACAATACACGCGGCGCCTGACGGTGTTCTGTTGCGTTTATTTCGGAAGGAAATAAACCAATAACAGGCAGCACCACGAGAAGGTAACCGTCAGACTTGCCTTGGGGATCATCACGACCTGCGCTCTCCCCCAAGACCGTTGCCTCCTTACCCATCCGGGATGAGTAAGGAAGGCCTGAGTTTATCCAAAACAAGCAGCGCGAGGCATGCAAGCTAGGCAAAGCAACTATTAATAAATAAACCCAGACCCGCCCAGACCCGCCCAACCTTTTTTTTTTTTTTTTTTTTTTTTTTTTTTTTTTTTTTTTTGGCGTGGGGAAATGCTGTTACGCATTGCCGTATGCGGGGGGGGCATACGGGGTATGACGGACTCGGCTAAAGGCGCCCATACCGTCTAAAACCCCACGGTGTTCCAGCGTCTTCGACTGATGACGGGGGGCGTGGGACCGAATTATTCTTACCACAGCCCCCGTCGACGCCGCTGCCCGCTGTAAAGTGGCGGGCCCTCCTCGGTGAGGGGTGTCAATAGGAACACCCCTCCACCTCGTGTGATGCCCCCCGAACACGGAGGGGGCATCAACATCGCGAGAAGACCTATCTCTGAGGGGCGCCAGATGCCCCCGCATCCGACGGCCCAGGCCCTCTCAGCGGAGACGGAGTGCGGGCTCGATTAGCCCGCACCCGTGTCCGCGCTCTCCGGAGCGGAAGAGAGAGAGGGTCTCTCTCCCTCTCACGCTCCGCCGCCTCCCTCCGCGAAACAATAGTTTCGCAGAAGGAGGCTACTGCCTCCCAACATCTCTCATCGGCGACCATCCTGGCTAGGATGGTCGGCAATGAGAGATCCGTCCCAATGACCGCGACCAGAGCCTGTCGCGGTTCGTCCTCTCCAGGGCATGCTTCCAGTGCGTGCTGGGCAGTGTCTACTGCACAGCCGCACAGATGGCATGCCGGGGAGGCTTCTCGTCGGGCGATGCGATGCAGGTAACTCCCGAAACAACCATGTCCCGAGAGCACCTGCGTCAGCCTAAACGAGAGCCTCCCATGCCTCCGATTGATCCACTCGCGGAGAACGGGCTGAATAGCATCGAGGAGCCGTCGACTACTATTCCCCCTTTGAATGGACCCATCGAGGAGTCGTCCCTCCCACCTAGCGAGAGCCAACGCCCTAGCGTTGTTGCGCCAATGCGCTAACTCTCGCGGCGCCGGTCGCTCGTCCCGCTCCCGCGCTCGCACTCTGCGGCGGTAGACCGAGGCCAAGACTTCGGCCTCAAGGTCCCAAGGGAGAAGGCCAGCGAGGGCGCATGCCATCTCGTGTGAGAGTGTCCGATACCCCCGGCACACTCTCACAGCCATGGTCCGTTGAGCTGCAATCAGCAGGGCGGTCTCCCGCCGATCGAGCCTCCCGGACCATATGGGGGCTCCGTATAGGGCCATCGAACTGACCACCGCTGTATAGAGGCGGCGGCAGCTGCCCTCTCCACCCCCGATATTGGGGAGGAGGCGACTCAGTGCGCCGGCTGCCCCCAACAATTTGGGGGACAGCCGCCGCATGTGCGCCTCGAACTTCCACCGGCTATCAAGGACGACGCCGAGATACTTCAACGTCGTCCTGACGGGGATGGAGGTTCCTCCCACCACTATGGATGAGTCTGCAGGTGGCGCCCTGCGGGGACCATGAAAACAAATGGCCTCCGACTTGTGGAGCGCCACCTCCAGACCGAGCCTCCTGATCCTGGCCACGGCCATCGCGACTCCGGCCGTGGCGAGGATTGCCGCCTCCCTGTAGGTACCCCCCTTGGCGGTGACCAGCGTGTCGTCAGCGTAACAAACGACGCCGACGCCATGAAGACCAACGCCCCGGAGGGCCCAATCGTACCCGACGTTCCACAGCAGGGGCCCTAAAACAGACCCCTGAGGGACGCCACGCGCCATGGGGCTCCGACCCTCCCCATTCGTCGTCGGGAAGACTACCTCTCTATAGGAGAGGTAATCGCTGACGAGTCGGCGCAGGTACTGCGGCACTCGGTGGTACTCCAGACCACCGAGTATGGTGGTCCAGGGCAGCGTGTTGAAAGCGTTGGCGATGTCTAAAGACACCGCCAACATCACGCCGCCACTGGAGCACGCCTCCTCGGAGAGATCGCGGACGCGGGAGATGGCATCCAGCGTCGAGCGACCTCTCCGGAATCCGAACTGGGTGGGCGCCAAGTCCGGTCCCGACGTCTCGAGGTGCCTGACGAGGCGGGCAGCGATCACCCTCTCCAACAGCTTACCCGCCTCGTCGAGCAGGACAATCGGACGATAGCCCGAAGGCTCGTCCGCGGGACGTCCCTCCTTCCGTATGAGGACGAGTCTGCCTCTCCTCCATCTCCTGGGGAATTTCCCCTCTCGAAGGCACCTGTCAAACAGGGCCCTGAGAGCGGGGGCCAGGTGCTCCAAGGAGAGAGCCCACACACGGCCCGGTATGCCGTCTGGCCCGGGTGCCGTGTTCTTGGCCCTCATCCTGAGCACTGCTGCGCCCAGCTCCCCTTCGGAGACTGGGGCAGGCTCGTCCTCCTCCACCTCGGCGAGATCGGTCGACGAGGGCACGGCGAAAGGTGGCGAGAAATCGTCTCCCGGAGGACCGGGGAACAGCCCTCCCACCACCCTCTGGAGAACAGCTGGTTGGAGCGAGGCGGTCACGGGGGGGGCCCATGGACGCAGCTTCTGCCGCGCCCATAGGTACGGGCGGCCCCACGGATCGCGCTCCAGCCCTTCCAGCAGCTCCTGCCAGGAGCGCCGTTTCGCCTCGTCAATGGCCACGCGAAGGGTCATCGAAGCCTCTCGGTAGGCGGCATAGAGAGACTCGCTCACTTCGGTCTCCTGCCGCCTTCGCCTACGATACCGCTGGTATCGGCGGCGCCTCCGTACGCAGCGTCTTCGGAGTTCGGCAATCTCCTCTGACCACCAGTAGACCTGGCGTCTGGACCGTGGGGCTGTTGCACGCGGCATCGCGGCGTCGCAGATACGCGACAACGCCGCACACAGTCCATCCGCCAACGCATCCACGTCTACGGGGTCACCCTCCTGAGGAGTGCCGTTCCACGCTTCGACGAGGGCCGCCTCCTGCAGCAACTCGGCGTCGAGACGCTTCAAGGCCCATCGCGGACCGATCTCGCCGGTTCCTTCCCTCACAGTGTCCGCTGAGGACGGGGAGACGCTAAACCGGATATACCGGTGATCGGAGAGCGTCTCCTCGTCTACCAACACCTGCCAGTCACGAATTTGGCAGGCGAGGTCTGGGGTGGCGAACGTCACGTCGACGATCGATCCACCCCATTGGCGGACACAGGTGTGTTCACTCCCGGTGTTCACGACGCAGAGGCCCACCTCGGCCAACCACTCCAACACGGTGACGCCCCGCGGACAGGTCCTTGGGGACCCCCACGCCAAGGATTTGGCGTTGAGGTCCCCCATGACGATCACGGGGCGGGGGCGGGTCTGACCTATGAAGGTCCCCACCTCGCCGAGAAGGGCCTCCAGCTCGTGCCGGGGCCTATTCGGGGAGTGATACACACCTACGATGACGACAGGTCCCACTCCTGCCGCCACGAATCCCCTGCCTCTCGCAACCCCTACGAGAGGGGGGGATGGAGTCGGCGACTGTGTGGTGATTGCCACCAAACCGTCAAGGCCCCCCACCCAGTCGCTCCTGGGTGGGACCGAGTACGGCTCTGCAACCACCGCCACTTTGATGGACCGCTCCGCCATGCACTGCAGGAGTAAATCCTGTGCGCGGGCGGAGTGGTTCACGTTCGCCTGGAGGAAGGTTAGGGCCATACTAACCTACCTCCATGATGTCCGCTCGCCCTTTATCAGAGGGAGACGGTCGCGGCTGGGCTTTGGCCTCAGTCGCGACGGCCTTTCGCCGAGCCCCTGACTTAAACGGGGGCTTGGCACATGCCTTGCCCCCGGAGAGGTGGTCCGCTGGCTTGCCCGCAGCCGCACATAGTGAGCAACGGGGGGCAGCGGAGCAGTCCCGGGCCTTGTGAGCCTTTTGACCGCAGCGATAACACTCATCGCTGCGGTCAATCTCGGCATTACATTGGGCCGCCACGTGTCCCAGAGAGAGACAGCGGAAGCAGCGACGCGGTCTGGGGTCGAGGATGCCAACTCGCGCCGACACCCAGCCCACCAGAACGCGCCCACTGGCCGCTATCCTCTTTGCTGCGGAGACGGGGCAGCGCACAAACGCCGTCCCCATCCCCGCTGGTCCCCGACGTATCGGGCCGACGGCTACTGACGCCACGGGGCACTCGCCCAGGGACGCCAGCGCGTTTGCCAACTCCTCAGAGGAGGCCGAGTCATCCAGGCCAGTGACCCTCAAGTCAGCGGTGGTGGTTGGCCTGGAGATCTTGACCTCAACTTGCCCTCTGAAAACCTCCTCAAGTTTCCCGGCGAGGACATCCGCTTTCGCGGCGTTGTCCAAACCGGGGACTTCAAGAATCCGGGCCCCAGTGGCCGCCGTCCGGATGGTCAGCGGCGGTACACCCAGCTCTCCCAATTTGATTTTGGATTTGGCCTCCGCCAGGACGATGCCGTAGGTCAATCCTTTCTCCGCCGCCCCCGGTTGCAGTGTGATGACTACAGCTGCGGTCCGGGGGGAGCGGAGTTTAGCCGTGCCCTTGGTTTTTGGCGGGGCCTTCTTCTTAGGTGGCGGTGGAGGTGGGACCGGTTTCGGCGTCAGTGCCGGGCGAGCAGGTCCCCGCTCTTTGGTCGCCACTCCCCCATCCCTCCGCTTATCCAGGCCGCGTCTGGCCACCACGTGCCAAGCCTCGGTCAGGGGAGCCGGGGCAGGGGCAGGCAGTAGTGCGACGGCCTTAGGAGCGGGGCCCTTCGCAGCCTTGCTCTTGGGCTGCGGTTTTGGGCCGGGCTTCTGTTTTTGCCCACGAGTATTTTCTGGGGCAGCTCCGCGACTGGTGGCCGCTGCCGGTTGCATCCCCGAGCCAGGCTTTTTCTTCTGCACTGGGGCGCTCTCCGGGGCGGCTCCGCGACTGGTGGTCGCCGCCTGTTCCGGCTCAGACACCCTTCGCCGATCTACGGCGAGAGGAGGCCTGAGGGTCTTGGCCGGCAGCAACCGGTCTTCCAATCCAGCGAAGCGGGCGTTGACCATGGTGCCCACCTGCACCATGACCTGTCGCGCCAATTCGTCACTCATGAGAGGGGAGGAGGGCTGAGCAGCTGGCGCTGCAGCCCGTGCTGCCCTCATGTCGTCCATTTGGCGACGGAGCTCCTTTAGCTCCGCCGCCAGCTGCTGGTTCGACTTGACCAGCAGGGCCATCTCTTCGGGCATCGTGCGGGCCCGCGATTCCTGGAAGGACGCTTTGATGGTCATCGCAGCGTCCTTCAGGGCCTTGACACACGTGCCCTTCAGGTTCTTGGACTTGGTGGCCACCGTTAAAACAGTGTCCACCGAGTCCAACAGCAGTTTCTCCAGGTGGGCGGCATCGCAGTCACCCAGCCTCAGACTGGTAGCCGGAGGTTCCGGCACCTTCAGAAACTGGGCGGCCGATGCCGCTCTCTTCCGTTGCAGCTCCTCCGCCAGCTCCTGCTCGGCGACGAGCCGCATCTCCTCTTCCCGCGCCCGGTTCAGCTCGGCCTTGGCTTTCGCCAGGCCGACATAATGGCCGGTCGTGGGCGCCCTTCCTTTGGCGCGTCCTTTACCGCGTTGCGCGGTTGGGACCTTTAGTGACGGTGAGGGGTCACTAAGGTCCCCATCGATCTCCTCCATCCTCCGTTTTCTCCTTTTGGGAGAGCCGCGTGAAGACACGGTCTCCCACGTCATTGCATCAGAGTCCGTCTCCGATAAATTCGGAGACGGAATCCGAAGCATCTCGTGCAGTGGGGCCACTCCCGCGCCTGTTTCAGACGCAGAAGAGACGCCAGCTGCCTCCTCCTCAGACACGTCCATTGACGCGGCGGCAGAGGTGGCGCGAGGATTGCGCTCTCGCTCTGCCGCGGCGTCCAGCCTCGGAGTGACTGGTCTGGCGCTGTCCATGCGCTCCAGTCTCACTCGGGGTTCCCGTTTTGAAAACGGGATCAGGTCCATTATCTTGCCGGGTTGTTCATTTTTAGCAGAATCAGTGTCCGTTATACGTTTGCCGTGGTCGTTGGTGCGCGGGTCGGAGCCCGCGAAGCGGTTGTCGCCCCCCCCAGATACGGTGGGGCAGCCTTCATTCGAAGGGTGGGATTTACCCACCTGGGGATTTTTAACAATCGCTTGTGATTCCATTGGGTTTTTTTCCTTTTTGAAGGGGTGAGGTCCCCTTGGGTGCCCTCGCGACCGGGTTCCCCCCAGCCATGCATCCCATAGGCGGGCACCGAAACCGGGGATTCGGAGACGCATGGAGCCCGACAGGGTGGCCGAGTTGACCCTCCCTGCCGCGCCGCGAGCCTTGAAGGCCCGCCATCCCACGACCCGAAGGTCCGCTGCAGTCGCTATAACACGACTGCCGTCCGAGTGTGCCCGACAGGGCGGCCGAGTTGACCCTCCCTGCCGCGCCGCCGGCCTTGAAGACCGGCCATCCTACGACCCGAAGGTCCACTGCAGCTGCTGTAAAAAGGCAGCTGCCTCTCCAGATTTGCCCGACAGGGTGGCCGAGTTGACCCTCCCTGCCGCGCCCACCGTCAAAAGCGACGCCGCTCCTCCTCGTGCACGACAGGGGGAAACCTGTCGTGCCGCCAGCCTTGCAGGCCGGCCATCCACCGACCCTACGGGTCCGCTGTCCCTTCTCGGGACCCCACCTCCGCGGATGAACCGCCTGCTCATCCACTGTGCCCTATGCTAGCTTCATAGGGACACGCGGAGAGCACCTACACGTCAGAATTTTAGCCAGCAGCCAACAAGATCCCATATAGAGAAGTTATTGACTGCTGCCCAGGGTGCACCGGCCCAAACGCTTCTGTACTCCCCGGATAAAAGGTATCCGAAAGAGACCAGTAGCATTAAGGCACACGTGGAGGTATTCTGACCAAGCACCCCAGACCCGCCCAACCTAACCTAACCTAACCTAACCTAACCTAACCTAACCTAACCTAACCTAACCACACCTCCGCGCTGACTGTTCGGCATACCTGGCGAGCGAGACCCCGACCTGCCGCAACTGCAGGCTGATGAAGGCCTCCGAAACGAGCCACAATGCATTTGACGGGGAATGCCCTGTGCGCAAGCGATGGGACGCAATAGCGAGGTCCAGCGTCGCCTACTGCTAAGGGCACCCAGGGGACCACGGATGTAATGGCAACACCTACGCCAACCAGAGCGATAAGGCCATTAAAAGTGCTGCAGGCGAACTTACAAAGAAAAAAGCTGGCTACTCAGGAACTCTTCTTGGAAGCCCAGAAAAGAAATGTCAGTTTCGCGTTGATTCAAGAACCTTATGTGGGTGCTGAAGGGGAGCTCAAGCGGTATTCGGGCACTCGAATACTACAATGTGAGCGAAACCGAGCTAAGCCGGTAAAGGCTGCCATTGTAGTATTCGATGATAACATAGAAGTCCTCAACGACCAAACTATGATCACGGAAAATATAGCTTTTACACTGATCAAGGCCGAAAAGTGGACAATCGCATTAGTTTCGGTCTATTTTGAGGACAGCCTGCCGCTTGAGCCGTACTTGAACAGAGTCAAAAAACTCTTGGATGTGACGCGGACTGACAAGGTCTTAATAGGCGGAGACATAAACGCATGGAGTACCTGGTGGGGTAGCGTCTGCGAAGATGACAGAGGAGAACTCTACAGAGGGTTTCTAGACGAGGTGGAAATGCATATATTGAACCAGGGGACCGACCCCACGTTCGACACAATTCGTGGAGATCGCATCCTTACGAGTTGTGTCGACGTAACCGCCTGCTCTCCAAATATGCTGCGCTACGTCAAGGACTGGAGGGTGGACAAGTCGGTCACCAGTTCCGATCACAACGCAATATCTTTCCACCTCGATCTGGAGAGGCCGTCAGAGGTTAAGACCCCAAAGTCAACCCGTATCTACAACACTCGGAAGGCCAACTGGTGTCGGTTCACTGAGGAATTCCGAAGCTTGTTGGAGAGGAGTGGTGTTTCTGCAGAAACCATCGCCGGGATAGATAACCATGAACAGCTCGAAAACATAATAAAAAGCTACATGGAATCCATACACTTGGCATGCAGAAACACTATTCCCTTACTCAAACATAACAACAAAAAAGAGTACTTACCCTGGTGGACCGACGAGCTGGAACGCTTGAAGAGGGTTGCGAACACCATGAGACGGAGGATCAAAGGCGCTGCACCCCGGAGACGAAAACACGTTGTTGATGAGTACCTGAAACATAAAAACACATATGAGTACGAAGCCAGTAAAGCTCAAACCGAGAGCTGGAAAGCCAACTGCACCAAGCAGGAAAAAGAGAGTATGTGGGATGGTATTTATAGGGTGATCAGAAGCAAGACAGCAAGACATGAAGACCAACTACTGGAGGAAAATGGAGCCACTCTAAGTCCTGAAAAGTCGGTCGAGTTACTAGCCAAGACGTTCTTCCCGGATGACAATGCCTTCGAGGATAATAATATTCACGAAGGCATTAGAAGGCTCGCGGAAACACTATGTGACTCGACGTCGGACGAAGTCGAGGACCCACCGTTCACCGAGGCGGAACTAAAAAGAACCGTGAGTGGCTTCAACCCCAAGAAAGCTCCAGGGCCTGACGGCCTCACGGCGGACATTTGCACGAGGGCAATATTCGCAGAGATTGGCGTCTTCCTGGAGATCCTCAACAAATGCATGTCCCTGTCTTGCTTCCCATCACCCTGGAAGGAGGCTGCAGTAGTGGCGCTTCGGAAGCCGGGAAAATCCGATTACAGCCAGGCAAAGTCATACCGACCGATTGGGCTACTGTCAGTTCTGGGAAAGGTCCTTGAAAAAATGATGGTGAGAAGGATAAGATGGAACCTCTTACCAAAGACCAATCCCAGACAGTACGGCTTTGTCCCCCAGCGCAGCACCGAAGATGCACTCTACGACCTGGTGGAAAAGGTCCAAGACAAGTTGAGGAGCAAAGAAATGGCGGTCATCGTGTCACTGGATATCGAAGGAGCCTTCGACAGTGCATGGTGGCCAGCCATTAAATCCCAGCTGATCACACTGAAATGCCCCCTTACCCTGAGACGACTGGTGAACAGCTACTTCGAAGGCAGACGAGTCGTGGTCACCTATGCTGACAAGACCTACGCCAAAAACACCAACAAAGGCTGTGTCCAGGGGTCAATAGGGGGACCAACATTTTGGAATCTGCTGTTGGATCCACTCCTCAACGGCTTGGCTGCACAAGGAGTCTACGTTCAGGCGTTCGCGGACGACGTTGTGCTAATGTTCTCCGGTCATTCAGCTCTAAAAATTCAGGAAAGCGTCAACCAGACACTCGCGTATGTGCGTGATTGGGGCGTCAAAAATAAACTCAAGTTTGCGGCACACAAAACCCACGCTATGATTGTAACCAAAAAACTAAAATTTGACACCCCAATCATGCACATGGGCGGGCTGGATATTCCCGTCGTTGACGAAATCAAGCTCCTCGGCCTTACGATCGACAGAAAACTCACGTTCAATAAACACGTGGCGAACGTTTGTCGTAAGGCCGCGGACATCTATAAGATGCTCGCAAGGACGGCGAAAATAGAATGGGGGCTGAACCCGGAGATCATTAGGACAATCTATGTTGCCGTGATAGAGCCAATAATAATGTACGCTTCGAGTGTATGGGCGCCAGCCGCTAAAAAGATCATGGTACAAAAGCAGCTCAATACCATCCAGCGCCGATTTGCTCAAAAAATCTGCAAAGCATACCGAACGGTGTCCCTTAACGCAGCACTCGTGCTAACTGGGCTGCTTCCTTTAGATCTCCGGATCCAGGAAGCCGCCCAGCTGTACGAAGCAAAGAGGGGCAGACCGACGACGCTAGCTCAGAGCAGATGGGAAATTGAGGAGCGGGTTTCATACTTAAAGGCTCAGCATCCAGCCCAAGAGGAGGACATCACGTTCACATGCCTCAACGATATGCTGCCCGACACCCTGGAACAACACGAACTTCCCGAAATCCAGATTTACACAGACGGGAGTAAATTGGAGGGGAAAGTCGGAGCGGCGTATACCTATTGGGAGCGTGGACGGGAAACAAAGACGAAGAAGATGAGACTCGAGTCGTTCTGCACAGTCTTTCAAGCTGAGCTGTACGCACTATACCAGGCCACTGAGCTATTGCTCAAAGTGAACAAAAGTGCAGCTGCTGTGCTGAGCGACTCGAGATCTGCATTAGAAATGGTCCAAAACCCCGAAACTTTCCACCCCTTAGGCTTTGCAATAAGACGCAATCTTGCGAGTCTCAAGGCCAAGGGGTGTGACGTAAAGTTATATTGGGTCAGGGCACACGTCGGAGTTCCCGGTAACGAAAGGGCGGATGAGTTGGCCAAGCAGGCGGCTCTTTACACCAAATGCTCGGCCCACTACGACAGATGCCCGGTGTCCTTCGCAAAAGGTGAAATAAGGAAAGACACGATTGACACTTGGAACCGTAGATACCAAGAAGGTACAACTGCGAAAATAACAAAGACCTTTTTTCCAAGTGTCACGAACGCATATAAAATAATAAACAAAACAAAACTTACCCCGATCCTAACGCAGGTGATGACTGGGCATGGGGGGTTTTCTGAGTACTTGAACAGATTCAGGTGCAAGGACAGCCCCTCATGCGTGTGTGACCCCTGTAAAGACGAGTCTATTCAGCATCTGCTACTCGAGTGCCCAAAACACGATGCGGATAGGTACGATCTAGAGTCCGCAACAAATATGAAGTTGACTGAAGCCTCACTGTATGAGATGATGGACGGTAAAGACTCTAGACCGTACCTACTCGCATTCTGCACCAAAGTAGCAGGAGACACCGTGCATAGGAATAGAACAAGGTGACACTGGGTGTCGCAATGATCTATTCCAAAACTAAATTAAATAAACCTGTAAAATGTGGGAACAAAGCATAATTCTTAAGAATTATGACGATTGTTCATACAATAATCAAAACAAATATAAATAGTTAATTGTTTGTATGCTGAATAAGAACAAAAAGGGAAAAATCACCGAGGTTAGACTAATTTTGTAGTTTTAAATATTGTATACCTAAATCTATATAAGACCTACCTTAATAAGGTAAACTAAATTATTTTATACCTTTATCTTGACCAGAACTATTTATTTTATTGTTAATTTTGACAAAGTAGTGATAACTATTTAAAACATGTATTTCATAAAGTGACTAAAGAGTCACATATAAAACTTAATATTGGTACATCTTTATTTTCACCCAAACAAGGTGCCCGACTATGTCGGGGGTACATTGGTGGAGGAGGACGGCAATAAAAAAAAAAAAAAAAACCTAACCTAACCTAACCTAACCTAACCTAACCTAACCTAACCTAACCTAACCTAACCTAACCTAACCTAACCTAACCTAACCTAACCTAACCTAACCTAACCTAACCTAACCTAACCTAAACCTAACCTAAACCTAACCTAAACCTAACCTAAACCTAACCTAAACCTAACCTAAACCTAACCTAAACCTAACCTAAACCTAACCTAAACCTAACCTAAACCTAACCTAAACCTAACCTAAACCTAACCTAAACCTAACCTAAACCTAACCTAAACCTAACCTAAACCTAACCTAAACCTAACCTAAACCTAACCTAAACCTAACCTAAACCTAACCTAAACCTAACCTAAACCTAACCTAAACCTAACCTAAACCTAACCTAAACCTAAACTAAACCTAACCTAAACCTAACCTAAACCTAACCTAAACCTTACCTAAACCTAACCTAAACCTAACGTAAACCTAACGTAAACCTAACCTAAACCTAACCTAAACCTAACCTAAACCTAATCTAAACCTAACCGGGTTGCACGGGTTGCCTCGAGTTGCCGCGAAAGATAGGGTAGTGAGTAAAGCCAATGGTGCAATAGTGCGTGCTTATACTGGAGGTTTTGTGGTCATTGGACGCACATCTATCCTGTCTGCACTGGGAAAGACAGGTAGTTTTGGTTTGTCTTTAAAGTCTAATAACCTGTCGGATTTTGCCCACACAACACTTGAGCTTGAGACTACAGTTAACAACGCCCTAGATGTAGTACAAAGGTGGGAAAATAGCAATACAATGAGATTTGTCCCTGAAAAGACAAAAGGTATCCTGGTCACTCAGAAACTGAAATACGAGGAACCTTTTTTTTTTTTTTTTAACGTGTGAAAAATGCATTTACGCATTCCCGTCCACCCCGGGGAAGGTGGCCGGGATATGTCGGGCTCGACACCAACTACTCCCACAGCAGCAAGTGCCCCTACCAACTAAATAACACACGGTGTTCCATCTCTCCCGCTTCTCGGCGGGATCGCAGGGTCGCTTTAGCACTCAACCACGAACCCGCCACGGTTGTCCGTTGCCGGACCCCTCCTGGGGTTCTACCCCTCACGACGCACCAGAACACATGGCACGTCGCTACCACCTGGGGAAATACGAGGAACCTAAGCTGGTCTTTGACAATACACCCTAACTTTTTTCGGATAAACTAGAGGTTCTGGGTGTAACAATAGACCGGAGTCTTCATTTCTCGATGCATCTTGACAATAACTACGCTAAAACATGCAATCTGTACAAGATAGTCTCCAGAGCAGCCCGAGCACAGTGGGGCTTAAACTCAGTGCTAAATCTCTTTTTATTAGAAACAAAATTAGCAAGTCTAAAAATAAAATAAAAACCATTTGGAAGACTATAAATAGTGAGACTGGTAAAAATAAACCTAGAGATTCAACATATGTCTTAACTATTGATAAAAATCAAATCTCTGATTCAATACAAGTGGCGAATATATTTGAAATTTTTTTTTGTACCTTGCCCCTAGAAGCCACTAAGTCATTGGATTCTTGTCCCAATGAAGCAGAAACTATGTTGAAACATAATTTTCCAAGCAAATCACCGGACTTTTCTTTCAGACACACCACAAGATTTGAAATTATAAAAACATTTCAAAGTTTAAACATAAAGAGTACTGAAGACTTGTGGGGTATGTCAGTAAAAGTGGTAGAGTCTATAATTTACATTATTGCACCATATTTAGAAACAATATTCAATCTTTGTGTCGATAGTGGAAACTTCCCCGATTTAATGAAACAGTAAAATCACTCCAATTTTAAAGTCGGGGTCTACATCTGACCCTTGCAATTATAGACCTATTTCCATCTTACCTGTTCTGAGTAAAGTATTCGAAAAAATTATGCTTAAACAACTACTATCCCATTTTAACAAGCATAATTTATTAAATGAGAATCAGTTTGGTTTCACCAAGAGCAAATCCCCAACAGATGCAGGTGTTCAATTGATGTCGCATATACTGGAAGCCTGGGAGAGTTCACATGATGCTATTGGCGTATTTTGTGATCTTTCCAAGGCATTCGACTGTGTAGAGCACTGCACTCTGATTCGTAAACTTTCCCACTATGGTATTCGTGGAAAAGCTCTGAATCTTATAGAGTCATATCTGTCAGACAGGCTACAGAGGGTTGGAATAAGTGGCAATACTTCTTCCGGGTCATTGGTAAAAATGGGAGTACCACAGGGATCAATTTTGGGACCTTTTCTGTTTCTAACATATATTAATGATCTGCCTTGCATGGTCAAAGATTTCTGCGATATTGTTTTATTCGCAGATGATACCTCTCTGATTTTTAAAGTAGATAGGAAAGACAGTGAACTGACGCATGTAAATAATGTATTATCTAAGATTTGTAAATGGTTCGCCGCTAATAATCTTCTCCTAAATTCAAAAATGACGAAATGTTTAAAGTTTTCTTTACCAAATGTTCCTTATGTTGAACCAAACATAAAGCTTGGCCCAGATAAACTCCCTATTGACAAAGCGACAGTCTTCCTGGGAATCAAAATGGATTCCACTTTACAATGGGATCCACATATACATGATCTCTCCGGAAGACTTAGTTCTGCTGCATATGCAGTTCTTAGGATAAGACAGTTAACAGACGTAGCTACTGCTCGGCTAGTTTATTTCGCGTACTTCCACAGTATTATGTCGTATGGCGTATTGCTGTGGGGAACTGCTGCTGAGATAGAGACAATCTTTATCATACAAAAGCGTGCAATTCGAGCCATATATAAAATGGGTCCTAGGGAATCTGTGAGGGATCTTTTTAAAGAAATTGATATTTTAACTTTACCAAGTCTGTATATATTTGAAAATATTATGTATGTTCGTACAAATTTGAGTAAATTTAAATTAAACAGTGACAATCACGATTACAATACTAGGAATAAAGATAAAATAGTGGTGCCAGGTTTTAGATTAGCAAAGACAAATAAAAGGTCCTTCTTAGGTAATTGTGTGCGGTTTTATAATAAAGTTCCTAAACATATTACAACGCTCACAGAAGGGAAATTCAAGTTGCATGTGAAAAACATATTGATTAAAAAATCCTACTACACAGTTTCTGATTACATAAACGACAAAAATGCCTGGACAATTCCGCCTCCGCCAAGCTATTGCCTGTCACCTACATAATTTAAACAAATATTGTAATAACTCTATTATATAGTATGTATGTAACACATTGTTAAAAGATGTTTAAAAGAATGGCCCCGAGTTTCTTGCCCGTTCTTCTCGTAGTGGCTCTATACAATTTATTTGCTGAACGTGGCAGTACAATGTAGAATATTTCAATACTAAAATTTGTAATTGACCTTCATAAGAGCGTCGTAGACGCCTAAATTGAATAAATGATTTTGACTTTGACTTTGACTTAGAGATCATCCACATAATATATCTCACCGTCATAGAGCCCACAGCCCTGTATGCAGCAGGACCCTGGGGATTAGTGGCAGACAGGGTTTACGCATAAACAAAGCCAGGCAGGATCTCTCGCCAATCCGGAATCAGGATTAGTAAGGCCCATAGAACAATATCTCTCACGTCGGCAGTCACTCTCGCCAGAATCTTATCACTGGACTTACGAATATTTGAGCAGTTGGAACTGTAAAGCGTCAAAAAGAAGGGCATTATATCCCAACTCCCACAAGACTGACTTCTACAGACAAGAGTCAGCCCTTTTAAACTCCCCCATCCCGCCCTGAGAAGAAGCATCCCTTATCGCATAATAGAAACGGAGGCAGACATCAACGGGATCGAAAACACTTTCTCGAAACTATACACAGACGGTAGCAAGATTGAGGGCAGGGTTGGAGGGGCTGTCAGCTTGTGGGAAGAAGGAGTCGAGAGAAAGGCGGTACATTTCCGATTGGAGAATTATTGCAGTGTATACCAGGCTGAACTATACGCTATTGTCAGGGCCATTGAAATTGTATGCAGAACGCCACAATATTCCAGTGCGAACATCATTAGCGACTCCAAGTCAGCACTGGACACAGTGGCCAACCATAACGCTCTTCACCCTCTGGCAGTCCGTATCAGACAGCTTATTGAAGACATAGTAAACAAAGGAGGTAGCATAGAATTCTTCTGGATACGATCTCACATCGGCATCATGGGCAACGAACGTGCAGACGAGCTGGCCAAACATGGTGCCTTACCCAATGGACAAGCCGCAATCTACAGTGCGTTCCCCTTGTCCTACGCTAAGCACCTCATCAGGGGCTCCACACTTACACGGTGGCAGCACGGTACGAGACTGGAGCAAACACAGGAGCCATCACTAAAACCTTTTTGCCAAATGTCATAACAGCCATACAAAGTTTTATCGGACATTAGGATGACAAATCTACGGGCTCAAATGTAATCAGATATAATCAGATAATCAGAAATATATCAATGACTATGAAAGGACATCATTAGTTTTAACTAGCATATAATATCAATGTATTCAACAGTTGCAAAGCGTACGAGGTCCAGTCCGGTCGCGTTCGGTCATCGCCACCAGTGTTTCTCATACTTTTTAGCTCCTCCGTTACATCGTGTGTAATTTAAGTAAACAGCAAGATTGCTGGTTATCTGTGGAAGATGTAACGACGTAGTGGCGGAGGCAATTCAGTGTACAGCGTGCCAGAAACATTTTGATTTTCCTCGTTCAGGGATAACAGAGAGAGGGTACCGCAAGGTGGGAGAACGTCAAGCACCATGGAGATCTGCTATCTGCAAAAATTCGGACCAACTTAGTGTTCAGCCGTCCTCAGATCCCGTGTTTCCAGTTGTATCACCATCAGTAACATTACGGAGTGCTATCGCATGGAACATTACGGATGACGGGATCAAGCCATCTACGCCCCTAATTCGTCCATTTACTGACTTAATCGATTTTCTTAGCCTATGTAATCGAGAGCTCAATTTAGTTCAAAACAAAGACGGCAGGGTACTTCAAAGTCAAAGTCAAAATCATTTACCTATTCAATTTAGGCGTCTACGACGCTCTTATGAAGGTCAATTACAAATTTTAGTATTTAAATATTCTACAATGTACTGCCACGTTCAGCAAATAAATTGTATAGAGCCACTGCGAGAAGAACGGGCAAGAAACTCGGGGACATACTTACTATATAATAGAGTTAGAATATTTGTTTAAATTATGTAGGTGACAGGCAATAGTTTGGAATGATCCAGGCATTTTTGTTGTTTAAGTAATCAGAAACTGTGTAGTAGGATTTTTTATGCCTGATAGGTTAGCCTTTGACCACTATCTCACCTGATGGTAAGTGATGATGTGGTCGAAGATGTTGTTCAGGCTAACCTAGAAGTACTGGCTCTCAAGGACAGCTGCCGGAACACACACTGAGAAAAATCTAAAGTAAAAAGCGCCCTAATGACGGCCAATTTATATGGTATAAGGCGAAAAACCGACCAAACGTAAATACGTACAAAAACGCCTTCCAACTAGAAGGCGTTAAACGAGGTCAGTGAAGGCGAATGTTTCTTTTCGTCTTCATTTAAGGTGTATTTTGTGGTCTTACTTAAATATTGACTTTTGATAAGGCTGATTAAGTCGTACGTTATAGTGATAATCACCGTATATAAACCGCCGTAAAAGTAAGGTATATTTTATGGTCAATACTGCAATTATTATCGTATAACAAGTTGCAATTCTGAAAATACTTTACGGAAGGCGTTTTTGACGGTTGTGTTTATTATAAAACATGGTACATTTTTATTGATTGGTGAAAATCATCTTAAGAGTTGTGAATTCATCTTACGTAGTTACAATTCAACGGTAAAAGGTCAAATTTGATTTAAGCCTTTAAGTCGGTTTTCTCAGTGCACCGTTAGGTGCTTGGCGACAGATTTTCTACTTGAGGGTGGTAGCTAGCCAGGCGGGCATTCGCAAAATGCCCTACCACCATGCTATAACGACTGCCATCCTAAGACAGCAACCGGGACCGACGGCTTAACGTGCCCTCCGAAGCATGGAAACGCTCAGTGGTAATGTCACTAGCGGTCACCCATCCGACTCATGACCGCGCGCGACGTTGCTTAACTTTGCTGATCGGTTGAGAACAGCTAAGTAAACTTCGCTACGAGCGCTTCAAAATTATAAATGTCATTCGGGTCACTATGAGAAAAACTTGTAATGGCAAGCTTAGCTTCTATGTTGGTACTGAGTATTTCCAGTCTACTAGTTGTTAATGGTCTATGTTCAATTTCATACCTCTCTGTTTCTCTGATTCCATCAAATTTTATCGCTAGGCCCTCATGATCTGATCTAACACCCTTCATTATTGACTTTTCTCGAGTCTTACAGTTTGAGTATATATAGTCTATACATGTAACTGAAGTGTCTGATATCCTAGTGAGCTCACAGAATAGAAATTTTAAATTAAATGACTTAAACTGGATCTGGTCCTCTCTAATGCGTCGGCCTCTGTCTCTGAGTGCACGGAACCTCTCACTAGAGTTATTAGGTTATCACCCTCCGCTATTAGACCAAACCGAGGTCCCTCAGTTTCAGTCTCTAAAAACCGCTAAGCTCTTAATGTTTCAGTACAACAAAAGTGATTACTAGAGTATTAGATCTCATTTAAGCAAGCCAAACTGGGGAGATATTCTTTCGAAAGGCAGTGTTGACGACGCCGTAGACATATTTTATTCCATACTGTATAATGTTAGAGACCTATATATTCCTCACCGGTACCTTGGATCTGAAACACCACAACCGCAGCTCTGCCTCCGGGTAATGAACAAACACTAGCCTAGGGGTAGCTTGCATTAGTGATGTCATCACCCAGGGACAATATATTTTATTTTATTGCTGGTATGTAAGCCTTTGACCACAATCCCACGTGATAGTAAGTGATAATGTGGTCGAAGGTGTTGACAGAATTAACCTAGAATTACTGGCTCTTAAGGATAGCTGCCAGAACACACTATCAGACGCTTGGCGACAGATTTTCTACTTGACGGTGGTCGGTAGCTAGGCGGGCATTCGCAAAATGCCTAAAGCCCGGGGCGGGATTCGAACCATGGACCTGCTGCGCGGCAGACCATAGCCAATGCCACTGAGCCATCACTGCTTCAATATAATAGTTATTGGAGTGGCGCGAAAGTGTTTAATAGCCGGTATCCCTCCTCCGCCGCGCAGGCTTGTCGTGCTATACAAAACTTCTAACCAAAAAACATAATATAGGATAGGTAGGTACCTAAAGAACTAACCTGTGCCTATAACAGATGCATTGCATCAGAAGTCACGAATTGGCGAAGATAGAACCATACTGAACCAAGTGACATTTTTTCTATATTGGAGTTATATACAACAAATGCAAGGAAAAAAATGTTCAATTGATGCCACATTGATCCAAGTACAAAAAGCACCTTATATTGCTAGAGGACCTCAATTTTTCACTTTAGCATTATACTTACTTTAAAAAATCCTGCTATTACTGATCCAATTTTTATTTTTTTCTGGTTTTTTTTCTGCAGTAACCAACATTTTGACTACTAATAATCAAAATATTTTATTATAGATTTTTTTTTAATTTTGTCTGACATATTAGCCATCCTTTAATAAAGATTAAAGCATAATAAATCACGTATTTATTTAAAACAAGTTCAAACGCGTTTCCTTCTTTTTCTCTATATAATGAAAACGATACTTGGATCAGTATGGTTCTACCGTCGCCAATGGCACTGCGCCCGTCACAACCTGAAACATATCTCATGTGCCAGTCATTTCACTGGCTCTCACGGACTGCCGCCGGAACACGCTGTTTGGTGCTTGGTGACATATTTTCTACTTGATTAGTAGTAGCTAGCCAGGCGAGCATTTGCAAAATGCCGTAACATAATTGCATGCTGTAACGACTGCCATCGTAAGACAACAACCGGCACAGACGGCTTAACGTGCCCTCTGAAGCACGTGCACGCTCAGTAGTAATGTCACTAGCGGTCACCCATCCAACTCCTGACCGCGGCGGACGTTGCTTAACTTAGCTGATCGAGTAAGAACTGTCGTATTTAGTTTTACTAGGGTGTAGGTAGGGTGTTGCTGTTCACCAGCAACCCCTTTATAAAAGATACTTATCTAATGTTGCTCCAGGATAGTCAGCGGGCAGCAGCGAGGACCTTGTGACCTGGCCGTCTGACGATGGGGTGGCTACTACCTAATGCTTCGCTAAGGGCAACACTGATTAAAAATGCGTTACTTATATGAATTTTAGAAAACCACATTTATTATTAAAAATTTACATGCCTATACTAAGAGTCCGCCGTTTACTGTAACCTATATCTACGCGCGGGGAGGGTACGACATCATGACGCGCACATGGGGGTTTATAATTTAGAGCAAAGGTACCTTTGTGTATGAGAAACGAACCTCCTGTCGTTTGAATTGGCCATCCATCATATCCTTAAAAACTGTATTCCATCATCCATCGAAATGCATCTTGTTAACTTGACGCCTTGGCCGCCATTTTGACGGGCCGCATCCGTCTACTCAAATTTTATCGGGAGACTGCGTGGCGCCATCCAGGTTTAGGCGCTCTTAGTCCTTCAGGATAATAGCTTAGATCGCTCGGTTTTATTAGGACCCGACCTTATTAGGGTCCTATTGCCTTTACTTGGCAATACGTTCCTGGAACGCGAAAATGGTGTGCACGTACTGCCAGTGCGAGTGTCAACGGGGTCTGTCTCGAACATCGGTGAATGAGGAGTATATAAACGAGCTGGTGGGAGGCAGGGTATCACCCGATACTTTTGTCTTTCTTCTCGCTCGCTCGTATGTGCTTTCTCTTTCTTTTTCATAACCTCACTTTATTGTTCAATAAAATTTTCTATATAAATATAGAAAATTTTATTGAACAATAAAGTTTAGAGTTTAGAGTTAAAACTCTAAAGCCTAATTAATGTATACAATTGCAAAGAGGAAAATGCAAATGCTAATCTCTCAGATTTTCATACATATAGGACTTGTACTTATTACAAAAATAAACCATGTGGCCGACCAAATTTCATTGTGTGATACAATTTGTGAGACAATTTAAGATAAACATTTCCTTTATACATTACTAGCTGCGCCCCGCGGTTACACCCGCGTGGTGATGGATGATGATGATAAAAAATATCATATGTGTTAATCCAGCACCTCATCTACCTCCATAATTTCATAAAATTTGGTTTAGCCGTTAGAGTGTGAAGAAGTAATAAACATACTAACACACTCACAAATATTCGCCTTTATAATATTAGTTTGATAAGGATCAATTAAGAGGAGTAGGTCCCATACGGCAGAATTTTATCCTATTTACTTGACACTTATCGTTATATTTTAGACAATTCACACAATATCTTAATAAATAATAGCCTATGTGTTGTTCTGATGTGTAAACTATATTATTGGAAAGTTTCATTAAAATCCATTCAGTACTTTTTTCGTGAAAGAGTAACAAACATCTATACATACATCCATACTAACAAACTTTCGCGTTTATAATATTAGTAAGGAAGGATATCATCATAACATTCGATTACGAGTACTTTCAGAAGATTCTCAGTTTCATGATACTTTAATTTTGATATCCAACTAAATAGCGCCGCTTTTGCATCTATGTTGTTCAATTTAACAATCTAACCCCCTTACTTATATACCTAAAACCGCTAAGTACTTGCTAAGTAATGGATAACTAAACAATTAGTTATCCATTACTTAGCAACTATTTAGCTAAGCAATGGATAATGAGCTCGAACGTATATTAAACTGACAACATTGAACTACAAGGTAGGTATTATGAAAGACCAAAATTGCCAAATAGCATGAATATAGTGCTAAATATTTTGAAATTAATAAGTAAAAAACAAATACTATTCTTTGTAGGTAAGTAATGATTTTTGTACATATTGTTAGGTGTACCGAAGACTTTTGTAGCGACTTTTTATTTTACAATATGGTAAATTAAATGTTCTATGAATTCGATTGGCCAGCAACCGATTCCATAGCATAATTGGAAATGCATTCTGGAGTTACGGTTATTTTTTTCTCATGTGAAATAATTTCTATGCCCGATTATTTCTACGATTTTTTCTTTATTTCTTCTGTTTCGACCAGTGTGTTAGAGAAAACATTTTGTATGACTCTGAAACTGTGCAAGGGGGAATGGCAATCAAAGCCAAAATAATTCATTCAATTTAGGCGTCTACGACGCTCTTATGAAGGTCAATTACAAATTACTTATTGAAATATTCTACATTGTACTGCCAATAGGCTCGCCCCCTATTACATGGGACCAAAACCCAATTGACGAAACTTGGGTGTTTACACTCCTCAGCCTACCACTTAGGGGAATACAGGTGTGTGTTAGAATCATGTCTTTAAGCTTAGATTATCTAAAGTAAAAATTAGTTTACGTTCCAACTTTACCTTTATAACCTCAAGACACTTGTGGCGACAAGCACGCACACATGCACACACACATGCGTGCACCTGTATGCGCAGGAGAGCGGGGGAGAGGTCACCTCAGTCGCGGAAGGGAGTCCTCATGGCTCCCTTCGATAGTCCGCCATCCGCTGCGACCCGTGACGCACGAATTCCGCGTCCCCATCCTCTCACGCGCACGCACCACTGTTTTCCTTCTTGCATACATTATTAAATATTAAGAGCGTAGCATCGGACATTGTGTGTACCTACCATATCACCATAAACTGTGTTGTGATTCAGAATACAGCTTCGTAAAAATAGACTCTAGTGTTTCATTCCCGGTCACTACATAGGTAACCTACACGCAAGGCGTCCAGCACATAATATTACGCCTTACACTCTTTTACCGGAACATTAGTTAAAATCGACTCAACGTCGAAACTCACCATAATCTCGTCTGGTTCAAGAGTAAGGTTTTCGATAATTTGTATGAAATGGCGAGAATCTTTTACATAAGACGGAGTTTTACCTATGAGTGGCTGCAGCACAGACGCAACGTACTTTGCGAGATCGTAAGTCGGGGAGTCTACTCGTCTGGCTCACGATGGGACGTAGAGGTACATCCGTTTTGTGTATTTTAGGCAAACCATCTTCATTGGGCATCTTCGGTGGTTGGACCACTTTGGGTTTATACAGGGTTATTGGTAAAATGCTAACAACCGCTTAGGGTTGACTTCTGCTAGTCCTAACAACACATTTTTTTTTGTGTTCTAATGCCTACTCCGAGCCAGGAGCGCCCGCCGCGGCTAGACTGGACCGCGCCGTGGTTTACATGCCTATACTAAGAGTCCGCCGTTCACTATAACTTATTTCTACGCGCGGGGAAGGTACGGTTTTATTACGCGCACATGGGGGTTTATAATTTAGAGCAAAGGTACCTTTGTGTATGAGAGACGAACCTCTTGTCGTTTGAATTGGCCATTCATCATCTCCTTAAAAACTAATCTTCCATGATCCATCGGAATGCTTCTTGTTAGCTTGTGACGCCTTGGCCGTCATTTTGACGGGCCACATCCGTCTACTCAAATTTTAGCGGGTGAGACTGCGTGGCGCCATCCAAGTTTAGGCGCTCTCAGTCCTTCAGGAAAGTAGCTTAGATGGCTCGGTTTCGTTGGGACTCCTTATTACGATCCTATTGCCTTTACTTGGCAATACGTTTTTGGAACGCGAAACAGAAGTGCACGTACTGCTAGTGCGAGTGTCAACGAGGTTTGTCTCGAACATCGGTGTATGAGGGGTATATAAACGAGCTGGTGGGAGGCAGGGTATCACCCGTTACTATTGTCTTTCTTCTCGCTCGCTCGTATGTGCTTTCTCTTTCTTTTTCCTAACCTCTCTTTATTGTTCAATAATATTTTCTATATTTAACTCTAAAGCCTAATTAAAGTATACAATTGCAAAGAGGAAAATGCAAATGCTTATCTCTCAGATTTTCATACATATAGGACTTGTTACAAAAATAAACCATGTGGCCGACCATATTTCATTGTGTGATTTATAATTAAATGAGAATTATTTTAAAAATGAGTTACTACAATTACCTGACCTGGAACAGGTATTAAATAGGATTTCAGAAATGTATTGTCTCGACACACAACACTGACAACATCCACAGGTCTTAAGGTAAAACGCGTTTGGTGCATTTCCTTATCACTGGATTCCAGGATGCAGCTAACTTAAAACCATCCCCTCTATTGAAATTATGATATTTCCTTATCTCAATAGCTTCTCGTACTAGTTTAGAGTGGTAGTGACGTTCCGTTGAGAGGACTTTTGGGTCGTGAAGCTCAATCCAGTGGTCAGGTCCTGACTCAAGTAGATGTTCAGCTATAGCAGATTTCTCCACCTGGCAATTTTTCACAGCTGCGATATGTTCTTTGACCCGTTCACGTATAGTTCGCTTGGTTTGTCTAATATATGAACTACCGCAGCTGCAATCCACCCTGTATACACCAGGTGTCTGAAGAGGAATAATATCCTTGGGTGACCTGGCTTGCGCTGCCAACTTTGAGAAAACGTCCCCCTTTCAAGACGTTGACACCCGCCTCTTCAGTCCGCTCGTGACCACGACCAATGCAACTTGGTCGAAACGTCGAGGTAAATAAATAAATTTATACCGACATGTTTTAACCCGATTAAGTCCTGTTAAATACGTATAGATATGCTGTACTATTGTTTTATTTAATGTAACATAACTGATATTCACGTGTGTTTTTGTTTGTTAGCTTCAAAAATGGTTTGCCCTTTTTATCATAGGTACCTATTATAGTTGTGGAATGTGACTATACAATATTACCTTTGAAATAATCCATGTGATGTATTTGTTATGTTTTCATTCGATATTATGGTGTTATTGAACGGAAATAAATATTTAATAATGATCAGTTGGCGGATGTTGGTAATGGCAACACTAAAGCGACAGTAGCGCCACCATTTGATGGTATAAAACATACGACACGCTCTGTTATTGGCAGAGTGATTTCCCGCTAAAACGAGTGTTGACACGAAGTGAAGAGCGGAGGAGTGGGGCATTCTTGAGACGACCACCAGACTGGCAACATCGGAGCCGAAGTACTGTTCAGTTCATTACATATTATTCGTATTAAAGTGTTCTGTGTTCCTATAAATGTTGTGTCTTTTTCGGTTTCCTTATGATTCCCTTTTGCGTAGAAAACCTAGTAAGTTATAGCATATACTGATACTGAACTAGTAGTACTTATTTACTTTACATTAAGCTAGGGCTAGATTATGGCATCACCACCTGACAAACATCTTAAAGGTTAATGAGCCTATATTATAGCTTAAATAAATGCTCTATCTTGACAAATCTCAGATCAGAAGTGGGATCACTCAGATTGCCTACCTTCATTTTTTAATCACTTTTATTAGTTTCAGAATCGATACAACTGCTCTCAAAGGATTGGTCGCCGCGGGTTGCGACAAGATGACGACACCGTGTTCCCAGTTTTCGTATCTGCTACTAGCGGCGTGCGGCAGTGGCACCGAGTTTTTATTCAATGACATCGTTATATTGGCGAAATAATTCATCTGGACAAGTATTAAAATAGTGGCAAAAGCAGGTAAGGCCCTCAAAGGGTCTCCTCTATAATGATTACAATCCTGTGACCGTGTAGTGGCGATGTCAAGAAAAACCTCGTCGAAAATTTTTTCAATGTTGTAATGTTTAAATCTGAAACTGATGATTCTTGCTGCAAGAGCTGCTTGAGGATATATCAAGATAAAGTTGCTTTCACTGAAGCTGATTGAATTAGTGTTTGCTAGCATATGTAATGGAAATAAAATTCATGAAACTTGTTATGCCATTAAGTATTTTTTTATATTATTTACACTAATAAGTACATATTATAACGACGAACGTAATTAGATTTATTTAAAGTCAAACTATGTTCTCACTGGTATTAATTGAGAATACATTTGTTTAAACCCAAACACCTAAGTAAATGTGGAAACGCATATCGAACAATAAATAGCAATGTTACAACCATATCTAAACTAATCTCGCTGTTACCTTTGGTATCAAGTATTATACCAGTATCTTTATGAGGATAGCTGTCAGAGTTAATCTTAATTTTACGAGCAACACTTTTACCAACATTCGAAAAATTTATTTTTTGACAAAATTTACTTATTCAAGTGACTTACTTTTTAATTTTAATAAACTTTCGTTAGTGCTTAATTTCTTATACTAGTGTATGTAATGTCCTTGCCTGCCTGCCATGTTTTTTTTAATATTATATTTACATACTGTTTTCTAGTTGTTCTCTATGGTAGTTACTTCTGATGTTTAGAGTACCTAAGTATATTAATTGTATCTTTATTTGTGCGGATCAGTTATACCATACAAAAACAGCTAACTAACCGTGCACAAAACACACGACAACTCAGCCTCAGGTATATGCTTGATGAAATAAAACTAACAACTCGATCAACTCTGCAATATATTTAAATTCATTCGGTTTCTTACAATAATAATGAGCCGCCCCTTATTCTTACACTTACATGAATGCCACATGCTAGTTAATGTTCAGTTAGAGGCGAATGTGCACGACTCGAGACAGCTCTGGGTGGAGACCGCAACACTCACTACTGCGGGGAGATACAATAAAGAGTGGGGCGCGGAGGGCGTTTGCGGTGTCCATATCAAAAGGAAAATATGCAGATAATAAATTTTATTTTGTTTCAAAGCAGATTATTGACAACGACTGTTGATTGGTCACTTTTAAGTTTGTGAATTTCTCAAATAAATTGAAGGTTTTGTATAGATTTTGAATATGTAGGTGCACTGCACTGCACTGCACTACGTTCCGCCCGCGTCGCACTGTTGAAGCGCTTTACTTGTGTACAGTACAAGCTAATGGAGAACAGTGGTCGAAGCCAGCTCGAACCAACAATATCCAACTGCTTGTGTCCATCCATTGCCAATTTGGTATCTTATCAAATACTTGTAGACATAAAAAACCCTTATTGCTTCACAAATAATATTTAAAACTGATGATAAAATGTTGTTAAAACAAGCAAACTTATTGAACATTAACAAACACAACTGCCTTCGAAAGGAAATTATAGCGAGTGTCACTCGGGATTCTATCTATATATCATACACCAACCGTTCAGGTCTGTCTGTAGAGCACTGTACTACATAGGTAGAATTAAAAAAAATAGTTATTTAAAAGTAACGGTGGAAATAAACTGACACTACAAAAATGTCACTTGTTTTAGGCAGTCGTGTAATAAGGGGAACAACAGCTATGTCTCAGTGCACGGCCTAACCACAGTGGACGTATTCACTAATACTTATACAATATTATAATAAGGAAATGTGCAGAGTCGGCGCTCGATGTGTATTTATGTAAACACTTGTGACGCCAGCAGTAGTAATGTCGCCGCTAGAGATGTGCAGCCGACGGATGTAACGTCACGTGTGTACGAGTATCGGCTCTTACGCTCCTTTTATATACGGAGCTCACAGTAGCGATCGATCTTATGATGCAGTGTTACATGATGATCAGTTTATTACACGAGCCTTAGAGAAACCTCCGTCTCGCTGAGATACATTGGAATGCAACATACAAACACTGTTGTCTTAGGTTTTCGAGATTATTACACAGTTAGTCATTTAACAACTTTAAACGGTTTAAATCGCGTATCATCATTGACCCCAGTCACCCCGTGACCGCACGATCACTGCAAAGTGTTTGAAACGTCGGGACAAAAATAATGATAAATATACGCGATTTAAACCGTTTAAACTTGTTTAATTACTATACAAACAGTGGTTTTGGTACAAACACAATATGTTAAACATGTATGAATAACTTGGACAAAGGTGCCACTGAACTAAGTCGCTGCGGCACTACACGCACGGAAAAAAATGGGTCCTGACAAAGTGTCAATCCAAGAATAATATTATTCTCAGGAGTGTTGTTTAATCTCAAGTATATATTTACTTAAAATGAAAATATTTTCTTGAGTGAAGTAAGGTCATTTTCTCTAAGATAAATAATATTATTCTCACCATATATTTTTACATCAAGAGTATAACTATTGGTCAGAGATATGTTTGGTCTCAACTATAGAAAATAGTATCTTTTTGAATGAAATATTTTATGAATTCTCATTCTAATTACGTACGGAGTTAGCGTAAGAAATCTGAAATTTTATACAAGAATAATAAACGTTTTATTGGATTAAGAAAATATTTCGATTCTTTCAACAACAATGGGCTTAACACAAGATATTTCTTTTGTTCATTTAAAATAATTGAGAGAAGTAAATGACAAGGATATACATATGTCCGAGCAAGAAAATTATTCTCCTCTTAAAAATATCAGTTTTCTAAATCTGAGACATATATTGTTTTATTAATTTATGAATTTGTATTGTCATGCTAAGATACTTTGGATTTACAACAAAACTATATACTTGATATAACCAAGACAAATATCTCAACTGCAGAAGTGAGTTATATTAGATAGAGAATTTTAAAGTTGTCAAAGCAAAAGTAATTGATTGTTAGTTGTTGTATTTATTCATCTTTAGTGAAGAAATCAAATCTTGATGTGTGTTTGATTGTTCTTAATATTTATTTGATATTGTATTCTTTAGTTAAGAATCTTTGATTAACAGGAAAACAATATCTTTTATTGAACCAAGAAAATACATGTCCATTATAGACACAAACTTATCTAACTAAAAGAATTTTAAAGTTTTCAAGCCAATAATCATATATTCTTAATTGTTATAGTAATTTATCTTCAGTAAAGAAAACAAATCTTGATCTTAAACCTTTATTCTTGATTAATATTTGTTACGGTATTATTAGGTAAAGAGACATTAGTGTTAAGGCAAAACAATTTTATTTTATAACTAAAAAACTAAATCTCGATTGCAAAGGGTGATTTATATTAAATGAAGAATTTCAAAGTTTTCAAGTCAATAATGAATAATTCTCAATTGCTAACGTAAATCATTTTCAGTAAAGAAAAATCATCCTTGATTGATTACTGATACGTTGTTCTTAGGTTAAGAGGCATCAGCATCACAGCAAAACTGTACTCTTTATTTAACCAAGAAAATAAATTTCAATTGCAGAGAATGACTCATATTACATGAAGAATTTTAAGTTTTTGAGTCAATAATGATATATTGTTAATTGTTGAAGTTATTCATCTTCACTTCAGAAAACGAATACTGAACTTAAGTGTACCATGTTCTTGATTGATATTTGATACGACATTCTTAGGTTAAGAGATCAAACTATATCCCACGTTAAACCAAGAAAATATAACTATACTGTAGAGAGTGACTTAGGTATCTTACATGAAGAATATTAAAGTTTTCAATGCAAAGTGATAGATTGTAACATTAGTTACTCATCTTCAATAAAGAAAAGCAATCTTGGCTTAACATGTTTTTTTTAGTCTACAAATAATAGGATTATTGGTAAAATGCTAACAACCTCTTAGGGTTGACTTTTGCTAGTCCTAACAAACATTTCGAAATGTATTTTTTTCTTCTGTTTTTTCCCCACCTTTTGAATAGAGTTTTAAACCATTAAATGTCAAAGTCAAACAAATATATATCTACATACTAGTAAATGATACACATCACACTGTATCAGCCGGATTGTCCGCTGAACAGAGCTTCCCCCATTAAGAGTCAATAATAAATACTTCTAGGTTAGCCTGCACAACATCTTCGACCACATCATCACTTACCATCAGGTGAGATAGTGGTCAAAGGCTAACATATCAGGTATAAAAAAAAAAAGGGTTTGCCATAATCCCCACGCTGGACAGGTGGCTTGGGGATTGCAGTTTAAGGTATATATTCCTCAGAAGGCGCTGCTGCCCACCTTCTGGTGTGTTACCTTTTGTCGCCTTTTACGACATCCACGGGTAGAGATGGGGGTGACATTTTAGCCCGGCACCCCACCATACCATATCAGGAATAAAAAAAACAAACATGATTAAAAAAAAACAGTTTTCTTCACTGGCTCTTCAATCAAAACCATGAATTTTAAAGTAAAAAGACAAATTTCCAGTCAAGAATAACTATTTCTCCAATAAAAATGTGTATTTTCAGACCAAGTACTCAGTTTTTAGTTTGAGATGGTTTTCTCTGTTACCGATTTTATTTAGTGTTGCAATATTTTAGTTTTGTCTAGTTCTCCCTTGATGTGGGGAAACTACTGAACCTAAGAATACTATTCATTATAAGCAATATTGCATGCTGAATAAGCTTGTTTCAATTCATATTAAGAATAAAATATGTAAATTATAATTTGAAAAATCTAAGGTTACTCAGCTAATAGTCAGATAATAGCTGGGAGTCTAATATACTCATAGTACAACGGCAAAGCGGCAGGGTTTGAACCCCGCTAGTGCCCCAATATATTGATTCGTATCTGAAGTAAAAAATGTTTTAAAACTGTCCGATTATTACCTTTAGGTCTCGGTTTCTCATTTCCTAAAAGTGGTTTGAAAGCTAGCCAGGTGAACATTAGTAAAATGCCCTATCACCATGCACTGAATCTTAAACCCGCTGCAGGAACCCATGGACCCCCCACGTGACAGTTCATACTCACCGCCATAAGTGGCGAAGGCCAAGGCCTAGAGGACCTATTTGTTAGGTTTGGGTGCCTACACAATACTCACGAGGTCTATCTCAAAAACTAAACTTGTGATGAATCAGAAATTTCGTAAAGTTATGATATTTAATCAAAGTCAAAGTCAAAATCATTGATTCAATTTAGGGATCTACGACGCTCTTATAAAGGTCATTTACAAATTTTAATATTTAAATATTCTACAATGTACAGCCACGTTCAGCAAAAAAATTTACAGAGCCACTGCAAGAACAACGGGCAAGAAACTCGGGACTATTAATTTAAATGTCTTTTAACAGTATTTTACATACTGTATAATTAAATAATTTCAATATTTCTTTTAATTACGTAGGTGACAGGTGATAGCTTGGCAGAGGAGTGGAAGAGAGGAATTGTTCAAGCATTTTTGTCGTTTATGTTATCACAAACTGGAATAGGATTTCTTAATCAAAATTATTTTCCACGTGCAACTTGAACTTTCCTTCTGTGAGCGTTGTAATATGTTAGGGAATGTTAATATAAAACCGCACACAATTAACCTTTTTACTTTTGTCTTTGCTAACTAAAACCTGGTACCGCGATTTTATCTTTACTTCTTGTGTTGTAATCGTGATTGTCACTGTTTTTTTTTACGATCTTTCATAATAATTTCAAATATGTACAGACTCTCTAATAATACAGCCATAGGTAATCATCCATTTCTTACAAATACTAGCTGTATTTAACACAAATCGTCAACCTAAATGAAAAGTTATTCGAATGTGCTCATTTGGTAATAATCACGATACGAATATATGTCGGGACTTTGTAAGGGCGATGTTGGCAACACACAACACAATTTCCGTTGCGAGCTAAAGGTACACGCGCCTTGGCATGGCCAATGGCATTTTCGTAAATTTTGTTTAATATAGTGTTATAAAGTGAATATTTGTTCAAGTTGTGCTTGAGATAGCAACCAACTAGTGTTAATTTAGGTAAGTTTGTTCCTTACTATATAAATAACTGTAGATAGTCAAAAATATCCATCATAGAGGCTGCTAGATTTTCTTTGCCTGGAACGTGCTGTGTGGTTACACTAAGTTGGTACAGCCAAACGGTAGGTTCGTAATACATAATTATTATTGTATTACATACCTACTTATATCTAGAATTAAAGATAACTCTTTATGATAGAGAGCAACAGCAGACTGATGTTGGTAAATTATCCTTAAATATTATATTTTTTATAAATGCGAATGTATGTTTGTGTTTGTTTATGTGTCTGTTCCTCGTTAGTTATTCAGAATGAATTTCGATGTATATATATATATATATACCTATCCTCTCTACACTGTATACACATAGATTTTTTTGTAAGATAAACCTATATTCAAGAATATACATGTGTTTTTTTCCATTCCAGATCAAAAATTAACCAATGAAACACAAGTGTTACACTACTCAATACCCCCAAGAGGAAGACTAAACAAGAGTTGATTTTTTTCCACGTTGGAGCAGATTGTGAACTTTGTTATTGTTAATCAGGTAATTTCATCAAGTATAAAACACATATTTAAACAATTTAAAAAATATTATATTATATCTTTTTGTTATGATGTTAGGATATCTCATCAAATTATCTATTAACATACTATAATATAATATATATATACACAGTCAGTATTTTATAGTAATATAGTAGTTAGTATACATAACTTTTAAAAGTGTGCCTAATCATATTTCATGATTCTGTATAGATTATAATAATGATTAACCGCTGATTAACCGCTAACTTGCAGTTTAGATGATTTTGTGTGATTATCATCTAGCGGGGCCTTCTGGAAGCTGACTTTGAAAGACAGTTTTAATTTTATTTAGGTTTAACCTGTTTGCTATATTTTACCACTTACTCAACAATATGTGATTGTGGTCAAAATATGCCTATCATCTATAAAAAGTTTATAGATTGTGCAATATGTTCACTGTAGCTCTTTTTTTTTAGGATCCTGGAGATATCCAAACTGAACTGCAGGAGGTGAAGAAAAGGCTCGACTCAACAAGCAAAGTGTTCAACCATACTTTATATTATAACGTAACATAAAATGTGGTGCTGATTATAATGAGAAAAAAATAATATTATTTGGTGCTAGATATAGATGAAAGTGTGTTTGTATGTTTATTACTGCTTCACGCTCAAATGGTAGGACCAACTTTGATATAATTTGGTATGGAGGTAGATGAAGCACTGGATTAACACATATGATACTTTTTATCATCATCCAACACCACGCGGGGTGTAACCGCGGGGGCAGTACATAATTGTTACAATTATGTATAATATTTTTGATAATGATAATATAAAATTGTATGCTTCTTTATTTATTTTATAAATAAATAATTGTCAACTGAAAATACGTATTGTATTTTATTTATTTTTACGATAATAGATGTTTTTTAGTTGATCCCTTTTAGAACTACACTTAATTATTAACCTACGTTATTTGCAGACTTGAAAGGCGGCGATCAGATTGGAAGATCTGGACAGTGCACCAGGCTTTATTTTCTGTAAGTGAGTTTTTGTTCTTGTTGACTAACTAAAAGTTTTATATGAATATCTTATTGTATATAGTAGCTAATATCAATTATCTTGTTCTTATTCAGTATTTCAATGATGAAATTCGAAGCATAGTTTATTCGAGTTTTTTTATTCATAAAAGGTTTTTGTGTAGTAGGTATATGTCATTGCATACTAAGGAAAATCTTACGTAATTGTTAGTTTTATTTGTATTTCAGTGAAGTTTCAGTTTCAAATAAAGAAGTTCTTATCTAGGTAGTACGGTATTAATAATACTTTGAAGTACAACGATATCTTCTTGAAATCTGCGTGTTTCATTAGCAATTTCACAGTTTGCTGTAATTTATAATATATTTATTAACTGAGACTTCTTCCAATCAAAACACTATAATTGAACTAAAATAATTAATATGTTGTACAATATGGAGTTCAGATGAAACAAATCTGAGCTCCGTATGAAACAATTCATGATTTGAACCTAGAACTGAGACTTCTTATAGTAAAATGCACTATCATTGAACCAAGATAATTGATATTATTCACAAAATACTATTTGATCTTCATATGAAACACTTTTATGAGTTGAACCAAGAACTGAGACTCCTTCCAGTAAAACGCTCTATTATTGAACCAAGATAATTTATATTTTTCATACTATATAATCTGATCTCCGTATGAAACAATTAGAGAGTTGAACCAAGAACTAAGACGCCTTCTACTAAAATACACTATTGTTGAAGCTAGAAAATGGATAGTCTTATCAATAAATTATCTGATTTCCGTATGAAACATATAATGTCTTGAACCAAGTAATGAGACTTCTTACAATAAAACGCACTATTATTTTACCAAGACGACTAAAATTTAAATGTAAAACATGTAATTATTTTGAACAAGAACTGAGGTTTCTTCCAGTGAAATTCCATTGTCGAGTCAAGAAATCTGATATTCTATCCGTAGACAATTCGATCTTCGAGCAAAATACAAATTCTTTTGAACCAATCAATACAACTTTTTCGGGTAAAACACCCATTAGAATACTAAGATCAATACTACTTACAGTAAAACACTTAATAATGAAATGAGAACTGAAAATTCTTTACTGGAGAACATTAATTATTCGTTCTATATAAACTGATCTCCGTATGAAAACATGTACGTGTTGAAGCCAGAATTATGGTTTCTTAACTTAAATAAGTTACAATATTCAGATAAGAAGATTTTTTGTTTACCTAAAAGTAATTTTCTTGTACGAAGAAAACTCTTTTGTTTGTCTAATTAAAATATATACTCAGAAGAATATATTTTACTAGAAGTAAGAATAATATCTTAAGTGAACTATTTATGTACTTAATAGTAAAATATTTTTTTTTCTTATTAGAATCTAATGAATGAGTGAACGTATGAGTTCATTTATTCAAATAAGGATTGTTTTAAATTTGAGAATTTCAGATTCTCTAAATTAGAACAATGATTTTCTTAGACAGAGACATAACTACTTTTTTTTTAATAAGAAAATAATAATCTTTGTCAAAGTATATAAATACTTGCACGAAAAATTATTAACAAGACAAATATTTACTAATCACAAGAATATATTGTTTTCCCCATATATGAAACACGGAATGTCTTGACCAATAGATATATTCTTGATTTGACACAATCTTTTTTTTCCGTGCGGCTGCGTTACATTTTATACAATAGTGCTATAGTGATACATATTTTTATTGAATTACACAATAATAAATTGGTTTGCTACAATAATGTCCACAAACACTTGCAAACTGTATATTTGACGGAATCGTTCCGCTCGAACATATTTTATACTTAACGATTGTTTGTGTTAATAAATGTTCAGGAAAGACTATAACTTAGGTAAACAGTCTTTACGGGGGCCTGCGCCCTGTACACGGGGCACGGGGCACGGGCCCGAAACCGAGCGGTCACAATATCTGCGATCTGCGATCAGTGAAGTTAGCAATCGCTTGGATGAATGCATACACAGTAGCTGTTAAACCGCGCCGGTCAGACAGAGCGCACGTTTTGTAGTTTTGTTTTGAGTCGATCGTTGATATCAATGTTAAAACAAAGTCCGACATGTGGAAAAAAACAAATAAGCGCTAGACAGACATTCACTTTAAATATAAAAGTTAATAAGTTTGAAAATAGCGAGTCGAAGAGATCGTGGAACGTGTGACTTATAAATAATGTTGCAGAACTGAAGAGAGCGTTAGCTGCGGGCTCTAGTTGGCGCGAGGCGACGCTCTAACGTCTACCTGAGTTATACAAGTGTTTGGTGTGTGTGTGTGTATAGAGTCCCCCTCCCCCCTCACATGTTAGAAAACTGTCCGTCCTTGTCCAGCATGAGTATGTTGGGATTCTCCTTCTCGAAGTGCGTCGGCTTGCGCGCGCGCTGCACGTCCGTCCACTCGCCCTCCCCCTCCCCCGCGCCCTCCCCCCCCTCCCCCCACTCGCCCACGCGCGCCCCGTACGCAGCCTCCTCCTTCTTAGCGAGGATCTTCTCCAGCTGGACACGGGAATAACGAACTGGTTAACGACTATACTTACCTACCTACATGTACACATTAGTTATTAATGCGTTCAGCTCGGTGAGAGGTAAGTATAGGTCAGTTACATATACGAGTAGAGCAAGGTTCCTAATAATGAACGGAGGGTTTCAAGAGAGATGGATCTGGAGACAGTAATCGTTCGGGCCGCTACAATAGAACAGTGTGCAGGTGGTGGGTTGCGGCGCCATCTTCCATGCGTTTCTTGCTTTATCAAACGGTAACGGTTACAGACATCGACGCCATCTCAGGAAATGTCGTTCTGTATATTGACTGCATCAGGTGGACTGTCCACTACTGACATACAAACCCCCATAAACCCCCTCGGTTTACCATTATCCCAACGCTTCGCACCCGCGGGATGATATGAAGGGGATGACATTCTCGCTTGGCACAACACGGGTATTTTTTCTCAAGTACCATCTCAAAATTGAAAGAGAAATATTACGCTCGAGTAAGATATATTGTTGAATAGGATCAGGGAACCTTACAGTCTGCGTGTTTAGTAACAATATAAGAAGAAGGTTGATGATTAAAAACTGCATTACACACGAGTGCAGGACCGCGGCGCTGTCTCTTACCTGCAGGACCACCCGCCACCTACATCATATACAATGCGATTAAAATAACAATAGGACGGGCTCTCGGCTAACTTCACTCATATTCACTCTAATAAGTATGATCAGCAGAACAAACTTAAAAATAGAGCAGTGCCATATATACGTAGTTTTAAATGAGTGACCCGAAATTGTTAATTTTAATTAATTTATATTTTTAAGGTTGACAGCACAGACGCCATCTTGGTTTGATGAAAACGCGGACGAGAGGGTCTTATTTCTCCGACAGTGTACTACTACGCGACACGTTTTCGAGTGTTTATTGATCTTCTCGTTTAATTTGTTCTTGTTGATTGTTTAATATGTTTTTGCTGATTGTTATATTTGTTTTTGTTACCCGTTACGATGATAACGATGAGTCTGACTCAGTTGGCCATCAGGACATGCGGCATCGAAAAGCTAAGCGATTCAAATTAAGATACCTAAGTAGAAAATATTGCTAACAAATAAAATCAGTTCAAATTATTTCTCTGTTTGCTGTACCTACAGTCACCTACAACTTCGTTTACCTATAGTAATTAAACAACTTTAAACGGTTTAAATCGCGTATATTTATCGTGGTCACGGGGTGACTGGTGGTCGGTGGTGACCACGATCACTGCAAAGTGTTTGAAACGTCGGGACAAAAATAATGATAAATATACGCGATTTAAACCGTTTAAAGTTGTTTAATTACTACGTGTAATAATCGCGAAAACCTAAGACAACATTTCGTTTACCTACCTATGACTACTTGTTTTTTTACACGACTGCCCACATAAATGTGTGCAAAGTTTTCAGGTTTCATGTATGTATATATTTTTGTGAGTTTCTTTATTTCACCATAACTTATAAACGGCTTAACCGATTTTAGTGTATGAGATATCGTTAGATTTATCTTGATAGCTCAAGTGACACTATGTACATAAAAAATAAAAATGAAACTGGTGGATTTTAGACGCCATATAGTGAGAAAAACAATTTAGTTTTTCTTCCAAAGCCATCTTGTTGGGTATCAAAATGATTGGCTTTAAAAAACGATTCCATAAATAAATTAACTGGCAGTTTTAATTCAACGGAACGATAAAACACTAAACTAACGAAAATCAATTACTTGCAGTCGGGTTCTTTTTATTTTCTTTATTAATTTATACATGTTTTATAATTTATTTTTTTGCACACTGTACCAAGTTCTAGTTTTGACGTCACAACATGGCGCTAGGCCGATCCTATTCTTATTTTAATCGCATTGTATTTTTATGTGTTCTTCAAATGATATTGCTGATTAGGGGAAAATATTAATTTTGAATTGGCAACCCTTAAAATGTCTATAACCCGGCCGAATTAAATAGGTCACGAGCGTCGAACAACTCTCTTGTCGAGTTGCGTAGTTGCGTTCATTAGCGAGATAAAATGGACTGGGTGTCGTAACTTGAGTAGATGTAACTACTGTTTACATAAATAATAGCTTCTGGAGATGGTACAGCAAACGGATCGAGCAACAAACCTAATAGTTAACGACGCGTTCGTGGAGGCTACATTACACACAGTCGAACATACGTTCTGACAACGAGACCCGCAGGAGGCACGCAGCACCGATATTTGACACGAAGCGCTTCTAATCCAGCTTCATAGCGTGTATTGTTGAAGTATGGAACACCGTACCAGCGCAGCCTCTCTATTTCCCGATATATATATGTCACCGTTTTATCGTACTATCCGTTAGTTTATAATAAATCTAGTAAGATTATAAACTGTCGATAGATTGTGAATGGAAACTAAAATTTACAATCTAACGTTTAAATTTTCGTAATATTAAACCTTCCATGTCCAGCCGTCAAATTGTAAATATGTGGATCAACAACAATTACCATAGATCTACGAAAGTATTACAGTGGCCATAAGCAAAATACGTAGGTACAGGTTTTTAATGTATTATTTTTTGGCTTATGTTTAACATACCACCAGATATAGACCGTACCGTAGAGTAACATATAACAGACAAAAATAGTAAATTATTACCAAAATTAAACTACAAAGTTTTAACATCACGCTATCCTATTTAAACAAAATGACTCAAAATAAATCATTGTTAACCCAAAAGTAGTAAATGATCAACAGTAGTATACGAAATTAAATTCTTGTGGCGCTCGCGCGTTGTTGTAGTCACAAGTAACCTAACGCTCCTCCTCGCTTCGCTCGTCGTCGCACCTAAATATGACTTTGCCCTCGACTAAATGATATTTAACCCCTCGCTAAAATATAGTGATCATTTACTACATTTGGTGTCCGATTAAAATTTTTGGTAAAAGAACTAAGGGTATCAAAGCATTTCATGGTGGTAATTATTTTAAATCCCTTAGTTTTTTTAATTTACAAACTCGAAATGAATATTTTATTTTTGTCTGACTATTATTTTTGTTCGTAACTCTACGAAATGAACTCATGGCACCTATGACGGCGACCAATCAGAGGACGGTTCACAATTTCGCGGGCGATTATAGATCGTTAGATTATAAACTGCTAGCTAGACATGGTCAGTTTATAATCTGACGAAAATGTAAGCGTTAGATTGTAAATTTTAATGTTCGTTCACAATAAATCGACAGTTTATAATCTCATTAGATTTTTTATAAACTAACGTATCGTACAATTATTCGGTGACATATATAATCTGAAAGTGTCCAAGTGCAGGGCGAATAGGTACCTGCTAGGCAAGCGCGATCCGTCGACCGCGACTTCACTTACCATCAGGTGAGAGTGCGGTCAAACGTTAGATAATCATTATTAAATAAAAAAGCTTGTAGCGAGGTCGTGGTCGTGCACCTGTTACCTCTGTGTCCTTGTGCGCGAACTTGTCGAACATGTTCCTGTAGAGCTGCTTCTCGCGGTCACGCTGCGCACCCAGCGATGCCCGACACGCAGCCGCCTGCGTGCCCGCCGCCTGACCCGCACACAACCACATTATAACTATTGCCATTTAACAAACACACCAACAATATTCTATTCTGATAAGCTGGTGATCGATTCAAGCGATGTCGTTGACGTGCGCTGGATATTGAGACACAGTAGGAGAGCCCCAGCCGCACCGAGCTGCCCGGTGGGCTAACGTGAACGCGACCGAGGAGACCACGCCTCCACGCACTCGTCATAAAAATAATTACGTATTGCGACAACAGCCGCGCATTCAGAACTAAAGTTGAATAGCGAGTGAGACCCATATTGCTGGAGTTGACCTTAGAGAACGCGTTGCGGCCCCTTCTGCGGCTAAGTTGTAAGCCGACATAGTTGTAATATTGGGTGTGGCGTCAGTGTCCCTAGGTGCGGTAATACTTGTATTGTTGTATTTGTGTGCAACAAAGAGTAAAGTGGCGCGATCTATATTTACGTAGAGATAGTTCGTGTAGTAGCGCACGCCCCTACACGCTCCTCGACGCGCGGGAGTATGTACGTGTGTGCGTGCCGCGGTGTGTAGTACACGCCGCGGCACGCACACACTGGTGTCGGGCACGTCGCGTCTACATTGTAGTCAGCACACCGTTGCTTGGGGACTACACCACACACATTGGACGCGTGCATTTATACAGTTAAAGGATGTCTACTGTAGTTCCTACTCCGTCCGCGGCACTACTGCAGGCCCCCGAGGTTTAGCTAAGTAGCGCTGCATGTATGACGCTGCTATCTTCCGACAAAATGCATTAGTGAATGAAATGAAATATCTATTTGAAATGAAATGAAATAATGAAATGAAAATTAAATTAAATCAAATGAAAATGAAATTATATGAAATGAAATGAAAATGAAATATCTATTTCTATTTATTGCCACACCAATAACATATATATACAGAATCAGATTAAAATGTATAATGAGGTGATTCGTAAATAATGCGGGCAAAAGGGTTACACTCAGCATAAGCCCCGTGACATTTTCATGCACTCGCGACGCTGTTTGTCAGGGCACCTCTATGCTCGGGCTGGTGTTCGCAGAGATAGGTATAGCAAATGAGGATGAATATGAGCGATCACACTACGTAGAGTTTCTTAATAAATACAATAATTACAAAACAGCTACACATAAGTAGTTGAACAAAACTATACTAATAAAAATATTTATTAAATAAGCGTGAGATTTTTTATTTTTTTTATGCCTGATAGGTTAGCCTTTGACCACTATCTCACCTGATGGTAAGTGATGATGTGGTCGAAGATGTTGTTCAGGCTAACCTAGAAGTACTGGCTCTCAAGGACAGCTGCCGGAACACACCGTTAGGTGCTTGGCGACAGATTTTCTACTTGAGGGTGGTAGCTAGCCAGGCGGGCATTCGCAAAATGCCCTACCACCATGCTATAACGACTGCCATCCTAAGACGACAACCGGGACCGACGGCTTAACGTGCCCTCCGAAGCACGGAAACGCTCAGTAGTAATGTCACTAGCGGTCACCCATCCAACTCATGACCGCGCGCGACGTTGCTTAACTTTGCTGATCGGTTGAGAACAGCTAAGTAAACTTCGCTACGAGCGCTTCAAAAGTGAGTGTCTGTGAATGTTGTGATGTGTGTGTGGCAGTGCGTGTGAGTGAATGTGTATTGTGTATGAGTAAATGTGTATGCGTGTAGTTGTGGGTGACAAATTTGGTGATTTAAGTTCGTGTTTTAAAGTTTGCTAAAAATTGTTTTTTTGCCGGACCAGTAGAATAGCTTTAATATTTTTTTGAATATTTTTGGAATATTTTTTTGTCTCAGAGGCGGAGGAAGGTTGTTCCACATTTTTGACGCTCTGTATTTAAAGCAACCTTTAAATCGCACAGAAGTGTGTTTTGGTATCCACAAACAATTGGTGTGTTTAGAGCGAGTGTTTAATGTGTGAATGTCCTTGGTCCATGTAAATTTTTCAAAAAGATATTCGGGCTTTTGGCTCCAAATAACTTTCTGAGTCAGGCAAGCTAGGTGAAGTTCTCGTCTAGTCTTCATATTCAGTATATTGTGTTTGACTAGAAAAGGAGTCACGTGCGGTCGCGTTCTCTATGTTAAAAAGTGCAAAATAATTCAAGAAATTGTATTTTATACGCTTATATTATATAATTGATAAATTAGCGTTCAAATTCAGGCTAATCTAAAATTACTGGCTCTCTAAGATAGCACATACCTTTATGTGCTTGGCGACAGATTTTCTACTTAAAGTGGTAGTCTGGCGACCATTCGCAAAATGGCCTACCACCACGCAAAATAATTATCAAATGAGTAGTTATGTGTGTAGGTAATTGACAATTTTTTTATGTTTTATATTATATTTATTAATCAATTTATTTAAAAAAATATAAACAAGTGAAGTACATAACTTAGTAAGTTAATGAATATGAGTAATCGTGAGTGTTGTGGTGTGCAGCCACATGTAGTATAACTACGTTGTATCGTACTCAACGCAACAGTAACTAACTCTCGCACTGCTCCCGTCTACCAACGCAACGCAACGCAACGCAACGCCAAACTCGACTGTTGTCACTTTGTGCAATAATAATGTCACTCAGGAAACTTGCCACATTTATATAAACTGTCACGTCTATTGTATCGTGCCCATAAACTTTTGTACATATCCACAAGTAGTATTGTAAGCGTACACGGGGTGTGAGGGGGCACACCAGTCCCGGGAAAAATAAAATATAAAAAACCCTATTGGTTCTTTCAATTATAACTGACAAATTTATAAAAATTAGGAAATTCAATACCTTTAACCATATTTGTTGGTACTGTGACCACAAATTTCACAATTTTACTGTGATTTTTTCACTAACGTGGTCCTTAATAAACGTACTAAGGAATTGCAGTCACAAATCAAGCATAAAATATTGCTAGGTTAAGTTAAAATTTGCATATTTTCTTTGAGTTGTAATTGAAAAAATAATATCCCCGAACTTTGACTCTTCATAAAAAAAAAAACTATAGGACTACCCTCGGCAAGTTACTTCAAAAGATTGCCCATTTAGTTAAGATTTTGGAATAGTGCAGCAGTCAGCACTAGCTACTTTTCTACCTACAGCAGCTATTAGAATATTTTTTCTAAATATCACCATATGCAAAATCAAATGCTTGTTTGCGCTAAAAATCGGATAAATGAATTGAACAATGCAGCGGCCGCCATAGGTCACCCAGCGATAAAGAGATGTGATAGAGCGAGATAGCTACGATCCTATGCTACATGTGTAAGCGAGATAGATAGTGTAGGCGACACTAGTGCGTTATCGCCATTTTTTTTTACAAAACAACTTGTTTAAGAAAGTGTCAAATCTAAGTGTAAGTAACTTATATTTAGCAATAAGTTTTAAAAATGAAACAAAACATTTCCGTCCTGATATAATTTAATACATGTTCGAATTGTTTTCCACCTTCACGAATGCAGGCTCTGCACCTTTTCAAGAACGATCTTTTAATTACCCTTAAATAAATAGCCGAATTTATTTCCTCCGCTGCTTCTGTGATCTTCTGGCGCAGTTCGGCAACATTTTCAATGGTCTTGAAATAAACTTTTTCTTTTATGCAGCCCCAGTAAAAAAAGTCAATTGGGTTTAGATCTGGGGAACGAGCCGGCCATGTAATTGGACCACGGCGCCCAATCCACCTTCCGCGGTATTCACTATCTAAGTACTCCCGCGCATAATGCGGTGGGCAACCGTCTTGCTGGAACCACATGTCCCCGTAAATGTTTAATGGGACATCTTCGAGAAGGTCTGGTAAATGGTTTTGGAGAAAATCCTAATAGTTGTCTCCGTTCAATATTTCGGGAAGCTCGAATGGTCCAATTATTTTTCCGTTTAAAATTCCGGTCCACATATTGATTTTAAGTTGGTATTGTGACCGGTTTCACGCATCAAATGTGGGTTTTCCACATGCCACTCGTGTAGGTTGTGTAAGTTTAAATAGCCATCTTTTTTAAAAGTGGAGTCATCAGTCCACAACACGTTGTTCAGAAATTCCGGGTCCTCGCTATGTTTCGCTAACATTGCTCTACAAAATTACATTCTTGGAGTGTAGTCGCGAGAGAGCAGGCTTTGTACACGTTGCACATGGTAGGGATGATGAACATGTAGCATAGGATCGCAGCTATCTCGCTCTATCACATCTCTTTATCGCTGGGTGACCTATGGCGGCCGCTGCATTGGTCAATTCATTTCTTCGATTTTAGCGCAAACAAACATTTGATTTTGCATGTACAGAAAAAATATTCTAATATTGATCTTGATTCTGGTATTGATTTTCCTAATTTTTATAAATTAGTCAGTTATAATTGAAATAACCAATAGGGTTTTTTATTTTTTATTTTGCCCGGGACTGGTCCCCCCCCCCATCACACCCCGTGTACGCTTGACGTTGAGTTCTGAGACACCCTGTGTATATAACGTTAAACCTCATATTTAGAATAGAGTTGGATTAGTTAAAGTTCGCACTAGAAGAGCCTAGTGGAGACATACGAGTAGAACAGTGAGGTAGGAGGCACATACCTTGTTGTTGGGTTCCTTCTGGAGCACCCTCTGGAAGTCGTTGAGCGCGAGTTGGGGCTCCTTGAGGCCGAGCAGCGCCTGCCCGCGCCGGAACAGCCCCTTCACGTTGTCTGCGTCCGCCTGCAGCGCCTGCACACACCGCCACACTTGTACCGCCTCTAAACACCACTAGCCTACCAGATCCTCACACCGGTGCCTCCACTTCTGACATAACTATCACCGTTAACGTTTTAAACGTTCATTTTTAGCAACACAAGTGTCGATAATGTGTGTGTAGCGAACTAGGAGTATGTGTAGGAAAAAACGTTACCTTTAATACTAAACTATGAAAATTCGAGCTAGAGGCACACTCTGGACACTCGACTCATTCCCTATACAAAAGCCGCGTTACAACTACCTCCTACACAGACCCTACACAAATATTGTTTTTGTATACGCGTAATTGTGTACGTGAAGTCTAAGGTTGTCATGGTATGAATAATTATTGTACTTACCTACCTAACAATCTTTTAATACTAGGTTAACCTGAACAACATCTTCGACCACGTCATCACTTACCATGAGGTGAGATAGTGGTCAAAGGCTAACCTATCAGACATTAAAAAAAAGACTTATTTGTCGTATTAGATTTCGTTAGTTATGCGTACCTGCAGAAACATTTACAAGCACAACAATCCAACTCCATGTACGACGTAGGAATATGCAACACACAACCGAGTAGGTACCATTACTTCACATTTCACTCCATTACTTACCTATACAATAATAGATATTGCACGTTCACATTTTATACAAGTAATGATACGTACTATGCGATTAAAATATGAATAGGAAGGGCTCTCGGCTAACTTCACTCATATAAGTACGATCAGCAGAACAAACGTTAGTTTTAAATAAGTGACGCGAAATTATGAATTTTAATAAATTCATAGTTTGAAGGTTGACAGCACAGACGCCATCTTGGTTTGATGACATCGCGTCAGGGTCTTATTTCTCCTTCAGTGTGCCTACTACGCGACATGTTTCCGAGTGCTTGTTGATCTTCTCGTTATTTGTTTTTGTTGATTGTTATATTTGTTTGTGTTACCCGTTACGATGAGTCTGACTCTGTGGGCCATCAGGACATGAGCACAATCGAAGAGCTAAGCGATTCAAATTAAGATACCGAGTTCAAAATATTGCTAACAAATAAAATCAGTTCAAATTATTTTTGTGTTTGCTGTACAGTCACCTACAACTTCGTTTACATACCTATGATTAGTTTTGCACATTTATTTACGTATATGTAGTTTTAATCACATATTGGAAACACGTATACATTTATGCTTAAACGATTTGATTTCAGGAGGCGGTTGTTACATCCTATGAAATATATACGAAACCTAATAAAGAGCTTTTGTGTCGGGGGCTAAATATGTTCAAAACTGACTTTACAAATATATAAAATGCTCAAACTGAGCGCCAGGTGCAGGTGTGCCCTAGGCACCGGCGGGCTCGGGTCCCCTGTGTTGCACTAGTGTGTACTGTACTGTACCTTGTCGGCGTGCAGACGCGCCTCGTGGTAGTGCGGGGGGGGGGCCTTCAGGTAGACGAGCGCCAGGTGCAGGTGTGCCCTAGGCACCGGCGGACTCGGGTCCCCTGTGTTGCAGTAGTGCGTACTGTACTGTACCTTGTCGGCGTGCAGACGCGCCTCGTGGTAGTGCGGGGGGGGGGCCTTCAGGTAGACGAGCGCCAGGTGCAGGTGTGCCCTAGGCACCGGCGGGCTCGGGTCCCCTGTGTTGCACTAGTGTGTACTGTACTGTACCTTGTCGGCGTGCAGACGCGCCTCGTGGTAGTGCGGGGGGGGGGCCTTCAGGTAGACGAGCGCCAGGTGCAGGTGTGCCCTAGGCACCGGCGGGCTCGGGTCCCCTGTGTTGCACTAGTGCGTACTGTACTGTACCTTGTCGGCGTGCAGACGCGCCTCGTGGTAGTGCGGGGGGGGGGCCTTCAGGTAGACGAGCGCCAGGTGCAGGTGTGCCCTAGGCACCGGCGGGCTCGGGTCCCCTGTGTTGCACTAGTGTGTACTGTACTGTACCTTGTCGGCGTGCAGACGCGCCTCGTGGTAGTGCGGGGGGGAGCCCTTCAGGTAGACGAGCGCCAGGTGCAGGTGTGCCCTAGGCACCGGCGGGCTCGGGTCCCCTGTGTTGCACTAGTGTGTACTGTACTGTACCTTGTCGGCGTGCAGACGCGCCTCGTGGTAGTGCGGGGGGGAGCCCTTCAGGTAGACGAGCGCCAGGTGCAGGTGTGCCCTAGGCACCGGCGGGCTCGGGTCCCCTGTGTTGCACTAGTGTGTACTGTACTGTACCTTGTCGGCGTGCAGACGCGCCTCGTGGTAGTGCGGGGGGGGAGCCCTTCAGGTAGACGAGCGCCAGGTGCAGGTGTGCCCTAGGCACCGGCGGGCTCGGGTCCCCTGTGTTGCACTAGTGTGTACTGTACTGTACCTTGTCGGCGTGCAGACGCGCCTCGTGGTAGTGCGGGGGGGGAGCCCTTCAGGTAGACGAGCGCCAGGTGCAGGTGTGCCCTAGGCACCGGCGGGCTCGGGTCCCCTGTGTTGCACTAGTGTGTACTGTACTGTACCTTGTCGGCGTGCAGACGCGCCTCGTGGTAGTGCGGGGGGGAGCCCTTCAGGTAGACGAGCGCCAGGTGCAGGTGTGCCCTAGGCACCGGCGGGCTCGGGTCCCCTGTGTTGCACTAGTGTGTACTGTACTGTACCTTGTCGGCGTGCAGACGCGCCTCGTGGTAGTGCGGGGGGGAGCCCTTCAGGTAGACGAGCGCCAGGTGCAGGTGTGCCCTAGGCACCGGCGGGCTCGGGTCCCCTGTGTTGCACTAGTGTGTACTGTACTGTACCTTGTCGGCGTGCAGACGCGCCTCGTGGTAGTGCGGGGGGGAGCCCTTCAGGTAGACGAGCGCCAGGTGCAGGTGTGCCCTAGGCACCGGCGGGCTCGGGTCCCCTGTGTTGCACTAGTGCGTACTGTACTGTACCTTGTCGGCGTGCAGACGCGCCTCGTGGTAGTGCGGGGGGGAGCCCTTCAGGTAGACGAGCGCCAGGTGCAGGTGTGCCCTAGGCACCGGCGGGCTCGGGTCCCCTGTGTTGCACTAGTGTGTACTGTACTGTACCTTGTCGGCGTGCAGACGCGCCTCGTGGTAGTGCGGGGGGGAGCCCTTCAGGTAGACGAGCGCCAGGTGCAGGTGTGCCCTAGGCACCGGCGGGCTCGGGTCCCCTGTGTTGCACTAGTGTGTACTGTACTGTACCTTGTCGGCGTGCAGACGCGCCTCGTGGTAGTGCGGGGGGGAGCCCTTCAGGTAGACGAGCGCCAGGTGCAGGTGTGCCCTAGGCACCGGCGGGCTCGGGTCCCCTGTGTTGCACTAGTGTGTACTGTACTGTACCTTGTCGGCGTGCAGACGCGCCTCGTGGTAGTGCGGGGGGGAGCCCTTCAGGTAGACGAGCGCCAGGTGCAGGTGTGCCCTAGGCACCGGCGGGCTCGGGTCCCCTGTGTTGCACTAGTGCGTACTGTACTGTACCTTGTCGGCGTGCAGACGCGCCTCGTGGTAGTGCGGGGGGGAGCCCTTCAGGTAGACGAGCGCCAGGTGCAGGTGTGCCCTAGGCACCGGCGGGCTCGGGTCCCCTGTGTTGCACTAGTGTGTACTGTACTGTACCTTGTCGGCGTGCAGACGCGCCTCGTGGTAGTGCGGGGGGGAGCCCTTCAGGTAGACGAGCGCGAGGTTGAGGTGCGCTGACGTCACGAGCGCGCGCGCCGCCGCCGCCTCCTCCGCCGACTCCTCGCTCATCTCTGCAACGCACGGGACGCATCTCTGTACTACTACTACTATACACGCTCCCTACACTACACTCGACTTACCACCGATACATCACAGCGTATGGCAACTTTATCTTATTCAGAAATTGTTTCGTATCGATTACGCAACGATTATGAAGAACCGATTTGGCAGTGAAGTAAAGGCAGTTAGTAAACCATCTTCACGAAGAGGAATATAAAACGACGTGGCACATAATTATTATGGGGAACAATTTGATGAGCCGAAATGAGGCATCCTGTTGATGACAACTTGAGAATTTTCTAACTGTTAATTAGTTGTATGTTAGGATTCCGTGAGCTCATGTATTCACTGTATAGTATAGATAGCTAAACGTAGGAACTGCCTTTACGCCGAGCACCGTCTTCAAAAACGAATATAAACCTGAGTGTTTAATATTTTATAGGCTAAGCATATCGCGGCATGTTTCCGTAGCAACAACGTCCACATCTAGTATTCCTCACCCCAGAAGAAGTAGTCTGCTCTTCATACCTAATGGTGGGGGGAATCTTCCTCGCCACCATAACCAATACTCACACGAGCCAATGGAGAAACAAATCATAAAAAAATATTTGATTGACAAAATTATTAGCAAATTAAGGTATTAATATGTTTTATGAAGTAAGTTTCAGGTAAATATAAATATTGTATGACACGTTTAGTATAAAGCACAATTTTATTTCATAAATCAAGTCAAAATGTTTATTGCAAATACAGGTAATTACAAACTGTTCATCTCAATAATATTTCAGCTATATTCGGCCATGAGGCATGCAAACAAATATATATAAATAGTAGTTTGTGCAACTGTCATATAATAGAGGGTATTATAACATGAGTGCAGTTTTTTTAAGATTACACGAGTGTTTTAATACCTAATTATATGCAGTTGCATACACTACTTTATTTAATGAGATTAAATAAAGTAGTGTATGCAACTGCATATAATGCAAACACTACTTTATTTAATCTCATAGCTATAGATATATACATTAAATAAAATTTTTATCCAACAAAATATTACTCATATTCGTATGTACGTAATAGCGCCAAAATGGAAAAAGTCTGTTATTGGTCTATGGCTCGGAATCAGCGCTCACCACAGATAATGTGTACTTAAATTGAATTGAAACCTCCTTGGTCGAGACACATTGTACTTTAATAATTAAAAGATTGTTTTATAGCATTGTTTTGTTAGGAGAATAATGCTTCATTTAAACTTTTTAATTTTCTTAAAGAAGTATGTAAATAAAATATGCCAATAAAAGTCTGTATTTCATTTCATAATTAGAATCAGTGTAAACTCCATGTAACGTCACTCTATTTAACGACAAACTCCCTTAAGCGTCGAAATCAATTGGCTTTGGTTGGTTTTGCTTGTCTTTCATACAATGTTTCACTCTACATAGCATTACACCCACTCTCAATAACGACAACAATTGAGTAATAAAAAGTACCTTTTAAGTTGCTAAAATTAGTAAAAACTGCGCAGCTGTGTACGAACGATCTATTGTCGCTTTATTATCCTAGCCAGCAATAAACTCGACTGTCGGCATCATGCATACCGAACTTTCTAAGAAATTCGTTCTTTTGTTTACAAATTGGGATTGCTTGTACGTGTAGACTGTTGTTGACCATAACTCATAAGTAGGAGTTATGGATTATCTATACCTTATCATATTCTTAGTTGCTCACAAACTTTCAAACTGTAAACATGGCTAATAAAAGAAAATCACTGTGTATAGACGAAAAAGTTTTATTGATACGCGCAATAGAAACGGGAGAGAAGATAAGTGATGTTGGCAAACGCTTTATAACCAAGATGCCTCAATATTGCTAGATATGAATAAAATAAGTAAAAAAATACAACAAAATTACTGGTGCAGCAAAAGACGTCAGACAAAAATAACAGACTATACGCAATAGCGTTCAAATAACATTCTTTTTTATGCGCATAACTACTAACAATAGTCGGAAATAAACTTTTTCTTTTTCTAATTCTGATTTTTCTTCTCTCCATTTAACGACAACTCTCTATAACGCCATAAAATGCACAGTCCCTTCAGTGTCGCTATATAGAGTTTAGACTGTATTACCGAATGAGATTATATAAAATATTATATTATAGCAAAACTGACACCACCGACTAAGGCTAGCAACCACTCTTCCATATCCGTCAAATGGATTTCTTCCTCCACTGCACCACCACCAGTTCTCCGCTTAGCTTGGTGAAGTTTACTGAATTTTAAGAGCCACTCCAAGTGATTTAAAAAATTTCCACTCTCTTGCTGGATCTTCGTTTTCAACAGATTCATCGACACGGCGGCGAAATGCGTCCCTACACACCTTATTGCATTGATTTCGAGATAAAACATATTTTTCCTTATTGCGATCTGTAGGACGACATTTATATTTGGCTTTGACAACCAATTTTTTTGCGCATAAGTGATTATATGTCGTTAGTCAACCAAGCAAGGAGCTGGAAGATGGTTCATTGTAACAGATCTGACAGGGGTGTGTGATTGGCAGCAATACAAGTGTGATTTGGTAGCAATACAAATGAAACCTTCGCGTGTTATTCTCAATAAACCAATATAGGTACAGAGGGTTCGCTGTATTAGAATTATCTAAGAGTCATACTCGTGTGTACGGTTTCGACTATTCCATAATAAAGCCATTTTATGGCAACGAGTTGAATTATGCTACACTGACACTGATAGTCTAATTTATGATAAATAAACGGTCAAGCGCGTGTCGGGCCACGCGCAATGTAGGGTTCCGTAATAGCCCGTTATCATAATATAGAATAATTCTGTTGTTCTTTTTCTTTTTATCTCTCTACCTTTAACTTTCTAAGCATTTTTTTTTTTAATTGTGATTGCTTGCACGTGTAGACTGTTGTTGACCGTGACTATTAAGTAGGAATCATGGACTATCTATACGTTTCTTAGTTGCTCACAAAATTTTTTCTTCTCTCCATTTAACGACACCTCTCTATAACGCCATAAAATGCACAGTCCCTTGAATTTACACTGTATATGTATATATATCTATATATAGTGTAAACTAAATAACGACACTGAAGGGACTGCATATATATATATAGACGCCGAGGATGAGGTCTAAAACGTACCTTATACCGAAGCTAATCGATCAACTCTCTACACTCATATCTGTTATGACTTATGATATAGGTCATACAGAAGCATAATATCTAATTGTTGCCTCCTAGAGTTTAATTGCAATAATTTATATTTGTTTAGCAGCTCTTCATAATGGTTTAATATTATGCAATATTTTTTTTTTTTATATTATACACACACACAAGTGACGAACTGCACTGCGCCCATCACCTTGAGACATACCTGTTAAGTCTCATTTTGCCTGTTATTTCACTGGCTCTCAAGGACTGCTGCCGGAACACACCGTTAGGTGCTTGGCGACAGATTTTCCACTTGAAGGTGGTCGCTAGCCAGGCGGGCATTCGCAAAATGCCCTTCCACCATGCGGTGAAGCTCAAGCCCTTGGCGGGATTCGAACCATGGACCTGCTGCGCGGCAGTTTATAGCCAATGCCACTGAGCTATCACTGCTTCAAAAGTTATACTACATTAGCTGTTTTGGAATTTTACTATATGTTCTATTTAAATAAAAACAATCGATGTACTTGTGTCTTCCCATTGCAAAGTAATCTCGTATGTTATTTTTATTTTCACAAGCAACATCATCAAATACTTAATTCAATTTGGCATCCTGCACACTTAGTACATCTTCATTTTTATGTTATTTTTGAAGTGAAACACCTGTCACTCATTTAAAAACTCTTTCTAAAAAACCGTACTTGGGTTGATGCAGGGTTTTTGAATAAACATAAACATTTTGAAATCTTAATCCATCCTCGTGTATAAGAAGACCAATTAGCAAATTAGTTTTTCGATATTTATAAACGGAAACAGCACCACGATCTCTTCTTGAACCGAGCGCGTTTTAAAATGGAACAGAGCTCAAATTTGAATGTTGATTAAAAGGTAAGTCATTTTTATTATTGGATATTGTACCGCACCGAGAGAGACGGAGGAACAGCAGGTGGGGTAGAATGCCCAATAATATCCTTATTACAATATGTTAGTATATTTGTTGAGCTTCATATATAAAATAGCGACAGTCCATACCCGCGCAGGGTACGCCCAAATGTAAAAACGGCTCAAGTTTATGCCTTTGTATACATTTCATATAAATACAATACGAAATATTTACAGTAAAAAAAATAATGTGTTTGTTATTTCAATATTTAGTATTCTATCCATACCTGATACCTCAAAAGCGCATATTATATACTAAGTATGTGTTTTACCCAATTTTATTTAATTAAAATGAAATCGGTTATAAATAATTGGAATACGGTTTTATCGATAACAAGCGTCAACAATAATGAAGTCAGAAATCACGGCAATAACGAGATTTGAAGGATTTGCATTATCTGCTATTTCCCCCGCGTCGCACGTCACTACAACTTTTGGAATTTCACTTCATAGAAAATAATAGATATGCTGAGTTCATAGGGCGTTCGTCCGAGTGTTTGTTTATATATGCAAGTAAGTTATGTAACGAATAAAAATAATGGAGTGTTTTCCGACTAAGATTCCCCTCACCAGCAGGTATGAAGAGCAGGGTACTTCTCATTGTGTGAGGCTTCAACACACTTGCCTCGATATACTTAACCTATAAAAACAATAATTACAATGAAGTTTTCTGTTGAAGACGGTGCTCGGCGTACCTCAGGGAAATGACATTTACTTCAAATAATGAATAACTGTGCACGGGTAATGTTATTTGTATAGATAATTAGTGTAGGTTCTTGCCGCCGAATCCAGCGTGGATAGCTATTTCTTCTATTGTAATATACTTCACTACAGATATGAACCTATATAATAAGGAAAGGAAATACCAGATGTTTCTTCACAAACGTTAATACAAAACAATTACATATGTCTCAAATTTGACACATCGCGTATGAAACACGCGCGTTTCAAATAAGAGTAGGGCTACAGCAACATTAAATAGTGATTAACTAATAATATTACCTTGAATATTCCTTAATTGTATATCAAGATTTTCTTTTAAAAGTTCAACATGGTTATTATTTGTTTTTCATGTAAAATAAAAATAGAAATGCAACTCACTCTCCAACAAGGACACGACTCGCTTGTACATTTTGATGGCCAGCAAGTTCTTGTTGGCCTTGTAGTAGTCGGTGCCCTTCTGCTTGAAGATGTGCGCCTGGTCGAGTTTCTCGTTGGGCTCCATGGCCCAGGGCTCCTTGGCGCGCTCGAAGCTGTCGAGCCGCACCGTGTACTGCAGCACGGCATCCGCCGGCACGCCCAGCCGCTTGTTCCCTTCGCTACGGAACCCGTACTTGGGCTGCAGCGTGAGCCGAGACCGCTCGCCCTTAAGGAACTTCTCCAGCGCCCGCTCCACCCCCTCGGGCACATCGTGGTCGCTGCCCTCCCCCAGGCTGAACGTCACGGTGCGGGAGTCGAACACTCTGCCCTCCCCCTCCTCCACCCCCTCCGCCGACCTCAGCACCCTGCCCTCCAGCTCCACTGCACATAACAACGTTCATGTAATACAATACAACGCAGCCCTGTTAATGAGACTCTTCTGTATGCCTGGCCGAGTGTGTATCACGGTAGCTCGGTAACGGTATAACTCATTATCCTCAAATTTTTATATTTTGTTCACAACGTTGACCCAAATGTGAATATTGGAGAAATCTAACTAAATTATTTGTTAGGGTAGCTCCAACACATGTGTAGGTAGCCGAAGCCGAGCCCATTTACCTAGTACAGTATGTATGGAAAACGTTTTTCGCGATTTCTGACATTTCTAGTGTTGGGTACTAGAAATCGCGAAAAACGTTTTCCATCACCTCAGTCGGTCCAGTAGAAACTTTAGATCCCTATAATATACTTACAGGATCGATTGGCATCAAAAAAAGTTTTTGTGTAAAATGAACATTTTCTTGCTGACTGTATTTTTTTTCCAAAATTTGTGAATGCAGTTCAGAACACCTTAAAAAATTATGGATAGTCTCTTAAAAACGTTTTATTGTAACTATAAGGTTAATAATAATAAATTAATATTTATTTTAATATTTATTATTATTATTATTAAAAACGTTTTATTGTAACTATAAGGTTAAGGTTACGGTACCTGCCCTTACTGTCCCGTCTCAAAAATGCACATATTTTTTTTTTTATTTAAATAATATCCTTTTTACTTCTTAAATGGATCGGTGGCCGTCTTGGTTATCAATTTTAGACCATTTTTAGGGGTCTATTCTAATCAGGATGTAGAATACATTTACGGTATATCATGCATCATGTCCTCTATTTAACCAACCAATACTGAAAACGACTACATTCACAATGTGGTGTTGAGGTGAGTGAAGTGAGATCTTAACCAAAATACAATTTCCCTTTACGTGGTGTTGGTGTAGGGAACTGTAAAGGAGCGTCGGAGCCCCAGTGGGCGTCGACAGAGTACCCACCGGTACATGCGAGTTGACAAAGCGCCGCTACACTACACTACACTAAACACTGCATAAAGGAAAGATAAACAATAAAACCTACACGTTCACCGACACGGGGGACACTCGATACTCTTCTATAGGAACACTGTGTGTCGTACTCGTATACCGTTAGATATTCCCTTTCATAGTTGGTTCGAGTGTCGACTACCACACCTTCATTGATTTCTAATTAGGTTGTGACGCATCAATCATCAAGTGTTCTTTATCAAATTATAGGAAAATGCTAACGCTGATTCTGGTAATTTTATTTAAGATGTAGGATGAAATGAAATTGTACTAACTCTTAACTAATCAGTTCCTAAAATGGTAAGTACCGGCACATTGTATAATTGTGTCATGTATATAAAATATATTGTTTATATATTACTATAAAAACCGTTATTATTCATTCAGTTTGGAATCTTCAGGGGGTTTCCGACGAGAGCGGTATCGGGTTTCGTACACAAAGGGCAGATCGTATCGTTTTCAGACTTTGGCAGACTACTACAAAGAGTAAAGGTCGGATCAAGCATTAGTGATGAGTTAACGGTAACTTTCGGCGTTCCTCAAGGTAGTATCCTCGGACCAACCCTTTTTGCAATCTACATAAATGATGTTCTCAACACTTATATCCCAAAAGCTGATATTATATGCTATGCAGACGACACTGTACTAATTTTCCGCGACTCGACATGGAATAAAGTTTTTCGTGCAGCAGAGTTCGGTCTTGGAAAGGTTGCAAATTGGCTGAACAAAAATTTGTTAACACTAAACACAAAAAAAACAAAAATTTTAACTTTTTACAAGTCTTTCCAGTCCAAGCCGGTTGACAAACAAAATTTATTTATTTATTTACAATTAAAACGGTTTACACCAATTACATTAATTATTATCAATTCTAATACACATATAAATTACACATTGAAATATAATAATGTCAGATAACACACACACACAACTAATAATTATACAGTGAAAATTAAATTATATTTAAATAGGATACATTAAAAACATTAAGAAAAATAATAATAATAAAAATATAAATAATAGCATGATTCATAAACACAATTTGACTAATTAAAATACCCACATACAATAGTAAAATTTAGATCATTCATCCCTCTCACAAAAATCTAAACATGCAGACAAGATACTTTGCCATCCATCAGCAAACAAATCACAGTTAGGCTTGGCTGCCAGGAGAGTGTTGAGCGCAAAGAGTGTACGCGGTATGGGCGAATTATGTCGAGCTACGGTTCGACAATCTGGAACGGCGAAAAATTGGTGTCTCCTGTTACGTCGGTACTTATCAGGCACAAAAAATAATATAAAATAATATAAAATATTACAATACATACATGTGGTCTCCAATTACATAGTTGTAATTGTGAAAGCATTGAACAGGTTAAGCATATAAAGTACCTAGGTGTAGAAGTGGATGAATGCCTCAACTTCAAGCAACATATAAAAATGTTATCAGGACGTGTTCGGAAAATAATATACATTATGAAAGCTCTACGACAATCATGTGATAAGCAAATATTGACAATGGTCTATACATCATTATGCCAATCTATATTATCTTACTGTAACCTAGCATGGGAAGGCGCATTTAAAACTGACTTAATAGGACTTGAACGGGCTCAGCGTGCAGTTTTGAAGACAATGTTAGGTAAACCTTACAGATTTTCAACCAACGCCTTATACAAGGAAGCGGAAGTTTTGAGTGTCAGACAGCTTTTCATATTGAAAGCGGTAGTTAATGTGCAAAAAAATCTTCGCAAACAATACGACTTTGCAGAACTTTCGAGAAAACGTGTGTTTAGGTTACCTGTTCCATTTGTTATTTCATGTTTCGCTAAACGTCATCCAAATTTCTTACTTCCACGTGTATTCAATAAGGTCTTAGGAAAAATTGACTTAAAAAATGAATCCACTTTAGGAACAAAACATTTAGTTAAAAAGTGGTTGCTGACTCAGTCATATGATGATTCTGAAGATGTTATTTATTTGTGAGCAAATTTTAATGATAACTCTTAACACACAGATACACTACATTACACATCTTTCTTCAAAATTACTCTTCACACACATACACACGCATGCCTTTTATTTGTTACTTAACTTATTTGTTACTTAACTAATACGCACAGTCAAATTAAAGATTAATAAACATACTCTACTTGTAGTAACGAAAACACCTCTTTCGTCTTATATTATATCGTTTATCTAACTGGTTTCCACGATACGGGCCAAGAGCCTAGTGTGGAGCCGCTATTCATATATCTAGATATTCTTAAATGAACATGTTAATTATATCTACTGCACTTCAAATAAGTTTGTATAATCTTGTTAAGGTAATAAACATATTTATTATTATTATTATTATTATTATTACTTTTTCTGCCCGTGCGTCACTAGCTCTAGGGTTTCTAGCTCAAAAACATAACAAATTACAAAACTGCCCGACCCCCTCAGAAAGACACGACGGGGTTGCATTTCTAGCTCGTCATCTCACGGGGATTTACCAATTTTTTCTATATTACTTGTCAGGAAAGCCGCCATAATAACACACATTATACTGTGAACATTTTAACCAGCTAAGAAAAATGGCGTAATTCGGTTCCAAGTTCCAACTAGAATGACCATTCTAGAATGGGCCGCCGAACTAAGCCATTTTTCTTAGCTGGTTGAAATGTTGACAGTTGAGTGGGGTTCCGGGTTAAGTAGAAAGAAGCAGCGTGTGTGTGTGTGTGTGTGTGTGTGTGTGTGTGTGTGTGTGTGTGTGTGTGTGTGTGTGTGTGTGCGTGGGTACAGACCGGTGACGAGCGCGGCGTCGTTGGGCGTGTCGTACCCGGCGCCGGGCTGCAGCGTCTGTCGCAGGATCGACTTGTTCTTGGTGGGGCTCAGGTCCTCCAACTCCCACTTCAACATCTCTATCTGCACCACAATATATATACATTACCTACAACAATTACTGCTCTCCACTCCACTCAGTTCATTCACATGACACATTTGTTTCTTTGTCGTGTGGTTGTGATCCTCTGCCTATAACAGATGCATTTGGTCACGTGACGTGACGAACCGCACTGCGCCCGTCACCCTGACACATACACTTGTTATATCTCATGTGCCATTTTCAGTTTCATAATTACTTCCTGGCTCTCAAAGAATACTGCCGGGACACCCTGTTAAGTGCTTGGCAACAGATTTTCTGCTTGGGGGGTGGTAACAGGTAGCCAGCCAGGCGAGCATTCACAAAATGCCTTTCCACCGCGCGCTGAAGCTCAAGCCAGAGCGTAGGTGGGGATCGAACCGTGGACCTACGGCACAGCAGTCCATAGCTATTCTTATTACCGCTCGACTATCACTACTTCAAATATTTTATACATATGTTTCTTCCTGCTTTTTTTGGTAGTGTAATAGTACCCAGCCGCGGTATCTGCTTCAGTGCACGATTCGTCACTTGACCATGGGCGTTATTCACTCATTAAAATTGTAACGCAAATGAACTTCATGTTGACATTTGAACTGCATTACCATTATAATGAGACAATAAGGCCCCACGTCTTCAATAATAGTAACTAAGATTATATTTAACGATTGGAAAGGCAATCGTTAAATAGGTAGCCAAGAATATCACGGCTATTATATATATGTCTGCTCTTAATAGTAGATTATTAACCAAGGGCTGTATAACATCAATTGCATACGAGGTTTTTGGCGCCTGAGCGAAGCGAAGGCGCTAATTAACCCGAGTATGCAATTGATGCTTACGCCCGAGATAAATACTCTGCTTTACATATCGATTGTGAGGTTAGTAAACAACAAGACAGCAGGTTTCAATGAACATTTATTAAGAAGAAAAAAATGTGTGTTTAATTAAAATTAACTTTTTAAAAATATTCTTCGTGCAGTATGAGTATGACAGTTCTTTTTTCAAATTCCAAAACCTATGCTGTAATGATAGTCATACACCCCGGCATTCAGGGGTGTAAGGGTGTACTTACAGAGCAAGAGATATGTAAATATAGTTTATTATTATGGGTCAACTCGACCGACGTCGATAACGTGTACGTGCTTCAAAAAGATGTCTACGTGCAATATTATGTACTAAGCCTTTTGAGTCATGTGAACCTTTTTTAAATTCACATCTTGCATTTACCGTGTATGTATATATACCAGGGGTGGCCAAACTTGTAAATCATGCGGTCTACATTATAATTTAAAATAACTCCCCGGGCAACCAGCAATGGATAAAAAATGCCAAACTGTTTGTTTATATTCTATACAATAATAGGTAACGAAGTTATTTACAAAGTTTTCATAGTAATAATATATGTACCTACTTCATTTATAATTTATATAATGCATTTTTAAACATATTGAACAACAGTACCCTAGGCTAGATTTTTGGCGCTGCACAGTTTCCACAAGTTTATAATGCTGCACTGTGTATGAACTAACTGCAATATGCAAGCAGGAAGACAAATGCTCGTCTGACTGATGTCTCGTTTAAATCGAATTCATAGTTGAAAATATTCATTCTCAAAGATCTAAAATCTGAGGATCTAAAAAAAATACCGTCAAAGATAAATAGTGTAAATTTTCAGAAGCATGGCATTTTATTTTTTGATGTATCAGTTCCATGTCTGTATTTTCAAATGTTCTTGCTTTCAATAAGAATTATGACCTAATTTTGCTGAATTTCTTCCTTCACCGAAACTGATTCAACAGGGATGAATTCACCTATTTTCAGCACCGATGAATCCAACAATTTTAATAGATTATATAACATGCCTTCGCATACAGGAAAACACCATATATAAAGAAAAAATAAGTGTAAATTGTTCTTGGTTGTAATTGAGTTGACATTAATTTGTTCCTGTTTATTGCAATGTTTCGATATGCCGCTTCTCACGGGCTACCGAAAATGCCTCCGCGGTCGACGTCTTGGCCACCCCTGATACGAACTTGCAATATTTGCCAAAACAAATCCACAATACTTTAGCAGGGCATTTGAATTGTACCCTACAAATAGCAGAAATCGAGACTGACTGGTCATTGATACACTAACTAAAACAGCGTTGCATCGTACACCATGCCACCACTTAGCGCGGGCATTGTGCATATAAACGTACAACGCCCGAACACTTCGCAAAATCTAAGCTCGTATAATTGTTTTTTATTAAATTTACACAAATATACAGAGTTCCAGGTTAATAGACCTATTCCTGCTAGGAGGTAGTAGTGGATGTTATTACCGATGAATTACAACATTATGTCCCGAATCAAATGTTGACCATTTCTGAGGAAAAAAATAATTCAGTTTTTTTTTTCAATTTATCGAGGTGCTAGGTTTAAAAAGGTTTTTTTAAAAACTGTTTGTTTTAATCAAACTTTTATTATTGTTTTATTTAGATGACATAATAAGCATTCCTTAACAACACAAACTAGAAATGTATGTCCACATTAGGAAATACCAGACGGATAGGTACATCAAAAATTTTAATAACTTTAATTAACTAGTTCAAAAAGAAAAATCATTTAATTAAGAAAATGCCAAAACATTTGGCATGCAGATACATCTACGTATTCTTAGCTTTCTAAAAAGGTATGTAAACTTGGGGTCGGTGCTAAGCTTTGAGAACAAAACGCATAACAAATAGTCCAGGTATCGAATTTCTCGGGAGTTCCCGCTTCAACCAATTCCTCAAACGATTGATGAACACGGAATTCCGTGTATACCCTATTTACATGTTATATATATGTTATAACTGGTGAACAGTGATAGAGATGAACAACACTATTCTGTAATGATAATAAGTCATGTACAGGATGTGGTCACTCTGTAAATGGGTGAGGTATATAGTCCCACGGTCTAGCTGTGGATAACCACAAGATAATATTTGATTACCGTGTCTACATTCATTTGGTTAACATAATAATATACTCACGTCAAGGCTTTATGCCACAACAAACAAAGCATTATAAGATGGGTTTGAAAAAAAAAATGCATCTGTTATAGGCAGAGGATACCGCTTAACATCAGGTGGGCCTCGCGCTTGTTCCATCACAATAACATCGTGAAAGCCGATCTTATTTATTATAATAATATATAACAATAATAAATTCATTTATTTCGGGCAACTAGACCCATATAAGGCATATATTAAAAATTAATAATAATAAATGTCAAAAAATTCGAAATAAAATAAAATCAAAATTTTATAATTACAATTAAATAAATTTAATTACATCAATCTACACAGAAAAATTATAAAAATAAAATAGAAAAATTAACACGAATACAAAATATTAATAGCGCCTGACAAACGGCCATGCCAGTATGGCGATCAAGTATTTATTTGTTAGTACCTAATAATAATAATATGGCCCAGTGGGGTGCCACGCTAAAATTGATCTTAACTTAAAAATGAGCTCACCTTCGCTTACAAACTCATGTCAAAGTCAAATCATTTATTCAATTTAGGCGTCTACGACGATTTTATGAAGGTCATATACAAATTTTAATATTGTAATATTGGACTGCCTCGTTTACCAAAAGAAAAGTATATATATAGTTGACGCGTACCAGCCATTGTGCTCAACCATTTCTGAAGGAAGAGGTCGACCCACGACGTCGCCGCTTGCCAACACGTTTTCGTGAGCATGACCGTTCCGAATGCCCGCGCCAATCCGCTTGCCAAAGGGGGAGAAAACTATAATTACACACTACATTTATCACATAACAATAAAAAAGGAAATTAAAACATCTTAGTCTAATTCGCTGACGTCCATTTTCACCAGGTCCTCTATCACCACGCTGTTGCGAACTCTGGTTCTCATCTGTAGATTATAATCGCGGATGTGTGCGCCTTGCAGCCGCCGCTCTCCGAACGAACCGTCCAATGGCATCATTTGTCAGCGCAGTAAGTAAAAGTCCCGGTGTGCCGTGACACTGCGGCGAGTGAATTAAGTAACTGACTACTGGTTAAGTTTAAAAAAATAATTTATTTAAACAAGCTGAGTGACAACATAGTCTTTACAAATAATAATTAATGGTATTTTTCTGTAATTCAGCATTTCCCTAACAGTGCCTCTTGTCCTACTTAGTTATTGCTGATCTCGTGGTGAGGTTTTGTTGACGAAGCTGATTTGGGTGTATTGGGGTTCCTTAACTAGTGCGCGTGTGGGACGCTCTCGTGCAGCTTCATCGTGAGTTTTATCCATTTCGGGTTTACCACGGCACAGTATGTTCCTATATGTCCGTTATATATTTTTTGAATATAGAAATATGTCTGGTACCTCCATGACTAAATACCAACATTCTCAGGAATTTTTTACTTTGGTTTGGGAGGGTCCTCTGAAAGGCGTTTAGATAAAATGTTAATAAGGCAGGTGACCAAGCGTATATCAAGGTACGCCACTTTAACGCCAAAGGGATACAAAATTCACATATGGTTAGCCATTCGCTGTGCAGTTCTAAGCTCATTGCATGTACTTTATAGCTACAATTTTCGTCTTGTTGTAGAAAAGATTCTACAATGTCTTTATCCTCAACTTTCGACCCAAAACCCGCTTTGCTAGACTGTGCATCTATCATAAATTGTTTGTGGAATTGAAGCCTCGAGTCAAGGTCGGAGGCACTTTTGTCTTTTGGGAGAGATGAGACTATATCGTCTTGAGATTTTAATAAGACGTGCGTTTTGGTAACTCTGAGGTGTTTATAGAGCAGGTTTCTTTAATTTCATCTCAAAATTAGTTTGATCCCTAAATAAATGTAGATGGGTCTGCCGAAAGTGCGAGCCCCAACCATGACTTCAATGTGCTTTTTAATGTTACTTATTGGTTGTTGGTCTACCATACTAAGCTCTTTTAGAAAGCTATTGACAACTGCGTCTAAAAATGGTGTGCGTCCTTTGTGATCTATCTTCCTACCAAGAAATTTAAATGGCACAGCTTCAGCAATTGTGGAAACACATTCTCCTCCTATCAAGAGTTCCGGGAGCGTAAGAGGTAAATTTGATATTCCGTCTACCCAGACACAGACAGTGGCATTTACTTGGTTTTGTTCTCAACATCAAATCTATCAAATTTAGTGTCAAAAATGACTTGTAAATATGCATTTACCAATAAAAGGACTTTGACTGAGTCGGCCTCCCTTGACAGGGATCGAAGGAAGTTTCCCCACATGTCGAATGTGTCCAGTGGGTGAGGCTTCGTCCAGCAGTGAACAATACTTTATAGCGATTTCAGCTTCCGTAAATGCCAACATGTACGTAATATTGTTATATCTATATAAGTAAAAATCAAAGACCTAATTCGCTGGCTGACAGACAACGCACAGCCTAAACCGCTGGTCGCAGAGACTTGAAATTTGGAGGTTGAATCCGGCTTGATGTGTAGGGGTGTACTAAATCAAATCAAACCGTTTATTTGTAAACATGTGTAAGAATACATACTTAATTAGCATGCATGATCTTATTATAAAGTAAGTTAGCACAAACATGTTTCGCCCTTTGAGGCATACAAATCTAGCATTTCAAATTACATAGATCACATTTAATACAGTCAAAACGCTTAATCAAATTAGAACTAAGAAAGAATGTATTGAAATTCAACCCCTAAGTGGGTAAAAATCGGTGAAAACTTGTGTATAAAGTCATATGTGTTTAAACTTACATTTCTGAAAAGTAGTGTTCGGATTGAGCATACAAAATAAAATCTTTTTTTTTCACAGGTATGATTAAGACGTGAAATTGGGGATGAAATGTTGTATGGAAAGGTCATCGCTTTTGAAGTGCTTTTAATATTTAAAATTGGTATCTGGATAGACTTTTTAAACCAAAAATATGCCACAATAATATTTTTGCTAGGGTTTTTTTTTATAGCTTATAGGCTAGCCTTTGACCACTATCTCACCTGATGGTAAGTGATGATGTGATCAAAGATGTTGTTCAGGAAGCCTAGAATTACTGGCTCTCAAGGGTGACGGAACAAGCCCGAGGCCCACCTGATGTTAAGCGGACTAACCTCTGCCCATGATATATAACAGATGCATTTCGTCATAAGTCCCGAATTGACTGCGCCCGTCACCTTGAGACATAGTTCTTAAGTCTCATGTGCCTCTAATTACACTGGCTCTTAAGGACTGCTTCCGGAACACAGCGTTAGGTGCTTGGCGACAGATTTTCTACTTGAGGGTGGTTGCTAGCCAGGCGGGCATTCGCAAAATAACCTTCCACCATGCGGAGAAGCTCAAGCCCGCGGCGGTATTCGAATCATGGACCTGCTGCGCGGCAGTCCATAGCTAATGCCACTGAGCCATCACTGCTTCTAAAAAGCTTATGATGTTTCACTGAAGCATGGCTTAGAGCAGATAAAATGTTATTTAATGGAAAGAATTTTAGTGTAGGAAGTGCGTTTAACAGATCATCTGCAGAAGGAGGAGGGTGTATTATTCTTGTAAAAAATAATTTAAAATTAAAAGAACGCCGTGACCTGGTCAGATATTCTGTCGAGCGTGTCTGTGAGGTTGCTTGTGTGGAGGTGGGCAGGCATCTCGTCTTGTGCGTATATCGACCACCAACAGATGAAGGTCGTGCTCAACATTTTACAGAATTTTTATCCACTTTGGAAAACATACTAAAGAAAATTTCAAATGCATAAAACCCATATTTGTTTGTGGTGATATTAATATAGAAATAATTCTGATCTTATTTCATTGTTTAAGTCATTCAATTTAAAATTTCTATTCTGTGAGCCCACTAGGATATCAGACACTTCAGCTACATGCATAGACAATATATACTCAAACTGTAAGACTAAATAAAAGTCAATAACGGAGGGTGTTAGATCTGATCATGAGGGCCTAGCGATAAAATTTGATGGAATCAGAGAAACAGAGAGGTATGAAATTGAACATAGACCATTAACAACTAGTAGACTGGAAATACTCAGTGCCAACATAGAAGCTAAGCTTGCCATTACAAGTTTTTCTTATAGTGACCCGAATGACATTTATAATAGCTTATTTTCTTTAGTAAACACTGAGTTTCAAAAAGTATAGTCAAAAATAAAGAAATAAATAGATGGAAAGTTGAAGTTCGGTGATAGGGCCACTACAGGTATCGAAAAAGTAGAGTTATTTATATAAATATATATAGTGACAATTCCGCCTAATTTTCCTGCTAAGCCGACGTGACGTCACAAACGCCACGCAGCCAAACCGGAAGAATTTTCGACGCGTTTCGCACTTAACTATTGATAAAAATCAAATCTCTGATTCAATACAAGTGGCGAAATTATTTGTTTTTTTTTTCAACCTTACCCCTAGAAGTCACTAAGCCATTGGATTCTTGTCCCAATGTAGCAGAAACTCTGTTAAAACATAATTTTCCCAGCAAATCACCGGACTTTTGTTTCAGACACACCATATAAAAACATTTTGTTCAATATTCACAATCAATATTCATGTCAATATTCGCAATGGCAACACTAACTTTCCCGCCTAAAACCCTTTTGACAGTTAATGCCAGTTATTCATTCAGTACTGTTCAAAATTAGTCGCCAAGCTGATCAGTGCAATTTTTTCGAAGATATCTCGTTATCTCTCGTTCTCGTTCCACTTAACCTCGCGAATCAAATTATACGTGGGTTACATTATCGCCATACTCGTAGCTGCGTGAGAATTGCAGTAACCCGATTCCTGGAGTTATCCCATTCCTGCAAGCCAATTACGCAGTATCATCGTCGCCTGAATGGGTAATGTAAGGATCTATAGTAAAAGGGCGCCCCAGTAACTATTTTACTTGCATCCCCGGTAAGGCGCCCAGGTTCCATATCGGTGAGTAAATTTTTTATTTTCGATCTATTGTTTAATCGTTATTCCCACTACTTCTAAGTATAATCTACAGTCCGCTTTAAAAACCGAACACATTTAAAAGTTTAAACATAAAGAGTACCGAAGTCTTGTGGGGTATGTCAGTTAAAGTGGTAGACTCTATAATTTGCATTATTGCACCATATTTAGAAACAATATTCAATCTTTGTGTCGATAGAGGAAGCCTCCCCGACTTAATGAAACAAAGTAAAATCACTCCAATTTTAAAGTCGGGGTCTACATCTGACCCTTGCAATTATAGACCTATTTCCATCTTACCTGTTCTGAGTAAAGTATTCGAAAAAAATATGCTCAAACAACTTCTATCCCATTTTAATGAGCATAATTTATTGAGTGAGAATCAGTTTGGTTTCACAAAAAGCAAATCCAAAAACGGATGCAGGTGTTCAATTGAAGTCGCATATACTGGAAGCCTGGGAGAGTTCACATGATGCTATTGGCGTATTTTGTGATATTTCCAAGGCATTCGACTGTGTAGAGCACTGCACTCTGATTCGTAAACTTTCATACTACGTGGAAAAGCTCTGAATCTTATAGAGTCATATCTGTCAGACAGGCTACAGAAGGTTGGAATAAATGGCAATACTTCTTCCGGGTCATTGGTAAAAATGGGAGTACCACAGGGATAAATTTTGGGTCCTTTTATGTTTCCAACATATATTAATGATCCGCCTTGCATGGTCAAAGATTTCTGCGATATTGTTTTATTCGCAGATGATACCTCTCTGATTTTTAAAGTAGATAGGAAATACAGTGAACTCACTCATGTAAATAATGTATTATCTATGATCTGAAATGGTTCGCCGCTAATAATCTTCTCCTAAATTCAAAAAAGGCGAAATGTTTAGTTTTCTTTACCAAATGTCCCTTATGTTGAACCAAACATTAGCTTGGCCTAGATAAACTCCCTATTGACAATGCTACAGTCTGTCTGGGAATCGAAATGGATTCAACTTTACAATGGTATCCACATACACATGAATGGAAGACTTAGTTTTGCTGCATATGCAGTTCTTAGGATAAGACAGTTAACAGACGTAGCTACTGCTCGCCTAGTTTATTTCGTGTACTTCCACAGTATTATGTCGTATGGTGTATTGCTGTGGGGAACTGCTGCTGAGATAGAAACAATCTTTATCCTACAAAAAAAGCGTGCAATTCGAGCCATATATGAAATACATCCTAGGGATTATCTGAGGGATCTTTTTAAAGAAATTGATATTTTAACTTTACTCGAGGCCGAACCTGAGCCTTATAAAGTTGCAGGCCATGGGCCGACGTGAAGTACCGCCTCGCCTTTCCAAGCTCACCAAGCTTTTTAGAGGCTAATTTAGCCTTATCTTCCAAGTGACAGCGAAATTGAACGACGCTCGATATGTCGACGCCAGGTACTCCGATGCTAGTTGAGGGGGCAAGGGGAGTGTCGTCAAAACGGAGGGATACGACAAAGGGGGATAATTTAGCGGTGAACGCACAAACTTGTGTCTTCTTGGGGTTAAATTGAACTAAGTTCAGTCGGCCCCACTTCGAAACATTAGACAACATGGTCTCGACTTCAGACACAAGTTTGTTCCGGCTCTCCACAACGTTTTCCCGAGAAATTTTAGCACGGCCGGTGTAAGATGCATCTCCGGTACTGTCATCCGCATAACAATGAATATCGCTGAGCTGCAGCATGTCATTGATGTGCAAGAGAAATAGAGTCGGAGATAGCACACAGCCTTGCGTAACGCCAGCGTTAATTGGCTTCAAGTCGGAGCATGCACAGTCGACAACGACCTTGATGCTTCGATTTGCCAAAAAACTGGAGATCCAGTTGCACAATTTCTCGGAAGGCCCATAGGAAGGAAGCTTCGAAAGACGCGCTTTATGCCACATCCGATCAAAGGCCTTCGCTATGTCCAAACTGGCCGCCAACGCCTCACCCTTGAAATCCACCACCTCCGCCCATCGATGCTTAAGGTATACTAAAGTATCACCAGCTGAGCGACCGCGACGAAAACCGTACTGGCGATCGCTGATCAGCTGGTGCTCCTCTAGATACTGCAAGAGCTGGTTGTTGATAATGGATTCCATTATCTTGGAGAACAAAGACGTTATAGCTATAGGGCGGTAGTTGGACGGATCTGAGCGGTCACGTTTTTTAGGGATCGGGTGCACCAAGGCCGTCTTCCATGTTTTTGGGACAACGCCTGATGTGTAGCAGAGCCGGAAAAGACGCGTTAGAACCGGAGTCAATTCTGGAGCACAAGTCCGCAGTTTCAGTTTTAGAGACAGGAAATGTTTCTTCAATAAGACAGACATAAACCTTAGTTTGATTTATACATTTTGACCAATGATTTGGTGTCAATTTTCAGTATAGATAATAGATATTACATCTTATATTATTAGGCATTAGTTTTGGTAAATCACTTGTAATTTAGATAGGTACGTAAAGTCCTCATATTGTATGTTAATTCTTAACTCAAGTATATCTTGCAGTTGTTACCGTGACCCAGAACCGGCTAAAGAATTCACTGAAACAATTGAATGAATGGTCTCCGGTCCGGCCTCGAGCGGTATAGGATCGGAGGTATAGCCAGGTATAGTACGCAATTTGAATTTGATTGTTAATTTTCACGGCGAATAACTTATTTCATATGTTATTATTATTACTGTTGGATGTCTTACAAAGCGACTAATGGAATAAAATTCGCCTAACGAACAGCATTATTATGTAATTTTCATATTACTGAACTGTGCATATTTAACGCTTTTTAAAGAAATTGATATTTTAACTTTACCAAGTCTGTATATATTTGAAAATATTATGTATGTTCGTAAAAAGTTGTGTGCGGTTTTATAATAAGGTTCCTAAACATATTACAACGCTCACAGAAGGGAAATTCAAGTTGCATGTGAAAAACATATTGATTAAAAAATCCTACTACACAGTTTCTGATTACATAAACGACAAAAATGCCTGGACAATTCCGCCTCCGCCAAGCTATTGCCTGTCACCTACATAATTTAAACAAATATTGTAATAACTCTATTATATATAATAGAGTTATATGTATGTAACACATTGTTAAAAGATGTTTAAAAGAATGGCCCCGAGTTTCTTGCCCGTTCTTCTCGCAGTGGCTCTATACAATTTATTTGCTGAACGTGGCAGTACAATGTAGAATATTTCAATACTAAAATTTGTAATTGATCTTCATAAGAGCGTCGTAGACGCCTAAATTGAATAAATGATTTTGACGTTGCCCTGATCACCAGAATAGTATTGATGATGATGATACCAAACGAGATCATTCCGTAAGTGACCTGCGTCAGACAGGCTATCGCGCAGTATCGTTAGAGAACATGCACTCTTAACGATACCACGTGATTGGGATAAGGGTAGTGTACAAAGGGAAACTTCTTATAATACAATTGGACAGTGTTTGATCTAGAATAATATCACGTTAGGAACAATCACCCATACCATACCATCGCTAACTATAAGTAGATAAGGATAGATTATATCCTCAACTTGTAAAAGCTTTCAAATAAATATAGGTAATTATATATCTTTTTCGTGTGCACTTATATATGTTTCGTCAGTTGAACGGATAAAAACATTTATTGCATAAACACCGTGTAGTTTATGTCCCAAAGTGTAATGGTTGTAAAATGCAACGAGTATTGAGGTAGCTGATTATTGCAGGGTCCTCGTCTGTTGAAGTAGGAAGGAGGCTGCCGTTAGGGTTAGGGTCAGGGGAGGTTACCTCGAACTGCAGCACGGCGTCGGGCGGGATCTTGGGCGGCGAGCCGGCCGCTCCGTACGCGTACTGGGGCGCGCACCTTAGCACGCACACCTCGCCCTTCTTCATCGTCGCCACGCCGATGTCCCATGCTTTGATCACCGACCCTACAATACAATGTACAAAAACATCTTCAGATCTTGTCATCTTTGCATCAACGCCACCTAACTGATAACTATGTAAAATCATAACAAAAGAGAGATTCCCGCTCTTAACTCAACTTTTCGTTATTTGTTTATTGCTGATAGGCTTTAGAACACTAAGTATATCACCTGATGGCAATAAATGATGCAGTCCAAGATATTGTTAAGGATAACTTAGAATTATTGGCTCTCAAGGACAGCTGCCAAAACAGAGTTAGGTGCTTTCACACACTCCCCTCTCTCTCACCCTTTAAAGAATTATCACACAACATGTTTTTTATTTATCAAATCAAATCAAATAATGTATTTGTTAGTAAACATGTGTATATACATACTAGATTAGCATGCAAGGTCTTATTATAAGATAGCACATACATGTTTAGCCCTTTGGGGCATACAAATCTAGAATTTAAAATTACGTAAATTAATTTAAAGACAATTGAAATAATATAATTCTAGGTACAAAATAATGATGTCAATTTACTTATATTGTTAACGACGCCACATAAAACCTTATGTATATATAGTTTAAGACATAGAATAGGTCATAGTCTTAATTAAAAACGAAATAAAGATGATACAACCACGTAGAATAAGTTAATAATAAGTAGAACATAAGCGCTTTATATGTATTGCTATATAACGTAAGATAATGCATGATTAGAGCAAAGTGGCAAGCTTCTCTTGACCAACGAACAGATTTACGACCATTTCAAAGACACAAACGAACTGCCCAAGCATGGGACTTCATATGAGGATCCGACAAACCAAAGGCCACATGATCCTCGTGTTGAGTTTAAATCGACTCACCTACTTTGGAGGAAATAACCAATCAATTGAAAAAGAAAACATCTAAATCAGCTCCAGGTCCTGATGGTATCCCATATGTAGTATATAAAAAGTGTCCATCGGTTCGTAAACATCTCTTGAATATCTTCGTTAAGATCTGGTCAAGCAAGCAAATACCAGTGGCATTTGGAAAAGCAATTTTTGTCCTCATTCCAAAAAAAGTTGAAGTAACTCATCCAAAAGATACTAGGCCGATCGCACTAACCAACACAATATCCAAAATATTTTTCTCAATTTTACAAACTAGAATGACACAATATATGACTAACAATAGGTATTTCAGGCCAAATCACCAGAAAGGGTTCTTGCCTGGAATTTCTGGATGCCTGGAACACAATACTCTACTAGCGGAAAGTTTAAAGGACGCCAGAACACATGAAAGGCAATTAACAGTTTGCTGGATAGACTTGGATAACGCGTTTGGTTCTGTGCAGCACGAACTGCTGTTGTTCGCAATGAAATGGTATAACATTCCACTTGTAGTCAGCGACATCATCGCATCATATTACTCTCAATTAAAATTTGTTATATCATCCAAAAAGGGACATACTAACCCTGCAATATAATGTGGGTTTGTTCCAAGGTTGCTGCTTGTCACCAAAAGCGTTTAATAAAAAAAGTGGGGCTATCGGTTTAAGATAAATAACAGATACACAGAATCCATCTTAGCTTTTGCTGACGACCTTGCAATACTGACACGTAACCCAAAACAGTGTCTTTATTTACCTCTTACGATCCGGGACTGTTGATAGGAGTAGAATGTGTTTCCACAATTGCTGAATCTGTGCCATTTAAATTTCTTGGTAGGAAGATAGATTACAAAGGACGAACACCATCTCTAGATACTGTTGTTGATAGCTTTCTTAAAGATCTTAGTATGGTAGACCAACAACCAATAAGCAACATTAAAAAAGCTTGGATATACGACAACTACTTAACATCACGTCTGACTTGGCCTTTTCTAGTATACGACATTACTAAAGCCCTTTTAACAAAACTGCATGCAAACGTCATCAGGACACTGAAGTCATGGTTGGGGCTCGCTATTTCGGCAGATCCATCTACTTTATTTAGGGATCAAAATAATTTTGGGATGAAATTAAAGAAACCATTGGAGCTCTATAAACACCTCAGAGTTACCAAAACGCACGTCTTACTAAAATCTCAAGACGATATAGTCGCATCTCTCCCAAAAGACAAAAGTGCCTCCGATCTTGATTCAAGGCTTCAATTCCATAAACGATTTATGATAGGTGCACAGTCCAGCAAAGCGGGTTTTGGGTCGAGTAAGAAAATTGAGGATAAAGACGTTGTAAAATCTTTTCTACAACAAGACGAAAATGATAGCTATAAAGTGCATGCAATGAGCTTGGAAATGCAAAGTGAGTGGCTAACCATAGATGAATTTTGTATCCCTCTGGCATTAAAGTGGCGCACCTTGATATACGATTGGTCACCTGCCTTATTAAATCAGATGACCCTCCCAGACCAAAGTAATTTAGTAAGATGGGGGAAAGCCACCGAAAAGTCTTGCGGTATTTGTCGGGAGGCCATAGGTACAGCACGGTACTTATTGGTAGGTTGCAAGGTGCTCCTTGATAGGGGTCATTATTCCCGTCGCCATGATAGAGTCCTCGAAATCATACGTGAAGCGGCGAGTCTCTCGGTAGCTAGAGCAAAAAAAGGTTTGACCACGAACAAACGACACGTTGCTTTTGTAAAAGAAGGGTCATCTACAAAAACTAAATCCAAGTCTTACTCCATCTTAGGCGCAGCTCCCGATTGGACTCTTTTGATGGACACGTATGAAAAACATTACAAAATCCCTGAGGATGTTGGTGTTTCGTCATCCAGACCAGATATATTTCTATACTCAAAGAATCTAAAACGCATAGTACTTATAGAACTTACTGTGCCGTGGGAAACAAACATACCTAAAGACCACACAATAAAAACTAACAAATATTATGACCTAACAAATGAATTAATAAAAAACGGTTATGTGGTTCATTTATATGCTGAAGAAGTCGGAGCAAGGGGTATACCAGCAAAATCCCTATACAACCTACTAAAAGACCTTGGCCTGTCAAGAACAACCGTAACTTCCATCCTAGAACGTGTATCCAAGGCGGCATTAGTATGGAATGCTAAGTAAATTCGTCTCAGTGTCATTTTTGGTAAAATGTCGCAAAGTGGAAAACCACCTAGTCGTCTTACATTTCTGAAAGTAGTAAGATAGGACCAAAGGTAGGTTGTAGAGAAAACCCAAGTGTATCCCGAACCGTAAGTCCCGGCGTTTTCGAGAAAAGTGCCGGGAAAGTCCTGTAATAATATTAATCGAATAATAGGTATTATTAGAAATAGCCTGAAAACGCTTAGAAACAATATAGGTAGTCTATATATACTTAGAATGAATATTTGTAAAGGTAAAATCACGAATTTTCTAGAAACACTAAAAATAGGCACATTCTGACCCCGCCCACAAGGCGTCGAGAAATTTCTATAAGAAATTTCATAGGATATTATGACCTAACATTAAGGTATTAGAGGCTAAAATTGTATGCACGTAGTCATAGAAAGATCTGGAAATCTTAGACAAGGAACCCCATTTCTATGAAAGAGACAAAGCAAGGAAAATTCTCGAACAGTGTAACAGAGACCGCATATGAGCGAGACATAGTTATAATAAGCGGCCATGATTGGTCAAACGCTCCTTTTGCCAGACAGAGTTTACATCTAAGCACCGAAATCACTTTGATATATATATTACGTGATTTTACCTCAGTCATAGTTCAGTTTTCTCTTAGCTCTCATAGAAGCAACATATAGTAAATAAGTCACAACAAGTGTATATAACGTGTGTATGTACCTATTGTATAAAGTGACAAGTATTAAAGGAAGCTCTTTTCAGTGACGAGAGTGCATACTTTTTCTATCCCGCCAGGCATATAGTGTCAAAACAGATACAGTCCACATTACGCAGGAATTTATTTCTGCCAGTCTACGTTCGCTATAATTTTGGTCCTTAACGAGCCGAATAGTTGCGTGTTAGGGGTGCCACCAGCAGACACACCCTCACCAGCACCAGGAAAAATAAAAAACAAATTAGATATGCATTCTAAAACTCCATATCAAAGACCTAAAGACAACCTTTATTTGTGTTAGAGATTTATAAAAAGCAGGTGTCATGAAAAATGTTAATAGGCATTCACTGCTATTCAATAATTATAATTTAGGTTTAGGAGAACTCCCCCCGAAGGGTTCCCGCCTTGTCGTGGCGGTGGGGCTTAGTAGCCGTGGCTTCGTCACCCACGGTGAAGCGAAGAGGAACCAGGGGCCGTGCTGGCTTGGGCAGTCAGCCGGCCCCAGAGGGGCCGCTCCACTGGGCTTTGCCTCTAAGTCCAGACTGGAGCGGCAACGGGTAGGCTGCGGTGCTGTATGGGCAGCACCGCATCTGAGGCGGGCTGTGGTGTTGTATGGGCGACACCACAGCTGACGGTGAGGGGCCACGGCGGGAGAGGAGTGCCGGTATCACGGTGCGCCGCTCTCCCTACCTTCCGTGGCCACGGCGGGGCCGCCACCGTTGGATGGCGGACGCGGAGGGGCCGCAGGGGAGGAGGAGTGTTGGTATAGCGAGGCGCCGCTCTCCCTATCCTCTGCGGCCGAAGTAGCGGGCGACGGGGCTACTCATCTGACCCGTCGCAGGGGGACCTTGGGCGTCGGAAGCGGGGTCGTCTGACGCCCATTTGCGGGCTTGGTCCCCGGGTGGTAGCGACGTGCCATGTGTTCTGGTGCGTCGTGAGGGGTAGCACCCCAGGAGGGGTCCGGCAACGGACAACCGTGGCGGGTTCGTGGTTGAGTGCTAAAGCGACCCTGCGATCCCGCCGAGAAGCGGTAGAGATGGAACACCGTGTGTTATTTAGTCGGTAGGGGCACTTGCTGCTGTGGGAGTAGTTGGTGTCGAGCCCGACATATCCCGGCCACCTTCCCCGGGGTGGACGGGAATGCGTAAATGCATTTTTCACACGTAAAAAAAAAAAAAAAAAAAAAAAAAAAAAAAAAAAAAAAAAAGGTTTAGGAGCACTTAATTAATATTGATTTATATTGTATCATACTTAGGGGGAAGGTATGTCATATGTTATTGAAGGTAGTTTTACTTTTCTACTTTATTATAAAATAATGCGGACTAAGGGTAGATTAAAATATACCATGACATACCCCACTCACTTGTAATGGCTACCTAGCTAAATATACGATCTGAAGTCAACATGAGTTTTAATTAATATCAAGACATTATAGGTATCATCCCTTAACTTTTTATACCTTCTCAAAGTTGCAGAAACCGCGCTACCTGAAATGAGCAATTTCGGGTCATTCTATTTTTTTGTTGCTAGTGTAATGATTTTGGAGGTCATGGCTATGCATTATGTGTTTTAAGAAAGATAACAGTGTGTACTTTAATTAAGTCAAAATGAAAATGTAAGGGGTGTGCGATTTCTGTGCTCTCGAGTGTATTATGACCTAACAAATGAATTAACCAAAAACGGTTATGTGGTTAATTTATATGCTGTAGAAGTTGGAGCAAGGGGTATACCAGCGAAATCCCTATATATAACCTACTAAAAGACCTTGGCCTAACAAGAACAACCGTAACTTCCATCCTAGAATGTGTATCTAAGGCGGCATTGGTAGCATCTTACCAAATTTGGTTAGGTAGGGGAGGAGGCTCGAGCGGTGAAGGGGAGCATTGATATAACATAAAGGGGCCTCTTAACCCTACTCCTGGGTTGCAAAATTAGCTTAAATCAGCTCCAGGCCCTGATGGTATCCCATATATAGTGTATAAAAAGTGTCCATCGGTTCGTAAACATCTCTTAAATATCTTCACTAAGATCTGGTCAAGCAAGTCAAAGTCAAAGTCAAAATCATTTATTCAATTTAGGCGTCTACGACGCTCTTATGAAGGTCAATTACAAATTTTAGTATTGAAATATTCTACATTGTACTGCCACGTTCAGCAAATAAATTGTATAGAGCCACTGCGAGAAGAACGGGCAAGAAACTCGGGGCCATTCTTTTAAACATCTTTTAACAATGTGTTACATACATACTATATAATAGAGTTATTACAATATTTGTTTAAATTATGTAGGTGACAGGCAATAGCTTGGCGGAGGCGGAATTGTCCAGGCATTTTTGTCGTTTATGTAATCAGAAACTGTGTAGTAGGATTTTTTAATCAATATGTTTTTCACATGCAACTTGAATTTCCCTTCTGTGAGCGTTGTAATATGTTTGGGAACTTTATTATAAAACCGCACACAATTACCTAAGAAGGACCTTTTATTTGTCTTTGCTAATCTAAAACCTGGCACCACTATTTTATCTTTATTCCTAGTATTGTAATCGTGATTGTCACTGTTTAATTTAAATTTACTCAAATTTTTACGAACATACATAATATTTTCAAATATATACAGACTTGGTAAAGTTAAAATATCAATTTCTTTAAAAAGATCCCTCACAGATTCCCTAGGACCCATTTTATATATGGCTCGAATTGCACGCTTTTGTATGATAAAGATTGTCTCTATCTCAGCAGCAGTTCCCCACAGCAATACGCCATACGACATAATACTGTGGAAGTACGCGAAATAAACTAGCCGAGCAGTAGCTACGTCTGTTAACTGTCTTATCCTAAGAACTGCATATGCAGCAGAACTAAGTCTTCCGGAGAGATCATGTATATGTGGATCCCATTGTAAAGTGGAATCCATTTTGATTCCCAGGAAGACTGTCGCTTTGTCAATAGGGAGTTTATCTGGGCCAAGCTTTATGTTTGGTTCAACATAAGGAACATTTGGTAAAGAAAACTTTAAACATTTCGTCTTTTTTGAATTTAGGAGAAGATTATTAGCGGCAAACCATTTACAAATCTTAGATAATACATTATTTACATGCGTCAGTTCACTGTCTTTCCTATCTACTTTAAAAGCAAGCAAATACCAGTGGCATTCGGAAAAGCAATTTTTGTCCTCATACCAAAAAATACGATGTTTTTTTTTATGCCTGATATGTTATCCTTTGACCACTATCTCTCCTGATGGCAAGGTAGTTGCTTGGCGACAGATTTTCTACTTGAGGGTGGTAGCTAACCAGGCGGGCATTCGCAAAATGCCCTACCACCATGCTATAATGACTGCCATCCTACGACAACCAGGACCGGCGACTTAACGTGCCCTCTGAAGCACAGAAACGCTCAGTAGTAATGTCACTAGCGGATACCCATCCAACTCATGACCGCGTGCGATGTTGCTTAACTTTGCTGATCGGTTGAGAACAGCTAAGTAAACTTCGCTACGAGCGCTTCAAAGTGTAATCTTCTTTCCTACACTAGGAAAGTCATTTTACAATTAGGTTGGTATTAATTTCAAAACATTATTGTATACTAGAAAATATGATACCAAACTACTTAATCTAACATTTTACAGGAAATTCATAATTGCAATATGTTGATGCAATCGCGCGTCGTATCGCATAGCGAGCGCACGCACTGCGATAATTATATTGTCGCCGCGTCAATCTTTTTATTCTACCTCCTTCAATGCAATAAAAATGGATGACGAAATTTCGGAATTTATAACTAGTGTTAGAAGTGATTCAAGTGATGAAATAGAGAGAAATTGTATGCAGTGTGAGCAACAAGTACTTGGGCGAGAAGAAATTTTGGAGATTATCGGCGTAGGCCGCGAAATCCGGCCGGCGAAGAGAAATCGAGGGAATAGCAGTGATCAAGTGGTTGAAGATGAAGGTTTCACTTTAGTTCAGAGAAAGGCGAAACGTGTTGCGAGAAATAACTCAAATACATATGAGAAAGCTGAGGAGATACAATTGTCGAAGCCAAACATTACAAACACTGTCGAAGTTTGTTTGACATCCAGAGAAATTTTACCTAAACAAATTGGACTTGCCAAACTATTGAAAGCAGAAAATATATTAAATGTTGCTCATATTAAGTACAAGAGTCCATATAAAATTCTCTTTAAATTCGAGAATAAGGAAGATGCAGATAAGTTACTGAACTGTAAAAAAATCGCTGAAAATGGATATCACTGTCACCTGACTAGTGAAGTCGACATGACATATGGAGTAGTCAAATACTTAGAACTAGAAGTAGAAGAGAAAGAACTGATGGAGTCATTTACTTGCGATTATAAGATAATATCAGTTAAAAGACTGAAGCGGTTGTCAGAAAAGGGTGAGTGGGTGGATAGCGAGACGGTACGGTTCTGCTTCAAAAGTTCAGTTTTGCCTGCATATGTTTATGGGTATGGATGCAGATTTAAGGTGGATCCCTATACCTTTCCAGTGACTCAGTGCTCGTCTTGCTGGAAGTATGGACATTTAGCAAGGGCTTGCCCATCTAAAAAGATGATGTGTCCAAAATGTGGGGAAGGTCACGCTAATTGTGATACAGAAAACTACAAATGTGTAAACTGTAGAGGTAATCACCTTTCCTTTGATAAGAAGTGCCCCTTATTTTTGAAAGAAAAAGAAGTGCGCTGTATTATGAGTCAACACAATTGTACTTACAAAGTTGCGTTGTCAAAATACTATGAAAGCAATAAAATCACACAAAGGTCCATATTGGCTGAAATAGAAAGTGATGGAGCTGAGTCAGAAACTGCTACACATCATATTAGAGTACAGAGACATATACATAGTCACCAGTCATATAAAGATGTAGTTGCAGAAGTACATCATCACAATATGAAGAAATTGCACTGTGAGGGAGAACGAAGCCAGCAGGACAGCGATGACGACATAATCAATACAAGAGAAGTTGGCAGAAACTGTGGAAATCTTCCTATACCTATTAACCCACAAAAATCGAAAATGAAACAAAAAAAAAAGAAGAAGAAATGTAAAGAAGATTCTCCTTATGAAACGGAAGAGCAAAACACTCAGGCATCGAGAAAGCCAGAGGAGTCAACTAACAACACAATGCCTTTTATTGAGGAACAAGATAAGTCACACAGACTAAAAGAGTTCTGGCAGAAGTCAAAAAGAATTATACTTAATTCTGAAAAAAGCATGGAAGAAAAATTTTCTCAATTTTTACAATTTTGCATCGAAGAGATTATGAAGCTGATATTTAAGTGTGTAAGCAGTGGGGGGTTGATGAAAAACTTAATTGATCTCCTTCACAATGGGTAGTACACCCATAAAGAATACCGCTATATGTATCGCGCAGTGGAACGCACACAGTTTGTATCTAAGGCGTCGTGAGTTTGAACTTCTTCTTAACCAAGAAAAAATCAGTATATTTTTAGTTAGTGAGACCTGGTTGGAACCCGGTATAAATTTAAGGATAAGTAATTACAACATTTTCAGAAGTGATAGGACAGACTCTTACGGAGGAGTGGCAATAGTAATCCATAAATCATTTAAAGTTTTAGTACATCCATTTAGTTCAACAAACCCAAATATTGAAATAGTATGTTTGAAAGTTTTAAACTGTAAATACTTAGAATATGTAGTATCACTTTATTGCACATCTCCAGTTAATACCTCACAAAGCGATTGGAATAATATATTTTCAAAATTTACACAAAGGTCAATAATAGGGGGGGACTTTAATGCACACCATGCAAGCTGGTCATATAAGACTAATACTCGGGGTTTACAGATACTTAACGCATCTCTAGATAGCAATTATGTATGCTTAAATAATGGTGAACCAACTAGAGTTAAACTAGTGAATGGCCACCTACAAGAGTCTTCTCCTGATGTGACATTTGTAACTTCAGATATAGCTGTGTTTTTTAAGTGGGGAGTTACGAATGAAACTCTAGGCAGCGATCATTTAGTAATAAAATTTTCAATTCATTATTGTGATACTCCTAGTTTTATACGTCGTCGCAATTATAAACGAGCTAATTGGTCGCTATATCGTAATATTCTAAGCGACAACTTAATAACTCCAGATTTCAAAGAGGATATACAAGCCATCTATGATCACTTTGTAGATCACATAAATAGTGCTGCAGATAAAAGTATTCCTTACACTAAAGGTTTCATAACCCCGAACCCAGCTTTTCAGCCTAAGTCCTACTGGAATCCAATCTTGTCAGAACTAATAGCTCAGCGTCGTCTAGCCCTTAAAAACCTACGGCGTAACCCAACCCCTGATAATTTAGATAAACTTGAATGTAAAATCAAAGAAGCAAAACGAGCCACAGCAGAATCCAGTTCCAAAGGATGGCATAACTTCTGCGGCGGGTTAAATGAAGCTACTAGTTCTAGAGAAATGTGGCGCAAGATGCGCTGGGTTAAAGGGATGACAGGAGGATCGGTCCAGGCTCCTGATGATGTCAGAAATGAACTTTTGACCTCATTGGCCCCTGACTTTGTAGAGTCACCTTTGCCTACACTTCACTCAGTTAATCCATTACTTGAAATCAACTTTACACTACAAGAGTTACATAGTTGCATAAAAAAGAAAGACACTGCACCAGGCGATGATAAAATAACTTACTCCATGATATATCATCTGCCAGATTATTATAAGCTTTTATTGATAAAAATTTATAATATGATTTACAAAGAAGCAATCATACCCACCCAATGGCGCAGGATAAAAATTATCCCCATACCAAAACCCAATACTAATACTAATTGTTTGGCAAAATTCAGGCCCATTTCATTGATCTCATGCATATGCAAAATTTTTCACTCAATGATTGCTAAACGACTGGAATGGTATGTTGAAAAAAATGGTATCCTTGCACCAACCGTCTCTGGTTTCCGACGAAGTAATCATGTTTAGATAGCCTAGTCAGATTGATTGCACAGATTCAAATAGGTTTTTCAAATGGCATCCCTACTCTAGCTTGTTTCCTAGATATTGAAAGTGCATACAATAATGTTGCTATAGAACCATTAATTTTTATACTTGATAAGTTAAAGGTGGGTTCTCGGTTGTGCAAATACTTATGGGCATACTTATCTGAACGACACTTAAAGATAGAGAAAGAGAACAATGGAAATTACTTTGAGAGATGGACTAATAAAGGTCTGGCCCAAGGGGATCCTATCTCCCCACTTCTATTTAATATTTTAACTTCTAATATATGTACTGCTTTTGAAAATGTAGAAATCCTACAATATGCTGACGATTTTGTCTTATATTCACAACACAGAAATTTTACAGTAACCTGTAATGATTTACAAAATGTGTTAAATTCTGTGGTAGATATGCTACAGGACTTAGGTTTAGACATTGCACCAGAGAAGACTAAATTTTGTATATTCAGCAGGGGTAAAAAAACTCATCAAGCCACACTTACTATTAATGACAAAGACATAATGTTGGTTAATTCAATCAGATATTTAGGAATGTGGCTTGATAAATCTTTGTTGTGGAATCGCCATATTAATGAGATACGTGAAAAAACAATGAAAAGTGTAAATATTTTGAAAATACTAGCAGGCTCGGATTGGGGTCTTCACCCTAAACACCTCCGAAATCTATATATTTCACTAATTCGCAGTAAAATAGATTATGGTAGTTTTTTATATGACAATGCAGCAATGGTACATTTAAGTAAGTTGGATAGAATACAGAATATATGTATGAGAGTTATAGGAGGTTTTATAAAAACCACTCCCATTCATGTGATGCAGAGTGAATTATCTATTACACCTCTGCACTTGAGGCGTCAATATCTGGCTACTAAATATTGTCTCAGAGCCTCATCATGGTCTGATAATTCGACCACTAAGTTGCTTAGAGAACTGACCAATCTATCTCAACTGAACTACTGGAACATGAAAAGGAAGCCCCTATTGGTATCTACATATATGCATACTCAGTCAGAATATTTATTAAGAAGTAAAATTTTGAAAATGTTCACATTGCCTATCTGGGTATCTAACATAAACACTGACTTCATTGTAACTGAGATTGATGAAATTGTAAATCCTAAAACTCAATATGATGCTAGAGTACTATTACACAATGTATTACACATGTTACACAATATGTATGCAGCTTTCCACAAAGTGTATACAGATGGCTCCAAAAGTAGCCAGGGCATTGGAGCAGCCTTTTTTGATCCAACTCAAAATGTAAAAAGTAGTTTTAAAATTACATCAGATGACCACTCTATTATGATGGTTGAACTATTCGCAATCTCAGAGGCCTTATCTTATATTGAAACCACGCGGTATAATAATATTGTCATTCTCACAGATAGTAAAAGCGCTTTACAGCATTTAGCTCGCTGTGCCTCTGGTATCATAGGTGCATCGATAGCTTATGCTATTTTAGAGAAAATTCTCAACCTAAATGCTAATTACAGGTCTCTGAGATTGCAATGGATTCCCTCGCATATTGGTATCCGTGGTAATGAGGAGGTGGATAAGTTGGCTAGGGAGTCAGTCACTATGGGGTCGGAAGTATTCCTAATCCCAGAGTACACAGATATGCTTCCTAAACACAAGAAACAAATTCATAAAAACTGGAATAACTATTTTTGCAACATATCACAAGACAAAGGTATCTGGTATAGAACTCTGCAAAGTGAACCTCCTCAATTGCCATGGTTCCTTATGACAAACCTAAGCAGAAAAATGATTGTGATGGCCTGTAGACTTCGCTCTGGGCACATTCCATTAAACAAATTTAAACATCTGATGAGAATAGTTGATTCACCTTACTGCGACATGTGTGGTGTTGTAGAAGACGTATACCACTTGTTGATGGAGTGTCCCCGGGGTGAGCCTATACGATGTAAGTTAAGAGGCCTTGGCCTCAATTATTTTGATGTTGGATTAGTCCAGAGTGTACTGGCAGTACCGTCATCTGACACTGCCAGAACACTATTTAGGTTATGTTTTAAAATTTTAAATTGCTGATGTCGATTAAATGATTGTTCTAATGGGGCTGGCATGGCTGCGTCCAATGCGGCTAAAAGCTCCAAAAATTAAATAAGAATAAAAAAAAAAAAAAAAAAAATATGTTGATGAAGGGTTCACTCCGCACTTTAGGTACAAAGCTACAAGTACATCGGCGGCTGTGACAAGTCGCGTTTATTCGAGGGTTGTAACGCACTGCCTGGAACCCACGTCATCTCACTCTAACACGCCGTGTTTCTGTAGTCTGTTTACGTACATACCTAGTTTCACAGAATACGAATATTTCAACCTAACTACTAGGCTTTTAGTAGTTAGGTTGAAATAAGGACAACAAGGTACTGCATTGCATTTGGTAGCATGAATAACAACAAAGATCCAAATCTCACGTTTTTCTCACTTCCTAAGCGCATCAAAAGGTAAGAAAGTGTACACATACTTATAGGTTTCTAATGTTAACTAATTTGTTACTATTGTGATAAGTGATGATGTGGTTGAAAATGTTGATCAGGCTACACCATTAAAGGAAACTGCCTCTCAAGTACAGCTGCTGAAACACCGTTAGGTGCTTGGGTACAGATTATAGGTAAGACCTTGGCCTACCAAGAACAACCGTAACTTCCATCCTAGAATGTGTATCTAAGGCAGCATTAGTAGGATCTTACCAAATTTAGGTAGGGAAGGAGGCTCGAGCCATGAAAGGGAGCATTGGTATATCATAAAGGGGCCCATTAATCCTACTACTGGGTTGCAAGTCCCAGGCTCCTCTAGCCTCTTCCTCTGCAACGCTATGGACCTGGCACCCGCACGGTGAATCCATGGAATTAGCGTTCAATTAGTAATTCATCTCATAAATATTTACAATCATACTATGGAATCAGGTACGTTATAGGTTATATTCCATAGAATAATATATATTTATTTATTTTATGTCTGTAACATATGCGGTTAGTATAAAAACATATTCAACATGGCCGTTTTGTTTGATCACTTCACTTAAACATCCTTTAATAATCTAAAAACTGCATGTGCATATTCACTAGATAACAATAAATTACAATTGTTATGAATTAGATACTAATATGTAAGAGTTAGGTTAATAGTTCGCTGGGTTCAGGGCAAACTAATTTTCATTTTATAAGTTTCCGAGAAGAATAGTTGCGTAGTCATCAGTTAATTCATGAACCTACCTTTTCCTAAGTTGAACTCGAAGGGCTCGTTTCTGTCCTTGCTGGAGTCGAATTTGGTTCCATCGAGCAGCGTGCCTGTATAGTGCACGGTGACTTGGCAGCCCGGCGTCGGTGTGTCGGAGCCTTCACCCTCACGGATAATCCTCTTCAGCACGCCGCGGTCGCCCGCCTTCGTGATGTCCACCCCTTCGTCGACGGTCATTATGCCCGGTCCCTACACTGTTCTTATTCTATACCCACACAAGTTGCCAAAGTTATAGATATTAAAATGTGTTGCTATTTATCTGAGCGGCGAGTTGAATATACAAACAAACTCAATAACAAAAATTTTAATTAACTTAGAATATCCCGCTACAACCAAAGTGCTGTGCACTGCAAAGATTACTTAGGGTATGTTCCATTAGTCGCTAAGAACGTAAATTTCGATAATTTTGATCACATTCTGCGTCTGTGGTTATGATCACGTGATCGTTTGTAACTGTCATCCCCGTTCCATTTTTTGATAAGATCGCTGAGAATGCCACTAAAATTTGCCACTTCTGTCACTTTTGACATTAGATGTAGCGTTTAAGGCGAAAATAGCGCCAAGACCCATTTGGAAAACTTTTTGGGAGTGTGATCGTTTTTAGCGTTTTTAGCGAATCTCACTCAAATGGTACGTACCCTTAGGGCCTGTTCCATTAGTCGCTAAGAACGTAAATTTCGATAATTTTGATCACATTCTGCGTCTGTGGTTGTGATCACGTGATCGTTTGTAACTGTCTTCCCCGTTCCATTTTTGGATAAGAACGCTAAGAATGCCACTAAAACTTGCAACTTCTGTCACTTTTGACATTAGATGTAGCGTTTAAGGCGAAAATAACGCCAAGACCCATGTGGAAAACTTTTTGGGAGTGTGATCGTTTTTAGCGTTTTTAGCGAATCTCACTCAAATGAAACGCACCCTATCTATCACATTCAGTGTTGCCAGCGGCATATGGACAAAAATAACATGATACAGCTCAAAATGTAACATTTTCACGTGCTATGTAACAACATCTCATTTTATCTAGAAAACGAAACTAGTACTATATTATGGCACTTTATTAGAATTGTTTTTCTAGGTTCTTGGGTCATGACTCTTCGAGCGCGCGATCGAGAAACTTGTCTTGTCACTGAATATATTTTTTTTCATGAAATTATTAAAAAAATAAATAACATAACTAGTATTTTCTTAAAATATTTGTTTTAACGGTTTTAATATTGGCTTTAGTAGCTATCATAGCAGAAATCGTTTCAGTGTTTAATCTGTTCCGATTTTCACACTTTATCAATTTCAGTTGACAGAAAATTCTTTCGACCGCATGCGTTCGGCAACACAAGTAAATTTGGAAACAATGGAGTACCGGTCAAATCATTCAATTTCATATTTTTTTCGCAATATTCCTCAACATTTGGTGACAAATTCAACTCCTTGTGGCCAAGAAAACAATGCTTTCTCCATTCATTTTGAAGTTCCACAACATCAGTATAATTTTAAACATTTACTAACTTTATTGACAGAAGTCGACAACGGTGAATACAAACCAAAAACTTTATTAAGATATTATGTAAAGATAAAAGAAATTCCATTGAACAGTTCAATAAAATTTAATGTTCAATGGAATTTTCACCAACTGAGGCTTCACGAACTTTGAAGTTGATTTCTCATGCATTTCCGTTTGCTATTATCATCATATTATATTCATTCTTCAAATGTGAGAATGCGAAAGAAAATCAAACACGGCGTGCGACGCGGACGCGGTGGCTAACGAAAATTTCCTTGGGTGCGTTCCGTTTCATGATATTTTTTTGTTTGCCAGGCAATATTATAATATTTTGTATAAATCCTAAAAGTTACGTAAAAGTAACATTATTGCAGGTTGTGTAACATGGAGGAAACATAAGTAAGTCAAAAGTAACATAAAATGTTACAAAAGTAACATTCTGGCAACGCTATTCACATTACTAGTGCACACGACACTGCTCAAAATAAACTTCACTTGACGCCATTTCGTTCTTTTCGATAATTTTGACCACATTTGTGTCTATGGTTCCACATTTAATATGAACCATAGACATAAAATGTGATCAAAATTAACGAAAATAACGAAGTTGGCGTCAAGTGCAATACGCCCATAGATATGTCTAAAGACAGATAGATAACAGACCTTCATGCGCCCAAACTTTAGTCACCGACATGTTTTTTTTCTTTTATATTTGAGACAATAACTGGCAAATGCTTTGATCGAATTAAAAGTTACGTACTATCCTTTCTAATTACTATCTTGATCAGTTGTACTACTAATAAAATATACTTGTAGTAAAAATATTATCAAATAATGATTCCAGTGATATTGATAATCTATATATGATGCTTAATCACAGTCTCACATTATACAACATTAGGTATAGTATTAAATTCACACCACAGATAAAATATACACATAGATAATTAAACCAATACTTATTTTCATCTTAAGAACCACAGAGTATTTCTAAAACTAAATTAGAATGTTACATTATACCAGTTGAAGTGAATATGAACAAATATTTCAATAAATAGTGAGCCAATTTTCAAATAATCTATCACAGTCATGGGAATGTCACTTATATATATATTGTTAACTTTAAAAAAATGTGGCGTACAAGAATCTGTAATTTTAGGTCACCGACAGATCCTAAACATTTCTTTTGTGCCTTGAACAGAGTTTCTCGTTTTATACAATATCCCCAAAAGATTATACCTTAACATAGAGTAGATTTGACTTAAGCATGATAAGAGGTAACTACAGTTGTTCGCTAATTACTTTTGACAACAAGTAAAAATCATATGAGTAATTATTAAGTTTTGCACGTACTGAATCGGCATGAACTTTTTCTTTCAAATCATAATCTACATAAAGAGCCAAGAACGTCGTTACAGAAATATCCTGAATGTTATTCCTTTCTAGGATAATTTTATCTAGATAACTTATTATAGGAGTATTTTTTTTCAAGATTTATAAAAAATAATAATAGATGTATCTATTCAACTATATTTTGTAAAATTAAATTTATCTCCGGTTCAGATTGCTTTTGTTTTTCACAGCGCAGCATTAGACGCCAATGCATTGCTTCGATTATCTTTTAGCATTGTTGGACGCTTAAACTTGAATTTCGTAGGGATATCGAAATGCTGCTAGATCTTTAGAGTTTTTAACAATAGAGATGATACCCAGAAGTCAAAAGCTCAATTACTTTTCACATTATCATCTTGATAATTGTCTGTCTTCACACTTTTCGGGTTGATTGGCAAATCCTCGACGTAAATTTCTTCTATTTATCTGCGGATATTTAAGATACGCATTGTCTACTGATTCTGTTTGGGTTATTTAGTAAACTCGAATTCGGGTAACAATAGCAGCAAGCTGCAATTTTAGTTGATGACTTTAAGCCCAAGAAGAGATATTTGCCCGTTTACCCGTCAATGAAACAAATTCTAGGCATGATAAGGTGTTCAAATCCTGATTTTAAACATACTTCAAATGTAATATACTATACAAGGTTTAGTTAGTTTTACTTCGTCACTAATTAGTGTACATTTACTACTGAGATCCATATAAAACTTAACAGCCTGACAATTCAAGCATAATTTTAGTATTTTTAATTTGATGATATCGGAGCTTCTATATAATAATGCTTTTAATTGGATCCAATCTCTGTCCTTTCTACATTACTAGATTTTTTATCACACTTAGCTGAATCAGAATGCACTCATAAACACTATCCACGCCTAACAAGAAAACAAGTCGCATCGGGACGCCTTTGCTTACAGTCTGTCGCACTCATGACTTGCTTTTGTTTATTATGGACTGTTATAGGACGGTGTGAACATTTAAGTAACACTTCGGTACTTCTTCGCGTTTGGAAAATATTTTCCGAAGGTAAGTAATAAAACTTCAGGTTCCCCCAATCATAGCCCTTGAGCATTCATCCCTACGTTACGGTCAAAGGAACCTTTTGTTAAACAATCTACTGCTTTTTTTTCGGTTATTTTACAATGTTTAATGAGACTTAATAGTATTCATTAATGTTATTCCTTTTTATGTCGAAGCATTATTGTATGAACATTTTCATTATTCTCTTCACACTAGAAAGCCACTCTCTCTACACTCTCTCCACACTTCTGCCACTCGCTCAAATAGAATTAAACACTAGTTAGGCCATCATACCAACGTCAAATGAGTTAGTGAATAATAAATAGTTTGTTTTGGAGATGAATGCAGTAGTAACATTCTATACTAACATCCGCAAGCCTTGGGAAGGAAATGTTTTACCTTCAATCGCTACGACTAATTATAGTAAACTGTAATCATTGTTTGCTTTTGACTAAGAATAAAGGATTTACGGTGATCTTCCAAACGTTTCAATCTTAGAACAAGAACACTTAGGCAGAGTTAAATAAAATACGCTGAATGAAATTAGGTTTCTTTTTGTTTATGTATTTACTCTCATCCTCACGATTTTCTATTTGGCAATGAGGTTGGACTTGAACATTAAATATTTTTATTGTGACGACGCGACGCTTCCTATAGCGTCTAAATCACGTTCTAGAACGACGTCATCCGACACTGGGTCAGCTGTGGCGTACTTGGTTCTATGGTACCACAGTTACTGTAGGGAAATATACACAGGTACAGGGAAATACTGTTAAAATTACTATGAAAGATAATTTCAGTTACGAACTAAGCCTTATTACATAATAAATACAATAATTCACAACAAAAGACAAACAGTATTACGTGAAATCTATCTTATATATTTTTTTTTTTTACTTGCAGTAACTTTGTTTTTTAATCATTCGACTAGGTACATATTAATAGGTATTCAAATTCATTTACCGAAATTCTATTATTTACACGAACTTTTAACTAAACGCGGGTCAAACTGTATGTTCATTTATAAGAGTAACTGGCATATAAATATTTCGCAAATAAAATATAAACTGTCGACGTTTATTTCTTCTGTAATATTTGGTTTATTTGCTGGCCTTAATTATTTCTGGCCTTGTCACTATCCGTTCAATGTATTTTCTTACATCATCACTACATACTTAGTATAAAACAAAGTCGCTTTCTCTGTCCCTATATCCCTATGTACCTAATGCTTAAATCTATTAAACTACGCAACGGGTTTTGATGCGGTTTGTTTGAATAGATAGAGTGATTCAAGAGGAAGGTTTATATGTATAATAACATCCATTAAATAGTGGTGAAATACTGTTTTTTTTTTTGAGGTTTCTAATGTGATGTCGTAAATAATTACATTTTTTCCGCTTACATTGCAAACGCAGGCTGAACCCTACGAGATGTATCAAAATAATGTATACTAAGTATTGTACACATTGAAAAGGTCTACAGAAAACTCAGCTATGGTATATGTCTATCTCTTATGGATATCCCACAATATAATATTTTTGTCATTTACTTTTTACGACAAATAATGGCTAATTTTCGAAGCGATTTTAACCAATACAGCATTAATCCTTATCTAATTAAATACCTTAAATACATTGTTGATTTAATAAAGATATATATTGCCCTCTAGAGTATATGATTTAAATGAATATTTTCGAAGATATTACAGATTTAAAAATTGCGGGACATAGCGTTTGCGGCGGTTCCGGCCGGCGAGTACCGGAGAAGATGTATTGATTCCCCGAATCTCTTTGATACCATCGGATTTAGCCTTCCAATTTAAACGTTTACAGTTTCCGGTAAAGACATCTTTTGCAATGAGCATTAATAAATCGCAGGGTCAAACCTTCAACGTTGCGGGTTTGGATTTGAGCGTTGACTGTTTTTCACATGGCCAACTGTATGTCGCTCTTTCAAGAGTAACCCCTAGAGAAAACATGTTTGTATTTTCTAATGACAAGAATGCTGTGAACGTTGTATATAAAGATATTCTGTAATATATTAATTGTTGTAAAAAGTAAATAAGTAAAAATTTAGTTTATGAATTTAGATATTCCAAAGATAGCAGGAAATCTTCATGGTTTAGGGAAAGAAAAATTGTTTTACTCTAAATTTAACGCGTGCGGGCCACGGGCAGTAATGAATAAATCAAAACTACTGGATCGATTTTAATCATTTTTTCAGTGAATGAAATAGGCTATATATTTTATACCCGTGCCAAGCCGGAGCTAGGACTCGCATAAATTTTACTGGCTAATTCTCCAACCAGTTTCGAACTTATTTAAAGATCTTGGTCTGGGAGTCACAATTTTTATCTTATTATGAGTAGATAAATGTTACGAAACTATGATTAATGTACATTCCAATATGGAACTAGCAGAGCAAAGTTGTAAAAGTATTGCTGAAAGGTTAAAGGAACGTTTCGACTCTAGCGTAAAGACCGACAAAACTTATAATGTGAGTGATGTGGTCTATATCAGTCAAAATCATAGGTGAGAAAGATTTCTTACGGAATGATCGACTAAGACGCCAAAGCAACACAGCAGTTAAAGAAATATTGATGTTGCCAAAGAAACCAATCATTTCTAGCCCGGTGAATGGGTGGATCAAAACGCTTATTTTGAACATGTTTAATTAAAGATGAAGTATGTAGGTAAATATAGCATATGTTATGACATGAAATCGATGGTTATATTTTAATATTTGGATTCTGGATGGGCAGACCTCCAGTGTTGTTTAAATAGTCTTTGACGACGAAGTGCTGCTTGATTCACTTTCGGTCGGACCGCCGTGACACGTCGTTTGCTGCAGCTTCATGTCATCCGCTACCAACCTGTACCTTAACAGATCATAAATAACACATTATTTATTCGAATGAGTTTACCATCTTTCCTGTGTACTTTATAAATCAATACGGTACCATCTGCGAATAAAACAATATCCCAAAAATGTTTCGAAGTCTTTTTGCCATCATGTCAACACAATATTGACTAAATAAGGCTCTGTAATAATGTAACGGATTAAAAGAGTTAGTTCTAAACATTAATCTAAATGCATAAAATTGCATACACGAAATAGTTTTATTACGCGCAGAACCCTGCTGAGGGATAGTCAAAAAATAACCATCTTCTGCTGTCACAAACATTAAAGGATACTGTATTGGATCATAGGACCGATGTACCTCAGAAACTCTTTTGTGCTGTCCGTCTCTACCGTGTAAAACTATATCCCTGGGACCTTTGTCTTCATCGACCAAGAGAACGGCTACCTCGTTTATAGTAGGAGCATTATATCTGCCTCTGTGTGCTGTCTGTGGAGTGCGATCTGAATGAATAATTAACTTTAAATTATCTGAAGTGTTGAGTTCTATGTTTTGTTTAAAACTTCGTATATACACGTTATGATTATTCAGAGCGGTCTATAATTCGCGAATTAAACCAATTTTTAAGGTTAGTGCGATGCTTGATCGCAACGATAACTGGTCTGTATCCGAAATAAAATATATTTGCAAGAACTGTGGGTTTTGCCCTGATGGTGGTAAAAGGCTACTAATGAGATGCTACACCTGTCCTTCAATTTTAAAAGTGGGCATAAAATTACCTTCCCTTATTTCTTTTGCGCCAAAAGAAGTCATTTGAAAAAGACTATTGTATTTACGTATATTTGTTCGGCTCGCCTCCCTATAGCGCCTGTATACTACGCCTTTCGGCCAGAAGTCGGGGACAAGGAACGCATCCTTATTCTTCGCTGGAATCCGGAGCACGTAAGAGGTAAATGTTTTCACCCGGCTGGATTCCAGCTGCTGTAACGCCACTTCAAATGGTACTCGACGTCTTTCACATCTCTCTTTGATCGCATCATTCCCGGATGTTGTTGGGTCCAAACGAGAGAGAGATATATATCGATGGTCGGCTCCACAGCATGAAGTACAGTCTTCTCTGCTGTAGGCGTAGCTGCGCCACGATGGTTGCGCGTCGGTCGAACTCTCGATTTCTTCTTCACGAGAGTGAACCCCTCATTATCGCTATTGGTGGCAGGTCTCACCGTACCCTCATTCTTTGTAAGTGGTATCGTACACTGTTTACGATGTGCCACTTGTGCGTATGATTTCTTCTGCTTTCCGGATATTGGTAGTACGTCGGAAGAAATCATAACTTGAGAGGGAGTCTCGATGATCGAGGTCGGTTGCGTGGTTCGGTCAATGCCCCGCGGTGTACCGGTGATATTTGATTCCGCAGGACTGCTGAGTCGCGCATTTTGTCGATTAGCATGTCGCACAGTCACATTTTGCATAGACTCCGTTGACGGCAGTTTTGCCTGCGTAGCGTTATTGCGCAAAGCTATGATTTCAGTTTGCAAACTAGAAACCACAGCATTCGATTTTTCCAATTGTTTCTTCAAATCGGTGACATCGGACTTCAATCACATGATATTTTTTTAAAGGCAGGTCATATCGACTGAATAAAAATCTACCGGAGGTAACAAATGGAGGTCCCTGGCGACTTAGGTCACCGAAATCTCATCAGAATCTGTTTCCTCGAAAACCCTGAAGATGTCTTGCAGGTATTTCTTGCCGTTTCCATCTTTTTGACGTGTTCCTAGCCGAGTCGACGTCTTAGCAGTGTCCGCTAAGACCTTCTTGGCTGCGAGGATGTCTGTCTCCTTGTAGCTAGACAGATATATCTGCTGCAAACTCAGCTCGTCCATGACGTCCAGCTTGTTCTGCACGAAGGCCAACAACCCGTTGACCACGATGATGTCCGAACGCGTAGATTGCGCCATCACGGTTTTGCAGTGTTCACGTAAACGGTACGCCGCGAAGATAGTAGGTCGGCATCGGAGAAGCGACTTCCCTTGTCGGCGGTAGGAACGCGACTATAAATGTTTAAAACGTAAAATATACATATTCGACTTTATTTAATATTGTTTTAGACTGAATTAATATACCTAACTTATTACAAAAAATATCATCGTAAAAACAGTCCTTTTTATAATCAACATAATTTTTATTGAAATTTTGTACCAAATATTATCCTATGACTATTTTTAATATAACAATTAATAATCAAATATTTATGATGAACTGTTACATTCACGTAAAAGTACCGCTAATTTAACATCAACAATTCTTACTAACATGTCAATAAAACCAGAATCACGATTAAATTTTACTGAAAATTAAAGCAACAGAAAAGTTAGATCTTCGATATAATCAACAATTAAACTAATTATAAAACATTCAAAGCTCAAAAGATTATGTAAGAAGACATTTACTTAATATCAAGATTAATTAAACACAACTTTAAACTGTATTGAAATAAAAGTAGTGACTGTGTTTTATTTTATCATAGTATTATACACATTGTTGCTGGACAAGGTCCAGAAAACAAATTAAATCTAAGGTCATGCAATTGAATGAAGATTGTACTTTATTACATACTAGAACCCGCCCCGGCTTCGCACGGGTATTTTGAAAATTTATTCTGTTGCCTGTGTTCATATCAGGGATAATGTTGAATTCTAATGATGAAATAATTTTTCAAATCGGTCCATTAGTTTCAGAGCCTATTCAATGCAATCAATATTTGTTTTCCTCCATATAATATTAGTTTAGATGTGATTCGCCGCTGAAAGCGGCGTTCAAGACTAGTTGCATTAATGGTTATTACATGTTATACAGTTCATCCAAATAATGTCCTCTCTTTCCGCCATTTTCATACAGTGTCATTTACTTTTGTATAACTGCCAATAATATATCATCATCTTTCAGATGAGATTCATTAGATTCGTTGTCTATCCCTTGTGATAGATGTAAAAAATAATATAATTATACTCTTTCAGAGGTTTCTCGATCATTTTATGAAAATATGTATGAGATAGAAAGAAGCATCGCGCGAGACTGAGCGGCGCGCTGTGGTCGGCGGACGATGTGTCAGTTTTTTTCCAAAACTACAGAATCAATACTACCACTATTTATGTAATATCATTTATGTACTCGCTATTGCACAAACACATTGACTGATTACAATTTTAAAATGTCGTCTTTTATTATATTACGTATTTTACTTAGAAGAAATATAATAAACGTTACGTAACTAGATTATGAACATATTTATTTATAATATAAATTGCTTGCTGCACTTACAGTGTTCACCAACGCGTTCAGCGAGCCAATAAATGGTTATTGAAGTCGGTCTATCAATTATGTAAAACCGTGAAAAGGACTGCCCATTTATTTACAACCATAACATTTAACAAGTTGTTTGTGTTATTCGTGTAATCTATAGCCGCCACATTGGTTTAAAAACCAATGTGACTTTGATATAAGTTTAATTTATAAAAATACTGTGTTTTGTCAAAATACCGAAACACCGGTATTGGTGATTCCAATACCGGTATTTGAAAGTACTTTAAATAAGTCGGTATTACCGGTTTATCGGTAATACCGAATACCGGTATCCATGCCTTACCGCACTAGAGGGACTGTCGTCACTCCACGACTAGCTGCCGCCGCAGCGCCTTCAACTCAATCATTTATTGCAATCATTAGGTACATACAAATGCGGTTTACATGAGTTATATAACCAGACCAAAATTAAGTGGAAAGTTACATAATGACCCTAATAGGGTATAGCAACGCGGAGCGAAGTGGGACGATCTATCCTATAATCGAGGCATCCTTAAATTTTTTAGGACTGAGGAATTTGTGAACTTTATCTATATTTTTGATTTGACCGGTAATATATTATATGTATTCGTATATATTATATTCGTGCCAATCCATGAGAAAGGCAATGCTTCGGATATTAAAAATTATCGCCCTATTTCCATACTGTCCACATTTTCAAAGGTTTTTGAGTCCTTAATATATCCAAGGCTTACTTGGCATACAAAAAATGTGATTTGTCTCCAACAACATGGATTTACTAGTTGTAAATCCACTGTTACTAATCTTCTCTCGTTTATTAATGACTATCACATACAGTTGACAACCGGATCCACGTCGATGCACTGTATACAGATTTCAGCAGCGCTTTCGACAAGGTGGACCATAAAATCTTAGTTAGAAAGCTACAAGCTTGCGATATCCATGATCCAATGTTAAGCTGGTTTCAGTCCTATCTCGAAAATAGAGTACAGCGTGTAGTTGTTAATGGTTTTGCTTCAACATCGTACATGGCCAGCTCCGGAGTGCCCCAAGGATCACACCTTGGACCGGTGCTCTTTCTCATATTTGTCAATGACATTGTCAATTATTTACACCACCGTAAAGCTTTGCTTTTTGTAGACGATCTTAAAATTTATAAATGCATAAGATCGGCTAATGATACGGCACTACTCCAGAAAGACCTAGATGCTGTTAACAATTGGTGTAAGGTCAACAATATGACATTAAATATGCATCCAAGTGTTACCACATAAAAATAACAAGGAACTAAAATATTATTCATTCAACGTATTCAAACGATAGAGTTCAATTAGAGGAAGTAAATTGCATTCGTGACCTTGGAGTGTTGGTTGACAGCAAACTCTCATTTGTCCAGTATGTAGACTGTGTTGTTGGCCAGGCCTCGAAAATGTTGGGTTTTATCAAACGAAATAGTAAAGATTTCAAGACATCTTTCTTCTATGCGTTGCCTATTTAATGCTCTAGTACAAAGCCACTTAGAATATGCATGATCTGTTTGGAATCCCATATACCAAAACCATATCAAAAGAATTGAAAGAGTTCAACATCAATTCACACGGTTCCTTGTCTACAAAGGTAGGAAAAGTAAAAAATCTCAATTACGATCAACGTCTATCCTGTTTTAAGATGGATCCACTTTTCACAGGTCATGGATATGATAAACTTCTTTAAAATTGTTAATGGATTTTTGTATTCTCCTGATTTATTGTCTGATATACTTATCTATAAAAGTGCCACGTCCTAATTTTAGATTAAAAACTCAGCAAATCTTTTCTCCAAGACAAAGTAATACAAATCTAGGGCATTTTTCACCGATCGACCGTATGATGAGAACTTATAATGATTTATTCCAGATTAATACAAGCCTAGATATATTTGCTCTCAGATGATCTCGTTACAAAAATGAGTGTCACAAAGCTATTTCCAAATCTTTATATTTTTTATATTAATGGAATATAATTTTTTTTATATGTGGTATACATGTAGTATGTAGTATGTCACTTTAATTTTAGTTCAGTTTTTAGTTTATTTTTTCTTCTTTTTATGTTAAATATTATATAATGTAAAGAATTGAAAATAAGTATGTTAGTCGTCTATATTTATGTCTATATACATTGTTTCTCAGAAAGCGTTGTACGTATTCTGAGAAATAAATCTAAATGATTGATTCACCTATCCAAAATAACATGTGTCCATATATTGTCTTCAATGTTTAGTTAGAAGCAGTGATGGCTCAGTGGCATTGGCTATGGACTGCCGCGCAGCAGGTCCATGGTTCGAATCCCGCCCAGAGCTTGAGCTTCACCGCATGGTGGAAGGGCATTTTGCGAATGCCCGCCTGGCTAGCGACCACCCTCAAGTAGAAAGTCTGTCGCCAAGCACCGAAAGGTGTGTTCCGGCAGTAGTCCTTGAGAGCCAGTGAAATTACAGGCACAATGAGACTTAACAACTATGTCTCAATGTGACGGGCGCAGTGCAATTCGTGAGTGGTCATGAATTGCAACTGTTATAGGCAGAGGTTAGTCCACTTAACATCAGGTGGGCCTCGAGCTTGTTCCGTCACATTACAAACTGTTACCTTCCTACCTAGCTAGGGTAGTAGGGAGCATAAGAGAAAGAAGAGAAGAGCAGATGTAGACGTATAATCAAGAAGGGTCGTGGATTACAGACAGGTATTTGGCGATGGTAGGCTTCTTGTTTAAGGACTTATCGCTTTGTCCGCTAGTGGTGAGAAGATACTCAGCAGACGCCGGAGTGGTTCAGGCCTTGAAGCACTCTACATTCAGGAACCTGACTCGTAGTTAGTCCCAGCCTTAGAGCTGTAGACACTGGTTGCCGAAGGTGACTGTAAAGATAGCCGAGGTCCGTGCAGATCCAGGTACCGGTAGTCAGATTCAGTAACTCGGCCTGGTACAGGAAGATCGGCCTCGTATTTGGAATGCATACGGGGGCTCCGGTTACAATGGTTCCAGTTATTTGTTAAGCTGGTGGGTCCACTGTCCCTCTGCAACCGAGCGTGTAGGGATAAGCAGAGGGCCTTGGAGGATGTGGCCCGCCAGACAACATTAGGTTGCCTGAAAGGACAAAATAGAGAAAGGACATAAAAGACACGTTATGCTAGTAGCTTGAAGAGCTATCAGCGGGTTACACATTATATGTCCCACCAGTAAGTAGTAGAAAAAGATTACATACCAAACAGTATTGGCACAGAAATGACACGGAAAGAACAATAATAAGTATAGTTAGTTTTAGAATTTTCAGTAGAGATAAATCACTCACCCTAGATCGGGGTTATAAGAAAATGCTTGACTTGAAGAAAAGGTAATCTATAGGATTTCTTGTATCACCATTCACTGTCTAGGCATATACGTTCTATAATAATAATAATAATAAAATCATTTATTTCGACCAACTTAGATCATAGAGGTACAATTAATTATTATAATAAACTAAATACAAAATAGTTATAATTAGGCATGACAGATTTAACAAGTTAGAAAATATACTTAAAGACTTGAAATAACAGTTACATTTGATTAATGTCAGCAAGAAGGAATAAATAATAATCGTAGTAACAATAAAATAAAATAATCAATTAAAATGTGAGATGTCAATAGAACGATTTGTCAATTTACCTATAATAATATTAAATAGTCAGTAAGTGTACCCTACAACAATGGTTCAAGTACTGACAGTCAAACCGGTTGCCAAATAACTGTAGAATCCTGTTAGAGCTGGCCCGAACCCTGCGCACCAGTGTGTTGTTTCCGCATGGTCGCATGGAAACAATCAACTCACGTTTCAGTAAACATCCCCGATGCGCTACAGAACCGAGGCAGCCGCAACAGCACCCTAAACGTATTATTATACTGAACGCGAAGGGCGCTGTACTGTTTTTTAGAATATTGTAGCCACAGGCTGCTCGTGAGAAGGAGGTACAAAAAGCTCTAAAAAGAGTGATTTTGACCTCCTCCGAACATCGAGCAAACCTGCGGGCAATCATTTTAGCTCGTACAGCAAGCGCCCTGCGTTCCCTCTCTATATCTGGATTATCTTTCAGGTCAAAGGCAATGAGATGCCCCAGATATTTCACTTGCTGCACTTTTAGCAGCGGCGTGCCATACAATTTAATAGCTGGTATACTATCTGGACATTTTCCTCGGGCCTGAAAAACCATGCATTCAGTTTTTCGTGTGTTGTAGAGCAAACCGTGACTGAGTGCATATCTCTCACAGATGCCCAGCAACCTTGACAACCCACAGACTGATGCACTCAGCAGCACCATGTCGTCTGCGTAACTAATATTATTAAGACACACCCCATTAATGTGACATCCGACATGTGTGCTGCTAAGCTCTTCTATGAGAGCGTTGACGTACAGGTTGAAGAGCTTTGGCGAGGCATAGATATATTGTTTAATTTGTGCCACAAGATATCATAGGAAACCAGGTCAAAAGCCCTCGACAAGTCGAGGAAGCATGCGTATATGGGTGTATTCCTATCGGTATAGTACTTGACAGTTTGCTTGAAACCAAACTGGTTGTCATGGGTTTATATGTATTTGTCAAGCTGAGCGTTAAGCAAACTGTCAAGCACCTTAGCCAAAATTGTAGCTAAAGATATATTGGCCTATAATTGCTCTTATCACTTATGTCACCGGTTTTGCTCTTAACAATTGGTACCACCACAGTCATCATCATATCTGCAGGTAAGTAAGAATGTGCCATACAAATATTAAAAAACATACATAAAACTCTGGGAAGATGAACGCCTGTGTAGTGTGTATGTACATGCCTACATCGATTGAATATGTTTCTTAGGGTTAAAACAGTTTGTAACCACAGTTGCTCCGCAGTCTCGCGGCAGTGTCCAATAAACGCACACATATTTCGGAACACGTAGTATTATTTGAACGTCACCTTCTGATAGACATTAACTCCATTCATAGTAAGTGCAGTATACCAAGAAGCACAACACCAGCATACTTTAGATGTTCAATACTTAAAAAATCATGGCCTGGAGATTTTCCGCGTGTCATTGATTTTATTACATTTCTAACATCTGATGCCACAAATCTCGCAGTTAGTTCCAGGCCATGAGTTTCACATTCACTCCCTGACTGTGATGGTCCCAAAGGTGACCTAACAGTAAAATGTTGTTGAAACAATTGAGCTATACCTTTCTGTTCATTAATGCCATTGACACTCACAGGTATACTGTGCCTACCGTTCATTTTATTAGTTGCTTTCCAAAAACTGCGGAAATCATGTTTGGAATGGTGTGCTGCCAGAATGTCCATTTTTAATTGGTCGCTATTATTCATCACCATTTTAAGCGTGATTTGAATTTTCTACGGCTTTCTCGCATCTCACTCCAAACATGACCCGACACTGGTTTATTATAAAGTACCCATAATTCAAACTTCAGCCGAGCATCCCTGTGAGCTTCACTTACATATTTATTCCAGCCAATAACTGGTTTTTTAATTCTTTTCTTATATATTGACTGACTTACAGAAGCCGATTGACATAAAATATTCACAATTCGTGCATACATTTTATCAATAACAGCTTTGTGGTTCTGAGTACTACAGCTATAATCGCTACAAGAGCTTAAGTCACCTGGGAAATCAAATATTTTCAATTTGTCATTACATACACTCGAGAGCAATGAATCCGGGTCACTTAAAGAATCCTAAAAATCTCGGAAACTAAAAATGCTAGGTTAATGCAATAAATTGTATTTAATAGACAATGTAATACTCCTTAAATGAAGGTATTAAAACTTCTTAGTTATTGTAAAGTTATATCATAAAAAAATCAAATTTGAAAAAGGGCCACTTTCGAAGATGGAACTACGAAATTACAGCATTTGGTTTTGCTTTTGTTTGTAATCTGTCATTTATGTGGGTACATAAACCATGTTGATAGTGCTCTATATTCATTATTCAAGCTGAAATTATGTCGCTTACGCCTGAAGAATGCACCAGAATACTTACAATGCTGGAAACCGGCCGGAGTCAGCGCGATACAGCCAGGACTGTCGGTGTGTCGCTGTCAACAGTACAAAGAGTTCTCCGACGTTACGAAGAAACTGGTTCTAACCTACGCAGACCAGGAACGGGCAGAACCAGGTGTACCACAGCACGAGAAGACCGATACTTGGTGAACACCATGCTTCGAAATCGCTTTCTCACAGGAACTGAACTCACCAATCAGTTTCGACGCCTCGGAGGAAGTAACCCAAGTGCATGGACAGTAAGACGTCGGCTTGCTGAATCTAACTTAAAACCCCTTAGACCTGCAAACGGCCCTAAACTGGAGCGTGGGCATCGTATTTCGAGACTAAGATATGCCCAGAGCCACGTAAATTGGAGTATTGAAGATTGGTCAAAAGTTATGTTCTCCGACGAATCAAAATTTATGCTCTACAAGCACGATGGAAGACACAGAGTGTATCGAAGACCAGGGGAAAGATTCAAGCAAGCATGCATCGAAGAAAAAGTAGCCTACGGTGCTGGGTCTGTACTTGTGTGGGCCGGAATTTCTTCTGAAAGTCGCACAGAGCTGGTGATCATAGAAAACGGCTCTTTAACTAGCGTAAGATATGTGGAAGAAATCCTCAATGATCACGTTGGTCCATTTATGGTCAATTTAGGTGAGGATGCTATATTTATGCATGACAATGCCCGACCTCATACAGGTAGGATTGTGAATGACTACCTTCAAGAGATGAACATTACTCGTATGGAGTGGCCAGCGCGCAGCCCGGATATCAACCCGATCGAGCATGCTTGGGACGAGCTAGGCAGATGCGTAAAACAACGAAACCCTCCCCCAATCACGCTTCGTGAGCTCAAAATTGCTCTCACAGAGGAATGGGACAATATTCCCCAAAATCGTATAAGGAACTTGGTGTACAGCATGCCAAACCGCGTAAACGCAGTAATGGAAGCACGAGGAGGCAATACGAAGTATTAAAATTCAAGAAAATCGTAATAAAGTTCAAAAATTTCATGTTTCCTATTTTTGTTTTAAGGAGAGATCAGCAGTTTTTTTCTTTATGTAATTTTGTGTTAATAAAATGTATGGTGACTCATATTTTTTTTACTTTCATTTAAGGAGTATTACATTGTCTATTAAATACAATTTATTGCATTAACCTATCATTTTTAGTTTCCGAGATTTTTAACATTCTTTAAGTGACCCGGATTCATTGCTCTCGAGTGTAGTTTAGTGTACAATTCAATCTGCTCAACTTTTCTTTCTCCCCATTTCACTTTGCTACAAAATGGATTAATATCATTTGAAATTTTTGGTTGAATGTCATCTTATTTAATTTGAATTATAAGAGGAAAGTGATCGGACCACATGACGTCGTACTTGACAAAAGTATTTGCAATAGTCGGCATAGTAGACTTTGTGACTACACCATAGACCTAGGATTTTTTCGCTACGCTCAATAAGCCTATGGACTACACAGTGGTCTAGCCAGCTTTTACATCCATTAGCGTCACTTACAAACGTATTCGTTTCAGACATTATTCCCAACAACTCAATGTCCGCACACAACCATTCTACTTCCGAACAAAAACAACATAGTTCAACATAAAATGGTGCATTAGGATGAGCATTAAAATCGCCAAGTATGTACACAGTTTCGACATCTTCGTTATTTATTATAGCGCTTATCAACCCGAGACAATCGGTAAATTCTGTCAAATTGACTGGCTTATCTGTAGGCATGTAAACACTGAACACTAAGAAAGTTTTCTGCTTTATTTTCAGTTTTATCGCACACACTCGCGCATTATCACATTTTAATACCGACACATTTTGAAAAACGCTTTTCTTCCATAATAAAGCCTCTTAAAATGCCTCTTAGCATACCTGCCGTCGTATCTATCGCTGAAGTTCCAGTATATCCTTACTCCTCATCGATGTCGCTCAGAAATTGTATATCATCCGGCAATTGCCATGTTTCTTGTAAGGCTATTAAATCCGAAGACTTACACAATTGCCTTATATGTTCTATGGAGCGTTTTACACTCTTGCAATTAAAACAAAGTTAAGTAAATTAGCCATCAATAACTGATTTAGAGCCGAATACGGTGTGCCGTTGTCCCCTAGTTTATCCCAAAGTGGGGAAAATAATAAAACTATAGGTAAAAATCGACGGACTTTATTTTTGCTCCGGTCAGTTGGCGGCACACAAATTTGTAGGGTCATGGGTAAAGGGTCAATCTGTCTCCACACTCTTCGTAGTTGGGTACTCCCCTGGCGTGAAGTCGGCCGGATGTTGATGAGCGTCCAATGAGTAACAGCCGGAGGGGGAAGTACGTGTTGGGGAATAGGCCCTGTCCTTAGTATGGCCCTGAACAAGACCCACTCTGAGTACGGCCCTGGGCGTACAACTTGTTTCTCGTCGTTGTTGATGACGGCGACGGTGTTGGGGCAGATATATGTGAACGTGATTTCCTACTACGGGAATCACAACACTATTGACAATAAGTTTAGTAGGTACGTTTACTTATACGTGTATAAATAAGTATAAATAAATTATTCACTGTTAAGAAAAGGAGTTTGCTTTGGCAAAGCTAGTGCGCTTGACAACAATACTCCCAGTCGCTCGTAGCGGTGAACTGGCTGGTGAGTCAACTCGATTCTACTGTCACGTTCTTTTCCCTCCGTGCCCCTTCACGCCCCGCGTGTGTCCGGACGGGGTAACCGGTCCGGCATTGTTTTGTTTCTATGCGTTTAAGCGAAAGAATTGGCGAGCTAAATATTAAATTCTTAGTTGTGAAATATATTACTTTAAAATTAATATTTAGTGAAGTTAAGTTGCAATAATTATAACTTTTTATGTATGTTTTTAAATGAATATTACTTTAATAATCATCAATGTAACGCTTCGTTACAATGTCACCATTCGTTTTGTTCCGCGTGAAGTTAACAAAACGCCGAAAGATAACTCCTTGAGGCCATACTTGCTGTCTAAAAACATTGGCACTCTATGTTCGGAAACAAAGAATTTATAGGCATTGTGGCCTTTATCTTTTTTTAACTATAGTTATTCGGGTGTGATTGTCTCCTCTGTTTTTCTATAAATGCAGTTCTTTATATCGTTTTCAGTCGTATCCTTATGCACCTTTGTAATAAATATCGGCACTTTTACATCAGCTGCCCTGAACTTTCCTTCACTATCTCTGCATATACCTGAAGTACCCATATAGCGGTACTTAAGATTTCGACGCCTAGACACTGTCTGCCAGCCGTCCTAGCATAGGGGCTCATGCTTTTTAGTCACTTGCATGCTTTTGTGACAAGCTGTAGCGATTGCGGCGCCGTTAACCAGCGGAGCGCTTGATTTAATTACCGATGACGTCACCGGCGCTGCTTGCTGCTGGCTGTTTACAGACGTTGTAATCAGGCCTCCTTTCAACCGATCTGCGTCATGTACTCGTCGATAAACAGTTGAGTCATGAGAGTCCTGTTTCAGATTTGAATCTACCCTCTTTACAATTGTAATATCTCTAGCTTGTTGAGAGATATTTTCGCGCCCGTGTTCTCCGTTCGGAGAAATCATTTCACTAGAGGACGAGTTCATATGTGAAAGTTAGGGATAAATGACAGTAGTCCTTTAGGACTACTGTCATTTATCCCTGCTCCTCTCTTCAAGTTGACGTTACTCACTGGTGATGACAACGATGGTTGAAGCGGCAGTAATGAATTAGTTTTCATGCGTCGCAGTTAATTTTTCAAATCAACAATTTGATTTTGCGTAACGTATGATGATTTTATATCATTCAACTCACATTGCACTCGCTGAAGATCTTTTAACAGCTTACCACAGTCAATGTGGTCGTACACAAGGCAAGGCAGCTTATCTAAGTCTCTTGCGCAGTACAGGGGCAGAAGATCCTCTTTAGTGGATTTAATATATTTATTTTTTTATTTTATACATTGATAATGTCTGCCAGATCTCGCCCTTCCTTGCCCTTATTTTTACGTTCAAACAATAGGGACTTACTTAGATCTCTCGATTTCTTCTTTGGTAAAAGAAGATGTGCAAAGTCGCACCAGCGTATCTTCGTCAACTACAGACACTTTATTTTGAATGTATGATAACATTTCGTCGATCACATTATTACACTCGTTACATTTAACTACGTTCGTCATTTTTACGATGCTCGGTAAACACTTCGTTCCGTAAGTACAAACGCGTCCGCACGATGGGTTGCGCGCGTGCGACTGAGGTCTAGGTATTTTGATGTAGTATGCGATATATGATGGTCTCTTCTACTGTTTGAGACTTGCAAAGCTTCTCCCCCGGAAATTCATGTCGCCAAACGTTACCCTATATGGTGATGCATCGTCGAAGAATCGGCGATAACATCTTAAGCCAATGGTAGCTAAGTTTTTGAAAAGTTTAACGACACTTGTAGAGGAATTGCATTAACCCGTGGTATTTTCTGATGTTCGTTATTTTGAAAATGACAAGTGAGCAATTAATAATTAGTACCTTTAATAATTGTTTAAGTTTGCAAGATATTGTTTATTTATCTAATTAATATATGTAAGTTATTAAGGGAGTAGTTTCTTATTTTATTATTACTATATCTAATTATTAAATAATTACTCCCATTAGTGGCGACACCTAGCGGATTGTTGGTGAATTTCTTCAGCCTCGGTAAGCGCCTCTGGTTAACTAAATGTTTGCGACATCTAATGGATTGTTTGTAGCTTTATACAACCAGTAAGGGTCGCTGGTAGCTAAGCTGATTGCGACACCTCCAGATATGATATAATTATTATAGACTAGCTGTACCTGCGACTTCGTTCGCGATTGCTGTATCTACAGACTAATTATTCACATTTGAGCACTGTTTATCTCATATTAAACAACGCTGTGGTCTGCAGTGAAGCACTGTAAGTAAAGCTCAGAAAGGAGCTATTTACTATGGGTTTGAAAACTCCTGTTTTCCAGAAAACAGTAGTTAAGTAACTCAGAGAGTTCCTTCGCGGTACGCACTATAAATGTTGAAGTACAGTACTTTGTGCGTTTCATTGGAATTCAGATTTTAAAACGGCGTCTTTTTGCCGAGGTTCTCCTTGTTTGGCGGTAGAACGAACATATATTAGATTGTGCGCTTCCATTGCGCAGTCTCCATAATGTATCCGGCAAAAGATGTATACCTAGTTAAAAAAAAGCTTATGTTTAACTTACCACCAGATATATGTTAAAATATAATATACAAAAATAGTAAATGATCACCAAAATTAAACCCGCATTTTAAAGTAAACTTATAATCAAAGTTTTATCACCTCGCTATCCTATTTAAGCAAAATGACTCCAAATAAATCATTGTTAACCAAAAGTAGTAAACGATCACCAAAAGTAGTATATGATCACTCAATACTCAATCACTTATTTCAATCATAAGTACATACAAATGCGGTTTACATGACTTATATAAACAAACCAAAATTAGGTGGAATGGTACCTAATAACCCTAATAGGGTATAGCAACATGTAGCGGAAGGGGACGATCTATTCCATAATCGAGGCATCCTTAAAAAAATCTTCAAGAGTATAATAGCACTTTTCGAGCAGGATATTTTTTAAGACTGAGGAATTTGTGAACATTGTTGGGGATATTTTTTTACAAACTTACTATTTTCTAATATGTATATGGATGCCAGTGTTAATATATTAAATCTAATAAAGTAGGGCATATGAAATTTTTCTATACTTTTGTCGGGAAGCTTTATATTTCTTAAAATTCGAATGCACTTTTTTTGGATGATAAAGATATCTGTGGGATCTACACTGTTTCCCCAAAGTATTATCCATGCTGTATGCTGCCGTAGCTGATCCATGAGATACAATATGCATAATAAGCCGTAAGAGATGTATTTAGAAGTTTGTTACTTTTCGTAATTCTCTAAGCGCATAAGTAAAGCTTGAAAATTTAGACTTTAATTTCTGTACGTGGCTTTTCCAATTTAAATGCGTGTCAATATCTATGCCTATGATATGTCAACACATTTTATATATTTATTATTATAACAGAAATTTATGTTAGAGGGTGTTTTTGATAGGGTCTATATTGCATTAACGCGGTCTTTTTTAAATTCAATTCTAAATAGTGATTTGTCATGCAATAAGTAATATTATTAAAAATGTCAGTAAGGTTATAATTGAGATTAGAATTATTTTTGCAAGATGTCATCAATAGAGATGTCATCCGCGAAAAGTACACATGATTAGTCAATTGTTTTGGGAAGGTCATTAATCATCACTATCACTATCACTACATAGTATAAACAAAAACGCTTTCTCTGTCCCTATATCCCTATGTATGCTTAAATCTTTTAAACTACGCAACGGATTTTGATGCGTTTTTTGTAAGAGATAGAATGATTGAAGAGGAATGTTTATATGTATAATAACATCCATTAAACAGTGGAGAAATACTAAGAAAATGAATAGATTCAGGCGTTACTTTGCGGAAATCCATATTTAATAATAACAAATATTGTTTTAATATTTTACGAAAACATTGAATTAATATTTTAATAAAACACTTAAAAAATATTAAAAAATATCTAGTGACAATTCCGCCTAATTTTCCTGCTAAGCCGACGTGACGTCACAAACGCCACGCAGCCAAATGGAGAAATACTGTTATTTTTGAGGTTTCTAATGTCATGTCGTAAATAATTACATTTTTCCGCTTACATTGCAAACGCAGGCTGCACCCTAAGAGATTTATCAAAATAATGTACTAAGTATTGTACACATTGAAAAGGTCTACAGGAAACTCCGCTATGGTATATGTCTATCTCTTATGGATATCCCACAATAACATTTTTTGTCATTTACTTTTCACGACAAACAATGACTAATTTTCGAAGCGATTTTAACCAATACAACATTAATCCTTATCTAATTAAATACGTTATTGATCTATATGGCCCTTTACAGCATATGATTTAAACGAATATTTTCGAAGATATTACAGATTTACAAATTGCGGGACGTAGCGTTTGTGGCCGGTTCCGGCCGGCCCCCGCCGCCGCCCGGGCGTGTGGTAGTGTAAAAATGTAAAAAGTAAATAAGTAAAAATGTAATAGTGTATGAATTTAGATTCAAATTAAAATTTATTTATTGTGATAAAAAACGTACATATTATTACAATTACAAATTATCACACATCAAAAATTAAATAAAACATACCTACATTAAATCAATCAAATTAATCTGGAATGTCAATATAATCAAATAATTAATATCGGACAACATTCAAAATACAATCAAATGTCAAAATATTTCAATTCTTAATCCAATTACTTACAACAAATATATAATCAAATGTAGTCAAAGTATAATCCAAATAATAAAATGTCAAGTTTAATAAATTCATTGCGAAACAACAAAGATATTTCAAAGATAGCAGGAATCTTCATGGTTTAGGGAAAGAATATTTGTTTTACTCTAAATTTAACGCGTGCGGGCCACGGGCAGTAAACCTGCCCGGCTAGCATGCGCACCACGAGTAAATTTTGTCTACACTCTATTTCGTGTAAAATAGACATATCGCGTTATGTCTACTAGTGCTAACATGGCAGGGCAAAGAACTCGTCCTCGTTTTCCTGTATTTTGGCTACCCGTGGCTACTTGTCGACCAACACTAACATGCGCGCCTCAGTTTAATCGATTTTTGACACTTATCTGCGAGTATTTGCGTGAATTTTCTCGTCCTACTTTTTGAAGAAGAGATAAATCTATATATCTTATATACTAGCGGCCCGCTCTGGCTTCGCACGGGTATAAAATATATAGCCTATGTCATTTACTGAAAAAATTATTAAAATCAATCCGGTAGTTTTTAGTAGATCTGACTGTACTTATTTCACCGGTGTTAAAGTGAACATTTTCTATTTCTACATATTGGTTGCGATATTCTAAGTATGAGCTGAACCATTTGTGTGCTATGCCGCGTATACCTTTGTCATATAATTTATTTAATAGTATGTCGTACCTAACTTTATCATATGCTTTCGTCATATCTAATAAAATGCCTATTGCGTATTTTTTTATGGTCTAAAATGGCAAGATTTTGTGAATATAATTATGTACGGCTGATATAGTCGAACGGCTTTTTCGGAACCCATTTTGGGTGTCATCAAATATATGAAACTTTTCACAGAATGAATTCACACGGGCTTGCATTGCTTTTTCAATTTTTTTTGATGAAGTAGGCAATAGCGCTATTGGCCTCTAGTTACTAGGTTCCAGTTTTGACGATTTCTTATGTATTGGCTTTATTAAGGCCGTCTTTAAATACCAACTCATGCAAAGTTCTTGTTAAAGCTATTCACTACCTGTTGCGGTACGGAAATTGTGGAATTATTTAATTTTAGTATTATATTATTTTTAAGCTTTTTTATGCTTTTATTTGTGCGATCTTTTACAATTTTCCACATTGCCTTTGTTTTACTACGGAACCCTAAATTGTGCATGGCCCGACACGCACTTGACCGTTTTTTACACTTCCTCTTAATCTTATCTACTACCTTCAACTCCGACTCAGGTTCCGGTTCCGATTCCGATAAACCAAATTCTAAAACTCCGATTCCGAATTTGGTTCCGTTAAACCACCTCCGTAACATACCTACAGTAGTAGACTGCCTGCAGTTGCTCAGTCTTTTGTACACATTGTATGTGCCATCAATGTACACACGCGGCCGGCGCGGGCGGCACGAGTTGTTTTACGTCCCTCGGGATAACACAGTGGCGCGCTCTGAATCTCTCTTGTTTCGAATCTTTCGCCATTTTAATGCGCTCATCGACGCCAACGCCAAAATTTATTTGACGTGTGATAATTGGAATGTTATTTTGTGTACGTTATTGCGATATTGTGAAAGACTCAAAAACCAGTGGGATGCACCCTGTTGTTGACATTATGTTTAAATCTATTGTAATAAAAAATATTTTTATGTTTCTCAATTAATTTATTTTGACATTTTATTATTTGGATATTACCTACTTTGACTACATTTGATTATTTTTATTATTGTTAGGTTTGCAATAACGCCTGCTATGCGGATTATATTACAAAATCACAAATATACGATAGGGAAAATTTTATCCCGCACATGACTTTCATTTTTCCTATCGTTTATTTGTGATTTTGTACATTTGATTATATTTTTGTTATTATTGGATTAAGAATTGAAATATTTTGACATTTGATTAAACAACTTTAAACGGTTAAAAGTTGTTGCAGTGATCGTGGTCACGGGGTGACATACCTGACAGTCACCCCGTGACCACAATCACTGCAAAGTGTTTGAAACGTCGGGACAAAAATAATCTATACCTATAATTAAACTGTAACAGACCCAAATCTGTACAAGACAGAAATTTTGAAAAAAAAAATTTGAGAGCTGACACTGATGCCAAAACTGTTTTTTTTTATATTTTTGTCTGTCTGTCTTTCTGTCTGTCCGTCTGTATCCCGGCCGCGTATCACTCCAAAACTACTGAATGGAATTCAATGAAACTTAACACGATTTGAGTTCATACCATGAAGAACGTTATTGTATACTTTTTATCCCAAATTTCAGCACGGTTCCCTCGGGAAAGGGGATGAAAGTCAAAATGTACACTTAGTTGTAATTTATTAACGCGTAGTCCGATTTCAATCATTCTTTTTTTGTGACGTTGATAGAATAGTGACGAGTGAGCTCGGAGCCCCACGGGCAGCCCGGCACCCCACGGGTAGCCCAGCACCTCAGGGGCAACTGAATGGAATTCAATTAAACTTAACACGATTTGAGTTCATACTACTAAGAAGGTTATAGTATACTTTTTATCCCGAAATTCAGCACGGTTCCCTCGGGAAAGGGGATGAAAGTCAAAATGTACACATAACGCGTAGTCCAATTTCAATTAGTAATTTTTTGTTAGAATAGTGAAGAGTAAGCCCGGCACCCCACTGGCAGCCCGGCATTCCACGAGCAGCCCGGCATCCCACGAGTAGCCTGGCACCCCACGGGCATCCCGGCACCCCACGGGCAGCCCGGCAACCTTATTCAGTTTTGCAAGCTTGCTAAGATAAAACTCTAAAATCTGGAATATTCGCCACAAACAGATTTTTAACCATCTATCTTTTACCGGATAAATTTTGGAGACTGCGCAATGGAAGTACACAATCTATCTATACTTACTTATAATAAAGCTGTAACAGATCCAATTCTGTACATGGCAGATATTTTGAAAAAAAAGAAAATTAGAGCAATCTGTAGCTGACACTGATGCCAAAACTGTATTTTTTTTTTAATCGTCTGTCTGTCTTTATCCCGGCCGCGCATCACTCCAAAACTACTGAATTGAATTCAATGAAACTTTAACATAATTTGAGTTCATACTACGAAGAAGGTTATTGTATAATTTTTATCCCGAAATTCAGCACGGTTCCCTCGGGAAAGGGGATAAAAGTCAAATTGTACACTTAGTTGTAATTTATTAACGCGTAGTCCGATTTCAATTATTATTTTTTTGTTAGAATAGTGACGAGTGAGCCTGGCGACCCACGAGCAGCTCGGCACCCCACGGTTATCCCGGCAGACATTTTGAAGAAGTGATGGCTCAGTGGCATTTGCTATGGACTGCCGCGCAGCAGGTCCATGGTTCGAATCCCGCCCAGAGCTTGAGCTTCACCGCATGGTGGAAGGGCATTTTGCGAATGCCCGCCTGGCTAGCGACCACCCTCAAGTAGAAAATCTCTCGCCAAGCACCTAACGGTGTGTTCCGGCAGCAGTCCTTGAGAGCCAGAAAAATTACAGGCTAATGAGACCTAACAACTGGACGTCTCAGTGTGACGGGCACAGTGCAATTCATCGTTGACGAAATGCGTCTGTTATAGGCAGAGGTTAGTCCACTTAACATCAGGTGGGCCTCGGGCTTGTTCCGTCACAATAACATAAAAATAAAAAAAAACCTATGGGCAGCTCGGCACCCCACGGGCAGCCCAGCACCCCATGGGCAGCCCGGTACCCTTGTTTAGTTTTGCGAGCTTACTAAGATAAAACTAAAATCTGAAACATTCGCCACAGTCAGTTTTTGGACATTTTGGGGACTGCGCAATGGAAGTGCACGATCTAATATACATATATTCTCAAATGTACCTCGGCAAAAAGAAGCCGTTTTAAAATCTAAATTCCAAAGAAACGCACAAAGTACTTTGCTTAAACATTAATTGTGCGAACCGCGAAGGAACTCTCCGAGTAACTTAACTACTGTCTTCTGGACAATACAACCCGGGAGTTTTTAAACCCAAAGTAAAAATCTCCTTTCTGAGCTAAGCTTTACTAAGAGTGCTTCACCGAAGACCACCGTTGCTTAATATGAGATAAACAGTGCTCAAATGTGAATAATTAGTCTGCAGGTACGGCAATCGCGAACGAAGTCGCAGTTACAGCTAGTCTAATATATTTTCGTTCTACCATCATACAAGGAGTACCTGGGCAAAAAGACGCCGTTTTAAAATCGAAATTCCAATGAAACGCACAAAGTACTTTGCTTAAACATTAATTGTGCGAACCGCGAAGGAACTCTCCGAGTAACTTAACTACTGTCTTCTGGACAATACAACCCGGGAGTTTTTAAACCCAAAGTAAAAAGCTCCTTTCTGAGCTATGCTTTACTAAGAGTGCTTCAATGCAGACCACAGCGTTGCTTAATGAGATAAACAGTGCTCAAATGTGAATAATTAGTCTGCAGGTACGGCAATCGCGAACGAAGTCGCAGTTACAGCTAGTAGGTACCTAATATGTACGTTCTTTATCACAATAAATAAATTTGAATGGGTTACAGCTGCATGGGCCGGCACGACCGGCGAAATACCACTCTTCCACATGATATCAAAGTGAAGTAGGTACTGGCTTTGTCATTGCGTTTCGATCAATTTGTGGTACCAACACGACCCAGTTTTGTAGGTTGCCGTCGCGTGTGGCACTATAGGTCTGCAGATTGGGACGGGATGCGGTCCTTTTTTACATCCTGTCCATGCACAGTGGTCTGGAAATCAAGCTCCATACTAATAGAAACTTAATGTCAGATATTAATATATTAAAATATGTTTTGCGTTCAGTATACTTAGCTCCCTCACCTTACACGGCGATCAAGATGACATACAATTCTTGTGTCTCTCGGTGCAGCTTTGCATGTACTTAGCAAGCTTTGGAAATTTTGAATTTTCGGCTTTCAATTCTTCGACATAATTAAATGCAGTAAACAACCACATAATTGATATTATCATTAGTCAATAGCCTGCTAATGACTTTTATAATGAAAATAACAGAAAACAACGACGATAGAGAATAAGACGGCAATGTCTTACTTTAACCCCTATTACCTATTACAATTAATGTGTTGTGGGTAATGGTTACTCGTCTGATCCATTTTCAGTTGTTTCTGGAGTACCTACCACAAGGGCCTCATTTAGTTTTCGTTTTTATTAATGATATCGGTGACAGTTCACCATTGCGAATATTTTCTGTTTGCTGACGATTTGAAAATGTTTAAAGTCATAAATTACCCTTCTGATGCAAAACTTTTACAGGCTGACCTTAATCGTCTCACTATATATGGTGTCACTACAATGGTAAGAACTTAAATACATCAAAATGTTACTCGATACAATTTTCAAGAAAAAAGAACCGAATCCAAAATACATATAAAATTAATACTTACCTAATGTTACTTTGGAAAAAGTACATACTTAGTGTAAAAGGTTTAGGCATTGTGCTGGATAACAATCTTAGATTTCACATGCATATAGACAACATCTGTTCTAATGCATTCAAGTGTCTTGGCTTTTTATTACGGAACACCAAGAATATCAAACATCCTTCTAAAATACTACTTTATAACTCCTTAGTTCGTAGCAGTTTGGAATACTGCAGTGTTACCTATCTGGAATCCTATCTACAATAAATTTATATCGAGCGCCTTGAGAGTGTACAAAAACGTTTTTTGTGGCATCTTGCATATTCTAGCAATTTAGCTAAAACCATTACTTACAAGTTACCCTGAAAGATTCTTTATCGGATCGAAGACAAATGCTTGACCTCTCATTTTTTTTAAGCTTGCAAACTATATACAGGGCAATGGCTTGCAAATGGTTTGTTGGACACATCTGAATTGTTGTCTGTGTTTACTTTTTCTGTCCCATTAAGATCAAAGAGGGCATCAAGTATTAAAGTAGGTACTCGTAGGCACAAAAAAAACATTTTTGGCCATTAGTCCAGTCATTACGTCGGAAAAATCGGCTTCAAAAAGAAAGTGAACCGAGAAAGCCAAATTTTTGATATTACGTGGGGGGTGGCTAGAAAAGCTTAAGTTCAAATTGTCGACCAAAATAACCTTGTGCAATTTCCGCCATCTTGAAAAAACCCTTAAATTCAGTTTTTTCATCATAACTCGGTTCCCCGTTGAGATACGAAAATTTTTATGGAATACTTTTTTGTAGCTTTTTTCACGATCTACAATTAAGGTCCTCTACATTTTTCACGTATCGATCGTCGTTTTCGAGATATCGATCAAAAATATCGAAAATTTTTGGAGATTTTTTTTTATTTCGCTATTAACTTTTTTTTTATGGAAGATATCAAAAAATGTTTGAAATAAGACTTGTAGAGCGTGTCCAGACCTACAAATTCGTTTTTTTATTTTTCATTTCCGACAAAAATTACGACCTCCAGCGCGCCACAAAGTCGGCCCCAGCGCGCCCGACGCGTCTCCATGGCGCTCTATGGCGTCTCGCCATAGAGCGACCGTTAGAGTTTGGGCGTGGGTCAGGTATAAAAGACCCTTTTTTCGTGTTCATGCCGGAACATCTGCTCCTTATTCGTAGCATTCCAGTCAGTTGCCTGGAGTATTTTGAAGCGAGCGTACGTGTTTGAAAAATTGTGTGAAAATGGGTGATTGTTTTATTTGCAAAAAACCTCTGATTGACGATGTTTATGTGGCTAAAAAGAGAGCTGTTCAGACTCTCTTAGCGGTGAGCGTGAAAAGAGGACATGTGGAGCATGAACAAATGTTACAAAATATTGACTCAGTGAGTGTTCATAGTTCGTGCTACAAAAAATATGGAAACCAACGGCTAGCGTCGATTGCTTCTCGACGAAGAACGAACGTGAAAATGAAAAAAAATTAAAAAAATTACCACCTGTAATCATTATTTTTGCTGCATAAAAATTATTTTATCAATAAATTTCATGTAAAATTATTCATGTAAAATTATTTTATCAATAAATTTCATGTATTTGATTTATAATTCGGCTGGTTTATGATTTTTTTTTGTATTGCAATAATTCCCTGAACCATTCTCCATCCATTTCGACGTGTGGATACAACCGAGCGAGCGGCTAAATGAAAACCGGGCACAGTTTTACTGACTTTGTGGCGCGCTGGAGGTCGTAATTTTTGTCGGAAATGAAAAATAAAAAAACGAATTTGTAGGTCTGGACACGCTCTACAAGTCTTATTTCAAACATTTTTTGATATCTTCCATAAAAAAAAGTTAATAGCGAAATAAAAAAAATTCTCCAAAAATTTTCGATATTTTTGATCGATATCTCGAAAACGACGATCGATACGTGAAAAATGTGAAGGACTTTAATTGTAGATCGTGAAAAAAGCTACAAAAAAGTATTCTATAAAAATTTTCGTATCTCAACGGGGAACCGAGTTATGATGAAAAAACTGAATTTAAGGGTTTTTTCAAGATGGCGGAAATTGCACAAGGTTATTTTGGTCGACAATTTGAACTTAAGCTTTTCTAGCCACCCCCCACGTAATATCAAAAATTTGGCTTTCTCGGTTCACTTTCTTTTCCAAATGTATATAATAGTCCAGTAGAATTACGATCGTAACTTATGAAAATATAAGATTCAACCAATTTTTCACAGTTTATTAGTTACATGTTTACAAAGGTTTTTTGAAAATGTTAGAAAATTTTGACCGATGCGTTTGGAATTATTTAGGTATTTGTAAAAAAACTACACAAAATCGTGAATATAAAATTTGAATTAAAAATTCTGATTGTATATGACTTAGGACATTGTTATCTTGTGTTTATTAACTTATTAGAAATATTAGAGACTGGGAACTTAGGTAAACTAAAAATTTCAAAACCTGCTTTCAATAAAATATTAGAATGGCTGGAAATCAGTTTAATGATATTTTTATGTATATTGTAACATGCTGAAAAAAGATTAGAAAAATATACAATGTGCTTCCCGACTTATTTAGTTTTTCTTTAATAGCGTGAGTAATATAAAATTAGAGTCCAGAAATTAGTGGCTACTGGATAATAATGATATACTCCATCGACATACAAAAGATTAGAAAAAATAGTTCATGGTATTTTAAGATATCATAAGATTTGTTAACGCGGCCATAGAATAAACTATATAGGTACCTACGCGGCGTTAGCGCGAGGAGGGAGACGCAGCGCAAAGGGTCTCACTCAACACAAGTCACAACGTGTCCCGGCCGCACACGCCGCGCCTTGTTATACGATTTTAGTGTTCCAAAAGCATTTATATTTTGTTGATTATTCAGAATTATACAGCGGCAAGTTTCTTTTACATACCTTCACACCCATAGTGTATTAATCTAAGGTTTCTATGGAAATGGTCAATCAACTGATGAAATTTCTATAAAACATGTGTAGGTACTTATGTGAATTCTATATTACAAACTCCAGGTCAAAAAACTGGACTAGGTGTCTGTCGGATTAGCTAGTACCTACCTACTTATATGAATATAAGTAGATACCTACAATATGTAGTTGACGCCTAGAGTTAACTCTAATAACGTATATGATATGTATTAAATTTACTTACCACTTTTCTGTAGGTAACCTTATCTAGCTTGTTTGTAAATAACGAACGTAAAGAGATTTGTATATGAGGTATGAACCTATTTAAAAGTTTTATTATTAGATTAAATTTAATTGAACATCCGTTAGGTAGGAAGATACGTTGGAATACGTTATCTTCAGTTTTTAATATAAATTGTCGGCCATCTGGACGAAAACTGATACAAGCATACCATATTTGGACTGACTTCTATTTATCGAGATAATTTGTAAAACCTACGTTGGGTAGTACTGACATATTTTAAACTTAAGTACATCATGTGCAATAAAAAATAATTTAAGATTTTCTACGCTGACGAAATCCGAGAATTTATTTATACCTATGTATTAGTATGATGTTTTATTATTATTATTATGTATATTTTTCAGAATGTACATAATAAAATATGTTCAATCACGTGATGATGCTGAAAATCGCTAAGATCGCTCGAGAAGATATATTGTACCAGCCAGACATGAGTGTGGTGATGCTAGAAAAAAAGAGTTATATAAAATGAATATGGTATCCAAATTCCGTATTTTATTTGTTCATCGCAAATTTAGAAAGTTTAGTTAACGACTACACTAGGACGAAACTAGTAAAATTCTTACTTTAGTTAATAAAAGTAATAAAAATAAAAGGGTTAGTATAAAATATACGTTTATACCACACCCACTCAGAAAGCGTCTCATTACTCGTTCAAAAACAAGTTATAAAATTCGTCATTTCGCCCTAATAAATGTACGGCGGGGAATGTTACATGGATTTTCATTCCTTCACTCCGTAGCAGTGAAGGAATGTTGTATGAAAATCCATACCTGCCCTGGTAGCGTTCTTTTGTTTTTTTAGCTGCTAACATAAAAAAAAAACAATCTCAAAAAGGTTTTATATCAAATAATTGGAAAAAAAAGGTGTGATTTTTATTTGTACTCGATTTTCAATACAAAGCGGTTGGCAACCTTTTTTTGCACTACGAGAAAAAAAGCGCGACAATTTGTAAATTTTGTTTTCTATTAAATTGATATTTTAACAGGACATTTTAATAATTTTCAAAAATGTCATCGGCTAGTGAAAGTGACAATTTTATAATGATGACTCCACCAAAAATAAGAAATGCAGCTCAAGAAGTCCTTATACTTACTGCCAGAGAAGTCTCAAGATAAGTACGAGAAAACTTACAATGATTTTATTCTCCTTGTAGGTGTAGTATAAAGCACTATGTATCGCTCGGGAGAAAGTTCTATTTCTGTTCTCGAGTTGCCTTTAAGGCCATCGCTGCGCATCGGGCTTAAAAAAAATCTCGAACAGAATTAGATCGTTTTCTCCGCTCGATGTACAATGTACTATTAGTTAACCACAAAATAGAAAATACAAACAAATAAAAAAATATGATACTTTGAGTTTTGGTACTTAAGTGAAATACACTTTTTTTAGGTCATATAGCTTAACTTTGCAAATTGGACGATAACTGGCTAGATAAACCCTATTGAGTTTGGTAACCATACACAAAATAATTCGTGTTAATAAAATAAACATAAGGTTTTCCCCCTCGTAATTTTGTAATGTAATCCGCAGAGGAAGCGTTATTGCAAAAATGAAAATATTAAAATTGTAGGGTTGCGTCTTCATGAACAAGTTAAAAGCTAATTTGCGAAATTAGTCTTGTTTATATTACAACGAAGTTGAACTATAGGTGTCGCGCCATCCCCATAGGAAGGTTAAAGAACGAGAGGACGAATAGGTCATGAATCATATGTCATATTAGCTTAAACAGTCATCATGCCCCAGCTATAGGGGTGGATGACGCGGGTTTTAATCCCTTACATGACTATATTTTTTTCTCTCAATTTTGAAATTTGGTGATTTAGTTTTTTTTGCTTGTTTGCCCTCCAGCTCTAATTACCGTCCACTTTATGGTTGATTTGAATAAAAACCTAGTATTTTTGAAATAAGTTATGGTAAAAGCTTGTTTGAAGTGTGGTTTCTATGCAACTTAAAGATAAGTTAATTTAAGTCTTAAATTGGTCATTCTTAGAATATAACCATCTTTTATTGACGCTTTGATTTTATCAATTGTAGTCGTGAAAAAATTGTTATACGAAGGAATTCTAAAGTAAAATATTACAATAATAGCAGGCCTGGCGCACTCCGCACTTTAGGTACAAAGCTACAAATACATCGGCGGCTGCGACAATATGGGTTTATTCTACAGTGGGTTGCCGCGCGCCGCTTGGAACGCACGTCATCTCATTCTAATGCGCTGTGTTTCGTGTTCGTATCTATCCGTAGTCTGTTTAAGTAAATAGTTTCACAGAATAAAAAGGCTAGTAATTAGGCTTATTACTTAATACGAACACTCTTCCGTGCTGTTTATTAATTATTCACATCACTACGCTATATGGAAGCGACCGTGGTGGCTTATAAAACTCGTTAACGCTCGGTGTAATATAATCGTGCAGCACGGACGGCTCCGCTCCGGCCTCGGCCCAGCCCGGACACGGCCCGGTATAATATAAATCTTCCTTTAGGACAGTCGGTTATGGCATGGTGGTAGAGCATTTCACGAATGCCCGCCTAGCTAGCTACCACCCTCAAGCAGAAAATCTGTCACCAAGCACCTAACGGTGTGTTTCGACAGCTGTCTTTGAGACTCAGTAAGTAATAATAGGTTAGTCTAAACAATATCTTCCACCACATCATCACTTACCATCAAGTGACATAGTGTTCAACGGTTTAATAATAAAAGCTATAAATAAATAAAAAATCACACATTAGTACACAGTACAGTACACAATACATTTTAAAATAGTTTTCTGCTAATATGAGGTAATATTTAAAATGTATTTAATTGCTCTAATATTTATTGGTAACATATTATGTAGGTACACACATTGCTGTAGTGGCATGTGAACACAGGATCACTACCCTAAACACCTTCCGTGTCAGAAAAGATATGATTTACGCGATAGAAAGAGGCGCATTATAGTAGGTGAATATAAATGTTAGGTACTCAGCTGTGTGCGATCTGAATTGCTCTTTATTGCGTCGTAGCAGAGTTGCTTATCTATTTAAACGTCTTAGCGGTTTTGTGATCGCCCAAAACGGCAATCACAAAACCAATACCATAACTTTTTACAATGTCGCTCATTCTAATTTTACACTAAGTATGCAGATTTTAGGTATAAAAAACGACAAATACGGTGTAATTTTAATCGGATCAAAAATGACAGGATATTGTAATAAAATACTCTACAAAACTAGCACAAGTTTTAGCACGCTGTGACGTCAACCATCGCCTATTGCCCGAAAGTGACGAGTCGCCGCCGCGCCAGCTCAATAAGCCGCAATCCTCACGACATTGCATATTATGTTTCTTTTATATATTTTTTGGTGGTGATAATGAATCTGATAAATATTACATTGTGCTAAACTGTTTTAAAAATTGCCAAAATATGCACAAATAAGAAAATAAAGTGGTGTAAAGTTACGAGGGGAGATGACAAAACTCCTCTGTCAAGCCAAAGTGGTTTATATACTGTTGACTTCTTTTATTGATCCGGGCCTTTTAATTAAATCCTTTCCTATGGAAAAATACAAAAGGGTACATAATAATATAGTACTTACTATAAATTACAATGAGCTACAACTATATATGTAACTATCTAACTAGCTTTGATTAATTAATTTAATAGTAATATGGGCAATATTATAACGTGATGATGATAATAAAAAGTATTATGTGTTAATCCAGGGCTTAAATGATCTATATTTTATGTTTTACCGAAATAGGTCGAGCCGACCGATCGAGCTCTTACATACTTTCGCACTAATGATATAAGTGTGTTGCGATAACACATTGACATAGTAGATATTTGTAGGTACTAGCCTGGCAAAAAGCAGTCATTATTACCGACTATTCAAGTAAACATATTAAGGTAAGTATTTGGGTTCGTATCTAATCAAAATTATATTTGAATGGTATATAAAAGTTCAATCAATAGATTATTTAATCCTGAAAATTTTAAATAGTCCACAAAATTTCCTTTTTCAAAGTACACAGTTTAAGTAGGCAGGAAGTTACAATGCATGATGTAACAATAGGTAGGTTTACCTACTGCGAGTCAAGCCTCTCACTTTTATGGATCAACGTTATACACCAAAATTTCAGGTTTGTAATTTCTTTCAGTTTACGAGCTAGAGCCCCGTGACGTACGGACGGACGAAAGGACATACAGATCACAATCAGAGAATAAACGGCAAAACTAATCCTATTAATAAGACTTCAGTCATTAACAGGATTCGTTTTGCTGTTTGTTTACGGATCCTTTATAACTGGGCCACCATAAAAGAATCTACTTTTGGTTATATTCGACTGAGCTTTCACAAAACCGACCTCCAATAAAGAATTTTGGAATGAAAACTCACACTATTAATGTTATTCGATTGTATTAAATCAATAACTTAGCGCGTAACATCAACATAACTGTAATAAAAAACCATACAAAAAAACATTCCACGCCACGACATGAGCGGAACGTAGAATTATCTGAACTGAACCATTGATTTTGTACGGGCGGAGCGGAGGGCGAGAGACGCGATGCCTGACGTCATCATACAACCAATGCTCCAAGCGGAGGTTTTGAAATAGCCGAACTAAAAAGAAAACTTTAACAACTTCGTCATTTCTTAATGGTTTGAAATCATTTAAATCATGTTAAGTGATCCTCATTATATCCATTAACCGTTATGTGTTAGTAGCGAAAACATATTTCTTAATATGTTATTGTTTTGTCACTTGTGTTATAAGATGTTATTGTAACGACCCCACAAGCGTGGAATAAAATTAGGAAGATGATGAGGAGTTATTTAAAGTAATATAGGTAGGATCCTGTTTTATAACCCTAAATGTAAAAACAATTTTAGATCACAATTCTCACTCGACGAAAACTAGTTAAACCTGACGAAAACTGGCATCAAAGGACGTAAAATTGTATAATTTTTTTTTGTCTTTTATATTCAATAAAAAAATGTGTATTTTTTTTAACACAACCCAGAATAGAATATTAAAGCAATAAATAGAGAAATGATTTGTTGAATTAATATATTAAATATAGGTATGTACCTACATTGTTTACGTGTTAATGTTAGCAACTCCTCTAAATACGCTTTATCTACCAACACCTTTTTAGAGGAAGATAAATTCTACCAAGGTCGGTAAGATTAAGATAATAGTAGAAGGATAAGATAGTCTGTCATCTGTGCTACTGAATCGCGATGATAAGACTTCTAAAACAAACTAATTTCTAGAACTTCAAACTGCATAAAACTGCCCGCGCCCAAAGAGCAGTTGGCACACACACAGACATGTGTTGGGTGGGACACAGATAATTAGCAGTAGGTTCGTACTTGCATTCGCATCGCTCCGCGCTCCGTAGCGACCACGCAGCGCTGCCGCGCCGCCTGGCCGCGGCGCAGGGCCGCCCGCGGCTTTCCCGCGCGGATTTTAGCACTGAGGCTAGAAGTTTTGTTCTATTTTCCAAAACCATAAATTTTTTTTTCTAATCTTTTGTATGTCGATGGAGTATATCATTATTATCCAGTAGCCACTAATTTCTGGACTCTAATTTTATATTACTCACGCTATTAAAGAAAAACTAAATAAGTCGGGAAGCACATTGTATACTTTTCTAATCTTTTTTTAGCATGTTACAATATACATAAAAATATAATTAAACTGATTTCCAGCCATTCTAATATTTTATTGAAAGCAGGTTTTGAAATTTTTAGTTTACCTAAGTTCCAAGTCTCTAATATTTCTAATAAGTTAATAAACACAAGATAACAATGTCCTAAGTCATATACAATCAGAATCTTTAATTCTAATTTTATATTCACGATTTTATGTAGTTTTTTTACAAATACCTAAATAATACCAAATGCATCGGTCAAAATTTTCTAACTTTTTGGAAAAAGCTTAGTAAACTTGTAACTAATCATCTGTGCAAAATTCGTTAAATCTTAAATTATTAAAAGTTAGCATGCAATTTTAACGTACTGCTACTGGACTATAATGACTGGACTACATAGAATGATAAAACAGTACAATGACATTTCGAAGAACTATTCCGTTGACCTTTTTAATGGAAGCGTTTGCAAGTTTAAGACAGTTATCCTTAATCAATCTTTGTGACTTTACACTTGAGTAGATATATGTTATAAGTAACTATTTTTTTCTTTTATTTTAGTTCTTTATAACAGCAAATTGTAATTAAATGTATAATTCCGTTGTTATTGTTAATTTGGTTTATTCCACTAAACCCCAAAAATCATTCCACTTCAACCCCAAGACGATTTGTAGGTATGATTAAATATTCTGTATTTTGTTCCACTCCACCCCAAGAATCAGAGGTAGATTCAGTAAGTCAAAATGTAAATGAAAGCGACAGTTTTTTATTTTTTTATGCTTGATATGTTATCTTTTCACCACTATCTCACCTGATGGTAAGTGATGATGTGGTCGAAGATGTTGTTCAGGCTAACCTAGAATTGCACAACTAGAAAAGAAAGCATCGCCGATACGACGACGACAACGCCTCGCGCATGTATGCAGAAACATATCGTGCTCTCCTGCTCTCCCAACTAATCCATGAGCTCATCGTATTTTACAAAACTTATGCGATGCGTGATCAAAATGCTGGCAGCTATTTGGCTCAAAGAATAAGCATTGCAATTCAACGGGGCAATGCTACCAGCATGCTGGGCACGCTGCCAACTGGTAGTGGGCTAGAGCATTTGGACTGCCTATGAGTCTACAATGACTTATACGGATCTAAATGCTTTTATTGTAGTAGCTGTAATGTTGTACATAGTTCGTATTTTGTTCATAAAGGCATACCGCCGGTAAAAAAAAAATCAGATGATGATTTCCTATATGTATAGGAGGTAGTAGTGTAGGAGTCTTCTACCCCGTGGGGTGCTGGGTTTAGAATGTCACCCCCTCATTTCTACCTGTCCGTGTCGTAAAAGGCGACTAAAGGTAAAAACTGGAAGGTGGGCAGCAGCGGAAAATCCGGCTGATACAGTTACAGGGACTTCTAGAATGCATTTTTGCAACTTGCTCTCTTGCTAATACTGTCACGTGTATGGGACACCGTTTGTATGTGGTTGGTTAGAACAGTATTTAGTTCCTAAAGATGCATGAACCTGAAAGATGCATGAACCTGAAAGATGCATGTGAGGCTGGTTCTAGCTCGGCTACGAATTTTTTATTTATCGTAAATTCAAGTTAGTACTAGGTATATAAAATGTAAGAATCAACCTACCCCCCTATCATAAATGTAACCGCACATAAATATCTTCTATCCAAGTTGTAAATATTGTTCGCCTTATTTTAAATTTATTTATTTATGGTATTTTTGAAAATTTAGTTTGCTACTGTGAACACCAAATCACGAAACAAGTTTTGCTTCGCTCGATTTTGTGCTTGCTCACTTTGAGAACCTGATGTATGTACAAGTTGTATTGATTTAATTTACTTTTTTTATTATATTATTATATTTATTTATTTCCACAATTAAACTATCTATAAGAGAGCAATAAATAGTGCGTTCCAAACAATTTACTTTTTATGAGCACATACTATTATTTTATTCATGCATCTTGCAATTTTGCTGTTGACTCTACCAAAACTGTTTTGGGGTTTTGGGATTTGAAGTATAGAAATATTTCTTGATTCAATTTGATAGGTAAGTACCTAAAATCGCTTTGGGGTTCAAGGTGGAATGAATGTATGGACCGCAGAGTTTTGAGAACAATGGCTTTGGGGTTTAGTGGCATTAGCCGTTAATTTCAACATATAAAATCATAATCAAAATTGTATTTTGCTCATTTTTACATGTAGTCTTCCTCTATACGTAGGTATTATATTAAAGAAAACTATACTAGTATAGTAAAGTAAACTGGATGCAAACGTCATAAGGACACTGAAGTCATGGTTGGGGCTCGCTATTTCGGCAAATCCATCTACTTTATTTAGGGATCAAAATAATTTTGGGATGAAATTAAAGAAACCATCGGAGCTCTATAAACACCTCAGAGTTACCAAAACGCACGTCTTACTAAAATCTCAAGACGATATATATATAGTCGCATCTCTCCCAAAAGACAAAAGTGCCTCCGATCTTGATTCAAGGCTTCAATTCCATAAACGATTTATGATAGGTGCACAGGCCAGCAAAGCGGGTTTTGGGTCGAGTAAGAAAGTTGAGGATAAAGACGTTGTAAAATCTTTTCTACAACAAGACGAAAATTATAGCTATAAAGTGCTTGCAATGAGCTTGGAAATGCAAAGTGAGTGGCTAACCATAGGTAAATTTTGTATCCCTCTGGCATTAAAGTGGCGCACCTGGATATACGATTGGTCACCTGCCTTATTAAAATTCTATCTTAACGCCTTTCAGATGACCCTCCCAGACCAAAGTAATTTAGTAAGATGGGGGAAAGCCACCGAAAAGTCTTGCGGTATTTGTCGGGAGGCCATAGGTACAGCACGGCACTTATTGGTAGGTTGCAAGGTGCTCCTCGATAGGGGTCATTATTCCCGTCGCCACGATAGAGTCCTCGAAATCATACGTCAAGCGGCGAGTCTCGCGGCAGCTAGAGCAAAAAAAGGTTTGACCACGAACAAGCGACACGTTGCTTTTGTAAAAGAAGGGTCATCTACAAAAACTAAATCCAAGCTTTACTCCATCTTAGGCGCAGCTCCCGATTGGACTCTTTTGATGGACACGTATGAAAAACATTACAAAATCCCTGAGGATGTTGGTGTTTCGTCATCCAGACCAGACATATTTCTATACTCAAAGAATCTAAAACGCATAGTACTTATAGAACTTACTGTGCCGTGGGAAACAAACATACCTAAAGACCACACAATAAAAACTAACAAATGAATTAATCAAAAATGTGGTTAATTTATATGCTGTAGAAGTCGGAGCAAGGGGTATACCAGCAAAATCCCTATACAACCTACTAAAAGACCTTGGCCTGTCAAGAACAACCGTAACTTCCATCCTAGAACGTGTATCCAAGGCGGCATTAGTAGGATCTTACCAAATTTGGTTAGGCAGGGGAGGAGGCTCGAGCGGTGAAAGGGAGCATTGATGCATCATAGAGGGGCCCCTTAACCTTACTCACTGGGTTGCAAGTCCCAGGCACCTTGACTGGAGCCTCTTCCTCTGCAACGCTATGGACCCGGCACCAGCACGGTGAATCCATGGAATGCTAAGTAAATTCGTCTCATTCCATTTATAATTATTTTACTATGTATACTTTTATTATTTTGATTTTCCTTATTTTTGTCATTTTTTTTACGAATATGTAATAATTTTGATGTGATAACTACCTAAATATTTATTGCTGTTTAGTATTATGTGAGATCTTAAATTAATATTATCCAAAATTGTACTCCTGACTTGCCCAGTATGACAATCAATGTTATAAGGCCAATAAATATATTCTATTCTATAATTGTAATGGCACTTAACATATTCTATATTGTACCTACTTTACTTGCAGTTTGAAAGGGTGTATATTTTGATGAGGATCAAATAAATAAAAAAATAGACCTATACACCGGAAGTGTAAAGTTAGAAACAGAAGGAACTAAATTTAACATAGCAAAAGGAGACTCCATGTGCTCAAAGCTTTTCACTGCAGTACCAACTTGAAGAAGTTTTTAATAAAATTAAATGGAAAAGTTATGGCCTATGTATCAATGGTTCAAACCTTACCAATTTAAGATTTGCAGATGACATAATACCTAGTTTTAGCTAAATCACACTATGATTAGCAAGAAATGCTTATTGAACTTGACATGCAAAGTAAAGAAGTTGGTCTGATCAATCTAACTGAATGACAATATAATAGAATATGCTGATGAGTATTATGTACCTGGGACAGATTATCACACTTAATAATATATCAGCCAGGGAAATAGATACAAGAATAAGGAATGCGTGGAAGAGATACTGGTCTTCAACCAACATTCCGACATTCGGGAGCCAGACTTGGGCACGCACATGAACCCAAATTACAAACATGCCAGCGAAGTATGGAGAGAAGTATGATGGGTAAAAGAAGGTCAGACAATGTGAAACAATATCATCATCAGAAAAGCTACAGGAGCTCAAGACATTCTGGTTAAGATAACGAGGCTGAAGTGGCTGTGGGCTGGACACATGATGAGAGGAGAATACAAATGGAGCAAAGCAGTAACCATTTGGTATTCCAGAAACGAAAAAGAAAAAAGGGGAGACAACCTAAAAGCCGGGATGATGACATTAGGGAAATAGCAGGAAAAACCTGTATGAGACTTGCAAGAGAGAGAAAAGTGGAGGAGGAGGCCGTTGCCGAGAGGCAAACAGATAGTGATGAACAGCACTAGATTTTGTATTAAGATCATTTATAAAATATGTTGCTATCTGAAATAAAGGCTGTAAATAAATAAATAAAACTGCCTATGGAAAATACAGATAATTATATTTTCAGTTTTAATGTCAATAGTAAGAAAAAAATTCAACAGTCAGTTAAGTTCAGTTCAATAGAAACAAAACCTAACCAACCTTCGAACTTACATACATCTTTATTGGTCAGTTGGTAAACAATATTAACAACCCTAGGGGCAGGTGAGACATAAGGTTCAAAATATTTTATGTCATATTGCCTTCTCAGATGCTTGAAAGTATATATATATATTAGAATTTAAAAAGTCAGCGAGGCAAAGCAAAATAAACTTTTTGCTTTGATTAACTGGTTAGTGGCAGAACAATATGATAACCAAAAGTACTTACTATAAGTAACTGTTTTCAATCCCTGATACTTACATAAAATAATAACACAAATAATAGCATTTTTACTAACTAATATTTACAAAATAATATCTTTACAACCTTGAACAAAATACTTGTAAGTATACAAGTACATATTATATACAAAAATATACCTTTGGGCTCAGTTTTCCATTGCCTGACGTCGGGTTGAGGGTTGATATTTTTTTCACAGAAAGGTAACATTATTATAAGCACACACGCAAAGTTTCAAAATCAGAAAATGCGTAGTTATTGAGAAAAAAAATATTGAAAATTAATTATATTGCAATATTAATGCTAAATAATATAGAATTCTCGCCAATGAACGTTTCGTTTTATGAACGGTTAAAGGCGTATTCCACTTGACGCTAATTTCGATATTGTCGATAATTTTGCGTCTATAGTTCCACATTTAATATGAACCATAGATACAAAATGTGGTAAAAATAATCGAAAATAACGGCGATAATAATTGGCGTCAAGTGGAATACGTTCGGTAACGTTTTATATTAAAAAAACAGGTTAGGTTAGGTTGAAACTGCGACAACACAACGCGCGAGCCGAGCGAGCGTGCCGCGGCAGCGGCCGGCGAAGCGCTAAAAAATCTGTTACACATCCAACAAAACAAGAAATTTGATCAGTGAAGTGTTACAAAAAATGAGGTGATGACTTTACAAATATATGCATAACTCGAAAACTATGCATTACCTTGTAATAAAAGTGGTGGGAAAGGGAAGAGATGACCCTCCCCTTCCACTGCCCTCCTTAATGGCAATCGATTTTAAAATTATTATTTTAATTTTAATCCAGAAAATGAGGAAAATTTAAAATAAGTAAAAAGGGGGGGGGGGGTGCGGGACTTTTCCTTTGAAGAGGGGGGAGTGGTACCCCTCCCCCCCTCTCCCCCCTGGATTCGACGGACGTCAATGGAAAGTCGTACCTACCTTTGTGTTGTGTGCTGCCATAATTGTCAATAGTGGCAAAGTTCTGATAGCTCTATAATCTTGTGCAAATTTACAGGCTAAAGGTCAAGTGCATATTGCAATAAATATAATAATTATACACAATTATTTGAACATTTAACTACATAAAACCTATAATGTCTTTTGTTAGTCTGAGATAAAAGTTTTTGACTAGGCTCATGAATCCACTCATCAGATCCATCGCAGCAGTCACATATGCCATCATTCACCCGGCTAGAGGGCACTTGTTGCAATGTTACCTTTTTATGGTTCTGGGTATCACAATAGAATGTTCCTTCAGTGCATGCATTAGTACTTGGCTCATCTGTTCCATCCTCACAGTCACAATAGTCATCATTTACATATTCATATGAAATCTTTTGTTCTGATTTCAAACATTTAAACTCATTATTTAAATCTGGCCGATACTTCAGCATGTGAGTATAATACACACCTTTTATTATACCTTCATTATTAATAAACTTATCATCTTGCGAATGTAAGTGCACTATCTCATTTATATTTTGGTCAAGTACAGGTATCACTCTGTTTCCGCTGCTCGATTCTGAAGTGATGCTCATGAAAAAATAAAGCTGATATAGAATAAAGCTCACAGCCATGCACACTGTAAGAATTATGATATTTTTCTTCTTTTTCAATCCCATTTTACTAGTTTGAATGAACACCACACTTTATTGGTTCAGTTTTTATGCGGCAGTAACAATGTTTTAGTACAAATATTTCTAGTTTGCTTTAAATTTTACAGAGAAAGAGCGAAAAATCTAAAACTTTATGATGTTCATACATAGTCAGTTGAGAAAAATAAAGGATTATAGAATTGCTGAAGTTCTCAGGTCTATGCCAACAGATTGCTAAAATTCAGACAAGAATCAATTCTTGCTTCTTTTATTTTGTTATTTTTTTGTTTAATTCGTTTGATTATATCAAAACTTGTCGAATAGTTGGCTGCACCGCACAGATCTTGGTTAGCCGGCTAGCAACTTGTGTTTACACAATTTGTCACAAATAAGAATTCAAGCATTTCATTGTGTTAGAACTACAACGGGTTCACGTGAGTGTTGATATCTACCTCATATCTTTTACCGAAGATAATCCTCTCTTTCGTATGTCTACAATTTAAAAGCAATTACTGTATTTTGTTAAAATAGGGGATTATTAATCGTTGCCTTTGGAAGTTTGGATCAAATACAAAGCAAACTGGAGTGCGTTCAGAGGCTCAGAGTGTAGTTGTTTCGTTGTTTGGTTGTTTTGCAACTTACCCTGAGGTATGGAACGACTGGTTGTTTTATAACCTCAAACAAATTGTGACATTGACAGACTTACATCATTATCGTAATAATAATTGCTATTTAACACTATCACAAATTCGTTATCCATTTTTATTTAAGTTTTATATTTTGAGAAATTATATTAGTATTTATATTTTTTGCGATATATGGGTGAGCGCATCAGGGGGGCAATTCTCAAAATTGGGATAAATTTATCGATTCTCGATATTTATCCCGTGTCACCTATAGACTATTAATATCCCAAATATATCGACTTTTTACTAAAATGCTATTCTCGTGAGTGGTAGATATAAAAATATGTCCACAGTTAATGATATTCCCGATATCGCAATGATGCGTGTCGATCGCTAGGGCTTGATATTTATCGATAGTGATATTGCGAGAATATAAACGTCAAAGTCATTTCATGACACGCGTTTTATGGTTAAAAAGTTGCAACCTTCAAAGGTTTGGAACGGTCCAGTTGTGACAACCGAACGCTCTACTCGAAGGTTGTGAACGAAATTAGAGTGAAAAGTTGCACTCCGAGTGCGCTCTAACCAAGGTTCGGAACGCACCCCTGCAAACCAAAGATTACTAACCCATGCAAACTCTGCAAAAAAGTAATTAATCCATAGACTAAGTTCAGCATGGATCTATAGATTGTCCATGGTATATTGCCATAAGGTTCTGGCCTGCGACAAGGATATTGCTCACGCAGGTAACAGTTTGTAGGTAGCTTTAATAATTTATCGCAGGTATCGATAACTTCGTAACATTATGGTCTAGGTTACATTGTTGGTACCTAAATAACTAATGTAGTTCTACAAATGTTGATGTGCTCTCAAAATAAGAAATCTTTATCACACCCACTTGTGATAAATACCTACTTCCTACAAAAAATCTACATGCATAGATATATATTAAGTTAAACAACGTTGGCTGCGCTAATTACTTGGATGGGTGACCGCTAGTGTGATTACTACTGAGCGTGCACGTGCGTCGTCGGTCCCGGTTGTTGTCTTGGATGGCAGTCGTTACAGTTTGGTGTTAGAGCATTTTGCGAATGCCCGCCTGGGTAAAGCCAGCAACAACCAATAGGACCCACAAGTAGAAAAATGTCGCAAGAACCTTTTTTTAATGGATAGTGACGGAACATGTTGGTCTCATAAATGCCTTCCATGTTTGATATAATAGTATGGCCGTATTCCATTTGAGTTATTTTCGATAATGTTGACCCTTAGAGTAAAAAAGCTGTAGAGTGACGGGTAGCATGGCCACATGAGACAAAATATTATAAACATAACCATAGGTACAAAGAACTCAGTGATACCATAAACCTATAGTATATACTCTTTACCTGCAACAGGAACATTTAAGTATCACGCAGTTCCACCGCGAAGAGGAGCTCAGGAGAGATGGAGAAGGGCAAGAAGCGATAATATATAAATTATATTATATTCGATTGAGATTTATATATACTTAAACATAATTATTTTATATATGCATATATTATGGTTCATTATATCAACAGCTTAATATTTTAGTTCCCCGAAGGGTACAACAGATCAAGGGTTCAAAAATAAAAACATCACCTGAAACACAATCAACATTTATTTATGTAAACATTATATACTAGATCAAAGATAACAGTGATAATAATTTATTTTTCATTTTTTATTAATTTATTATTGATAATATGTTTAACTTTAGCACGCTTAACTAATAACTTTATACATTCAAGTGATTCATCAGTAAATCCTGGGCTACCTTCAAAACTCTTATACCATGATCGTAAAGTAGACGTATGAGGTAATTAGTATTTATTGAATTTCTTATATAATTGTCTCTCGGGATTATAAAATGCAATCAAAGTGCCAATTTTCGGAAACCTGGAGAATACTTGGCATTAGCAGGACCAGAGTTTATAACTTTTTTTAGGAAGTCTTTGTTGACGGATTCAAGTGATCCAATTAAAACGCAATCTTCTTCACTAACAAGTGATCTTGATTTTAATTCTGGTAAAATACTTTCTAAATTTACCACTTTCTTATTCAACCTTCGCAATTTTTCTCAAAGTGCCCTTAATTTTTAGCTTACAGGCAAAGATTTCGTATAGCATTGCATCACATCAGTAGACGCAGGCAGGGTAACTTTCTGTGATGATTCAATCGGTATCACAGTGGACGCAGATGTCATGCGTTCATTTAGATTTTCCATAACGTCTAACTGATAAATATTTATTATTAATGTGGTTTCAGGTATCATAACTGTGCCTCCTGTGTAAAACGGTTTATCTGGACTTATATCAAAATTGCGTTTTTAACGGTATAGTATGTGGGAGATAAAATACTATCTCATATTTTATCGAATATTAATAATCTGTGGTTGTATTTTATAGTAAGTAATCTGTGGTCAGATTGTTATCTATGATTAAGGTCTGTGTTTAAAAGACGTGCAACTGACTCATCGTTGTATTCTCTCTGTTAATTTGTCTCAAAAGTTGTGCAGTTGACTTGTTGTTGACTACTGACGAGACCGGCTCTACTATAAATACGGCCACACGAGCTATCGACAGATCACACTAGGTACTCTCTCCCTCTCACACAGTGAGCTCACAGGTTGTGCGAGGGAGACACCACCCTGGTTAGGGCATCCTGAGTGCACCCCTCAGGATGCAGTCCCGCCCTACCAACAGTGAGGTCGAGGTCCTTCAGACCTTTGCCTTACGGTACCCCGACCTGTACGCTGCTCATCAAGCAGCCCTCATTTCAGACGCAGAGAGTGCCCGCCTCACGGACACCCTCATTGCTCCCTCCGGGACCTCCGTCCCCGCCAATGATGACGCCGTATTTTTCAATTTACCCTCAACAATTTTTAACTGTAATAAGTTTTACTAAAAGTATGAAGCCGAAACACAAATGTCTATTAGATAGCCGAACTTTAAAGACACGTGGCTGTATCCCACTTCTGATCTTATCGATCCGAAGGGAAATTAAGATTTTAAAAAAAAAAAGTAAAATCACAATAATCACTCAACTATATTTCACAAACAAATTATCACAAATAATATCGACTAACGAGACAACCGTCACGCCTAAACGCCATGCACAGAATGAAATCGAGGCTCGGTCGGCTCTCGCTTTTATAGGGACTAGTTCCCGTTCTGGGCGAAGCTGGACTCGGTAAGAATATAATAATATGTTTTACATATATGAGAATTACATTCACATGCCTATGTTACAAAGCAATAAAACACGCCTCAATTATAAGATGATAATGACCTTAATAGTTCATCATTACCTGTTTGCCTCTTGGCTAAGGCCTCTAGAGAGAGAAAACAGTGGAAGAGTTTGGAGGAGCCCTTTGCCAAAAGGCAAGCGATAAAAAACAGTACAATAGTAAATTAAGTGTTGTTAAGATCTTATTAAATATGCTGCTGTGTTGATTAAAATCTGTAAATAAATAAATAACCTTAATAGTAGTAGATCCAAAAAGAAAATTATTTAATTCTCTGTAAATAAATAACCTCAATAGTACTGTATCAGCTAGATTGTCCATTGCTGAACACAGCCTCCCCTAGTAAGGGGGTATTTATCATAATCCCACGCTTGGCATCGCAGTGTAAGATGGCAGTTCTTTAGAAGGCGCTGCTGCCCACCTTCCAGTATTTTTACCTTTGTCATAGAATATATAATAATACTATGTACCTTAGTTGCCTCTTATGACACACATGGGAAGATATGGGGAGGTGCAATTCTTACCCGACACCTCATGGGGCACCACCCTAATAGTAGTTGATCCAAAAAGAAAATTATAAAATATTATAATCACAAAATCATTTTAACTCAGATGCATAGCTAGTGTTACTTATAGATAACTTTAATAATTTTTTTACTGATTTAAAGATACTGCATGTTCAATGAATTGAATTTCAATGATGAATTCAAATGAAATCAATCATTCAAATGAATTATTATTTGTAATATTGATGAAAACTAACTGTTGGTTTAATTACTAGTAGGTAGCATTAAATAAAATAGAGATGTTTTCAAAGTATTAAAATATGTTATGTAAATATTTAATATTATTTCCTGTACAATTCATTTTCATGAGAACCATCATATTGTAAATGTTGCAGTAAGATAACGTTTTTCTGCTGCAGCCTTTGTTTGATAGTGAACAATTAATCCTCAACAAAATTAAAACGAAAAATAGAAATTCACATGACAATTCTAATTTTTCAGGAAACTTCAGCGGTACCCTGCTACTCAACATACCATTATCACAGAAATACCAGGAGATGAGAGTTTGAAATAAAATAAAAGATTATAAAATTTGTTTTTATTTTAACTATTTTGTAGTATTTTATGTTGTAATTTTGTAGACAGTTCTTTTGGCATGTTTATCACCATTTTTAATATAGACGTATTGGTCATTAGAGAATACAGGGAAATAGGCTTTTACATACAGGAGCCTACAATCATTCTTGTTGGCACACAACTGAAAATTATAATTAATTAAGTTATAAAGTCCATACTTATACTTTTCTCCAATTCAATATACATGATTAATTGTCATTAACATGTCTACCTTAGAACAAAGGCCTATCCCATTTTCCTCTTTCATCGCGTCTTTCGACTTTCGATGACTACATGAAGATATGGGGAGGAACAAAGAGCTATTATTATATAGGGTCATAAAAACCATGTACCAGTGTAATCAATGCATTCCAAACACTGGTGAATTGTAAATGTTATGTTCAAAACCATTGGTTCTGATTTCCATTGGATGAATAATTTGGGATCTAAATGTAGTTAGCGAACAATTATTGATATAAGCATGTGATAATTCTCTTACATTTTCACAGTCTGACTGTAATCCCTATGCCAAGATGCTTACACTTTTGTTAGGTACCCACTGTTTAGAAGTATACATCAGCAAGGAAGGATGCTGGTGTACCTATCCCTAAACACACATATAACACATTAGAATAAGGTATGACTTATTACAGTAAGCACCTAGGTACCACAGTGTCCGTTTCTTGTTAGCACTTTCTGATCTCGTTCAATTCCTTGCTTCAGGACAAGCCCGGCCGCATTACCAAAAGTGTAAATAATATTTCCTAAGCTACCTCCATTAAAATTGATTTATAATATATTGATATCTTTAGCCTTCTTTACCTCAAAGTATACGGAAAATCTTTGGGTGCCCCCCTTCCATTGCTGACATCCTTAATAATGTGCCCAAAATTAGTATTTTATGTAATTGTTACATCCATGAACATATTGTACAGATGGACAATATGTTATCCAAGCCATGGGTATTGTCATAAAGTCGAAAGTTTAGATAACAATTATCAACATAATCGAGAGATGGATAAATGCTACTGATCATACTGGAACCCTGGAAAGCACATGTGCTCCGGTCACAATGGGTCCAGTAAAGTGCTGAGCTGGTGGGTCCACTCTCCCTCTGCTACTGAGCATATAGGGACTCGCAGAGGGCCTTAGGGATGTGGCCCGCCAGCAAACAGAGATATGCCATAAGGGCCAAGGAGGTAATGCTGCTGGTGAAGAATTCGCATCCACTAAGGCTTCCGCTACCGAGAATAAAGGGACTAGGTAGGCCCTTCGCGGATGCAAACCACCAGCCGCTCAGAATGCCAGAAGGGCCAAGTAGGTGTGTTGCTGGTAAAGATGCGCACAATCCACGAGGTCCGTTTACTACCGAGCAAAAAGGGACTAGCCTAGGTACCTCGTGAATTGCGAGCTACCAGCAACACCCTTTAAAGTTTGCCAGAAGGGCGTAAATAGAAATACAAGTAGAAAGTTGAGCAGCAACAGAAAACACAGAAAAAATATAAATTACACAAGAGAGTTAGCAAGTAAGACACAATAGAATACAGAAAAATAAGATGTGAGTACATACCAAAGGTTGCAAAATGTAGGTTAGAATTTATGGTGGTCAAGTACACTTTCACTACAAAACACACATACCCAGTTTTGGGGTTTTTCAGAAGATTAGGAGATTAAGTTTAATGAAGATTTTAGTAACAACTTTCAAAGTATGTAGTTGCACGTTGGGTGGCTGGTCGCAAAGTGAGGCCAATTCTCTTTGAGGAAGGACATCCAAGGTTTGCCGGAAGTCTGATGTCCATTTCATTGCCTTATAAGGTAATGCATAAAGCCTCAAAACGGTTAGAGTCATTTCTCCAATCACTTCACTGAATTTAAAACGTTTTTGAAAATCAAACGTTCGTCTATCGGAAGTTCCAAAATCTTCTTCTTCTTATTTTATTTAGTGGCTTCTGCGGTATTTCCACAATTTCGCCAATGTCGCGTGGGTAGAGAGAATGATATACGATGGAGATTGTTCGGTAGAATAGGTAGTGGTCGGTGATCCCTGACCAATAATTTTGCGTCTGAGTTCTGCAACAGAATAAACAACACAGGACATACACAGGACAGAACAAACAATCATAGATATATATGTATTTAGCATTAGTGAATAAAATATAAGATAGTAATGATCTAACAATATATTATAACTTAATTTTGTTAATTAATATACATTTACATATAGTATATAAAAGCGGGGTGAAAACAAGGGATAAAAGCGAACATAAATTTGTAGGACGGGGGACATCTGGAGGGAGCATGTCGTATAATGAACAGTTCAGTCTAGGACATTCAAAGAAGATGTGATCAGTTGTGCCTTCGTGTAGGCCACATTCACAAATAGAATGATCTCTTACGTGTATTTTGGCCAAGAAAACTGGAGAGCAACAGTGACCCAGCCGCAAACGGCATATTGTGGATGAGGTCACTTTGTTAATATTTTTAAATTTGAAGAACCATGGTTTTAATGGGATATTTGTTTGAATACGCTTGTAGAATCTACCTGTATTGTTTAAAGGATTTTTCCAAAGAGAGTCCCAAGTGTTACGCATTTGACCTTCACAAGAAGAGACTAGATCGTGGCAGTATAATTTGGTATGATCTTTGATGCCATGTGTAGCAGCATGTTTAGCACAGGAATCCGCACTTTCATTGCCTGGGATACCCAAATGCCCTGGGATCCAGGCCAAAAGAATTTTTAATCCGAGTTGGTGGCAGTCATATAGAGCTTCTTTTATTTTAAGGATTATGGGGAATCGGGATTTGCATTTGAATTGATTGCTTATGATACTTTGGAGGCAGCTTTTGGAATCACTAAAGATAATTGATTTATTTATTCTGTGGGAAGAAACATAAGAGATTTCTTCAAGGATGGCAATTGCTTCACCTGTGAAAACTGAGGATGTGGAGGGGCACCTGTGACTGAGAATGATCCTGTACTTTGGGATCCAGACTGCTGCTCCAACATCACTGTCTTTTGAGAGTTTGGAAGCATCAGTAAAAATCTGAAGCCAATCCCTCCATTGGTTGTCAATTTTCTCAAAGAAACTTTTTTTTGGGTTCACAGAGTCTTTTTCAATTCCAAAGTTAAGGATTATGGAAGGTTGGAAAATCAAGGAGGCATAACTAACTTTAAATATAGGGTTCACAGGAAATTGGGCAATGGGATTTGTCAGATTTTTATATTTCATGAAGCTGCGAATAACACATGGGAGGTTACCTTCTGTTCTATATCCATGCAATCTTAAAAGGCTGTATAGTTCTTCCATAATAGGCAAGAGAGGGTGGTTATAATTTTGAATAAGTTTAAAAATAAATTTATCAGAAAGAAGCTGTCTACGGAGATGGAGAGGAGCTTCCACACACTCCACCTGCATAGCGTTGATAGGTGATGATTTCATGGCACCAATGACAATCCGGAGGCATTTAGACTGAATTTTTGATAATTTATTAAGAGCTTCTTTATTGCCAGGGTCTAACAAGAAAGTGCCATAATCTAAATGACTACGTATAATGGCATTGTATAAAAGTTTTTGGCAAAATGGGTGAGAGCCCCACCAGACTCCAGACAACGACCGAAGGATATTCACATTCCTTTCACATTTTTCTGCCAAGTAATTGAAATGTTTAACACCAGTAAGCCTACTATCTAGCCAAATACCTAAAAATTTTACATGGTCCAATTGGGGTATAGTCTCATTTTCAAATTGTAAGGTTATGTTGGGGATAGATCTTTTTCTGGTAAAAATAACAGCACTGCTTTTGAGTGTAGATAAGGATAAGCCGTGATCATACAACCACTCACCTAGATATCTAAGGGCAGAATTTAGTCTGGTTTCAGCCTCCAGAATAGATTTAGTAGGCAGATATAAGGCGAGGTCATCAGCATACTGTAGAACCTTACAGAATGAATTTACTGAGAGCTCCAAGTCTCGAGTGTATAGGTTGTAGAGTATGGGACTAAGCACCGATCCTTGAGGGAGGCCTTTCCAGGTCGTTCTGGGAGAAAGAAATGTATTTTGGTTTCTTATGAGGATGGTTCTCTGCATAAGAAAGCAACATATGAAGCGAGTTATCTTCACTGGAACACTCAGCTGCAACAATTTAGTTCTGAGCTCTGGAAGGAGTACGTTATCATATGCGGATGTGATATCCAGAAAAACTCCTATAAGGAATTCTTTATTTTTAAATGAGCAGTTTATTTCTGATGTGAGTATACTGAGGCTATCTATAGTGCTCATGCCTTTCCTAAAGCCAAATTGGGATTTAGCAAGTAAATTTTTGCTTTCTATGAACCATTCGAGTCTGTTTTTTATAAGGTGTTCTGAGACTTTAGCTAATATACAGGACAGGGCGGCGGGAGTTGGGGTCCGAGGGATCTTTTCCTGGTTTAAGGATAGGAATGACAACTTGTGTTTTCCAAGATTCTGGGATATGTCCTTGATTGAAAAATGTATTGATCATGTCTAGTAAGAACTGTTTGACTTTCTTGGATGCCTTGATAATAAAAGAGTATGTTAACCCATCTAACCCAGGAGAGGAATCAGTCAACCCATCTAGGACAAGTTGCAATTCCTCAAACGTGAACAAAGCTTCCATGCTATCTGTATTGGACACTATAAGGCTAGGGATATTAAGTGAGATGGGAAAGGGGACAAATGGAGGGGCTAGTTTGTTGGCAAATGTCTCGAGCCATGAAGAGGGATCATTAGATGTGATGTTAGTATAATTATGGTATCCTCTAAATCTACGGATCAGTTTCCATACAATGGATGGGGGGGTAGCAGGGGATAGGCTTTCACAAACCTTTATCCATCCAGACTTTTTCTTGGTAGAAACAATTTTTTTATATTTAGCTGCAGATCTTTGGTACTTTAAAAAATTACCCCTAGACATTGTCAGCTTATATTCTAATTCAGCTGTATTACGATTTTGTACAGATGTGGTACATTCGGGGTCCCACCATGGAGGAGAGGAAATTTCAGTTGCAGGATTTTTAGGAGGGATATGCTCATCTGCAGCGGAGATAATTATTGAAATAAATTGAGTGTAACAGTGAACAGGGTCAGAACTGATGGTACTAGGTAGTGCATCAAGTTTCGCATCAAGTGAGGATGAGTATAAATCCCATTTTGCTCCTGAGAGCCTATGTTTTAGAAGAGAGTCAGAAGAATGTTGGGGACATACTCGTTGGGGAAGTTTTATTAAGATAGGGTAATGGTCACTACCATGCGAAAGGGGAAGAACTTCCCAAGAAAGAGTAGAGGAGATGGATGCAGAACAGGCTGTGAGGTCTACTGCACTAGGGTTCTGACCAGGGTATGCTCTCCTGGTAGGGGAGCCATCATTTAGGATGCAGAGGTTGGTTTCATCAAATGTGTCCAATAGGGAATGTCCAAAGGAATTGCAGTCTGCAGAACCCCAAGATGTATGGTGGGCGTTGAAGTCGCCCATTAATAAAACTGGGGGAGGAACAGAAGAAATAATCATTAATATATCAGGAATTAAGCAAGAATTGGGACGATGGGTATAAAATGATAAAAAGGAAATATTTAATGCCCTAACTGCCACTACATTTAAATCTGCGCTGTGAGCAGGTAGAGTTAATTGCGAAAAGGTTATATTTCGTTTCACAAGCAGGGCACTCCCTGCATACCCATCCTGGCGGTCGCTCCGGAGACAGGAGTAGCCTGTAACTCGAAAACGAGATCCAGGCACCAACCATGTCTCCGAAACAGCCACCAGGATGGGGGAATATTTTTTAATTAGAAAGGATAATTCATGAGTCTTCTGACGGAGGCTGTGACTGTTCCATTGAATTATTTGGGTTTGATCCATTATGGACTAATAAAGAAGAAAGTTGAGTGATCATTGAGGCAACGTAGGGCGGTAGATTATGGGAATTCTGGGATATGATGTTTATGATTATAGAAATGAGTTGGATAAGGAGTTGATTCTGGTTCTGGGTACTCTCCTGAATAGGAGAGGGGGACGATTGGCTCATTTGAAGAGCGTACCCATTGTGTAAGGAGGAAGGGCCATTCGAGACTATTGCTTGGTGTGCCTCTTTGTCATATGATTTGCCTAATGGTGCCCTGGGTTTGGGGTTATGGACTATTGTCTTTCTGTAAGATGTAGGGGTGGGGGAAAGGGATGGAGGAGCTGAGGTTTGGGGGGTTTGAGCTTTTGTGGGTGTTGAACTCTGGACTATCTGACTGTATGCCTTGCCTACTTTGGGGAAATGGGCAGAGGCATCTTCATAAGATATCCCATTTTGTGACATGGTCACCTTAATTGCCTTCTGGCGTTCCTGTTCAGGGCATGTTCTACTTGTGGAGAAATGGTGAGCAGAGCAATATAAACAAGTAGATTCATGTTCTTGAACTTCACATTCATCCCCATTATGGGGTTGGGCACAGCGATAGCACCTTGGTTTAGATCGACATTGAGCTTTTATGTGTCCAAAGCGGCAACAGCTCATACATTGGATTGTGGGGTAGTTATAAGTTTCAACAGCTAAAGATGAATAGTATGAGAATATTCTTGAAGGGAGTTGTTGGCCTCTGAACGTGAGGACAACAGTTTGAGTAGGTTCCCATACAACTGTCCCATCTGTTTTATTTTTTCTGTTAAGTCGCCTAGCTTTCACTACATGTGTAACATACTCAGGTAATTGAAGTGATGTTACAAACTCATCCATAGACCAATCCACTGGTACACCACGAACCAGACCCATCCTTGTCACATTGTAGGTAGGAATAATAGCTTCATATTTATGAGCCTGCAACATGGGGTTATTAATAAACCTGTTAGCTCCTTGAGCAGATTTGAATTGTATGGAGATCTTATTTCTACCTACTCTTTTGACACCATCCTGACAGATGTTTTCAATTTTGTTTGAGAACAAGAATTGTCCAAACTTAATTGGGCGTATTGTTGTTCCAGCAGTTGGGTCAGGTTCAACACGGGACACGTGGACTATGTATGGACCTGAGTCTGTTGATTCGTACGATCTGATTCCAAGAATCGACATGGTAGGATGCGTATAAACCGTTTGTATAGAGGATGAAGCTAACTCTCTATCAGTAATAGTTTTTTTGATGGGACCTACCTGAGATTCGTCATCGTGCCGTCTTTTAGTTGTACCGACTGACTGTTCATCAACGACACATATCACCTCCATAGGAGATGGCGGCGGGTCAGGCGGGACCGGAGCCACCGGCTCAGGGGAAATGGACTCCATTTCCCCTGCCGATTAGCGCCAACAACCACAAAACACACTTACCACCACCTATAGAATGTATACAAAATAACTCAGGGAAAAAAAAACAATTCTGAATAGGAGAAAATCACAGAAAAAAACGCACAATCTCACTAACACGTGTATCCTCTTTCACACCGAGTTAGCGACCTGTTCCAAAATCTATCGTGGTATTTTTTCTGACATCTTGACAGTGGGCAGAACTGTCAACGATATGAGTAGAATAGACGAGTAAATACTATCAAATATTTTAGATTTATGGAACTATATTTTTCTTATTATAACGGTCCAAATTATGTTTGGTATTTAATTTAACGTTTAAATAATTATTTAGGATGCTGATGTATTCTAAAAAGTTATAAGTACCACGGCGACATCTATCATCTCGTGTAGGAAGTTTCTTCTATCGGAAGTTATCTGAGATTTTAGATTGTGATATGCGACCTCTATCGGTGAATCGCTGAACTACCTCAGCGCGCAGCAAAGGTAGTTAGGTTTAGAGATTTAAATGGAAGCTTTCGATACAGATAACTACAGATGGCGCTGATTTAAATTAATTTTATTTAAATTTTAATTATTAAGTTTACCGATTTTTTAGAACGGTTACATACACAGGAAATATCCAGTTTAGAATCAAACCTATATTACAAGTGCCCGTGGCATACTATGTATGCCGATTCAACTTATCGTTAAAAGACAGGATGAACAAAGTAAACGTATTGACGTTAAACGTTTAAGGTTTAAATAATTATTTAGTAATGCTGATATATTCTAAAAAGTTATAAGTGCCACGGCGACATCTATTATCTCGTGTAGAAAGTTTCTTTTAATCCGAAGGGAACTAAAACTTTAGATTGTGATATGAGACCTCTATCGGTGTATCGATGAACTACCTCCAGCTCGTAGCAAAGGTTGCTTAGCTTAGCTTCAGTGATTTATGTGATAGTTTTAGACAATCGATTGTGCGCTAACTAGATAGATGGCGTTAATTTTATTTAAATTTTAATTATTAAGATAACCGATTTTTAGAACGGTTACAGACAAAACCACTTTTATCAGGTAGTATGTAGAAAGCACTATAAAATTTTATCATATCAATGAACCATGCTCAGTTGTAGAATTGTTAAAAAATCATATATAAAACTAATGTGTATTTAGTTTTTATTCTATCAACTTGTTAATTCATAAAACTTCAGTCTAGTATTAAATTCTCTTTGCTCCAGTCCACAGGTTGTTATGGAAATTTGTTCCCAAAACACTTTCTCATATCAACCCCTTTCCAAAAATTAAATATGTGCCTAGTTTATTCAAGTACATTGATGTGGGATGGGAACCCATAATATTTCAGAAAGGTTCTTAACCCTATAATATTGTAAGGATTGACACACCACATACTCTACTCTTACATGAATATTTTTGCTGTATTTCATATATTTCCCGCAATAAAGTAGTTGGATTTGCAGTATGAATGTAGCATTGTCAGTTCCCACACTGTGTAGGTACAGCAAATGTGTAATATTAAAAAAAATAGCTTTAGAACAAAGTAAACATCCCAAAAACTTATTTTTGATAAAAAACATATTTTGTAAAAGTATGTAATATATTGATTCATAAAATGATGATATGAGAATTTTAGTATCTGTGTAGGTGAAGATATGATTTTTATATAAAAAGTATTATATTTATTTCACACATTGTTTAGTTACATTTAAAACAGTGGCCTCGACTTGCTGAACATGGCATTCATTTTGTAATGGACTTTCAAGAGTGCTTGAATAAAAAAGTACAACGGTTTCTACTTTGACTTTTATTCCTTAATATCAGAACTACAATGATGAAAAACCAGTTAAATTAAATAGTATGTAACATGTTGATTTGTAGTCTGCCTGCAACTTCAGTGGACTAAAATTCACATTTCCAAATGCTGGCTACAAACAGGTCAACAAGCAGTGAATATGTTAAAATTTGCACAACTTTTCCGTGTTTGATAGTCCCCAGTTTGCCACACATTCATTATTGTAAGATCACAATGATGATTAAGTTAATTATGATCTCAATGGATGTGCCAACACTGATAGTATTGTAGAAGTGAGCTCTAATTATGAGATCTTTAGTACAGTTCTAAATTTATTTTAATTTAAACATGATGTACTTTTATACTACCAAGCTCATTTTATGCTGGTATTACCACATATTGAGCCCTTTACAGTATTCTGTTCCACCATCCTTTTACACCGGGCTACCTCAAGGAGCATTATAAATTCATATTCAATATCAGCATCCATTTCCTAGTCAGTAGAAACTAAACTTAGATATACTTGATCTTACTAGCCTTGTTACTAGTAAGTTGCAGGTTCCGACATAAAATCATGGGCATAATAAGCAGCCTGAAGTGACTGGAATCTGAAACAGATAAATTTCACATGTAACACCCTGATGTGGCTAGAATGCAATCGGCAAAATTATTAACCTGAGTTGGGAATGTACGAGCAAAACAATTTCTGTTTGTGCGGTTTTTTATCCTGGAATCATATCTTTTGCACATGCGAGGCGTTAGAGTATTTATTATGTAGTGTAAGCTCGCAATACTCGTGTTTTGTTTATCTATCGTTCACAAATTTGTTTGGTACATATTAACATTTTAAGTTTTTGAATTTTTTAAATCATATCCCAGACCATACAATCTCATAAATAATTAAGTGAAAGAATGACAGCATGTAATGCAAACAAATAAAATAGATATCTGACATACACACAAAGTCATTGCTCTAACGTATTTTATATTTTGTAGCATAGCACTCAAATTTAGGGATTTCGTTAAATAACAGATGGCGTTGTTATACAATATGGATAAATTAGTTAATACATATGGCAATTGCATTAACTTAAATAAGACATAGGCCAATACCTTAATAAAAAAAAAGAACAGGTGTCAGACATTTCCCATGTGATAATTAGGGTTGGAATCACTTAGTTAGTGATCGATTGCTAAATTCGAACAAATCAGTAGCAGAATCGTTTAAGTTTTATGAGGGAACATGCGCTCTTTCAATTTTTCTTTTTATGTGATCTTTTAAATATTTTCATTGCTCTCGTTTTAACATCATCATCATTTTCTTCTAATGGTCGCTTGCCATTTAATATTTTATTTACGTCTTTGCAATAATTATGCAAGAAAAATCGTATACAGAAGTCTAAAAGAAATATTTGTAATTTCCTATTATGTTCGTGGCACCCAATATCATTAAAATCAATTAATATTAAACAAAGGGTTTTTATGTACATTTTCACATGATTTTGATATAAATCATTTTTTAAATGATAAATGATGTCTTGTATATTTGATACAACATTTGTTATTTTATCGCTGGGCGTGCATAGCCATCCTTGTGCATACTCTCTTCTCCGTATATAATCAGAATGTCCCAAAGTTAAATTTTCACATTTAGCGCAATTTTGAAAAATTTTATTTTTAGCTTTACGAGCTATGTAACCAGACACGTATGTCAATGCCCACAAAACTCTTGGGTTCTCTTTTTTTAAATGAAATGGAGTGAATTCTATCTCAAGATGGTTCATGACTACTTCCCGGCTGGTATTGGGCTGTGCTGTGCCTTTTTCCGGTAAAATAAAATGACAAAGTGTCTCGCTAAAATCTTCCTCACAATTTGCACCAGGAGCATGTATGCTATTTAAATTATTAATAAGAAGTGCAGCATATGCTGACTCAAATGCTGCTGCCGTTGGGTTTGTGTTTCTGAACCCATGACTCCTGATGGACCCGAAAAAATTTTCTAATGAATCTTGGTTGAAATGTCGCATCCATATCGATGTGACATCGTATTGTTGCTGAATTTTTTTTGTAAGATATTCGTACCCTTCTAATGTCCAAATCCAGTTTCTCAATGATGGTACGTCTTTGTTTGATTTTGGGCCCACGAATACCATTGTTTTCAATGTTTTTTTAAATTCCAGCCATTTTTTATGGTGAAGGGATTTTGGTTGCACTGGTCCTAAAAGTGGCTTTGCAAATTTGTTTTTCCTAAAACTACCATTAACTGAATCAAATAATTCATCAAAAAATTTTAATATATCTGCAGTTTCTTTTGTTTCTTCCGGCAATATACCCTTCTCTGAAACGGTGAAAAGAAAAGCAATTATTTCATAACAACATATAATTGAATTGGATGTGTGGGCTTTGCGGAGTTTGCAGAATTAAACTTTTTATCCGTTGATACGGAAGAGAAGACCCAACAAATAATTCTCGTATCCTAGCGTGTGGGGTGTAATGATAGGATTTGTTAGATTAAATAAAGACACCATAAACGAACTACATACGTATATTGAATGCACATATCTGCACGTCACTACAGCTAATATACATGAAAGCAACGACATTGTGCAATGTAAGCGCTTTACTTAAAAACTATAACATTATGCAGTACCTTTCATAATCCGGGGGTGTCATCGTCTACTTTTATTTGAATATTTTTACCCATTAACACTACAAATATTATTTACTTAAATATTAGAAAACAATACAAATTACGTGGCACTTGCAGATGAAGCGTTGGAACAGCATCACAAGTTATTCTGTTATTACGGCAAAGATATTTCGTTTCAAAATGAATGTGGCAAATTTTTCTGTTCTTCAATATATATCGTTTGTCCAACTCTAGGAATTCACCACCAATAACAGAGAGCCAGATATCAAATCTGATTTGGTCTTTGGTGGGGTCTGGGAAACCATGTAAGACATGGTGAGATCCTGTTGAGTAACAAAGATCGATATAAATTTCGATTAAATATTTAAAGACAGTGAGTAAATACTAAAATTTGTCATATATACGCCTGCTTGTATGGCATCCAGGTATGCAACACTTCTTTCCAGACATCGTACTGCTACTAAACGAAGATATTAATTAAAATCCGCTGTACAAAAATATACAAAATTTACTTTATGACAAAAAGCACAAATCTGACGTGATTTCAAATAAAGAGACAATAGAGGTGTGACTAATATACTCGTAGAAATACGAAGATAATAAAAGTAAAGAAAAAATATCACGATAGATGATAGACTAATATTATTAATTAAAGGTAAAACTTACAACGGAAAGAAATCAAAATACTCACCGATGGGAAATCGAGTTTACTAACTGTAACTGGTTTAATATGTTTAATTTCTGTATTGAAAGGTACAACTTCGAGGTGATAAGCCCAGACGAGCCCATCAATGTCCCCACAAACTGAATTTAAATGTTATTCTGCCTTGGATTCAAAAGAAAAAGGCATATCAGTAAATTTTTGCTTGCCCGGCTTGTTTTACTTTAAGCTTCTATTAAGAAATAAGAATAATTCAATTCAAATCGAAATAATTAATTCACGAAATTTTAGTCTCGTGCATTATTGATATTATCGGTTTGAATCGATGGCGAGCATCCCTAATTCCTATATATATTTGATTTTGCATCTTGCCGATTTGTTTACTTTCTGTGCCTGGAATTTAAATTTATTTCGTTTAAAGTTAGCTGTGAATGGTGCATTATTTTTATGCTGGCTGTGATCATATAGGGACGTTGTTATGGTGCCATATACGATATTTTTACAATGAGGTGGAAAGATATTTTTTTGTAGTTGCAAGTAGATAAATTAGGATAATAAAACATACATAAACTTATAGACTTTTGTATTTAGTTATCAAGCTCATTGTAGGTTTTTGGCTGGATCTAATACTGCTTTTACTTTTGATGCTATATGTTTCGACCCGTGGCAGGAAGCATTGGTGATTTGGTCCATGTTTAAAAGAGTTAATGATCTTCACGCGTTCCTTGAAAGTAATTTATAGGATAACAGGTTAATATTAGACATTAAATATATAGTATATCTATAAAATACTTATAGATATATCTATATTTAAATAAATAAAGGTACAAAGTATCAACCATACGTAACTGGGATGAGCATTTATGAAAAACAGATGGCAGCACTGTTTTTTTTTTTATTTATTTTTAGTGCCATCTGTTATTTACGGAAATTACTAACCGTGACGTCATCAAAAAAATCTATTAACAGCTAGGGATGTCAAGTTTGGTCTCTATTTCAGTATATACAAAGTTACTTTATGTCATATCCCAACCAATGAAAAATTAGCACAGAACACTGAAATAAAATAAAGATTGAACGTTGAATGAAAATAGTGACAATATTATTTGCGATTAAATGATACTGGAACGTGCAAACGAAGCTCTTTCTTTGACATTTCTGATGTACACGTATTATTGGCTGTACATTATCGCCCTGTGCAAAAAGTGTCCGGCCCGTATTTCACGGCCAATAATGCACACCCAATAATTCATGTACCTCAATCAAATAGCTTCTATATTTTGGTCGCGTATTATTGGCCGTGTAATATCAGCCCGTGTAGATAATGCACAACCAAATATTGTACGACCCGTATTAGGTGCGTTCGTTTTGGCTCGATTGCGTTTGTAGCAGTTTCAAAAGTGGCATTTGTGTATTAGCGTTCGGATAGAAGCTTTTGCTATTTTTGACCACCAATTACTGCATGCTATCCGAATGGCTTAAAACATACTTTGACAACCGACAATATTATAACAATTTTGCACAGTACGAAACATGGAATCAATCTCTAAAATTAACAAAAAAGTTGGTACAAAAAAGTAGGTAGGCTTCTGCTAGTTACCTATATAAAAAACTTGTGAAACTCTTCAATCGCGCCAAATACAACTGTCAAACCAGCAGTTGTCAAAAAACGATCACAACGATCCCACGGTGAGACAAGGGTCAGAAATATCACTTTTATCTGTCATTTGTAGCGTTTTCAAAGCTATCCGAACGGTGAGCGAAAACGATATTTTTGCTCACGAAGTCCCAAAACGAACGGCCCATGTGATCATTTTTAGCGTTTGTGAGTGTTATTTTTGGCACCGATAGGCTATCCGAACGCCCTAATTGTACACCCCAATAAGGGCCTGTTCCATTAGTCGCTAAGAACGTAAATTTCGATAATTTTGATCACATTCTGTGTCTGTGGTTGTGATCACGTGATCGTTTGTAACTGTCATCCCCGTTCCATTTTTTGATAAGAACGCTAAGAATGCCACTAAAATTTGCCACTTCTGTCACTTTTGACATTAGATGTAGCATTTAAGGCGAAAATAACGCCAAGACCCATTTGGAAAACTTTTTGGGAGTGTGATCGTTTTTAGCGTTTTTAGCGAATCTCACTCAAATGGTACGCACCCATAGGGTACGTACCATTTGAGTTGAGAAGTGGCAAATTTTAGTGGCATTCTTAGCGTTCTTATCCAAAAATGGAACGGGGATGACAGTTACAAACGATCACGTGATCACAACCATAGACATGTGATCAAAATTATCGAAAATAACGTTCTTAGCGACTAATGGAACATACCCTAATACGAAGAATATTGGACGTGTATTATTGGCTGTGCATTATTTGGTCGCGTATTATTGGTCGTACAATAGGTGCGTTCGTTTTGGCTCGATTGCGTTTGTAGCAGTTTCAAAAGTGGCATTTGTGTATTAGCGTTCGGATAGAAGCTTTTGCTATTTTTGACCACCAATTACTGCATGCTATCCGAACGGCTTGTAACATACTTTGACAACCGACAATATTTTAACAATTTTGCACAGTACCAAATATGGAATCAATCTCTAAAATTAACAAAAAAGTAGGTACCTATATTATTATTATTTCTTTGTTAATGACTTCTGCTAGTTACCTATTTAAAAAATTGTGAAACTCTTCGATCGCGCCAAATACAACTGTCAAACCAGCAGTTGTCAAAAAACGATCACAACGATCCCACGGTAAGACATGGGTCAAAAATATCACTTTTCTCTGTCATTTGTAGCGTTTTCAAAGCTATCCGAACGGTGAGCGAAAACGATATTTTTGCTCACGTAGTCCCAAAACGAACGGCCCGTGTGATCATCATTTTTAGCGTTTGTGAGTGTTATTTTTGGCACCGATAGGCTATCCAAACGCCCTAAATATAGGAACTCGAAAAAAAAGTGTAAATAAATATGTCAGTGTTAGAGTAAAATCAATCTGTTTAAATAGTTTTCCTTTTCCTTCTTGTATTTTATTCCAATAAAATAATTTATAAAGCACTGTAATAAATGTTAAGCCATGAGTTATCTCACAGTTGAGCGTTCGGTAGCTTCTTCCTCCGAAAAAAGGGAAGTTGACCAGCAAAACAATGACGATCTTGAGGTATTACATCTTATTTACTTACTTCGCCAGAATTATGTTTACATATCATCTACACAGTTTAGTATTGGTTTGAAAATACAAAATTGTTACTTATGATATTGGTAGCAGTTCTGATAAATACAAAATGGATTATTTTGTTTAAATTGCTGTCATATTACTTTCTTCAGATCATTGACCTATATATATACCTATATACTAGAAACGACATCTCAAACGAGGATATTTGACTAGCGATGGGACGGGTCGCATTTTATCAACTCGGGCAACCTGAGTTCATATGTGGCATGACCCGGGTCGCAACTCGGGTTGCCTTGATTTGAGAAGGATTGGGAGGCGGGCCGTCCGAAGTGCGAATGGAATGGAGAACTCGAGTAGAGTTGGCCCGTTATCTGCTTATTTGATATACAACAGACTAGCTCAACTCAGGCATAGGTATTCAACTGTGTCTGGGTAGTCTTGTAGTACCTAAGTTAGAGAATTTATCGAATACCTAGATAGTAAACAACGCAACTCTGTATCAGTTTTGCAATAATAAAAACCGCATATTTTTTCCATCCATTCCTTTATAAATACGTAATATTTTAATTTCTTATTTCGATTGGATTCTCGTGATGGACACGTATGAAAAACATTACAATATACCTGAGGATTACAAAATTACAAATATACGATAGGAAAATTTTTTTTTCCTATTCCTGAGGATGTTGGTATTTCGTCATCCAGACCAGACATATTTTTATACTCAAAAAATCTAAAACGCATAGTACTTATAGAACTTACTGTGCCGTGGGAAACAAACATACCTAGACCACACAATAAAAACAAACAAATATTATGACCTAACAAATGAATTAACCAAAAACGGTTATGTGGTTAGTTTATATGCTGTAGAAGTTGGAGCGAAATCCCTATATAACCTACTTAAAGACCTTGGCCTACCAAGAACAACGGTAACTTCCATCCTAGAATGTGTATCTAAGGCGGCATTAGTAGGATCTTATCAAATTTGGTTAGGTAGGGGAGGAGGGTCGAGTGGTGAAGGAGAGCATTGTTTTATCATAAAGGGGCCCCTTAACCCTACTCCTGGGTTGCAAGTCCCAGCCCTCTCCAGCCTCTTCCTCTGCAACGAGATGGACCCGGCACCCGCATGGTGAATCCATGGAATGCTTAGTAATTCGTCCCTTATAAAGAGATACTTATATACCTATAATATTAAATAAATATTTCAATTTTAATTACAATCACCTTTAATATTCACTAAAAAGATATCAAATACAAAGATTTACGCATACGTTATCAAATTAATTAATTACATAAAGAAAGAATAATAGCCCGGGCCCGACTTCTATCCAATCATATTCATGTTACGAGTTGACCCGTTGTCTATGCAGCGAGAATGCAAAAATAGTCATTATTACTAGACACATAAGTAAATAATAGCGGTGTTGTCGCGTGCCAGTGCCAAGTTGCGTCGACCCGGGCCTATCTCAATGCCCGGGCCGCCCTGGCGTGGCGCGCGGCCTGCCAACAATCCCTCCATCAGTACCGTACCGAGTCAGCCCGAGTTACGAAAGTATGAACTCGGGCTAACGGGTTGGAAGGCTGACCCGAGTTACTTAACCCGAGTCGCCCATTACTATATTTGACCAGTGCAGGTAAGCCGGCTGCCATACTGCCACACGCAGCTGAGCACTCGTAGAGATTGTGTGCGTGTGCATTGAGTGAGCACCCTCAGAAAAAAATCAATAAAATAGGATAATTTAGTAAAAGCTCTAAAACAATTGTAAAACCAATATCCCTTTTTGTAAAAAGGTAAAACAGAAGATAAATCGTTTACAATCTGCTCACTCAGTCCTCACAGAAAATCGTCAATATCTTCAAATCTATTGAGTTTACAAAAATAAATTGTATACTAGGTTTTAGTAAAACTTGTGAAGAATATAAGTATCAATGGACAGATTGCCTAGTGCCGTATTTAAAAATTTACAAATAGATAATTATGCTCACTCAATCCTCCATTTTCGCAAGGGCCGATTGCTCTCTAATAAACTATATAATTAAACTTCGTTATATTACTCGTGTTTAGTACATGTTCAATAGGATTTCGTAACATACTAAACGAAAGTCTATTGTGATACATATATAAGTAATAAATAATTTTATGTGCTCACTCAATCCACACATTTATGAAAACCAAAAAACATGAATATCTTCTGATTTGTTACCATTACAAAAAGTCCAGATAGCTCATGTTTTAGTAAAAATTTTTACTAAATATCTGCCATTTCACTTCTAATTAAACTTGTTTACTTTATGAGATATACTTATTTTATTGTTTGTATGAAATTTCGTACTATAGGGTAACCATATTTTATGTATAAGTTTGTTCCAATGTTTTTCTTCTTTTATAATGGCTTCACATATCCCATATCGATTAATATGGTCGAGTTCATTTTTTCTTAAAGAAGTTCCGATACAAAAAAGATCGTGTTCAATAGTATAAATAAATTAATGAACCTTTTGTTTGCTCTTTTCATAAAACTTCGTATTTAAATCGATAATTTTAAATTGAACGTGTTAATAAATAAAGCTTTTCCCAAATATAACTTTTATTTTCTCTGCATTAAAGAAAACTTTGAATTGCCCATTTCGTACGTGGCTAAAACGCTATCCGCGAAAAGCCAAAAAAAAGAAACTTCATTCTTTAGTCTATGGCCAATTGCCATGCGCGCGCATAGGAAAACAGATAAATTTTCCCCGCCATTGCAAAAAAATATTCACAACTCGTTTTCACTGTTGAAATAACGGTTATTATTAATTAAGATAAGTACTAGATATGAAGAAAATTATTTTTTAGTACTATTTCCTTCAAGTGTGTTGAAAAACGTTGTATGATACTCGTGTGTGTGTGGCATTGATGATTACCGTCCTCAGCTCTCTGAGGGCTCGGGTCACAATGGCGCCTCAGCAGTAATCATACATTACACACTTGTACCACAATGTAACCCACAACATTGACTTTTTATTTACCCGACTAAACTCGACCTACATATGTATCGTGTTTCTTTGTTTCTGTAAATTACAGAATTATATTGTATTGTCTATATTATACTGAAAATAGAGAAGTATAGGCAAAAATGTTTGTAGGTACTAACTTAGAAGAAAAACAAAAAAAACCGTTGGCCAAAAAACCTAAAGTTAGCTAGATAATGAAAATGAAATAAGAATTTTTGAAAAAAAATCTGTCGTGAACATACTTTCAAGCATATCTTAAAAAGTACTGCACAGATGTCGATGAAATTTGGTTTATGGATAAATATTAGAATAGATCCCGAAATGTATGAACTTTCTTTTTATTTTGAGACTTCATTAGTTTTTCAATGTTATTGCTTTTATTATCTATTATTACTTACTAATTAACGGTGGCTGACAATCCATCCCGTAAGTAGCATGGCTCAATGAAAAGGGTGAATATTAAAAGAAAATTCCAATAAATGGAACTGACTTCAACATTAAAAATGTGTTAAATAACTGTATGATGCTCTGCCGCAGATCCACTATAGTAAATACCTTTTAATTATATCTTAAAATGATATACTTCGAACGCGTTTTCAAAGTCGGTACCATGAGCACAAAATTGTCCTCCTCGTAATAGTTGCCTTTGAATTATCGTGGTATCGACGACGTTGCGAGCGACGTCAACAAGTAATTTCACACATTTAAAAGTTGGTTGGAATTCCTTGTAAAAAATTTTTCACGAATTATGTTGATTTTTATTTGAGTAGTGTCAATGTTTACAATCGATAGTTATTATCTATTATCAATATCACTTCAGCACTACTTTCGTAGAACTGTCGCAGTAACCAAACTAAATACCTATGTTTTTTTAGAAATTGAGGAGGGAAAGTGTCAACATTGTGAATTTTGTGTTATTTTCCGAAAATATTGATTCTGAGATTTTATACGTAATTATGGTGGATAATCAACCATTAAGTGTGTTACGAGTGTAGGCATTAGTGTACGAGTGTAGGCAAGTGACACACGGCTTTTCGTGATTCAAATTATTCCAACAACTAGGTACTTGCAACTTTGACATTTGCGCTCGCAGTAAAAATTCTATATCTCAACAACCTCCCAACCAACTTAGCTCATATACGGACTTGCAAATTCTATTAGTATAAGCTAATTGTCTGTCGAAATTCATTAAGTCACATTCTCTCGGTCAAAAAGTGTGTCAAAAAGGCTGTGTGTTCCATGTCCTAATTATGTATCAAATATCATCGCAATCAAATTTTATCAAAATAAAAAGGAAGTTCATAAGCTTCGGGATCTATTCTAATATTTATCCATAAACCAAATTTCATTGAAATCTGTGCAGTACTTTTTAAGATATGCTTGAAAGTATGTTCACGACAGATTTTTTTTCAAAAATTCTTATTTCATTTTCATTATCTAGCTAACTTTAGGTTTTTTGGCCAACGGTTTTTTTGTTTTTCTTCTAAGTTAGTACCTACAAACATTTTTGCCTATACTTCTCTATTTTCAGTATAACATTGACAATATCATAATCATAAATGAATTTCTGAAAACGCATCTTGTAGAATCTTCGTTCACGCCACAAATAAGCCTTGTGAATAATTAATTGATTTAAATTTAATTAGTAAATTATATGAGATTAGTAGTAATAACGTATATTTGATGCAAAATTACTATAATGTATTGTACGAGTATGACATAATAATAAGTATGTATTGTTGACATTTTAATTAATTTAAACACTTTGACATCTCTATTCTATGATAATTTAAGACATTTTTACTATTAATCCTATTAAGTTATTTTGAAATTGTATTAATATTTTATTTTATATCAATATTGTGAACCATACATTGTTTAATTATTTAAATATCTTACCATTATCAAATTTATATTGTTAATTGACTTGCCTAGTGTAGCTGTTGATGTTATAAGGCCAATAAATAATTCTATTCTATTCTATTCTATTCTAATACAATATAATTCTGTAATTTACAGAAACAAAGTAACACCATACATATGTAGGTCAAGTTTAGTCGGGTAAATAAAAAGTCAATGTTGTGGGTTACACTGTGGTTTGTACCACGTGTTTGTAATGTATGATTACTGCTGTGGCGCCATTGTGACCCGAGCCCTCAGAGAGCCGAGGACGGTAATCATTAATGCCACACACACAACATTATCATACAACATTTTTCAACACACTTGTAAAGTAAAGTACTAAAAATAACTTTCTTCATATCTAGTACTTATCATATATTTTTTTTTACCGGCGGTATGCTTTTATTAACAAAATACTACAAACTATATACTACACAACAGCTACTACAATAAAAGCATTTGGACTCATAGGCAGTCCAAATGCTCTAGCCCACTATCAGTTGGCAGCGTGCCCAGCATATATTAATTTATTAATAATTAATATATGCTGATTAATTATTAATAAATAATAATTAAATAATAATAACTATTATTTCAACAGTGAAAACGAGTTATGAATATTTTTTTGCAATGGCGGGGAAAATTTATCTGTTTTCCTATGCCACCGCATGGCGATTGGCCATGGACTAAAGAATGAAGTTTCTTTTTTTTTTGGCTTTTCGCGTATAGCGTTTTAGCCACGTACGAAATGGGCAATTCAAAGTTTTCTTTAATGCAGAGAAAATAAAAGTTATATTTGGGAAAAGCTTTATTTATTTAACACGTACAATTTGAAATTATCGATTTAAATACGAAGTTGTATGAAAAGAGCAAACAAAAGGTTCATTAATTTATTTGTACTATTGAACACGATCTTTTTTGTATCGGAACTTCTTTAAGAAAAAATGAACTCGACCGTATTAATCGATATGGGGATATGTGAAGCCATTATAAAAGAAAAAAAACATTGGAACAAACTTATACATAAAATATGGTTACCCTATAGTACGAAATTTCATACAAACAATAAAATAAGTATATCTCATAAAGTAAACAAGTTTAATTAGAAGTGAAATGGCAGATATTTAGTAAAAATTTTTACTAAAACATGAGCTATCTGGACTTTTTGTAATGGTAACAAATCAGAAGATTTCATGTTTTTTGGTTTTCATAAATGTGTGGATTGAGTGAGCACATAAAATTATTTATTACTTATATATGTATCACAATAGACTTTCGTTTAGTATGTTACGAAATCCTATTGAACATGTACTAAACACGAGTAATATAACGAAGTTTAATTATATAGTTTATTAGAGAGCAATCGGCCCTTGCGAAAATGGAGGATTGAGTGAGCATAATTATCTATTTGTAAATTTTTAAATACGGCACTAGGCAATCTGTCCATTGATACTTATATTCTTCACAAGTTTTACTAAAACCTAGTATATAATTTATTTTTGTAAACTCAATAGATTTGAAGATATTGACGATTTTCTGTGAGGACTGAGTGAGCAGATTGTAAACGATTTATCTTCTGTTTTACCTTTTTACAAAAAGGGATATTGGTTTTACAATTGTTTTAGAACTTTTACTAAATTATCCTATTTTATTAAAATTTTTCTGAGGGTGCTCACTCAATGCACACGCACACGTAGAGATTACACGCGCCTTACGTTCGAAAATGTTTTAATTTTCAAAACTATCAAGAATGAATTTGATAAGAAGGTCTTGTGGTATAGATTGAATCATTTCGAACTAGCACAAGAAAACCTTTGGCAGTTAGTAGTTTTTGAAATCCAGAGCTATTTATCTTTTGAATATTCTAAATGCACCTGAACTCTCAGAGGGACAAGTACCAAAACATAAAAGTTTGTACTTAAATAAATATATTTAAATCATTTAGCTATTTTTCTATCTAATTTTCCAAACTATTTTATGCCACTGTAGCAACGCAATCGCAACAAAATAGCATACAGCATACCAAATATGTCAAAAACTATTGATAGCAAGCCACTGACTTGCGATCGAACCTAAATAGCGGGCAGACTACGGATACTGTCAAAAACTACAATTTTCATGCAATTAAGTTGCGTTAACGCAGTTCAATAGCTAAGAGAATCGAGCCCCTGCTCAAGTTACATTTTGGTGCCAAAATATTACGTCATTTAAAAATAATCTTGTAACTACTTCTACAGTAATGAACCTAGAAAGCTGTAATTTTGCATTTGTATAGGCAACAAGTCAATAACGATGTTAAAAGAAATTAAAAAGTTTTGATAACTTTTTTTCATTTTTTTTTTAATTTGCACCCCTGTGTGTCCTGACCGGAATTCCGGTCGTCTAAAAAATTATTATTCAAACGTTGTTAGTGAGCTACCATCATTGGCTATACAACAAAAAAAACCGAATCACTCTACGGTAACGAGAAGTTATTCAAATCATGAAATGAAACGAAAAACTTTCACTCGATGCATTTTGCCGCGCAAATACTCATCGATCGAAATTTACGTAATAAATAATCTCGACCTTTAAACTCTTAAACCCAAAAATAATTCAGGTGTATAGATTACATGTAAATAAACATATTAAAAGAAAATCAAAGTCGTAGATGGTATAGATTCTGAATTAAAAAAAAATTGCGCTTAAATACAGTTTTCCCGCCAAATATCTTTAAAAAAAAACGCATTGTTTTAATCTTGTTACTTTTAAAATATTTATCCTTACAATCTGGTATAATTCATGGGTAAAGAACCATAATAAATACTCATATTAAAAGAAAAATCAAAGTTGTAGGTGGAATAGTTTCGAAAAAAAATAAAAAGAATGCTGTTTCCGCCATTTTCGCCGTCTGTTCAAACCCCTTTTCCTGGAAATTTTTCCATAAAAAGGTCTATTTTCTTTTATTATCCCGTAAAGCGAATATGATGAGGATTGCATTGGTACCAAGAAGTTTATATGTTGATGGAGATTGCATCAAATAAACTCGATTAAAAAACAAAAAACCTCAAAATCGGTGAAAATATTTTTACATTCGCTAGACTTAATCCAGACCAGACTTCTGTACTCAAAAAATCTAAAACGCATAGTACTTATAGAACTTACTGTGGGAAACAAATATACCTAAAGACCATACAATATAAACAAACAAATATTATGACCTAACAAATGAATTAACCAAAAACCTGTATGTGGTTAATCTATATGCTGTAGAAGTTGGAGCAAGGGGTTTACCAGCAAAATCCCTGTATTACCTACTTAAAGACCTTGGCCTGTCAAGAACAACCGTAACTTCCATCCTAGAATATGTATATATCTAAGGCGGCATTAGTTGGATACTACCAAATTTGGTTCAGCTGAGGAGGAGGCTCGAGCAGTGAAGGGGAGCATTGATGCATCATAAAGAGGCCCCTTATACCTACTCCTGGGTTGCAAGTCCCAGGCCCCCTGGCCTCTTCCACTGCAACGCTATGGACCGTACGGTGAATCCATGGAATGCTAAGTAATTCGTCTCATCATGAGTTGACAGTCCGGAGAGACAGAATGACGCTGAAAAGACAGTTGACAGCTGGAAAGACAGTTGACTGTTGGAAAGTCAACTGATTGCTGGAAAGACAGTCGAGGGCTATGGCCTAGCAAGTCAAGCTCGGGAATCTTGAAGCTAAAAGTCCAGAAAAGAAAAATACCCCTGGGACAGTGCGAGGGGGGGGGGGGCGGAAGAACTGTCCACCGATTGATACCCACGACGACCTTGGCAAAAATACGGGCTTGAAATGCCCTACGTGCGGAAAAATCTACAAGAGACAATCCTGGTACTTGAAGCCTTTAAAGACACATGGTGGTGGGGAAGCACGACAGCCATCGGTAAGTTCTTCAACAATCACTGCGGATAGAGTTGACCCTCACATATCCCAAGGTGAGCCATCGTGTGTTAACTACTAGGAGTCCATTAACATCCGAACATGTCTTAGCATCCCTTCCCTTAAACAGACAACATGACCAAATCATGGTAATCATCCTAGATCATTCAGTATCAAAACAAGAAACAGGCAAGTAGACACTTTCCAAAGCACTATTCATGACTACTTTTTTGAGCACTATCCACCACCAACTAATTATGCTCACAAAAACAAAGAGGAATAAAAAAAGTGGAAAGTTTGTGTTGTGTGTTGACCAATGAACAGATTTATGACCACTTCAAAAGTATATATGAAGTGCCCAACCATGAGAGTTCATATGAGGAACCCAAAAACAAAGGCCACATGATCCCCATGTTTAGTTTAAAATCACCTCACCTACTATGGAGGAAAATAACCATTCAGTTGAAAAAGAAAACACCTAAATCAGCTCCAGGTCCTGATGGTAGCCCATATATAGTGTATAAAAAGTATCCATCAATTCGTAAAAATCTCTTAAATATTTTCATTAAGATCTGGTCAACAAAGCAAATACCTGTGGCATTTGGAAAAGCAATTTTTGTCATTCCAAAGAGACACGAAGTAACTCATGCAAAAGATACTAGACCGATTGCACTTACAAACACAATATAAAAAATATTTTTCTCAATTTTACAAACCAGAAAGATACAATATATGATCAATAATAGGTATTTCAGGCCCAATCACCAGAAAGGGTTTTTGCCTGGAACACAATACTCTACTAGCAAAAAGTTTAAAAGATGTCAGAAGATATGAAAGACAAATAATGGTGTGCTGGATAGACTTAGAGAACATGTTTGTTTCTGTGCAGCACAAACTGCTGTTGTTTGCAATGAAATGGTATAACTGTCCACTTGTGGTCAGCGACATGCCCACATCATATCACTCCCAATAAAAATTTGTTATATCATCCAAAAAGGGACATATTAACACCTAGCAATACAATGTGGGTTTGTTCCAAGGTGCTGCTTGTCACCAATAGCATTTAATAGACTAATTAATATTTTAATTGATAAGCTTTTTTTTTTTTTTTTTTTTTTTTTTTTTTGTTTTTTTTTTTTTTAAGCTTATTAGGCACTCGCTGTACCTGTGACTTCGTTCGCGATTGCCTTACCTGCAGACTAATTATTTACATTTGATCACTGTTTATCTCATATTAAGCAATGCTGTGGTCTGCGGTGATGCGCTCTTAGTAAAGGATAGCTCAGAAAGGAGATTTTTACTTTGGGTTTGAAAACATCCGGCTTTATTTCCTAGAAGACAGTAGTTAAGTTACTCAGGGAGTTCCTTCGCGGGTCGCACAATAATTGTTGAAGCACAGTACTTTGTGCCTTTCTTTGGAATTTCGATTTTAAAACGGCGTCTTTTTGCCGAGGCTCTCTTTGTTTGGCGGTAGAACGAATATATATTAGATTGTGCAGTTCCATTGCGCAGACTCCAAAATGTATCCGGCAAAAGTAAAAAAATCTGATTGTGGCGAATGTTCCAGATTTTCATCAAGCAAACTTGCATAACTAAATAAGGGTGCGGGGCTGCCCGTGGGGTGCCGTGCTGCCCGTGGGGTGCCGTGCTGCCCGTGGGGTGCCCGGAGGATGCCCGTGGGGTGCCGGGCTGTATGTGGTGTGCCAGGCTGCCCGTGGAGTGCCGAAATGCCCGTGGGATGTCGAGCTCACTCGTCACTATTGTAACAAAAAAGAATAATTGAAATCGGACTACGCGTTAATAAATTATTAAAGTGTAAATTTTGACTTTCATCCCCTTTCCCGAGGGAACCGAGCTGAATTTCGGGATAAAAAGTATACAATAACCTTCTTCGTAGTACGAACTCAAATCGTGTTAAGTTTCATTGAATTCCATTCAGTAGTTTTGGAGTGATGCGCGGCCGGGATACAGTCAGACAAAAATTAAAAAAGACGTGTGGCACTCGGAGACTGCCGCGGTGAAGCTATAGCATTTTTTATCAACTTATGCAATTATAATTATTTACTTATCGATAGGACCAATGCCACCTAGAGGCGAGTTGCTGAACTAAAGAGAAACGTGATATTTCAAAAAGTCATTAAAAGTTCTGCTATTCATTGATTGATGGCAAAACTAAAAAGTATCACCGCTGTGCCGGTCGGAGTGGGGGGGTGTTAGGTTCATTTCGTTACGGAATTTCTGGATTCGGTCTCCACGCTCAGAGAAAGGGAGAAAGGCCCGCGATAGAAGCTACGCAATAGCTTAAAAAAATACAGTTTTGGCATCAGTATCAGCTACAGAGTGCTATCAATTTTTTTTTTTCAAATTATCTGCCTTGTCCGTTATTGGATCTGTTACAGTTTTATTTTAAGTATAGATGAAAAAAGTGGGGCTATCTGTTTAAGATCAATAACAGATACACAGAGTCCATCTTAGCCTTTGCTGACGACCTTGCAATACTGACACGTAATCCAAAACAACGTCAGGAACTTTACGAGAAGTGGATGAGTTCTGTGCATGGCTTGAAGGGTTGAGAACAAAATCAAGTAAATGCCACTGTCAGTGTCTGGGTAGACCGAATACCAAATTCACCTCCTACGATCCGGGACTCTTGATAGGAGGAGAATGTGTTTCCACAATTACTGAAGCTGTGCCATTTAAATATCTTGGTAGAAAGACGCACACCATCCTTAGACGCAGTTGTAACAACCAATAAGTTACCCTAAAAAAGCTTGAATATACGACAACTACTTAACATCACGTCTGACTTGGCCTTTTCTAGTATACGACAATACTAAATCTCTTTTAACAAAGCTGGATGTAAACGTCATAAGGACACTGAAGTCATGGTTGGGGTTCGCACTTCCGGCAAACCCATCTACTCTATTTAAGGATCAAACTAATTTTGCGATGAAATTAAAGAAGCCATCAGAGCTCTATAAACACCTCAGAGTTACCAAAACGCACGTCTTATTAAAATCTCAAGAGGATATAGTCACATCTCTCCCAAAAGACAAAAGTGTCTACGACTTGGATTCGAGGCTTCATCAAACAGACAATTTATGATAGGTGCACAGACCAGCAAAGATAGTTTTGGGGCGAAAAAGAAAATGGAGGATAAAGACGTTGTAAAATATTTCTACAACAAGACGAAAATGATAGCTATAAAGTGCATAATGAGCTTAGAAATGTAAAGCGAATGATTAACTATTGGTGAGTTTTGTATCCCTCTGGCGTTAAAGTGGCGCACCTTGATATACTGAAACTGACTGATCTCCTGCCTTAGAAAGAATTTTTATTTCTAAACTCCTTTCAGATGCACCTTCCTGACCAAAGTAACCTAGTAAGCTACCGAAATGCCTTGCGGTATTTGTCGGGAGGCGATCGGTACAGCAAGGCACTTGCTGGTAGGATGCAAGGTGCTCTTTGATAGAGGTCATTATTCACATCGCCATGATAGAGTCCTCGAAATCATACGAGAACCGACGAGTCTCTCGGTAGCTAGAGCAAAAAATGATTTGACCACGAATAAACGACACTTCGATTTTGTAAAAGAAGGGTCATCTACGAAATGTAAATCCAAGCCTTACTCCATCTTAAAAACATACATAATCTGATAACTAAATCTGAAACATACATATCCATCTAAAGTGTCCAATCAGGAGCTGCGCCTAAGTTGGAGTAATGCTTGGATTTCGATTTTCTAGATGACCCTTCTTTAACAAAAGCAACGTGGCGTTTGTTCGTGGTCAAACCTTATTCTGCTCTAACTACCGAGATTTGTATTTTTACTAAATGTCGAAAATACCAAAAATCCCGGTTTTCGTAAGATCAAAACCGGTATTTATAAGTCCTTGATTTGGCTCGGTATTCCGGTATTTTCGATATCCGGGATCCCCGTTTGCGACTCCTACTTACGATTATACAAAAAAGGTCAAAATTAGATAAAATAAATGCCCAACTATAAAAAAAAAAAATTATAATACAGTGAAACAATTTAATTCTTCACATTAAAACTTTATATTAAGATTAATGTGTTTCAGTTATCCTTACTAATATTATAAACGTGAAAGTTTGTAAGTATGGATGTCCGAGTATGTATGGATCTTTGTTACTCTTTCACGCAAAAACTACTGAATGGATTTAAATGAAACTTAACTATAATATAGCTTACATATCAGAGTAATACATAGGCTATAATTTACAAAGATATTGTGTGTGAATTGTCCAAAATATAACGATCAAGTGTCAAGTAAGTAGGAAAATATTCTGCCGTATGCGACCTATTATGGCGTGCGCTGCAAAAACAATAGCACACATAATGTATAACGGAAATGTTTATCTGAAATTGTACTACAAAAAACCCGCGACAGCATATATCTATCTTTTATGTGTAAGCCATTATCGCCAAAACAGTGAAGAATTTATACTAAAAAAAATATAATTTATTTCTAATGCATATTTGATAGTGACAAATAATTGATCCTTATCAAACTAATATTATAACGGCGAACGTTTGTATGTTTGTTATTTCTTTACATTCAAACGGCTCGACCAATTTTGATGAAATTTGGTATGGAGGTAGATGAGGCGCTGGATTAACAAAGAGGATACTTTTAGTCATCCTCTAACACGCGGGCGTAGCCGGGAGACGCAGCTATTATTACAAATTTCTTGAAATAAATTGTTCTTACACAAATATCGTTTGTCATTCAGTTTGTCATCGTGTTGATCATTTGATAGGGTTCCATTAAATAAGAGGTATATGGCTGGTATTCAGTAATCTTTAAAGTTTAGGAAGCCCTGGGTTAGAGCATACCCCGGCTAAAGGGGTGGATGGGCGCGGGTTCGAATCCCACACATGACTATAATTTTCTCTCGTAAATTTTGTAATTTTGTAATGTAATTCGCCAAGCAGGCGTTATTGCAAATATCAACAATATTAAAATTATAATGTTGCGTCATCATTTACAAGTGTAAAACCAATTGCAAAACTGGTCTTGTTTGTAGTACAACGCAAGTTGAAGTACAGGTGTCGCTCCATCCCGATACGATGGTTGTAAGAACGAGAGCAAAAGTTAAAGTTAAGAGTCAATGGTAGCAATTCTGTTGTACACTCACTAACTATACTAACTAATTAAAAAGTTCTAATTTTACTTTTAGGATTTCTAAAAGTCTTTCTGCTGTTACCTCGAACTAAATTTAATACAGCAAATTATCAATACTAAATATAATTCACTTTATAATAAAGTATTATCTATCTATCTACTTTGCCGCTACTCTACGCTAGATGGCGCACAAGTCAAGTTAATTTATAAAAATGTTTAGTCTGGCCGTATTCCATTTAAGTTATGTTCCATAATTTGGATTACATTTGCGTCTATGGATCCACATTTAATATGAACCATAGACATAAAATGTGATAAAAAATATCGAAAATAACGAATTTAGGGTCAAATGGTATACGCCCTATTTACCTATGGAACTTTATTTATATTCGAAACCTGTGATAAAGCCCAAAAATAATGATTTTGCCACGGTGCTTGGCAGAGCAGCTTCAACTGGTCGCTTCGCAATCTCGAAAGCCTAGGTTCAGTAACAGAATGTACTGATGATTACATATACAAAAATAACAAAGCACATAGCTGTCCGAAGTCTATCTAATAAAAGTGGGTATTTAAACACATCTGCTACCCCTCTGGGTATTACAGGTGTGTAAAGATTTTATTATTCCAAGATTGCCTACAAGCTTTTGTCACTAATTATGCTTTTGAATTACCGAAAATTACAATCCTTTCCGGAAAACCCACAAGTCTAGCAACCATATACTCCATTGTTTATCCGACTAAGAAAGCCGTGATTGTGATAAAATATGACAAAATAAATTAAATGGAGAACATGACAGCATTAGTCATTACTTGTTGATTAATTTAAGGTTTAATTATCTATGGTTCCACCTAATCTGACTAAATTATGGTACAACAGAATTGCAAATATGCAAATTTTACAAAGTTTAGTAACTTTAATAATTTTAGAGTGAATTAACTAAACTATGGCCCCAACAGAATAAGGAATGTTCATTTCACATTTCTAAATCAAATTTTACTAAATTTTAGTTAGTTTTTTGGCAACAGAATTGCTACCATTGTGTCATTTTAGCTCAATTGGTAAGATCATACCTACCCGGGCTAAAGGGGTGGATGGACGCGTGTTTGAATCCCGCACATTACTATATTTATTTCTCTCGTAAATTTGTAATTTTGTAATGTAATTCACCAAGCAGGCGTTATTGCAAACATAACAATATTCAAATCAAATTTATGACAGTTGTTTCTCTTTACATCTACTGTATCAGCCGGATCGTCCACTGCTGAACACAGCCTCCCCAATAAGGGGGGTTTTTGCCATAATTCCCACGCTTGGCAGTTGGCTTGGGGATCGCAGTAAAAGATTGCAGGTCTTTAGAAGGCGCTGCTGCCCACCTCCAGTATTTATCCCTTAGTTGCCTATTACGACATCCACGGGATGATATGGAGAGGTGCATTCTAACCCGGCACCCCACGGAGCTTTACATCTATAATTGTTTATTAGAAATTCATGAGGATAGGGATATAAAAAAAGGAAATAGTTTTTCCTTACAATCTGCGTAATGATGAAAAGCGAATTATAAAACATAATGAAATTCGGGTTGTACCAAAAATCAGATTAGCTAAAGAACAGAAGCAAGGTCGTTATTCGAAAATACTGATGTATAATAAATTACAAAATGCTTGACCGCCTCGAAATATAATTAGTTCTAACTAAAACTTAAGAACTTTTTTGAAAACAATCCCTTCTACCCAGTAAAGGAATACGTCATGTCAATGTAGCTTTTAAAATCTTTGTTCTAAGGACAAGTGCAAATTGCAATAACTGCAAATTGTATATAAAAATGTATTAAGTGTAAAAATATTATGATTAAAATTTTTAATCAATTATTCACATAGACGTATTTAGAATTTAATATATTTAAGTAGTATAAATATGTATTAAATGTACCTTGGACTTGCCTGGAAAAAAAATATACAAAAGGCTAATAAAACTTCTTTATATCTTATAACTGAAAGGCTTTAAGATCAGGGGCCCGATTCTCTTAGCTATTGAACGGGCGGCGTTAACGCAACATAATTGCATGAAAATTGTAGTTTTTGACAGTATCCGTAGTCTGCCCGCTATTTAGGTGCAATCGCAAGTCAATGGCTTGCTATCAATAGTTTTTGACATATTTGGTATGCTGTAAACTATTTTGTTGCGATTGCGTTGCTACAGTGGCATACAATATTTTGGAGGATTTTAGATAGAAAAATAGCTAAATGATTGAAATATATTTATTTAATGTATTGTTTGCTAGAAAACCACTGTATTGATGTTTTGACTGATGCTTGATTGATAGAAGGTTTCATTATTATTTCAGTGGCAACATTTGCAAGACATAGCACAGCCATACGATAGCGACGCGATTGCTATACAACTGCGATTAGGAGCTAGAATTAGCAGACTACCGTATTTGACATTAACAGCAGTTCGATCGCAGAAGCATCGCCGTAGTGTGGCGTTTGGTCAATAGCTAAGAGTATTGGGGCCCAGTCGTATATCAAGGTGCGCCACTTTAAAGAGGGATACAAAATTCACCTAGGCATGGTTAGGCTTTCTTTTTGTAGTGGCCGGTAAACTTGAGTATACCGGCCATTACCTAATGGCTTTAACGATTTTGTTCTTGGAAAAATTATATTAGAAACCAATTTTACAATTTTCAACCTTGGTACGAGTATGATTTTGGCACTTGGCGGGTGTAATTTCTAGATATAATAAAAAAAACACATGGTCGAACACAATATAAATAATAATGTAATATAAAAAAATATCTAGGCTTATCTGTATGTTCGTCCTTCCTCTGCAAAGCCATAGACCCGGCACCTGCACTGTGAATCCATGAAATGCCAAGTCATTTTCTCTCTCCAAATCTACTGAATGCTTAAACTGGGAAGACATTTTCTTCATCAGAACTCATTCTGAAAATGAAATGTTTTCAATAACACCAATATACCAATTTTCGGGAATAGAGCTTTGACTATAAAGAAAATTGAGTTCCGTGCCGTGATAAAGTTCCTTACTAAGCAAAAATCAATCAATGATTTAAAAGTGGCATAGCTTTATCAAGCAAGGAAGAGACTCGATTGTAGACACTCAGCGCTCTGGTCGGCCGATTGAGGCAACATTTTCAGACATTGTTGATAAAGTAGAAAATCTTGTTCTCGAAGATGCTCGTCTGAAGAAAAAACAGATCGCAGAGATGACTGGAGTATCGTTTACTACTGTTTTGAGCATTCTCCATGACCATCTTGGCATGTCTAAGGTCAGTGCAAGATGGGTGCCGAGAATGCTCACACCGCTTCAACAGCAGCGCGTCGAGTGTTGTCGCGAGTTTTTGGATCTGTGTGGAGAAAACAGGGATGAGTTTATGAACCGAATTGTGGCTGGGGATGAAACTTGGGTTCATCACTATGAACCTAAGTCAAAACAAGAGACCGTGCAGTCGCACCAAAAAAACGAAGCACCGCCTAAGAAATTCAAGGTGTCACAATCGGCCGGAAAGATTATGGCTACAATTTTCTGGTATTTAGAGGGGATTTTGTTGATTGATTATAAAGATAAAGGTGTCAATATCACGGGACAATATTACGCCACCCTAATAGAAAAATTAAAAAATGCAATAAAAGAGAAAGGGGAAGTGGGCTCGAGGTGTGCTCCTTTTGCACGACAACGCACCCATTCACAAGAGTCATGTTGCGATGGCTACCTTACGCAAGTGTGGCTTCGAAATTCGGAACCACCCACCCTATAGTCCAGATATGGCCCCTTGTGATTATTATTTGTTCCCAAAAATTAAAAACTATTTAACCTCCCCTCGCACATACTGGTATTTAAACTGTGCATATTTTCAAATAAAGTTTTGTGTATGAATTTAAGTTGACAGTTCAAAAACACCTCACATTTGACTTGGCTTTACTTTTCATACTAGAAAACAACAATGAATGGTAATAATTTTATATGAATTGTTTATTCTTTAGGTGGACAATTCAAAGAGTGTCCTTCTCAAAATTGCAACACTGTATGCAGAGCAGTTGATGAGTGACTTGGTGTTGGAGGTGGGTGGAGTTGGCTATCCTGCACACCGGCTCATTCTCTGCGCCAGCAGTGAGGTTTTTCAGGTAAACCTGTGTTTTATTTATAAGTAGAGATTTGAATGATTATTGCCCCTGCGAAATTTCCAACTCTACCGAACTTTGGGCGTGGATCTACCGTTGATACATTCGAAATTCGCATCTTGATTTCAGGTGGGAGGGTGGGAATCGTACTAAAATGGCGCCTTTTACGTTTCGTTTCACAAATTGAAATTTCTAGAACTTAATAAATATACTTAAGTTCTAGAAATGCCAAATGTGTACGCAAAATTGTGTTCCGTTACACTAAACTTATATTTTAAAGAACTACACGTGGTGTGGGGGGTGTCGTTTGAAAGGGGCAACCAATCCCTGCAAAAACAACTCCAAATTCGAAATGCAAATTTCGAATTCCAGCCTGATCCTCAATGATCTTCCAAGTGTGTTGGATACAAAACTTGGTGGCAAACAACCATCTTCACAGGTGTAAAATGGTGGGCAACCATGGAGTCTGGAGGCTGGTCGCCGACTGTGTAGCACAGCTGTAAGACTGTGGCAATGATCTCGTGGTTCTCGTTGAGAGGATAGGGGGTTAGAAGCTCGATAAAGGGATACATATTAAAATGTACCACCTGTGCTGCTGGTCATTTGTTTTGAAGATTTTAGTCAAACCTCATCAGAGAGCCGCATAAAAATAGTAGCGTGAGAAACTCAAGTAATGCTAGTTTTACTCTTGACCACTTGTCCAGCCATATTGCTATCATAATCGTACATTACCGCCGTACGGAGCCGAGCTCCGGGGCTCGGTACAGAATCAAACTTGCTCTTATACTAGAAAAGATCAGGCCACGCCCACTTTAGCACACTACAAACGTAGAGCTTTTATAGACGGATTGGTTGGAGCAGTCGAGACCAGCTGCACGAGACCACCAAGCAATACTACTGCAGTTGTGTACGACCGCGGCAATACGACTACTCCGATGTCGCTGCTTCAAGCGGTGCGTGTACCACGAGTTATCCAGCTGTCTGTAGACGGGAAGCATTGCGAAACTCGTCTGGTATAAAAACGCTAACATTTTTTCGGCTTCGACTGCAAAGGCGATTCGTGTGGTGCTAATAACAGTTTTATATTAAAAGTGATGGCAAGAACAAAGACCACCTGAAGCTGTCGGCTCTGACTGCTCCAAGCAATCCATTTATAGAGGCTCGTATCATACGAATACTTAACCCGAAGCCAACGGTAGCTAGCATCCATCCAAGGTCTGACAGTCAACAATCGACTTCCTTATGCCCAATGCAAGGGTACGTATAAGTATGTACGTGGGTGTAGTCTTCTTAGTAGTCGCTTGGCGAAATTAAATGATAAAAGATCAAAATGCTACTTTCCTGCGGAAGCTCGCAATAAGACTATATGCTGTTTCCAAAGCTAAAATAGTATCGGTGGGAAGAGATTCGGTTCGAATGAGGAAATTATCGCTGTAACAAGTTATACAAAATAATTAAACACTGAATTATCGGATTTTTTATAGGGATTAATAAAATGCTCGAGGACCTTTATTCAAAATGCACCATGCAAATACGACGTGCGTGCGTAGGGGGAATATGAAAAAAAACTATGTTTTTTATTGTATGTATTTTGTAATAAGTTAAGGAATAGTTGACCCACCGTCGCGTACACACATGGTTTGGTATAAAAGCTGGTCTACCAGCTATAATAGCTATTATTGTATATTACCACGGAGTTATATTGTATTGTGATTGGTTGCAGGTGATGCTAATGAACCGCGAATGGAGCGAATGGCGCGAGAGCCGCGTGGCGCTGCAGGAGACGCCGGCCGCCGCCGCAGTCTTCCCGCTCTTCCTCAAGTAACGCACACATTATGTAAACCTACCTATATCATATATAAACGCACTTACCGACCGTTCCTCTGCCTAGCCTACCAGAGAGGACTTTCCAAATTACGGAATAGGGTAGTTGACTATTACAGAAATAAATTATAATATTAAGTACATGCTTAGTATGTAATAATAAGTACTATGTTGAATATGTTATCAGTAGAGTAAGCAAGACTCTTAATGTCATCAAAGTATTTTTGGGCTTTGCATATATTTCATATTAATACTTTACTGCATTACCATGTACCGAGAGAAAACAGTGTTGCCAACTCGGAAACAGGTTTACGGGCTAGATAGATTTTAAAAAGGACTTTGACGTAGCCATTATTATACAAAATGAACGAACGTGGTTATTTTATATAATATACAGCCAATAATGCATTATGAAGATCATAATGCATTATTGGCTGTGTTCAGTAGTGGACAGTCCGGCAAATAAAATACAGAATGTTGTTTATACGTAAAAGATTATTCAGACAAAAAAAATTCATAACACAAAAGTTATCAAATAGAAAAAAACATATTAAATAGCTTATATTTATTCTTCACACGAGTCTGGTTTAAATTCGTCGCCAAGGGTATTTTTTTTATTATTCATGAAAGGCAAGCATCTGCCCGCTTTTTCATCTGATGGGAAGTGATGATGCGGCCGAAGATGTAGCATGCTTGCCTAGAAGACAGTTATTCACTCTAGATTTGAAGACTCCTAAATTATATATGCTCGGGAAACAAAGACGCGGGCAATGAGTTCCACTCCTTCGCTGTACGAATGATACATTTGGAAGCGAAACGCTTCGAGCGGACTGTAGGAATGTCAACCATGAAAGGATGACGGCCATCAGAGCGTCTTGTTGTCCGATGATAAAAGGGGCATGGTTGAATCAACTCGTGCAATTCCTGCGCACACTCCTCCAAAATGTATGCGATAGAATACCTATAGGAAAGCGACCCTGTGACAATGACCGAGATTCTGTATTTTGTACTCCAACCAGCTTATCATTGCCTATAAGTCTTTTGGCTCGTCGGTCAAAGGAGTCCAGAGCCTCCAGCTGGTATTTCGCGGATCCATCCCAGAGGTGGCTGCTGTACTCCATACACAAACGGACTTGAGCTTGATATAAATTAAGAATATATAAAATGGGTCCTAGGGAATCTGTGAGGGATCTTTTTAAAGAAATTGATATTTTAACTTTACCAAGTCTGTATATATTTGAAAATATTATGTATGTTCGTAAAAATTTGAGTAAATTTAAATTAAACAGTGACAATCACGATTACAATACTAGGAATAAAGATAAAATAGCGGTGCCAGGTTTTAGATTAGCAAAGACAAATAAAAGGTCCTTCTTAGGTAATTGTGTGCGGTTTTATTATAAAGTTCCCAAACATATTACAACGCTCACAGAAGGGAAATTCAAGTTGCATGTGAAAAACATGTTGATAAAAAAATCCTACTACACAGTTTCTGATTACATAAACGACAAAAATGCCTGGACAATTCCGCCTCCGCCAAGCTATTGCCTGTCACCTACATAATTTAAACAAATATTGTAATAGCTCTATTATATAGTAAGTAACTCATTGTTAAAAGATGTTTAAAAGAATGGCCCCGAGTTTCTTGCCCGTTCTTCTCGCAGTGGCTCTATACTATTTATTTGCTGAACGTGGCAGTACAATGTAGAATATTTCAATACTCAAATTTGTAATTGACCTTCATAAGAGCGTCGTAGACGCCTAAATTGAATAAATGATTTTGACTTTGACTTTAGAAGCTGCTCCGGTGTGAAGTACTGCCTCACCTTTGCTAGGATACCTAGCTTCTTAGTGGCCAGTTGTGGTCTGGCTTCGATGTAAGGTCCAAAGTTCGTATTCGAAGTTAAGGTGCGTTAAGCGGCGGTATTGTGTGTCGGGTCGCCATCTTCCCTCAAAAATGATTGAGGAAGGCGATGGCTGGCACACGCGTCAACTCGTGAACGGGTGCTGCTAGAGGACACTGGTCTGCTCTGGATGCAAGTGCTAATGACATTTATCTATCGGAAAAAAAAACTGTTCTTTTAACACTGTTCTCTTTTAGAATGTTGCATGTTTCCTATATGTTGTAAGTATCTAGTTTGTAAATAAAATATGGTCATAATTAAAAAAAGTCACGGATCCTGGAGTCTGTGGAGTGTACATTTATATAATAATAATAAAAAAAAAAGTTAAGGTCACACCAAGATGTTCTAAACGATTTACGATAATGTAACAATTGTTACATTACAGAAAGTCGGAGATAGTTGAAATGCTCTCCGTTTAGCGGAGAAAGGACGCCTGTGTTTTGGACGCATTAAATTTTATTAAATATGCAACGCCTTTAAAACTTGACTAACGCTTTCAAACTGGACTTGAAGCTCACCACCTCGTGCATCGGATAGATATCGCTCGACAACTGTGCTATGGTCTGCGTACCCAAAGATACCGGGTTTAAGCAGGTCGTTAATGTGGAGCAAAAAGAGTGTTGCTGAAAGAACTGATCCTTGAGCTACCCCGACATTTATTGCCTTTGGTTCAGATGAGCAAAAATCAAAGACTACTTGTAACGAACATTCCCTCAAGAAGTCTTTAATGCACGCACAAAGTCTGAGAGGTAAACCATATGCTGAAAGTATACCAATAAGGCTATCGTGCCATACCCTGTCGAAGGCCTTAGAAATAACCAGTGAGACTGCAAGCGCTTCACCATGTTTTTCCAAGGCCTCGCTCCATATATGAGTGGTATATACAAGGTCTCCATTTGACGGGTTCTGGCGAAACCCATATTGCCGGTCACTCAAAAGGTCATTCGCTTCAAGATAGCCAAGGAGCTTTTTGTTCAGTACACGTTCCATTGTTTTACAAAGAATGGACGTTACTGAGATAGGCCTATAGTTGGCAGGGTTGGCACGACTTCCTTTTTTTGGGCACGGGCTGCACGTTGGCAGACTTCCAAGCTTTCAGTACTTGCCCAGTCTCCGTAGAAAGGCGGAAGAGGCGTGTCAGTATCGGAGTCATATCAGGCGCTCATGTCCTCAGAACTATGGCTGGTATGCGGTCAGGGCCACTAGCCTTGTTCACGTCTAAATTGCGTAGTGCTTTACGTACATAAACCTCTCGAATGCGTATTTCCTACATGGTCGACTCGCAGACAGGTAAAGTCGAAGGTACAGCATTACCGGTATCTAAACGTGAAAATTCTGCAAACAGTGCAGCAAATAAATTTGCTTTCTCCTTAGCGGTAGCATTGCAGTTTCGTGCTTCAGCCCAAGCGGTTTTGATATTTTCACAGATCTAAGGGATAACATAGATAATAGACCTAATAGATCTAATAGACCTAAATATTTGCTATGAATTTCAGCTTGACACCTCCACGCGTTCCTGAGAAAAAGAGTTTTGACAGACTGACGGAAAACAAAGTTATCCTATAAAGGTTCTGTTTTTCTATAGTGGTACGGAACCCTAAAAATCAAACATCAAAATACATATCGAAGGCGCATGGCATCGGGAGAGTTAAAATGGCCTCAAGAGGAATTTAATTACGATCTCATAACTTTTTAATCACATCTCGCTTTAACTTTACCTTAAGCTTATCTATCTAATCAAATATATAATCAAAATTAAGATATTAACCATGACATATGCATATTTTTTCTATCCCTGTATCCACCAAGACCCAGATACAAGAAGAGCTGGAGTCTTCAAGATTACGGAGACGTCGATAGCAAAAGTCATCACGAGCATACATGCAGACACCCGAGCGTCATTTGAACGTATGCTCAAGGGTGTAGCCCGGGTAGGCAAGATACGACATTTTGGACATTTGATCTGCGTCTCCGTGAGCAACAGTAGAAGGAGTTTAGCGGTCTCCAAGTAGTGATGGACCGAATTAAGATTTGACGAGATAAGTCCTTCAACAAGGAAGCCTCAAAGTCAAAGTCAAAATCATTTATTCAATTTAGGCGTCTACGACGCTCTTATGAAGGTCAATTACAAATTTTAGTATTGAAATATTCTACATTGTACTGCCAGGTTCAGCAAAAAAAAAATGATATAGAGCCACTGCAAGAAGAACGGGCAAGAAACTCGGGGCCATTCTTTTAAACGTCTTGTAACACTATTATACAATTTAACAATTGTTATAATGTGTTACTCACTTACTATATAATACAATTTTACAGTATTTGTTTAAATTATGTAGGTGACAGGTGATAGCTTGGCAGAGACGAAATTGTCCAGGCATTTTTGTCGTTTAAGTAATCAAAACTGTGTAGTAGGATTTCTTAATCAATATGTTTTTACGTGCAACTTGAATTTTCCTTCTGTGAGTGTTGTAATATGTTTGGGAAGTTTATTATAAAACCGCACACAATTACCTAAGAAGGACCTTTTATTTGTCTTTGCTAATCTAAAACCTGGCACCGCTATTTAACTTTATTCCTAGTATTATAATCGTGATTGTCACTGTTTAATTTAAATTTCGTCAAATGTTTTCGAACATCTTCACCATCATCATCATGACTAGGCGAGTAGTAGCTACGTCTGTTAACTGTCTTATCCTAAGAACTGCATATGCAGCAGAACTAAGTCTTCCGGAGAGATCATGTATATACGGATTCCCACTGTAAAGTTGAATCCATTTTGATTTCCAGGAAGACTGTCGTATTATCAATAGAGAGTTTATCTGGGCCAAGCTTAATGTTTGTGTTATGTCCTCATCTCAGGGTAGTTCTATAAAAACCAGTCTGGAGTTGTCAACTCATCCAGAGAGCTTGTACTGAACGATTATCGGTAAATCGGTGCGTATATAATAGTGGCGACGAGGAAAACTGTGGAAAAGTGGAAATTAATAGTGTTAAAGTGTGTGGAAATAGTGAAAAAATAAAAAAAATAAGATATGGGTATCAAATTGAATGACTTTGATGTGGCACTAGGGTGCTGGAAAAATTATATAGAAAGGTTCTGTTACTGCCTGCAAGCAAGTGAAATAGTGAAAGATTCGAAAAAAAAGGCGAATTTGCTAGCGGTTTGTGGTCTTGATTTGTATGATTTAATAATTTCCTTGATATCTCCAAAAAAAGCGAATGAGGTTACTTTCACATATTTGGTGGCCATTTTGGACAATCATTTCCATCCTAAGTCAAATGAAATTGTTGAATCCTATAAATTACATACAAGAGAAGGTCAAGATGAAGGGGAGAAAATGAAAGATTACATTGCTCAATTGAGGAAATTAAGCATACATTGTAATTTCGCCGATCTAAACCGGACATTGAGAGATAGGTTGGTATGTGGTATAAAGGATAAAGACATTCAAAAGAAACTGTTGCAGCAGAACAAATTGACATTTGAACAGGCTTGTGAAATGGCTCTGTCATATGAAACAGCTAACATTGATGCTAATCTGATTCTACAACCGGGGCCTAGCAGCAACAGTGCTACACTGATTACACAGGATATAGAAGTGCCTATGGAAGTCAATAAGTTTACTAGCAAGAAAAGGGGGAAAGAAGAAAATTCGTCAGTGTTTTCGCTGTGGCAGACAACACATAAACCAGATGCTCACTGGGGGAACCTTACCAACACAGGTGGAACAGCAACCGAACACTCAAGAAGTAGAAAGCGGAAGTGATGAGGGCAGTGAAATAGTGATACCACGCAAATGGGCGGATATCATAGGAGTGACAGGACCACAGGATATCGCGGTGCCGAGAGGTTCTGGGGAAGTGTCTAGGAATAAACGGGCATCCACAAAAAAGAAAGTAAGATCAGCCAGGCACTATAGTACTGAATCTGAAGGAGAAATTTTACTGGATACCGATGAGGAATAAAAGTTAGAATAGTAAAAGTAGACTATAATAAGTGTTATAACAATAAGTTTGGTGTAATAGAAACTATGTGTGCGAAGCTATCCCGAGGGAAAGGCATGTTATGTCCTTATCTGAGGGTAGTTCTATAAAAACCAGTCTGGTGTTGTCAACTCATCCAGTGAGCTTGTGCTGAACGATTATTGGTAAATCGGTGCGTATATAATAGTTTGGTTCAACATAAGTAACATTTGATAAAGAAAACTATTAAGTATTTAAATACGGGAACGAAATAACAAACACGGTAGTCATTATTCGCACTGACATTTATTCAAAATGGCGCGCGGTCGCAGCCGCGCGTATTGCCGTCTCGCTCACACGCCAACATTTCTCCCTCTTTACGGTGAGATGGCGAATAATCACAAAATCAACTTATTACAAAAAAGGCTTATAATTAATACGGGGAATATCCCGCAGCGAGCGTTGGGAATCCCTGGCAGGCGCGATGACACCAGATGTAGTGAGTGTCTGTGGTGGCGGCTCTGTTTGATCTACTATCACTTCAGGTCTCTCCTCCGCTCCAATTGAACTATTGTATTCTACCAGGGTTTCCTGTGCTAACATCTCATCTAAATCTAAGTCAATTTGTGTATCTGTGATGTCACCTTTATCCCGGATCAACTGGTTTTTGTGTTTCTTTACAATACATGTGCTATCTTGAACTAGGTATGTAACTTTGCCAGTTTTCTTCACTATTGTCCCTTTAATCCAAATAAACTTGTTTTTATTTACATGTTTTTTATATAGAATTCGGTCGCCCGGAGCATAATGGTTTTTGTTGTTGTCGTGGAACGCATTACTCTGTAAGCACTGTTTACGGCGCACGTTGTCAGCGAGCGACGCGGGGAGGGCGGCGGCGCCGGGTCGGTCGGGAGTGGCGCGCAGAGCTCCAACCTCGACCTCAGTTTAAGCCCGAATACTAACTGTGCTGGCGAGAACCCTGTGCCAGAATGTACTGAATTTCTGTAGTCGAAGAGATACTTCAGCAGTTTGTTATTAGCCTCGTCACCACTCTTGGAAGACATCATGCTCGACTTTATTCCTCTCTTCACAATCTTAACATAACTCTCAGCCTGCCCGTTGCTTGCTGGGTGCTTTGCACGCGTGGGTTCGTATCCCATCCTCGTCGCCACTATTAAGTATTTAAATACGGGAACGAAATAACAAACACGGTAGTCATTATTCGCACTGACATTTATTCAAAATGGCGCGCGGTCGCAGCCGCGCGTGTCGCCGTCTCGCTCACACGCCAACAAAAACTTTAAACATTTCGTCTTTTTTAAATTTAAGAGAAGATTTTGAGCGGCGAACCACTTACAGATCATAGATAACACATTATTTACATGAATGAGTTCACTGTATTTCCTGCCTACTTTAAAAACCAGAGAGTTATAATTTGCGAATAAAACAATATCGCAGAAATCTTTGACCATACAAGGCAGATCATTAATATACTTTAGAAACAGAAAAGGTCCCAAAATTGATCCCTGCGGTACTCCCATTTTTACCAATGACCCGAAAGAAGTACCATTAGCCTACCATTGCGATCAACCTGTCTGAAATCCACGACCTTCAACAGCTATTATCTGTCCTTCTTATTTTATTACATGTTCATAACTAGCTAGGTAGGAAGCGACTCTAGTAAAGGTGTGCCAGACGAACGGCTATACTGTACAATGATATCGGTTTTCATCGATATTGGGATCGTACGTCGGCAACTAAAATGGGGTTATTGTCATACACTAACTTTTCTATATATGTATATTAAATAATAGTCAAGTACCCTTTTTCATGTGGACAAATATAATAGGTCCAGTCTCTAAAGTCTTAGCACAAATATTAACTCGGCACAATAAATTATTTGAATACATTTTAGTTTTATTTCTAAATATTTGTTTCAGATATTTTTACACCGGCCAAATCCGGATATCACATCAGACTGTGCTTCCCGTACTCTCTCTCGCTGATAAATATAATGTCAGGGTACGTATTTAATTTGCTACAATATAAAGTCGGGTAACCCAATTACGATTTATATCGTAAACCTGTCGTTTATTCACTCGCACTTCAAGCCCCGCCGAATAAAAGCACGCCTCTGGCTCAGCCCAACAATTTGTAACTTGATTGATATTTATTTTCGTGATAGGTAGAGGTGTAGGCATGTGGAGTGCGAGTGTGCGTAGCTGACGATGTGTGTGTGTGTGTGTGTGCAGGACCTGGTGCAGCTCTGCCTCGCGTACATGGCGGGGCACATCGCGCACGCGGCGCAGCGCGGGCAGCTCGTCGCCTGGCTCCAGTATAGTGCCGCCTGCGGACACGCACACGTCGCCAAGGTACGCACACATACATACTGTACTACGTCACAACGCCGCGGCGCAGCGCGGGCAGCTCGTCGCCTGGCTCCAGTATAGTGCCGCCTGCGGACACGCACACGTCGCCAAGGTACGCACACATACATACTGTACTACGTCACAACGCCGCGGCGCAGCGCGGGCAGCTCGTCGCCTGGCTCCAGTATAGTGCCGCCTGCGGACACGCACACGTCGCCAAGGTACGCACACATACATACTGTACTACGTCACAACGCCGCGGCGCAGCGCGGGCAGCTCGTCGCCTGGCTCCAGTATAGCGCCGCCTGCGGACACGCACACGTCGCCAAGGTACGCAATAACCTACTCTAACTATATACCCACACTGAACCGCCAACCAACTATCATTTGGTTAAACCGGCAAACAACACACCAACAAGTCTTATTTTTTTGTGCTTGATGTGTTAGCCTTTGGTCGCTAACTCACCTGATGGTAAGTGACGATGTGGTCGAAGATGTTGTTCAGGCTAACCGATAATTAACTGGCTCTCGAGGACAGCTGCCGGAACACACCGTTAAGTGCTTAGCCACAGATTTTCTACTTGAGGATGGCTAGCCAGGCAGGCATTCGCAAAATGCCCTACTACCATGCAATAACGACTGCCATCCTAAGACAACAACCGGGACCGACGGCTTAACGTGCCCTCCGAAGCACTGTGACTTGTGTAAAAGCGTCGTACAGCTCTTTTATCTTAGGAAGCCGTGTTGGTGTTATTAGTGTGTGTAGATGCAGTGCGCATTGTATCTGTGTGCGTAAGGTGAGGAGCTCAGGGACAGAACATACAGACAAGTAAAGAAGCGACGCGCGAGTGTGTGTGCGCCGTGGGGTGCGTGCCCGGACACCTTTAGAGGGTTTTGAAATTCAAGGGAGTTGCTCGCTCATTCGGCCACGCTAGGTATGTGAAGTTATAATATAGTAGATTGTTTACCAAGGAGCAAACAACCATTTTAAGCCACCACATACCATTTTAAAGGCGAGAGTGTGTGTAGTGGCACACATATTTGATGTAGAGCGAGTGTCGGGCGTCCCCCTCCGCAGTTTATCGTCTCCAGTACCTTGCCACAGCCACACTATACCTAATGTATTTAATTAAGAATTTGAACATTATAATTTGTAATAAATAGATTCAGGCGTTACTTTGCGGAAACTAGATATATTTTTGTATTTTTTAAGTGTTTTATTAAAATATTAATTTGATGTTTTCATAAAATATTTGTTATTATTATACTTAATTGCTAATAAGTGATCAAGTGAAGTTTCCATTTTTACACCCCACAACTCAGTCGGGACTTTTTGGTTCCACATGTTTGTAAAAACTAAAAAGAGATTGCAGCGAGGGATTCAAAGTTACTAGAGCTTAAAATAGTTGTTGGCTCCTGAGGTGGACACTACTTTTTATCATCCTCTATGAGAAAATAAGTAACTGCAATTTATGAATAAGAATAGTACGTCTATTTAATTACATATAATTAGGAAAAATAAGACATAGCATAGAAATAGTTAGAGGTTAATGTTCATATTTGTACAATTAATAAAGTGCCTCGTAACACTACCATCTGTTATAGTTATCGATTTATAAATAACTAATAATACTTGAGACTTAGAAATAGTCGCAGAAAACATCGTCTTAGGATGTAGTTTTAGAGAAACTATATTATTATTTAGGTTGTAAAAAAATATAAAATAAAAATTAAACTAATAATACAAAAAAAAACAGCCCGTAACTTGTTCACACAAATTAAATATTTTTATTGTTGCAATAACGCAAGCTCTGTGGATTATATTAATAAAATTACAAATTTACGAGAGAGAAAAATATAGTCACGTGCGGGATCCGAACCCGCGTCATGCTCTGACCGACTGAGCTAACATGACACTGACTTATAACTCTAATACCTAACTTTACCTTTAATTACCTAAAACCTAGTAATATAAGGAAAGTAAAAAGTGTAGTTGGTCGATTATTTTCATTATTTATTGTAAATGATAACATGTGCAGAAAACACATTTATTAGTTCGTTTTTATATTTATTTTTATCACTAAACGAAACAATAATTTAAGAACCTACTTGTTATTATATTATTGTATATAATAACGATGAACTTGGTGAATATCGCTGCAGTTACGCACACAAGAGCGCGTGCGTGTCTATACACGTACATCACAAATACAAGTATTGAAGATAAATAATAGTCGATGAATAAGCCAAGTGAGGGAGGGGTCATTGTTGCGAGCCACTGCCGGCATTTAATGTCCACAATGTGTTTGCCGTGGGGGTAAAATCAGCAAACGCGCCGCGAACATGTAACTAACTACTGAAAATCTATGAATTGTAATTATTATCACAAATTATTGTATATTAATGACATACCTGATATTATAAATGTACATTATTTGCGGACGATATTTCTATCCTATTGACATCAAACAAAACAGATAAAAATTTTGACATTGAAATAAATAAAACAATCAATTTAATTATTAAATGGCTTGAGGATAATAATCTTAAGGTGAGTCTGACGAAAACACATGTTGAATTTTTAACTTATGGTTCGGTATGTGCTTCTAAAAATATTACGTATGATAATGTTAATATGAATGAGACGAATACCGTAAAATTTTTAGGTATCACGTTGGATCAGTATATAAACTGGAAAGACCATATAAAAACGTCTGTACTAGGGTTAACAGATTTGTATTTGTCTTAAATAAGCTACGAAAAACTGCTCCACGAAAAACCGTGTTATTAGCATACCATGGCTATGTAAGTTCGGTACTACGGTATGGCCTGCTTCTCTGGGGAAATTCGACAGATGTTAACAAAGCTTTCATATCGCAAAAAAAGTGTATACGCGCGATGGTAGGTATTCGTCCATTCGAGTCTTGCAAACCGTTTTTCAAAGATCTTGGAATCTTGACGCTAACTTGCATGTACATTTTCGAAATAGCATTATTTGTACGTAATCACCCCAATCTGTTTACCACGGCAAAAGACATGTATCCACGAAATACGAGAAATGGACAAAGACTTGTTCACAATCAATGTATAAATTTGTCTCTCTTTCACAAAAATTGCTTTGCCATGTGTATCACTGTGTACAATACATTACCAATATCGCGAGATATTGGTAATGTATTATAGAATAGAGCTCCCATACGGAATGTTTAAAAATAAACTGAAATCATGATTATTGGAAAAAAGGTTTTACTGCGTTAAAGACTTTTTAAGGCTCTAGTAATATTTAAATTATGCTATATAACTAGCAATTTCTATTTTCTTGACATATTAACTTAAATTTTATTTCCCTAATGTAATTGTATAATTTGACTATGATGAACGAACTTTGACATGATAATTATTATGAATTTAATTACACTATTATTGTTTTTAATTTTAAAATGTATATTTTTTTATTGTATACATTCCATTTTATAATTTGTTTTCCTTTTTTTTAACATAAAGCAATTATTCAATTATAATGCCACCAAATTCACATGCCAAGTGACGGCAAAATAGGAGAGCTTAATCTGAAATACCTAAGACCTATGTAACACCCTATTTTTAGTGAATTATATATTCATTTCATTTCAAATGAATTTTAAAACTTATTGTTACAATGGCCGGTTTTACGGAGCAAACCAATTTCTTCCAGACAAGCCACTAGGAACGGTGACAGGTGAACTAGATCAAGCTGCTAATAACATGTTCTTTGTGTTATTTTTTACAAGTGTGTCAGCCGGATCGTCCACTGCTGAACACAGCCTCCATCGTTGAGTGGGAGTTAGCTATATAAGATGACCACCTGGTATTTTCCCCTTCGTCGCCTCTTACGACTCCCTCAGGGGATATATGTAGAGGTGCAATTGTAGTGACACTCCGCAGTTACTTCTTCTTCTATCGAGTCGGCGCGACCGTTACATTAAATTTTGCTTGACCAGAAAGCAGCTACTTCGAGCCTTGTAGTTGGATTTTTTATCACTTTTCTTTTCTTTTACTACTTCGTATATATGATGGAAGTATAGTGTACTCGTAAATTAAAAGGACGGTCGAAATATTCTATTGTCGTATTAAGGAAAAATTTGGTTGCACTTTTCATTTTTAATTCACTCTGGAAAAGTTATGGATCTCTACGTTTGCTTACGTTTTAGTATTTCCGGTGTAATCGTTTACTCGCTCGCCTCGGTTTACAACGTACGCCGCAGAAATAAGAATGATCAAATTAAATAAGCAGTCGAAAAATCTCGCAATTAAAAGTGACGGCAAGCGCACGTCGAGGTATAGGTATGGTTCAGTAAGATTGTGGAAGGTAGAGTAATGTTTTTGTCGTTACAGGCGTGTCAAAATTTCGTGAAGTGGAACCTGGAGTGGGTGTGGTCGGATAGCGAGCTGGCCGAGCTGGAGGGAGAGACGTTGGTGCAGCTGTTGCAGCAGAGCGACCTCGTGCTGCACAACGAGATGAGTCTCTACCAGTCAGTACTCACAACTTAGTCTACTGCTCCTTGCGGAGGAATAAAGTGCCCACCGGCAGATCTCCTTTGACACGTTGCCACTTTATGCGTTTGTAATTCGGAAAGTTTCTGATATCCGATCCGTTTAGGTAATTTATGCGATGAGTACAAGTATGTATGTATGTATGTTGCGTTGTGCAGGTTCGTGTCCCGCTGGGTGATGGCGCAGCGCGGGCGGCTGCGGCACGCGGACGAGGTGCGCGCCGCCGACTGGGAGGCGCTCGTCGCGGCCGTCTTCTCGCACGTCAGGTATGTACTGCTCCTGTCTACTGTACTCTACTGTACTCTACTGTACTGTACTACCCTCCGTGCCCACTGACCCAGCCCTGCCTGTGTGCGCAGGTTCCCCATGATGTGCCCGCGGCAGCTCGCCAAGCTGCTGCTGTGTCCGCTCACGCAGTACCACAAGGACTTCTTCATGGAGCGGATGGCCATCGCTATGAGCTACCACTCAGGTACCATATCTATCCCGAGCGTTCTCACCCTCTTGCAGCGTCCCTCTTCCACGCGTGGCTCTCTCGTAACTGACCGTGGGTGTTGTCCTAATAACGATACGTTCCTGTTGCGATCTGTAATGACTGCATTCCTAGCGGCGATGATGGTGACCGAGTGTAACGAAAACATATGGAAAATTGTAAAATATTTAACCGCGCTCTGCCTTTCTTGAGCTTGTTTCGATGATGCTTGTCCTGCATACGGGCATACAGAGAGATTTTAACTGTGCGCAAATTCATGAATAAAATCTTTTTGCACCTGACTATTTTTGCAACGAAACTCGACAATAATAGAAATTTCAAAGGAAATTGGTTGCTTATACTTACCGGCAATGAAATTCCATGGAACTTCGCGTCTCGCTCACGGGATGAATGTGCTGGTTTTTATAATCGAACTATATCCACTCCAGGAGGAATATATACCAAAAAACGCTACAACCGTTCGTATCCCGTGTGATATTACTCGACACTGAGAAAAGCTATTAAGGAGAAGCACAAATTCTTGAAAATATTTCGCTGGTCCGCTCGGTGTTCGCCACTCCGGAGGGCAGAGCGCTGTTCACGTGGTGTATGTGTGCGTGTGTAGGACAGATGTCGCTGGTCCGCTCGGTGTTCGCCACTCCGGAGGGCAGAGCGCTGTTCACGTGGTGTATGTGTGCGTGTGTAGGACAGATGTCGCTGGTCCGCTCGGTGTTCGCCACTCCGGAGGGCAGAGCGCTGTTCACGTGGTGTATGTGTGCGTGTGTAGGACAGATGTCGCTGGTCCGGTCGGTGTTCGCCACTCCGGAGGGCAGAGCGCTGTTCACGTGGTGTATGTGTGCGTGTGTAGGACAGATGTCGCTGGTCCGGTCGGTGTTCGCCACTCCGGAGGGCAGAGCGCTGTTCACGTGGTGTATGTGTGCGTGTGTAGGACAGATGTCGCTGGTCCGGTCGGTGTTCGCCACTCCGGAGGGCAGAGCGCTGTTCACGTGGTGTATGTGTGCGTGTGTAGGACAGATGTCGCTGGTCCGGTCGGTGTTCGCCACTCCGGAGGGCAGAGCGCTGTTCACGTGGTGTATGTGTGCGTGTGTAGGACAGATGTCGCTGGTCCGGTCGGTGTTCGCCACTCCGGAGGGCAGAGCGCTGTTCACGTGGTGTATGTGTGCGTGTGTAGGACAGATGTCGCTGGTCCGGTCGGTGTTCGCCACTCCGGAGGGCAGAGCGCTGTTCACGCCGCGGCTGTACACGGAGGACACGTGGGGCACGGTACTCAACGTCGACAACTTCCATGCGCTGCCCTGCTACCACACAAGGACCTTCATATTCTCCTCCAGGTACTGCACCCCACCAACATCTAGACACTTTCCTATCACCTCCTCGTATTGGACCTGGTTCGATAACTTTTTACTGAATGCTGTTACACGCCTAAAATGCGGATAAAATTAGTTTTGTCGTTATATTTTTGCAAAATACGCGTTATTTGTAATTATTGTACATCACTTAACTTGAGTAATCAGTACGTATAATAGTAGTCAGTACATATAAAATTAAATAAAAATGAATTTACATTGGAAGTGAAAAATAACTTGAGTAAACCTTAACATTTTGTCCTTCGAGTCAGATTCGAGCATAAATCTTATTGATGGTTGTCCTAAAAAACTGACGGGGATCAAGGATTAGCAGGTTTTCATAATGTGTACGGTCCTGAGCGAAGTATATACTAAATGTGAGAAATAAGAGAAGTGTGTTGTCTGTGGTGTCAGGAGTTCGATGGCGGACATGGGCTCGCCGGACAAGCTGACGGAGTGGACCGTCGATCTCTATCCCAAGGGCGTCTGGTTCAAGAAGAGTCTGCTTATCAACTGGACTGGGAACTATGATGTGAGTCAACTCAACCAACACCTCTCACTACACTCGTTTCTCTACATGTCGCTTAAACCAAACGCCAAACATTATAACGATCTCTAGCCAAAGGAGAAACATGCCACGTATACTGATGCTTTCCCGATTTAGTCCTAGCCATCAGAGCAATTCTATAACAATCAAGAAAAGTTTAAGAATGGCCAAAAGTAGATTGTTGTTGTCGGATGAGCCCTTTACATTGCAACTATTTACCACTAAGTGCCCCTTCTTGCATTGTATAGCTGTCTTCCAACCCTGAGTAGTTTAAAGTCGTGAACAAACGATAAGCCGAACGACGAATTCTGAATGGACAGGTATTTTCATAAGGCTTCTCTCTGCATCTGAGTGTTCGTCTTAAACAGTCCAAATGTAGTAAAGATGTGCTTTTGATGTTCTTGACTAAATAACGTACGTAAACTTTGCATCCAGAGCGTAAGGTTAGTTTGACAGCCATTAATTGAAATCGCTTGAACTAAAATTTTCAAGTTGAACTGACGCTTTCAATCACAACATAAAATGCGGTCGTCAGTTCATTAGTGTCTATGGTGCAAGGGCTCGAAAAAAGCTGCCCGCAAAAATTGTAAACTCGGGATCGCTAAGGGGCTACCTTACACTTTATTAATACAATTTCTAAATCAACTGCTCCGACAGAGCTAAGGTATACTGTTGTTGCAAATCTACGCTTGAATGCGTCACATAACCTATTTAAGTAAGGTAGCCCTTACTTAAATAAGTTACGTGACGAATCAAATCAGAATCCTTCGTAGCGAGCAATTTACTCGGTAGCGCGAACTGATTTGTCCAGTAGCGAAAAGACAAACGAAAAACGGCTCCCTACAATCAACGAGTATAATGTACTGTTCAAAGTCGTTGCATAAACTGGTAGCCCATAATTACAACAACGGCGGCGTGCATCTAACCGTTGAGAACAAATATCCCGGCTATCGCAATTGTCAGTACAAGATGTAGCGTTTCGGAGATTCCATTGAGTGGCAATAAGTAAACACATTGTGGAACCGATGGAACCATTGTCGATGTTACATAGTACACCTAGGAGCGGTATCGTGTGGGAATTGTTTCCGGTGTTGGTCCGTAGAATAGAATAGAGTAGAGTAGAGTAGAGTAGAGAGGAGACGGGAGGGCAGTGGGGCAAGGGAGGTGATGTTGCACATGTGGCGCAGGTGCCGGAGGTGGTGCTGCGCACGGTGCGCATCGCGATCACGTGTCAGAGCTGCCCGGAGTACGCGCGGGAGACGCACTACGTGCAGCGAGACTTGCCGGACGACGACGTGCGCGTCAAGGTAAACTCTATCTATCTATCTATCACACACACTCGGTCATTTCCGCACGGGAAGCCTCACGTCCCTGAACTAATCATAATTGTGTCTCAGAGTACAGAGATCCCCGATTGCGATAACTTTGAGGCATGAAGTATCGCTTCAATATAGTTTACATTTAGAGTATAATAATGTGGCGTACCTACATATACATATTTTCTTCGATTTAGTTGTTGCCTGGTATACGAAGGCTTTTAGATTCTTTATCGAACCTGATATTATAACCACTAAATAAGTGTATTAAAATTTAAAAGTTATTAGAATATAGTGCAACATAATTCAACTAGTCTATTTTCATATTAAGGTTGAACTGGCCGGTAACTTTTCCATACAAACGCCGTAGGATGATCACTCCCTTATTTGAGGTTTTAGGTCCAGAACTAAGCATGATATCGATTTATCTCTTCATTATCTAGGCTTGTCTTGGCACCGATTTGTAAAAAAAATCTTCACATGATAGTTATAAGCCTCGAAACATCCCTGTAATATCACGAATTTTAGCGCATGTTTAGTCGTAAATAAACGACTTATAGAGCATGAAATCCCTAAAATTATTTACATAGAAGCATAGCTCAGTTCATGATCATTTTAGATAACATTTTGGAAAACAAATACATCCAGTAGTATAATCATAAACATCCTAGAGCCAAAGGTCGGCACACATAGTTTTGCGCGCTAGTTTTTCGTTCAAAATATTGGGCATCTCATGTCAATACTTCCATTCCGCGGTGAGGGAAGCGGGCGGGCGGGTCTCATGCGCAGCACACTAATATATAATTAACAAAACGCACACTACCAAAAGTCACGTGCACCGCGCCGCGATCTTATAACGTAATATTATATTGTAGGAATGCCCTGTTGCTTTTTGGTGTGCACGTATGTATACACTACCAATATGTAGTGCCTATGCCTACTTACGTACTTATATATATATATATAAGTACGTAAGTAGGCATAGGCATATATAACTCCCAACATATTTACATATGTTGGGAGTTGGGGACCGGATTTTCTTTCGCATTTGATTAGTTTGTTCGTGATAGTAAGTGTCGGACGCCATAATCCATATAGATAGGTAGGTACTTGGGTAATATAAATACGTAACTATGTCTAGGTACTCACCTACTCTCACCTAAGTTAGAACCTATTAGGTATTAGTCAATACGCAGGTCATGATAGCTATGGTGAGTACCTAATCATTTTAGCAACACTTAGACAATATAAAAAGCTGCATTTGGTTAGATATGGTATGGACGTAGGTAGTCCGCATTCTTTTTAGAATATAGTCTAAGCAGTAATATAGCTTCGAGAAAGTACCTACCTAACACAAAGTAGTAAAGGGTTAGAATTAGAAGCTCAATGGAAGATACCTACCTATCTACGATATAATTATCATTTATCATATAGGCCTGCCTAGGCACGCAACTGTCAGCGATGTCAAATCGACATTTGCGGGCGCGCATTACATTGCATACCTATCTACATAGCAATAAGATCACAACAAATAATAAAGTTACTACTATGTATCTACCTACGTAAATTAGTAGAATAAGTATGTATATGTGTAGTAGGTACTTATACCTAAGGTAGTACGAAAGTTTATATGGTAAACTTAGCGATGATTGTAGGCACTTACCTAATCAAAAATAACCTATGATTAGTTATTGATTTTTATTGGAAATAATTTAAATCAGTTACGGGTAGGTAGAGAATTTATATTCCAAATGTGTTCTACCAGGATTGGTAGAACCATGATGCCATCGTACATTTCCGCTTAGAGTCAGATTTTGAAATCGGTACGACACACTCTCATCTCAAAGCTCGCTAGCCGGGCGAGCATTCGCAAAACAACCTTCCACCATGCGGTGAAGTTCATGCCCGCGGCGGGATTCGACCCATAGACCTGTTGCGCGGCAGTCCATTGCTAAGAGCCATCACTGCTTCCCGTTAAGTGTTTAGTGACATAATTTCTACTTGAGGGTGGTAGCTAGCCAAGCGAGCATTCGCAAAATGCCTTTCTACCAAGCGGTGAATTTCAAGCCCGCGGCGGGATTCGAACCATAGACCTGCTGCGTGGCAGTCCAAACCTAATGCCACTGAGCCATCACTGCTTCCCGTTAGGTGCTTTCTGACAGATTTTCTACTTGAGGGTGGTAGCTATCCAGGCGAGCATTCGCAAAATGCTCTTCACCAACGCGGGAAGCTCAATATCGCGGCTGGATTCGAACCATGGACCTGCTGCGCGGCAGTCACTAGCTAATGCCACTGGCCCATCACTGCTTCTCGTTAGGCGCTTACTGACAGATTTTCTGCTTGAGGATGGTGGCTAGCCAGGCGAACATTCGCAAAATGCCCTATGCCCTTCCACCAAGCGGTGAAGCTCGAGCCCGCAGCGGGATTCGAACCATAAACATGCTGCGAGGCAGTCCATAGCTAATGCCACTGAGTTCACGTTAGTTGCATGTTGACAGATTTTCTACTTGGGTAGCTATCCCGGCGAGCATTCGCAAAATGCTCTTTTCTTATGCCTGATAGGTTAGCCTTTGACCACTATCTCACCTGATGGTAAGTGATGATGTGGTCGAAGATGTTGTTCAGGCTAACCTAGAAGTACTGGCTCTCAAGGACAGCTGCCGGAACACACTGTTAGGTGCTTGGCGACAGATTTTCTACTTGAGGGTGGTAGCTATACAGGCGGGCATTCGCAAAATGCCCTACCACCATGCTATAACGACTGCCATCCTAAGACCACAACCGGGACCAACGGCTTAACGTGCCCTCCGAAGCACGGAAGCGCTCAGTAGTATTGTCCTAGCGGTCACCCATCCAACTCATGACCGCGCGCGACGGTGCTAAACTTTGCTGATCGGTTGAGAACAGCTAAGTAAACTTCGCTACGAACTCTCCACCACGCGGTGAAGCTCAATATCGCGGCGGGATTCAAACTATGGACCTGCTGCGCAGCAGTCCATAACCAATGCCACTGAGCCATCAATGCTTCCCTTTAGGTGCTTGGCGACCGATTTTTTACTTGAGGGTAGTAGCTATCCAGGCGGGCATTCGTAAAATGCTCTTCTACCACGCGGTGAAGATTAAGCCCGCGACGGGATTCGAACCATGGACCTGCTGCGCGGAAGTCCATAACCTATGCCACTGAGCCGTCACTGCTTTACAAAATATGTTGTAGTAAAAGCAGTAACTTGCTTATTATGTAATAAATAATTATTGTAGGTAAATATTATATTTACTACATCAATATGAAAAGAACAAACTGTATGCTATGTACCTACAAATCATTGTACCTACTTACTAAATATTTACCTACTATAGGTGAAATAACATCAGTATGTTATTATAAAACGAACGAAAATTATAACAACAGGTACCTACTGTCCGAACCAAAATGTATTCCTCTGTGAATATATAATATTATTTTATAAGTAATACCTACACACGTCGTGACGTGACGTAGCTTGAGACACTATCTCCGTCCGTCGTCAAACATCGTAATTCGTTCGGCATGGTTCGGCTTTCATTGATATATCGCAAACAAGTGTGCGTAATTAGCGTAGATGCAATACGGGTGTGTGATGCGCGATCACTATCTTCGTACTACTCATCACGGAGTCTTACCCTTTCCCACAAAGGTATAGGTGAAATAGCATGCTTTGTAGCCTCGCCCGCTGATAAGTTCGAGCCGTCGGCAAGTGCATCCTTAATACAAACTTCGCTTTAAATGTTACACGTTTGAAAGAGGCACAGTGGACTGACTTAACCGCGACAGTACATATTTATGGATCACTTCGAATCAATTTAAGTTAAACAGTGTCAAAAGTATCTGAATCTAAACATAAAATACATCACGATAAAATATAAGAACTACAGCACAAGGTACGTTACCCAGAATAACGAAATAAAAAACGAATGGGGACTTCGAATTGACATAGAACCTACATGGTTTAAGATTTTTGAGTGAAACAAAAAAAAAGTTGCCTATGAGGTTCTTCTTTTAAAAAATTTGCAACATTGAGTTGTTTTTTTATTCAGTTTAGACAAGAAAGATGGATAATTTTTTTAATGTTATTGTGAAGGAACAAGCTCGAGGCCCACCTGATGTTAAGCGGACTAACATCTGCCTATAACAGATGCATTTCGTCACAAGTCACGATTCTTCTCTCCTTTTAAACTATATTTAATTATGACACCAATATACATGCGTTTGTTATGTATAATACTCATGTTTTATGCAAATAAATGGTTCTTCTATCTTATCTTTTCTTTCGTTTCAAATGTTTTCAAGATCCATTTATTCGAGATGACGTTCGAGCGATCGCTAAATACACAAAATGAACAGGGCTTACCTCTCGCGTTAAGTATATAAATGCTAAGATATAGAGAACGGTAGATGACATAAGCCTATGGTGGTCGTGTCGGGCAGATCGGCGTGGTCGTGTGGGGCGTGCAGCGCGGCGTGGAGCACGTGGCGCGCGTCATCGAGCGCGTGCATCGCTTCTCGCCGGTCAACAGGTAACCTAGCTATCTATACTCTGGTTTTTAATTCGAGATCAAAAATGTAAACAAAGAAATGTCAATATATGTCGTTGTTAAACTGATAGGTCAGGGGTATTCAATAGTTATTCTTCAAAAATATTCTTACGTATTTCGTAGCGGCGCTCCCTGCTGCGCTAAGTTTCACACATTTTTATTACATTGAAATAATTCCAATCATATAATAAATTTTATATTTACCTTAGTTGCCTCTTACGACACCCACGGGAAGAAATAGGGGTAACATTGTAACCTGGCATCCCGTGGGTTGTTGGACCACAAAAATACCGGAATGCAGCACCTTCTAAAGTACTTGGGTAGCACCGACCACTGTCTGGTGAATCCATTGTCTGTATCAGTCTACTCCCCGCCCGATCCTAGCCCAAAAGGCACCCGGCGTGTGTGACAAGTCATCAGATTGGGATGAGATGCGTAATTTTTTCTCGTCTTGTCCTTGGTGGAGGGTTTGTTTTTCTTTGAGCGATTCCTCAGCTTGCGCGGATGCTGTTACAGAAGTGTTACGTCAGGGTATGGAATATTTCATTCCATTTTCTGACATCCCGCTGTCCAGCAAAGCTCGACCATGGTTTGATGCCAAATGTGGAGATGCAGAAGCGTCAAAACATGAGGTCTACTTAGCCTGGGCTGATGCTCGAACCCGCAAATCTAGAGATGAAAGCGTTTTGGTCCCTGGCGAGGGCGATCGAAGAGAACTTCTGCCGTCCCTCACTGCCGCCACTGCTGAAATCCGACGGCTCACTAGCGCATACTCCTACCAAATTTATTTGCCACTCTCTTTGTAGAGTACTACAGGCTCCTGGCATACCTAGAAGTGAACGATCTCCTCAGTGACCGACAATACGGATTTCGCCGAAACCGGTCTACTGGGGATCTTCTAGCGTATGCCACTCACATCTAGAGCTCAGCCATCAAGAACCACGGAGAGTCGCTTGCTGTCTCTCTCGATATCTCGAAGGCTTTCGACAGGGTCTGGCACGATATCCTCATTAGCAAGCTTCCTTCATACGGCCTTCCCACTGGTTTGTGTGTTTGGATTTCAGATTTCTTGAGGGATCGGTCGATTCGAGTGGTCATCGATGGCTGTTCTTCCGCCCAATTGGCTATAAATGCCGGAGTCCCCCAAGGATCAGTACTCTCTGCAACACTTTTTCTGCTGCATATTAATGACCTGCTGAAACCCGGTGTTTTTGGGTACGCAGATGACAGCACCGTTGTGGAGAGTTACACATCTAACGCACGAACCAGTGCATTACAAAGCCAGTCTCATAAGGAAGCGATGGTTCAGCGCTTGAACTTTTCTTTGCAGGCAGTCTCCGATTGGGGCGATGCCAATCTAGTTAAGTTCAATGCTGCTAAAACCCAGGCGTGTCTTTTCTCCGCCAAACGGAGCCCTTTTCACCTGGCTCCTACTTTCAGGGATGTACCGTGCCGATAAGTAACCATTTCGAGCTTCTTGGCATCTCATTAACACCAACTCTCAATTTCGGCTCCTATATTGAGTCCAAAGCCCAGCTTGCCTCAAAAAAGCTTGGTGTTTTGGCTAAGGTGAGACAATACTTCACACCGGGACAGTTGCTTAATCTTTATCAAGCCCAAGTTCGGACGTGTATGGAGTACTGTTCTCACCTTTGGGATGGTTCTGCCAAATACCAGCTGGAGACACTGGAAGCTATTGAGAGGAGAGCCAAGAGTACCACCTAGTACGCAAGAGACTCCAGAGTCTCGAGCATCGCCGCAAAGTCGCTGGTTTATCGGTTTTTTATCGGATACATTTCGGTGAGTGTGCAATAGAACTTCACAATTTGATTCCGCCATCCCCATTCTTTAATCGGACTTCCAGGGATACTCAGAAGCGCCACCGCTTTCTGGTGGATATTCCATTTACCCGAACGAAGCGATTTACTTCTTCGTTTATCATACGAACCGCCAGGGAATGGAACACCCTGCCTGAGTCTGTGTTTCCGGTTATGTACGATATGGGGATACGATATCTTCAAAACGCGAGTGAATAGGTATCTTCTGGGTAAGCGCGCTCCATCATCGATCGCATCATCACTTAACATCAGGTGATATAGTGGTCAAGTGCTACCCAGTTCAGTATAAAAAAAAACTTACAACTTCTACTGCGATCCTCAAGATGCCCTAACTGGGGATTTTGGAAAATCTGCCCAATGGAACCTTGTTCAACGGTGGACGTTTGGTTGATATGATGATGATATATATATATTTACTATACGTCTTAAAAAATTTACAAAGTTCCTCATTTTGGAGTCGCATATCTAAACTATCTGCGTACATAATTATGAACTTCCAAAAATTAATACAATAACTTTCAAGTAAGTTTTAATATTTTTTATTTAACCGTCTAATTATTTTTTTTATTTTTTTTTTTAAGCTCGAGTGCCAACTTTATAAAACATTCTTACATTCTGTAGATTCAGCATGCGCATGCTAAGTCTAGCCTATTGCTGGGTAAGAAGCTACAGTATTGAGAGACTTGAGAGTGGAAACTCAGACCTCAGTAGACAAGTATGCTTACCATGCCAAATTCAACATATAAAAATACAAGATCTGTGAAGCTATAAACAAAAATGATTAAAAAAATCGAGGTAGCACATATTTACCTCGATTTGTTTTTACAAATTGGGGGTTTTAAAATGCAAACATCCTAAATGTACGATTCTCATGTCAACAAAACATTAAAGTAAGAAAATAATTTGATCAAACACAAATATGTCAAATATATTCTGACAATTAACAACCCTTCAGACTGAAACTGACGATATCCCCAACATGTCAGCGGTTTTCTTAGCACTCCATTACTGACCAACGCTCGTCCTTCGGCCACAACAAAAACGTGTGCTTGTACGCGTACATAGCCATCAGCTTTTCGGAAGCACTCAAAGACTTGCGAGAGGATGTTTCTTAACGGGAGAAAATAAGTGTTTCGTTGTTGAAGGGCCTGGTCCAGGCTGTGTTTCGGAGGCTCCAGCCTCCATAACACTCAATCCAATACTCTTTTCGTAATAATAAACAAAAACTAAACACAACTCTCTGATAACAAGTATAAGAAAAAAAAAACAATAAAACGAAATTCAAGAACAACAACAACAAGAAAAACAATCAGCGAGGAACACAATAAATACGAACGAATAAGCAAAAATGGCGCAAGCTTGAAAATGTCGACGATCCCGCAAGTGTGGCTATTAAAAACAAAAAATCTTAAATTTTTTTTCAGGCTTGAATATATGCGTAAATATGTACGTGCATAAAAAAGTGTTTTGTTGTTTCATACTAATGTAATATATTATAGCATTAAATATATTTTTTTACATTAAATGCTCCATCCGTTTCCAAAATTAGTATAATTACTAAGTACCTGTAATTTTTTTGCACGGGTAACACCTTTGTTTACATTTTTGATCTCGAATTAAAAACCAGAGTATTTCTATCTAACTAACTAATGTTGTACTGTACTGTACCGACGTGTCCGGTTCGCAGAGTGTTGAACATAGACGGTGCGCTCGACTTCGACGAACTGAACACGCCGCTCTACTCGCCCGCCGCCGCCGCCGCTACCTCCGCCCCCCCCACCGCCGCCGCCGCCGAGCCCTGCCCCTCCGAACCAGAGCCCTCACACAAGTCAGTCTTTATAAAAAAGAACACGACATATTGTAATAACTTCTCCCATCTAATTACTTTATATTTCACACAAGTTACTTATACCCTCTTTATTGTGTGCTTATACAACAATAATTTGTGCTTACAGTGAGTAAACGTGTCTACACGTGAGTATATTGTATGCGACATAGGTTATCCAATGGCGACGTATCTAGATTATATTATTTATATATCTTGTATTAACTATCTCAGTAGCGACCGTATTGTCTCACATTGTTCAACAGCAATTCGAAAAGAAGTGATTAAGTTTATAATGTTTAATACAGTTTGTATGGGTAGTATCACAACATGTGTGTGTGTGTGTGTTGCAGACGGTGTGCGAAGTGCAGCGAGAGCGGCGACGGGATGGGAGAGCCGCGACACCTGCTGGGACCCAACCGCGACCAGCTCAGGGTTAGTGTACTCACTCACTCACTCTCACTCACACACTAGCGGGGACGCCGCGCCGCGCGCCAGCCGACCCTGACTGACCCGACAGATGTGGTGCCGGATGGTAGTAAGGCAGGAGTGCGGTTTGACTTCTATTAATTAATATACTGATGTGCCTTCCGGAAAACATACAGCATTGCTGTGAAGAAGCAGTCGTATAATTATCTTGTAATCTGTGGTCGTCTACATCACCTGTTGTACCATAGACAATTTAGTTCGCCTGTCTGCCACTACGTGGCGCTAGCAAGGGCGCCGGAACCGACGCCATCTTCTACGAAGTTCATAGCGTTGTGTACTTTCGTCACGAGTGGTCGAAATCCACAAAAATCTATTAAATCCTTTAATATTTCAAAAGTTTTTGTCCGTTAATAGTTAAATCGTAGTGACTAGTCTACTGATTTCAATAAGAAATTGACGTAATCTACGGAAATTATTAAAAAACTTTTCGGAGCAATGGATCGCAATTCCGATCAGAATACCAAGGACCATAATTACTCCCGGACACCGGATATAACTCAAGAAAAGGATTCGTGCCGAGAAGATGAGGAAAATTCAAGCTCGGATTGTTCCAGTAACGAGGAAGAAGGCGAGGAACCTCCACGCAAGAAGCGAAGGCTGGATCCGCAGGTAACGGTCGATCCAAGGATCGACGCATTATACAACCAGGTCAGTTTCCTTACTAATTTTATAATGCATCAAAATTGTATGCCTGATAGTAACGGATCCAGTATTCAAGTAAATTCAGACCAACCAATTAATCCAAGTTCAAGTTTTCTGACCAATCCCTCGGCTTCAACATCAAAAGTTCTGGAACTAGGTACATGTAAGACGGATTTTAATGAGAAAAAATGCTTGAAACCCGCTCATCATAAGAGATTAAAACAACTTATCGATTTACACCACTTTAATACGCCCTTATGGCAACATGTACGTTATACTAATGCATTGGCTGAGATGACAGCAACACTGGGTTTCTGCAATCTTTAAATAAATGATGAACTGTGTTGTTTAAATAAAGGCAAAGATTTCTGGCGCCTACTGAACTAGTTATGGCTGGAATAATCAATGCTTTGTTGTATCAGAGGGAATTGTTACAATCAGGCTTACAAGAAATATTAGATTGGGCAGTAAAAATCCAAGTGAATTGAATGGCGATAAACTTTATAACAAAATTAGTATAACATTCGGTGAGTCGTCTGCTTCTTACAAAAACGAACATTATTATATAACATTATTGAACGAACATTGCAAATCGTCTGCGGTAAGAGGGCTGAATGTGTGGAGATAAGACGTTCGAGATTAATAGCGGCAATACCGGATAAAAATATACGAGCTGCTCTGAACAACATACCACCCAGTGAGGAGTTTATGTTCGATAAAACAAAGTTATTGTTATGTTATTGTTGTATTGTTTATTGGTAATTCTTGAACTCACTTTTTTATACTCTTTTTTTCTCGGCGAACATCTTAGCCCGAGTTCAGGAATTCACTGAAAATCAGTGTTATGGTAGCACCTTGACTGGTGTAACCGTAACTCAAACTGAGTGTATTCCTTTTGCTATAAGTTGTATATTGTTTGTAAGAAGTTGTATGTCGTTTATTTTCTTTTCTGTAGCAATAAATAATTATTCTATTCTATTCTATTATCGCTCATTCAGTCCCTTGGAGGACCCCATCATTGGTTAACTCCCACACAAGCCTACAAATCGAATGTGAAGCCTAATATTAAGCGAAAGCTTAATGAACCTTCAACTTCGAGAGACTATAGTCAATCAAAAACTAGCTTTCATAACAAGGACAAGAAACAACCGACTAAACAGACTTACAAGAGCAAGGCAGATAACAATAAACAAACAAAAAAAAATACATTTCGTAACAAAGACAGAAAGAAATAACTATCCGACACAGCTATTCAGGGGGGGTCAACTAGCCAGGTTCAAGGAGAAGTGGCAGGCGATGGGTGCCAACAAATTTATTATGTCCACAATCACGGGTTCACGAATACCCCTTTTCAAAAAACCCCCTTTAATTTGGCCGTCAGAAACGGTAATGAATCGTTTTGCTACAAAAACGTCTCCTGCCATGTCTCAAATAATTCAGGAACTTTTGGATCAAAATATCCTTCAGACTGTTGCAAAGAAAACCCCGAGTTTCATCTCCAAGCTTTTTCTGCGGAAGAAAAGCGACGGATCAATGCGCCCCATATTCGATCTTCGGGAGCTAAACAAATATGTAAAGACCAAACAGTTTCAACTGATTTCACACGCAACGATTCCAGACTTTCTCCAACCTGGAGATTGGATGGTAAAAGTCACATTTCGCAGGCCTATTTTCATGTCCCTATCGAAAAGGCGTACAGGCCGTTTCTGAGGCTCACTTATCAAAACCGACTATACGAGATGACCTGCCTTCCTTTTGGTCTGGCTTCAGCACCTCACATTTTCTCTTCTGTAACATGCTGGGTCGCGGAGACCTTGCGTGCAAAACAATGTCGAGTGCTAATCTACTTAGATGACTTTATTTTGGTACACCAAGACCGAACCAAGCTAAGTCTTCAGGCTGCAGAAGCCGTAAGACACTTGGAGCACCTGGGCTGGAGAATCAATTTCCAAAAATATGTTTTAACACCAACATAAGACTTGGAATATCTAGGGATACGGTGGCAAACGATCAAAAACAAAATGGCTCCACCGAAGAAAATAAACAGGCTCAACGAAATTCTAGATCTGTACGTACAAAAAACTCACATGAATTTCGCAAACTTTGTCATCCCCCGTGGCAGACTACATTGCCGACATTCACAAATTTTCTTACGACATTTCGACAAGAGGCACCCCCTTCAAGTGCAACTGATTCCTCAGAACGTGTATCAGGAGATGATGTGGTAGCGCGGAGCTACACAACACTCCTTACCGCTACACAAGAAACCAGTGTCTCACTTTCTTGCGACGGACGCTTCGGATGTGGGTTGGGGTGCCCAACTTGAGGGGAAAGCAATGTCGGGTGTATGGTCAGCACATCAAAGACGATGGCACAGCAACAAAAAAGAGTTATACGCAGTGTTCACAGCAATCGACAAGAACTCGGAAAGGCTTGTTGTAGACTCACATGTACTAATCCAGACCGACAACCAAACCTTGATAGCGTACATTCGGAAAGAAGGAGGGACAAAATCGCTAACGTTGCTGTATTTGACACTCAAACTTCTGAAACTTGCAGACAAGTTCAACATAATACTGTCAGCGTATTACCTCCCGGGCAGGTACAATATAATAGCAGACAGGTTATCTCGAGGGAAATACCCTGCAGAATGGCATCTTATCCCCAAGGCAACTGCGGAAGTCTTCCAGAAATGGGGCCGACCGGAAATATATCTATTTGCGTCACGAAAGACTGCTGTAGTGCGGAACTACGTATCGATAGACTGCAAAGATCGATCTGCAAGTTACACAGATGCTTTCAGCAGAACTTGGAATTACGATCTAGCTTGGGTGTTTCCTCCTCCCAGCTTAATACCCAGAGTGTTAGCACATCTGAACAGTGCCAAGGGAACTTACTTGATAGTGGCTCCAGAATGGCCCCAAGCCTTCTGGCTACAAGACCTGAAATCGAGGGCACTGGTTGTCCTTCACGAGCTTCAGAACCTGTCACAAACCCTGATAGATGTCACAACATCACAACCCCCTCCACAAGTGCAGACATTAACCCTGAAAATCTGGAAAATTGGGGCTGGGGAGAGCAAATAAAAGCTTGGTCCATACGGGAAAAAGATATATTGCGAAACAGTTGGCGACAATCCACACTCACTACATACCTTCCAGCTATAAAACGTTGGTTATCGTGGTGTTCAAGTGCCGTGGTGAACCCGAAAACTCCTCAGTCCACTGATGTAGCCAGATTTCTTATACATCTATTATTGAACGAAAATTTATCGTACAGTACTATTCTGGTGCACAAATCGGTTGCTATGACATTTTGTGGGCCTCATGTAGAACAACAAGCTTTTTCAAACTTCATAATCAAACACGTTCTCAAAGCAATTGGAATGGCTAAACCTAAAGCGTTAAAATCTTCAGTTACATGGGATCCCAGAATCGTAGTAAATTGGCTATCGTCTAACCCAGCCAAAGACACTTTATTCGAATGAGCTCGAAGGACAGCTACTGTTCTTTTGTTGGCTTCGGGCCGCAGAGTTCACGATTTGACGCTTTTAAGGATCTCATCAGATAGTTTCTACGACAATGGTGATAATTTTTTTTGTGCCCGTCTTTGGATCTAAAACCGACACTCACAATCACCGTCAATCTGCTTGGAAACTATCGAAACATCAAGACATAAACATATGTACAGTCACACTAATTAGATCCTTAATAGAAAAAAATGCAACCTAGAAGATCTGAAAACAAAAACAATTTAAATAATCTTTTCATTACGGTATGTGGTAGTATTAAAGCAGCCTCACGCACTGTAATTGGGAATTGGGAATATACGTACAGTTCTCAAGGACAGTGGTATCAGTGCATCTCCGGGAAGCTGCAGGTCAGCAGTGGCTTCTCTGCGGTGGCTAGACAATCAACCGATTGATGATATCCTGTCTTGCGGAAATTGGAAATCATCCAACACTTTTTTCAATCATTACTGTCGTGAGATAGAAATTCCTACTCCATCCTGATATAACTTATAAGATAAAATCGTAATTAATGCTAGTACTTTGAGTATAGTATGTAGCTATGTTATATGATATTTGATAATTGTTAATTAGAATCAAATCCATACTAAACATAAATTATATGTCAAATAGATTGATTAGTTATATGTAATGTTTGTATATATTAGTAATTAATAACTTTTTATTAAAAAGTATTGATCTAAAACTCATCATAACGTTGTGCTTTATAATAATGGAAACCTTACTTCACCAGCAGATAACAAACACGTCTTCACAGCAATGCTGTATGTTTTCCGGAAGGCACATAATATCGGTTTTATTGTATTGTAAAACCGTCATATTATAACGATAGTTAAGAAGTTTGCGACAACCGGCAAGTTTTGTCCAATCAATGTTTGTGAAGTCATTAGTTGTTTATTACTATTAGTATGTGTAAATATTTAAGAAATTATTTGGTGAGATTGAATAAGTACTTATAAAAATATGCCAAGCCACTTGACGTGTTGCACTTAAACCATTCAGTCGTTTGGAACCTAGTACCTAGTAGTAGAGGTACACATAGTTGTATCAGGAAAATTATTGTTGTTTTTTTTTCTTTAAAAATTTGGCTGAAAGGTTATGTAGTAGATATTTTTTTTTAGCATTATTATTTTATTTTCATCCTCTAAGTTATAGATATGAAACAGAAAAAGATAACCGTTTTAGGAGCTTGTGTCGGTAACATTAAATGTACACGCCTCTGAATGTTTTTAATAGCCTACCTTTGACGACCACTCGATGTGTTCAGGCTAACCTAGTCCTGGATATCAATGACAACTGCCGGTACACACCGGTAGGTGCTTGGCATCCAATTTTACACTGAAGGTAGTAATTACGTAGTTGAGCATTCGCAAAATGTTGTGTCATAATGCGATAAAGCTCAAGAGTGGGGCGGGATTCGGACCGTTGTTGCCCTGCCTGGCAGTCCTTAGCTATTGCCAGTTATCAGCTGGAATTCATGGTCGTGCGGCAAGCACTGCATTCAACTAGCATTACTTATTTACGATCTCCTGTTGGAACTACAGCTACTAGTAGAAGTAGGTTAGTTATAAAGTAGGGGTCTGTATTTTATAGCCGTTGTGTGAGCAGGTTATTGTTGGTTCAGATCCAGGTGGTGATCTTGCCGCTGACGCCGTACTGCCACGTGGGATCGCCGCCACATGAGCAGCAACAGCGACACTAGCGTCGCTACAACCAGCCCTACTGGCAACGCACGACAAGGTACGTTTGTTACATATACCTACCTACCATCGTTAAATACAACATTTAATAGTTGTAAATGTTATCCGCAAGTGAAGTGGGAGCGACCATGTGTTGGATGCAGTAAGGGCGAGCGCACGGACTGTATGAACGTTAGAACAGACATGGCCGACCGTTCAACCATTTCTAGCCGTCCGATTGCACCAGTTCATTTATCAATGGTTTCATGATAGAACAAGCGCGAGGCCCATAACATTGTTGTTAAGCGATAACCTCTGCCTATAACAGTGCAGGTGCAGTTTGTCACAAGTGGCACTGCGTCCATCGCTCTGAGACATAAAGCGGAACACAGGAATGTGAACATTTGCTTGGCGGTACAATAGTATAGTGTACGGACGCAGAAATGATTCTACTGGTACAAAGTTTTCAACGTAAATATATACATACATATCGATATATAACATGATACTAAATGGTATCTATATAAGTACCTACCTAGCTACATGTAGATGTAGGAACATCTCGTGTTTTTCTTCTCTCACATTTTTTTTAAATTCTTTATAGTTTAGCCTTTGACCACTATCTCACTTGATGGTAAGTGATGATGGTCGAAGGTGTTGTTCAGGCTAACCTATAATTACTGGCTCTCAAGGACAGCTGCCGGAACACAGCGTTAGGCGCTTGGCGGCAGATTTTCTACTTGAGGCTTGGTAGCTAGCCAGGCGGGCATTCGCAAAAAACCCTACCACCATGATATAACGACTGCCATCCTAGGACGACAACCGGGACCGACGGCTTAACGTGCCATCCGAAGCACGGAAGCCCTTAGTAGTAATGTCATCAGCGGTCACCCTCCCAACTCATGACGGCGAATGTTGCTTAACTTTGCTGTTCAGTTAAGAACAGCTAAGCTAAATTCGTTACGAGCCCTTCTATCTCTCCTTGTTAAATGATGATGTGGTCGAAGATATTGTTATGATATTGGTGCTTAACTTACACTTAGTGGCTCTCAAGTAGAGTTGCGCTTCAACACACGTTGATAATAAACGCAGTAAAGTTAAATGTTTGAGATGAAGCTCTTGTGGTTATCAACTAGTAGAATTATCAATAAGTTTAATGATTTTGTTAAGAAACATGTATTTGGAAATAAAATGTAATATTTTCGCATTTATACTGTCTATAACAGAATCTGAGTTGGTGGCCGCCATCTTGCTACGTCATGTAACGTGTAGGTAATTGCAAGAGATACAACTTAGTACTGGTATGTATGGTGAGGCTGCTGGGGCTGGCGCTGCTGGGGCTGGCGCTGCTGGGGCTGGGGCTGGGTCTGGGGCTTGTCAATCTACTCTTTCTACACTTTACACTTTTATTTGCAGTGTTATATTTATTGTTTTATTACAAGATGGTGGCATCCATTCCGGATATATTATAAAAATAGGAATATTAAATTTATATGTATATTAAGTATGTAATTATAAAATCTGTTTTGTATTTTTAGGAGTGAACATGCCTCGTTGAACGAGTGGCGGAAAGCGTCACGTCGGTTTGAAATGACATGGTTCGATCCCCGAGAAGTTTGGATTTGAATTGGGTTTTTATGACTAAGGAATTTTCAGTAGCAGTCGGAGTATGGAACTTTTCCCATTAGATGGTGACAGGCTCGCCACCTTTTGCACAGAACCACAAGATACCGGTGCGACGTCGGTCTATAACTGAGATGTGCCTTCGGAGATATAGACGAAGGTTTTTATTTTTTTTAAATCAACTTTGTTACAATTGCTTACTGCAAATAATACCTGAGTTTGACATTTCAGCACATTGTTATACAAGAAAGTGTATATATAACACACATTAAAGAAAGAAGTGTACATATAACATTCTGTACTCGTATTATTTACTATGCGATGTTTATACACTTTGGGTGATTTTCCCTATTAAACGTAATCCCCGCACATTACCTACTTACACACATTGTGTGCGGTGAACAGTGGTAGTGCGTTCTTCCTGTACATAAATATTTAAATTTGAATACGTGTGTATCATTATTCATATATTATATAAATATTTTTCATATCTTGATGTTCATTAGCAATAAGGCAAATGTTATTTAAGTTGCAAGGGCTCGTTCATCACCCACCAAACAAATGTTTCATTAAGTTATTTATAACCGTTTAGTCAATAAATGTAATGTAAGTAATTGTCATAGAGGAGTTGTTCCAACAGGACTCCTCGCACCTCGATATTGTTTGACCGCGCGCGTAGTTCCGCGCATTCCCTCTCTCCGCTCGCGCTGGATCTATATTATAATGTAGTTTGATTGTTGACGTCGGATATGACGTAAGCGCCGCCGCCACCGGCTGGACCGCCTTGTAGTGTTGTCAGGCCGGCAGAAACTTCCGACATACGTTTAGTTCGCAACCTTATTTTGCCCAACGCCCACATTAAGATTATATTTTTTTCTAAAGCCCCCTTTTTTTCTTATTTACCGTCTGTCACGAATCAGAAACAGGTATGACTCGAATATATTTAAATGTATAATTTTATATTATGGTAGGACATGATATGACTTGACTTATTAATATTTCTGAGTATAAAGAAGAATGTTTCAATGGGAACAATGACAACGTCCCGAATACCTACACTGAGCCACTTAGACGAGCACAGATAATATTGGCAATTATTGCAGGAATTAAACAATTAATTGCTAACAGGCTTTTATTAACTTTACCTGTAGTCACATTTATATACGAGGTATTTTGCTTTTTAATTTTATCAAACATTAAAAATCATATCATCAAATTTAATGTACATCTGAATGTAATTGCTCATCTTTCAGTTCAATTTTCGTCCATTTCCCAAACTAAAATATGTGAATTTTATATAAATATTCAAATTAAATCGCACGCGTGATGAAAATATATACAACACATACAATAACAAACAGATGCTGATGTCTACTTTATTCATAGGTACGTGATTAGCGTTATATAACTATTTGTTTATGTTTTAGATCATATTTTTTGACTAACCTTGACTTGACCTGCCCACACCCTCACCGTGCCATCACAACTAACTAACTTTGTCTGGGTCTTCTTCTGCCCCCGGATAGTCTGAAACGCGCACAAAGGGTCGTTATCGCCCACGTTGAGAACCTATGGTTTAGATGATAGGAACTATTATAAACTACGTTTGTATAGAAAGCGCCATGAAGACACTTACCTTAACCCAATTGTTGAGTTATGAACGACTAGACAAGATCCGCTAAGAGCGGTTCACGAAGCGACGCGCTAGAGGAGAGGGTAAATAACTCGTTAGGTACCTAAGTAGGGTTGTATCTTGTGCAATAATAACTAAGTACCTACGTACTGCAGAAGTCCCCTCGTGTACAATACTGTTCAGTACAGTACCTCTGAACACGAGCCTCGTCTCAGCCAACGCGCGCACTCCGCGGCCGTTGTTTCCGATATACCAGTAATATAATGCTGACAAGTGTTCAATAGCTTTACTTGAACAGATATTTAGTAGCAATAAAAAAATATAACGTTAATCTTGATTCTTCTCGGAGGCCAAGTTTATTCCTAACACACATTGCCGCAAAATTTCGATAGTATACAATTGCAATTTTGGCTCTAAATTAGTCTTACCGTACTTTCGTAAATAGCTTAATTATCAATGTATAAAGACATAACAATAAATTAGCAAATCCTTATCAAGGTGGACAAGTTCTAAGTAATAATATAAGCATTCCATAATTTCTCGCCCAAACCTTTTACCATAGTTGCCTCTCTTTAGACCGCGTTTTGACAATTTAATATTTTTAATTTTCGTTATTTATTTTGTTAGTCGTTAAGCATTGATACCACAGGTAGGTATTAGTCACATATTTATAAATAGCTATATCAAACGACATTAGTACACTTCACAAAGGAAAACTCGTTGCGCATTCCTAATGACGTTTGTTTAACTTTACACGAATTGAAACTATTATGCACACCTTGTATGGCTTCGAAGAATCTATTATGTATTAGGGAGTATGTTTGTAAGCCTTACCTACATCTTAAAAATATACATGCAAGTTCCCTCAATGTGTTTTTTGCCTCTCGTTAGACTCGAGCATTGTATACGCAGTTTTTTGTAATAAACATGTAGCTCTACTGCAGTAGATATTGATTGTTTGATACTTATTGTATATTGAAAAAATAAAGAAGGTACAATATAAAACGTGTTTTATTGTTACTTACAGAGGTCCTACACTAATATATGTTTGCTCGTTGAATGCCGCACGTATACCTACTGATGGTACATATCCCAACATGGACATATCTACCTACATAAGAAGATAAGTACGGATGCGTGGACCGGTGCGGCGTGCTGACTTCCTCAGCGCGACGACTACGAGTGAATGGCTGCGCCTGCGGCTGCACTCTACTTTTGGTCGCCTCGCATAGGCACTCTATACCATCGAGATATTATTACTAACGTATAGAGTCGCTATTCTCAACAATCGTCATGTTCCATTCTGTTAGGAATAAACTTAAAGCCGTTGCAGCGCTGAAACCATAATTACTGGTATCTAATTTAGACTATATAGGAACACTGTGCTAGTACGCTTTTAAGGTACAGTTTTCTCGCGCCCAAAAGGTCATAAACGCTGGGAATTTTCGGGCGCTTACGCGTTTCGTTCAATTGTCTACTACGACTTGTCGCTCTCACAGAGTGAAGCGACTACAGAAGTGACATACATAGCTAAATACCTAATACGCTTCAATTGTTTTTTAATCAGTTACAATTGAAGCGACCAGAAGGTGGGAAGCAGCGCCTTATAAAGAACTGTAATTTTACACTGCGATCCCCAAGACGCTTGGCACTAACGGGGGATGCCTGTGTTCAACGGTGGACGTTATAGCTGATAATGATGGTTCATGATATGTTAGCTTCGATATATAATATAGCTAAGCTATACGTCCGTTCTCGCTGAACGCCAAGTCAAAAGTGACTGGCACTGTCCCTGTGCGGATATTACGTGATTATCTTGTCATAGAGAAAGACTATCGGAAGTAAGTCGTTGACGCTGGTGGTAGTTTCTAACCAAATCCATACTTTTAAGTTTCTCTACGTCCCTAAGTGCCAGATAGATGGCGGTAGTGATGCCGTTTTTCTCTGGGATATTAATGATTGCTATAGGTGGCGACAACATCCGGCCTTCCTGCGCACGCAGCCATCCTCGGCCGCGTTCTAGTCTGATGCATTTTCTGAGAACAACAATTAAACATAACATTTTATTAATAAATGTGTGAAACGTTTATTGTATGTTATTGTCCTTGAAACAAAATAAAAAAACACACAAAATGTTGCAGCACTAACACATGAACACTAGGTATATTGCCATTCATTGGGGCCTCAAAACTATTCCATCAGCGGTAAGTTTACCGGAGCTTGCAATTTACCCTAGGCGAAGCAGTCGACAACCCTAGTTGCATGTCATTACAAACTCTGGCCTTATATTCAGACATAAAAGCCTCACAATCTCATGGTCATGACCAGCATTTATGCCGATTTCAGCCCAAAGGAATACCAATATAAGTGTTCAAAGGAAATGCATTTGACATAAGTTAAAGCGTTATATTTGCGTATCCGCAGAGATTTCATTTAAGCAAGATGTAAGAATGTATTCGCATCATAGGTTATTTCACTAGAACTTTCAATTTACCCCATGCGAAACTCTTACTCATTATATATTTATTTTTATTTGACTCGGCGTCTCCTGACTAATATTTCTCTTATTTTGCAAGGCTTGATATTTAATATACGATCAGATTACCCAAAGACGCGAGTATTGGCTTCAACAACACTAGCCCACATCACAATATCGTCCACTAACAGATCAAATTCCGGAATCACTGAAGAAAGTATAACAGTTTGACTTACTGCGGGTGACGCACGTCGCGTGCGTTTTACTTTTTTTTTTCTTCTATCCGTTTCATTGCTACTCGACGATTGTAACCTCTCAGAACATAACGATTTTTCTGAGTTTGAAGATATCGAGGCACGCCTCCTCTTCTTTGTTCGTTTTCGACTTCGTGGCATGTCACGTGCTTCGATCCCACTTCTGATGTAAGCTTCGATATATAATATAGCTAAGCTATACGTCCGTTCTCGCTGAACGCCAAGTCAAAAGTGACTGGCAATGTCCCTGTGCGGATATTACGTGATTATCTTGTCATAGAGAAAGACTATCGGAAGTAAGTCGTTGACGCTGGTGGTAGTTTCTAACCAAATCCATACTTTTAAGTTTCTCTACGTCCCTAAGTGCCAGATAGATGGCGGTAGTGATGCCGTTTTTCTCTGGGATATTAATGATTGCTATAGGTGGCGACAACAGATATTAATGTTTTAGATAATAGAACTGAGGAGTAAATTGTCAAGCTAGAGTTACGAAAATTAAGGGTAATCCAAATGCTCCCGCCCACAACCAGTTGGCCAAGTCCAAATCGGTCCAGCCATTTGGAAGTTACGATGATAAACAGAAAGAATTTTTACCTGTGTCAAACTTTTTTCGTCGAGAGTAAAAAATAGGTAATTAACTCAATGTTGCTATTTATCATATCTGTCCACTTAATCTATGAATTTCACTACGTGAACATGGCTGCCTACGCTGTGCCGTGAAGCATGGCCTTGTGCGATTACAAATCGACAAAATAATAATGTAATTGGGCGTGTTTAATTCTAAAATCTGAATTTACTTGTGAAAATTGATTCCATCGCTTTTATTTGTTCTTTCCGAATGGTTTTTGCAGTATCTTAAAACGCAGGATGGCATTATGAATAAGCAATATTTGAACGAAATGCGCGTGTAATCTCTACGAGTGCCCAGTAGCGAGTGGGTGAGAAGATGCCGGCCGGCTTCTTTGCACTGTACAACTATGCTTTTTTGAGGTTTCGCGTCTAGTATATATACGTCAATGCTCTATACTTACAACTAGGCCTTGCAATTATTCATATCTGTCAGATAGGCTACATAAGGTTGGAATGGATGGCAATACTTCTTCCGGATCTTTGGTAAAAATAAGAGTACCGCAACGAGGACCTTTGCTCTTTCTAACGTAGGTATATTAATGATCTGCCTTGCATGGTCAAAGATTTCTACGATATTGTTTTATTCGCAGATTATACCTCTCTATTTTTTAAAATAGATAGAAAAGATACTGAATTCATGTAAATAATGTGTTATCTGTGATATCTTAATGATTCGCCGCTAGTAATCGTTTGAAAAGATTAAAAAAATACCAAATGTTACTTATGTTGAACCAAACTTTAAACTTGGCCAAGATTAAGTCTCTATTGACAATGCGACATTCTTCCTGGGAATCAAAATGGATTCAACTTTACAGTGGGATCCACATATACGTTATCTATCCGGACTTAGTTCTGCTGCATATACAGTTCGTAAGATAAGACAGTTAAGGCGAGGTTTCACTTACTTTAGACATTTTTTAAAATCTGTAAGTCGAATAGAATTGAAAATTTAGAATATATAAAATCATTTATATAAAGTTGAACATACTCTCCAGGAACGTACAAAGTCAAAAACGTGATTATGAACAATTTCTTCGATAAAAAAAATATCAAACATGACACCATATCGCTACTAAAATCAGGTAGAACTAAAAGATACTATCATGAAACTATGTGGAAATTTTACCAATGGATAGAGCTTGTTATTTATTAGTAACGTTTAAAGGCACATTTTCAAATTAAGCTATAGTTTTTTAACAAGAAATAATTAACTACAAATCCATAGATTCAAGCTCTCGCGCACCGCACGACATTAAGTACCCGCCTAGGCGTCATCGAGGTAGGACGTGTGTCGTTTTCTCCAACAAAATTCTCCCCGGCGATTACGAGCTAGAAATATTTATAAACAGAATTATTGTTAGCAGAATGGTGACACTGCAACATTTATGGTTATCCGCTGGCGTGAATCTTCCATCAGGCGAGTGTCTTGTACGTCATTTCAAACCATGCCAAATAAAAAAAATACTTTCTCGATGGCATTGTTTTCATGCGCCACAGTATAAAAAGTACAGTATGGTTTTCTAAACAATTCACTTATTTTAGTTCAGTGAGCTGTAAATAGTGTAGCCGAGCCCGTGGGGTGACGGGCTGCCCATGGGGTGCCGGGCTATGTCACGCCCCAATTACTAACTGTGGGTGTCGTAAGAGGCAACTAAGGGAAAATACCGGAAGGTGAGCAGCAGTGCCCTCTAAGAAGCTACCTCCCTCAAGTAAAAAATCTGTCGCCAAGCACTTAACGGTATGTGCCGCTATGAGTCCTCTAGAACCAATAATTTTGCATGGTGGTAGGGCATTTTGTAAATACCCGCCTGGCTTGCTACCACTATGTATCAAGTAGAAAATCTGTCACCAAGCACTTAACGGTATGTGCCGCTATGAGTCCTCTAGAACCAATAATTTTGCATAGTGGTAGGGCATTTTGCAAATACCCGCCTGGCTTGCTACCACTATGTTTCAAGTAGAAAATCTGTCGCCAAGCACTTAACGGTATGTGCCGCTATGTGACCTCTAGAACCAGTAATTTTGCATGGTGGTAGGGCATTTTGCGAATGCCCGCCTGGCTAGCTACCACCCTCAAGTAGAAAATCTGTCGCCAAGCACTTAACGCTATGTGCCGCTATGTATCCTTGAGAACTAGTAGTTGTGCATGCTGGTAGGGCATTTTGCGAATATCCGCCTGGCTAGCTACCTCCCTCTAGTAAAAAATCTGTCGCCAAGCACTTAACGGTATGTGCCGCTATCAGTCCTCCAGAACCAGTAATTTGTCATGGTGGTAGGGCATTTTGGGAATACCCGCCTGGCTAGCTACTACTCTCAAGTAGAAAATCTGTAGCCAAGCACTTAAAGGTATGTGCCGCTATGAGTCCTCTACAACTAGTAATTTGGCATGGTGGTAGGGCATTTTGCGAATATCCGCCTGGCTAGCTACCACTATGTGTCAAGTAGAAAATCTGTCGCCAAGCACTTAACGCTACGTGCCGCTATGTGTCCGTAAGAATCAGTAGTTTTGCATGGTAAAAGGGCTTTTTCAAATGCCCGCCTGGTTAGCTACCACCCTCAAGTAGAATAACTGTCGCCTAGCACTTAACGGCGTAAGCCACTATTTATCCTTGAGAACCAGTAATTTGGCATGGTGGTAGGTAGGGCATTTTGTGATTACCCGCCTGTTTAGCTACCACCCTTAAGTAGAAAATCTGTCGCCGAGCAGTTAACGCTATTTGCCGCTATGTATTCTTGAGAACTAGTAGTTTTGCATGGTGGTAGGTTATTTTGTAAATACCCGCCTGGCTTGCTACCACTACGTATCAAGTAGAAAATCTGTCGCCAAGCACTTATCGGTATGTGTGCTCTAGAACCAGTAATTTGGCATGGCATTTTGCGAATACCCGCCTGGCTAGCTACTACTCTCAAGTAGAAAATCAGTCGCCAAGCACTTAAAGGTATGTATTTTAATAGTAATAGTTAAAGGTTATCAACTGTGTTAGTTGCACTATAATCCCTTATTCTATTCCCATAGTCACAAGAATATAATAATTGAGTACTGGATTTAGTAGCAGATACCTAAAATAGATCAACTGTTTTAGTTACATTATGACGCTGATGGCGTGCGGCTGGGGACATCGACCTGACGAGCGCTGTGCATCTAAAGCGCAGCGCCGCGTAGTGTCCATAGCCTGCAACTCTCGCACGCTAAATTTGCCTACTGTGCAACGGCAAGAGGCCCTTAACAGACGTAGCTACTGCTCGCCTAGTTTATTTCATGTACTTCCACAGTATTATGTCGTATGGTGTATTGCTGTGGGGAACTGCTGCTGAGATACAGTATTTATCTTTCAAAAGCGTGCAATTCGAGCGATATATAAAACGGATTCTTTGGAATCTCTTAGGAATCTTTTTAAAGAAATTGTAAGTATTTTAACTTTACCGAGTCGTATATATTTGAAAATGTTATGTATGTTCGTAAAAAATCTACTAAGTTTAAATTAAACAGTGACGATCACGATTACAACACTAGGAATAAAGATAAAATAACGGTGCCAGGTTTTAGATTAGCAAAGACAAATAAAAGGTCCTTTTTAGGTAATTGTGTACGGTTTTATAATAAATTTCCCAAACATATTACAACGCTCACAGAAGGAGAATTCAAGTTTGATTAAGAAATCCTACTACACGGTTTGTGATTACTAAACGACAAAAATGCTTGGACAATTCCGCCTCTGCCAAGCTATCGCCTGACACCTACGTCATTTAAATAAATATTGTAATAATTTTATTATTTAAGAGGTATTTAGTTAACACATTGTTAAAAACGTTTTAAAGAATGTCCCCGCGTGTCAGCGGGCAGGTAATTACTTAATAACTTAGGGCAGTAATCTAATGATAACGCTAGCTTCTTAGTTATCTGAGAAATATGATAGAATTGTGTGTCGAATATTATGCACTATATAGTCGTTACAATTTCGAATGTAGTAAACAACAAACTAGACTAACAAACAAAATTACACTATTAAGGGCCTGTTCCATTAGTCGCTAAGAACGTAAATTTCGATAATTTTGATCACATTCTGCGTCTGTGGTTGTGATCACGTGATCGTTTGTAACTGTCATCCCCGTTCCATTTTTTGATAAGAACGCTAAGAATGCCACTAAAATTTGCCACTTCTGTCACTTTTGACATTAGATGTTGCGTTTAAGGCGAAAATAACGCCAAGACCCATGTGGAAAACTTTTTGGGAGTGTGATCGTTTTTAGCGAATCTCACTCAAATGGTACGTACCCTTATACGTAGGTATGCAATACACTCAGATGATGGGGTATATGGTAATCACTAAAGGATAGCAGAATGATTAGTACTTAAAGGTGAAGATTAGGTAAGTATATTTTCGGTATAAAATACTAGAGAGCGGTACGGGCATACGCAGTGAAGCTCTAAGGCTCTGTTCAGACAACGCCGCGCACGCGCCGCAAGCCACGCGGTGCGAGTGTAGTGAGACCGCGCCCTCTCTACGGTGCGCCGCCAACCGCGCATCGACCGCCTAGTCCTCGAACCGAACCGCGTGAGCGCCAACAACGGCGCGGCGAGCGGGCGATGATTTTAGTCTAGAATTTATATATAATTATTATGTAGTTGTAGGATAGTTTTGTAACGAACCGTTACACTACTATACACTCGATTCAAACGCTGCCGCTGTGTTGTATTGAAGGTAATTTTGCTTGTGTGTATGGGACTTTGCCGCTATGGGTGAACTGGCCGGCCCGTTTTCCATACAAACGTCGTAGGGTGATCACTCCCTTATTTGAGGATTTAGGTCCATAATAAAGCATAATGCCGATTGATCTCGTCATTATCTAGGCTTGTATGTAGCCGAAATTTTAATAACATAATTAACTTGAGAATTATGAGCCTCAAAACATTTTCCTATAAAGTTTTCGAGGCACATAACTTAAAACTTAATTACCTTTTTAAAATTTTGGCATCATACAAGCCTAGATAATGACGATATCAATCGGTATTATGCTCAAGTCTGGACTTAAAATCTCAAATAAGGGAGTGATCACCCTGCGACGTTTATATGGAGAAGAGACCGGTCAGTTCAACCTTAAGCAGCACCACATTAGATCACTTATTTTTTGTAACATTGCTTGTTATGCTATTAGATAACCGTCAATCAAATTACAATTTATTTCTTTATTATTTTTCAAACAAATGGTACCTACCTAAGTAGTTACGATGCAAGCATTGCGCGCTGTCAGAAGTTTACGCATTCATGTCCCAATCCCAAACCGCGGCACCAGACCACGCACCATCCGCGAGTACCTACTCACCAACCATACAATTTACCAAATTTAGCTTAGTTTGGGATAATAAAGAAGACTGGCTAAGTTTGCGTTATCATTAACTTATGTAGGTACGTAGACCACCGTAGAAAAGGTACTATTTTATATTACATGTCGGAGCATCGCAGATCGTGCTCGTATTCGCGCTGTTTCTATATTCTTTCAAAACTGGCAGATTTATAGATCCATCCGCTGTTCGTCTCGCTATTAGCTTACGCTTGGGTGCAAGGTGTTGTGTTGCACATCACTGCCAGTGTGGTACTTCAGTTGACCAACTCGGTCACCCTGGCCTCTCGTACTCCCGTAGCGTTGGTCGAGTTTCCCGCCACGCCGCCTTAACCATAGTGCCTCACCATATATTGTCGATCCGAATGGTACAATGCGTGACGATGGTAAAAGGCTACACATGACTCTGTTTCCATGGAAGGTAGAGCGGCCCTTAGTGTGGGCCCCGTCATACCTTTCCGAGAGCAACGTGAAGACGTCGGCCGCGGCTATATCGGCAGAGTACCTAAAGCGGCGCAAGTATGCTAATCTCGGCACGGGTCACATATTTGAGCCGTTTGGTGTAGAGACAATGGGTCTGTGAGCTTAAAGAATTAGCATTGCAATCCTACGGGACAACGCTGCCAGCATGCTGGGCACACGCGGGCATAGTTTGAAGCAGTGATGGCTCAGTGGCATTGGCTATGGACTGCCGTACTGGTCCATGGTTCGAATCCCGCTGCGGGCTTGAGCTTCACCCCATGGTGGAAGGGCATTTTGTGAATGCCCGCCTGGCTAGCAACCACCCTCAAGTAGAAAATGTGTTCCGGCAGCAGTCTTCGAGAGCCAGTGAAATTACAGGCACATGAGACTTAACAAGTATGTCTCCAGGTGACAGGCGCAGTGCAATTCGTGACTTGTGACGAAATGCATCTGTTATAGGCAGAGGTTAGTCCGCTTAACATCAGGTGGGCCTCGAGCTTGTTCCGTCACAATAAGACTGCTTGTAAGTCTGCAATTGGCTTGTAGCTTCTCTTAAATGCTTTAATTGTAGTAGCTGTATATACTAGTTCGCAGTATTTGTTAATAAAGGCATACCGCCGCGCGCCGGTTTTAAATTAAAGGTTTAAGTAGAATAGATGCAAATTAAACATCACTATTTTAAACTTTTCTTAGCTTCATTCGAATAGTAGGTCCTTCCTCGAAAAATTGAATTTTCGTATACCAAATTTTTCAAATATTTGCAAGCTCTATATTTATACAACACTACAATAAGTAGCGCGACAATTCTCTCAAAAAGTGTATTTCCAGAGGTTGGCCACATTTCAGTGCGCAATTGATTATTATACCTACTGGTGTGTGTATGCCATTTTTAAGTAAAAATAGATTATAATTTGCCAATAAATTTTATTAGATAAAATGTTTATTTGACTGACAACATAGACGAGGATCACATAAAATATCAACGTTTTGTAAGCACGACCTTAAAAACATTTACATGCAAAAGCAATAATCGGAAGCAATCTTCACATAATAATATTATTACATCAACTTATAGCCTAAGTACATAACGAATGGAATCAAATGTAATGCTTAAACAGACGGTAACCATTTCAATCGTTGAGCATTCGGCATCGGGCATCGCCGTCGCCGTGGAGGCCTTGATGTCGTACGACAGTAGTTGCGTTGTGTCCACGATACTAGATAGAGATGTGCCTTCCTCTACCGGGCTTGTATCGTAGCGCGATCGGTCCAAGGGGAATACCCGACATATATACGTTTACTAGTTCTTAAACGTATATATGTGTGGTATTTACTTACACTCATTTTAGATGAAGGTTTTATGAAATCACATTATTAGTTGAGGTGGTAAGGCGCCCTTTACAAATGAAGGCAGAACGCACTTCTCTAGAGTAATATGAGAGGGGTAGTCGAGCTCAGTATCAGTAGGTAACCTGTACCTACATATATACCGCCTAGCTTTAGTTTCGCTGGTCGGGTCCTGAGTAGATACAAGGTACCAGCATACGCTGACCTCTCTCTCGGCGCACAACGAGACCCGTCAATGTGAATCCACCTTCACAAACACGCGTTCTATTCGAACGCACGCGACGCGACACATCACTATATTATATTGTATAAGTAGATACCTATCTATCCACACTACTCACTGTCTGCAATCACGCTTACAATGTTCCTGTATAATCATGTAAACCGTTGGACACTTTATATTTACCCTAATATATCTACTTACAAAATACGAAACTAAGTTTCGGGAGTAACGAGCATTATAAAACGAAGCAGGTCCGCGCACACATTACACTTACTTACTCTACACTACACTACATTACACATCGAGACTGGAACAGAGGTAAACGACCGTGTGAGCGACTGTGAGCGCCACGAACTTATTTCAATACTCTCTAACTGTACATTCCAACGAACAATGGTTACTGTTCGATCGAGCATTCCGTAACATAACAGCGCGAACAAACTGGCGCGTAACAACTTACCAATCATCGTGCACCTGCACGCGCGCGACTCGATGGGTTCGGAACTGTTTACAATATTATTCAATAAATTCTTATTTGGTTTTAAGATATAACTAAAGTAAAATTTCAGTCAGTTGTCGATAATAAGAGATGAGTGCACGCCGAGACCACTTCATGTATCGTTCAGGGCGCCAACTCCCACCTTTTAGGAAACCATCATAAAAAAGGAGCGTAATGTTTCATGCTTAAAATAATCATTTGCAGTCACGAACTATCACAGACCCACAATCACGTCAAGCAATATTGGTTTGATCCTACTTAAAGAACGAATGAAATATGTATCACGGTAGTGCAAGCAAGATACAAGATGTTTATAATATAGCGTTATCCCGCTCGCACTGTTCGGAACTACGATGTTATAGAACGGTTTTACCATAGTTTAACGACACTTTATTGTATGCTCCACAATAACTGTCGGTAGCTTTTTACGACGTCATCAAAACGCTGAGCGATTCCATTACCGATTGTAAGCCTGTTTAATTGACGCGAAGGTATGGAATTTAGTAGTAAGATTAAGTTATTATTACTATAAGAGGTGTGGGTTGGCCCCCTGGATGACAATGAACTGGCGCGAATATATTTACAATATAGTCGGGTACGCCTCACGTCCTTCAATTGTTTACAATTATATGTATAATTTCGTGGCGTCCACTTGGAATACAAATATCACTTGTACGATAAACATACACAAATATAATAATGTAAGTTGTTAAACTATGTCCGCATACAAATGTGAGTGGTCGAGTCGACCGGAGGCCGACAGAGACGGTAACAAACTTAAACAAATTATCAAAAGCAAAATGTTACATCGCTCTTTTGGTACTCGCAGTCTTACATAGCTTACTAAATAATCGAGCGGTCACTACGTCGCCTCGTCTTTTATAAAGAGTTTTATTGTCCACGATACATCATTCCAAAAATACTTTTCGTGTACTTATTTTTGTTTATTTAATCTTATATCAAAATGTTAAGTACTCAGTCGGTGTAGCAACGCCGCAGGTCACGCCACCGCCCCGCGAGCCGAGCGAGCGGCGCTAACCGGATACGGAACTCGTACAAATCAATACCGTATACAATTACTATAAGCACGAAGCGTTTCTTTTATCCCTGTCCAACCCACCTATACATATATTTAATTGTATATGGACCCTGCCCAGATCGGGGACACGAATAGAAGGTAATCGTTTAACGTGCGCTTCGGTCCCGACGCTCGACTCGCTGAGACATGGCTCCGAGGGGGAGAGAGAGAGAGAGTGAGATCACAGCAACAGTTCCTTTGGGAAGAGTCCCATGGCGGCGTAGTCCTCCAGCACCTGCAACCAACGTGATGCTGCTGTACTGTACATAATGAGTAGCACTCAACGCGCCAACCCTGTATCCGTATCCGCACAATGACCTACTGTTCCTACCTCACGACTATTTACAACACACGGTTACAATATAATATTAAATCTATGTACATACGACCATTTAATAATAAAACTAGTCGAACATTAGCGTATACATATTTATTACAGTTTATGGTAAACGAAGAAATATTAGGTCCTTACATATGAAATTGGCGTTTTGTGTGGGAGGAACAAAAAGTCGAATATTTTTTAATATAATATATTTAATTAATCAAAGTATGAACCATTATTTTCTATGCACTTTTGCCATCTCATAGGTAGTTCATTGATCCCTTTACTAAAAAAACCAGTCGGACGGGAATCAATAAAATCTTTGAAGGCGATTTGGACTGCCCCATCGGAGTTGAATTTTTTCCCTTGCAAGAAGTTATCCAAATTTCGAAAAAAATGGTAATCTGTTGGAGCAAGGTCCGGGGAGTACGGAGGATGTCTTAGACTTTCCAATTGAAGCTCTTCTAATTTAGTAGCCGTCTGTAGCGCAGTGTGTGGTCTAGCGTTGTCGTGAAGCAGCAGTGGCGTGGAGCGATTGACCAGCCTAGGTTGTTTAGCCGCTAGCTTTTCCGTCATGGTTTGCAATTCCTGACAATAGACATCAGCCGTAATAGTCTGGCCAGATTTGAAAAAACTGTAATGAACAATACCGGCACTAGTCCACCAAACGCTTACAAGTAACTTTTTTGGGGTTAATTTTCGCTTGGGGCAGGATTTGGCTGGCTGGCCAGGATCTAACCATTGCGCTGAGCGCTTCCGATTATCGTAAAGAACCCATTTTTCATCACAGGTAATGATTCGGTTTAAAATACCTTCATTATTGTGCCGGTTTAGTAATGTAACGCAGCAGTCGACGCGCGTTTGCCGGTTTGTTTCAGTCAATTCGTGAGGTACCCACCTTTCAAGCTTTTTAATCTTCCCAATTTGCTTCAAGTGAATTAAAACAGTTTTATCACTAACATTGCAGCCTGCAGCTAACTCGGACGTGGTTTGCGATGGATCCGCTTCCACAATAGCCTTCAACTCTTCATTATCAACTTGAGTCTCAGGCCGTCCACGGGGCTTGTTCTGCAGGTCGAAATTTCCAGAACGAAAACGTTGGAACCAAAAACGAACTGTGTTTTCTTTTGCAACACGACCGCCATACACATCATTCACCCTTCGAGTTGTTTCCGCAGCACTAGTGCCACGGCGGAACTCGTACTCGTAAATAATGCGATATTTAAGGTTTTCCATTTTGTAAAATGAGTGACGCAAACAGAAAAAAACAGAAGAAAAAAAACAAATGAATGACGATCATCGAAGCACAAATACATGAGTCTATAGCCGTACAAATTTGAATTTGGAATTCCTTACCAAAGAGGAGAAATTCGTGATTAAAGTGGCCAGTACGAAAAACGCCAATTTCATATGTAAGGACCTAATATATAAGTATTCGTAATATCGTCCGCGTGGGTGTTAATTATAGTAAAAAGAGTTGAAGTCGGTACAGTTGAACCGAGCTCCTATTTGGTCGTGACAGAAAGCGCGAGTCGCCTAGTTCCCGTGACAATGACCCGGATTTTGAATGACATTGAACTGTTGTGTGTCAGTGCGGTAAGAGTGCCCCAGCCGTGGGGCACTAACATAGTTGCTTGTCGGTAACCACACCGCCTTACGACCGTGCATCACTTTTGTTATCGCGTGAGGTTAGATGTGTTAGTTAATATTTGTTAGGTAGGCATTGCGCTGTTTGTGAGACAGCAGACGAGGGTTCGGTCGAGGGCGAGGCCACGCGAGTTAAAGGTTTAATGCGTCTCGATGCGGCGTTCAGTTCTATGTACATCAGTACGCTACTCTACGTACTAGACTACTCCTGTTCTAAACATTTATAAATGTAACAACTATCACTTGTTGATAAATAACAATAACTTTTGAAACGGAAGCAAGGCGCGCAGCTTGGTGCCGTCGAGGCAGAGGTGCTTGTTGAGCAGCAGTACTCACCTCGGTGAGCAAGCGCTTGGTGGGGCGCGGGTGGTCGAGGGTCGGCAGCAAGGCGCGCAGCTTGGTGCCGTCGAGGCAGAGGTGCTTGTTGAGCAGCAGTACTCACCTCGGTGAGCAAGCGCTTGGTGGGGCGCGGGTGGTCGAGGGTCGGCAGCAAGGCGCGCAGCTTGGTGCCGTCGAGGCAGAGGTGCTTGTTGAGCAGCAGTACTCACCTCGGTGAGCAAGCGCTTGGTGGGGCGCGGGTGGTCGAGGGTCGGCAGCAAGGCGCGCAGCTTGGTGCCGTCGAGGCAGAGGTGCTTGTTGAGCAGCAGTACTCACCTCGGTGAGCAAGCGCTTGGTGGGGCGCGGGTGGTCGAGGGTCGGCAGCAAGGCGCGCAGCTTGGTGCCGTCGAGGCAGAGGTGCTTGTTGAGCAGCAGTACTCACCTCGGTGAGCAAGCGCTTGGTGGGGCGCGGGTGGTCGAGGGTCGGCAGCAAGGCGCGCAGCTTGGTGCCGTCGAGGCAGAGGTGCTTGTTGAGCAGCAGTACTCACCTCGGTGAGCAAGCGCTTGGTGGGGCGCGGGTGGTCGAGGGTCGGCAGCAAGGCGCGCAGCTTGGTGCCGTCGAGGCAGAGGTGCTTGTTGAGCAGCAGTACTCACCTCGGTGAGCAAGCGCTTGGTGGGGCGCGGGTGGTCGAGGGTCGGCAGCAAGGCGCGCAGCTTGGTGCCGTCGAGGCAGAGGTGCTTGTTGAGCAGCAGTACTCACCTCGGTGAGCAAGCGCTTGGTGGGGCGCGGGTGGTCGAGGGTCGGCAGCAAGGCGCGCAGCTTGGTGCCGTCGAGGCAGAGGTGCTTGTTGAGCAGCAGTACTCACCTCGGTGAGCAAGCGCTTGGTGGGGCGCGGGTGGTCGAGGGTCGGCAGCAAGGCGCGCAGCTTGGTGCCGTCGAGGCAGAGGTGCTTGTTGAGCAGCAGTACTCACCTCGGTGAGCAAGCGCTTGGTGGGGCGCGGGTGGTCGAGGGTCGGCAGCAAGGCGCGCAGCTTGGTGCCGTCGAGGCAGAGGTGCTTGTTGAGCAGCAGTACTCACCTCGGTGAGCAAGCGCTTGGTGGGGCGCGGGTGGTCGAGGGTCGGCAGCAAGGCGCGCAGCTTGGTGCCGTCGAGGCAGAGGTGCTTGTTGAGCAGCAGTACTCACCTCGGTGAGCAAGCGCTTGGTGGGGCGCGGGTGGTCGAGGGTCGGCAGCAAGGCGCGCAGCTTGGTGCCGTCGAGGCAGAGGTGCTTGTTGAGCAGCAGCTCGGGCGGCGCGGTCGGCTCTAGCGGCGAGTGCGCGATGCCGTAACGTCGGCAGATGTCCGCCCACGCGCTCAGGTGCTTGTCGTTAGCAGCCTCGCACACTTCGGCCATGTCGCGCTGCACATACATTATAGATAACCATCATTCAACAAAGGAAACAGACGGAATCCCGATTTTTTTAAGGATGCCTTGATTATGGAATAGATCGTCCCCTTCCGCTACATGTTTCTATACCCTATTAGGGTTATTAGGTATCATTCCACCTAATTTTGGTTTGTTTATATAAGTCATGTAAACCGCATTTGTATGTACTTATGATTGCAATAAGTGATTGAGTATTGAACCGCTGCACAGAGGGGTATTTGAGACATCTAGCTGGCCAAAATTATTTATCGCTCTTAATCAATTAGAAATGGTTCAGTATCTCATAAAACCTTAAATACAAGTGTATAAATACTCTTAACCTTCAGTTACAGGACAAATTCATACATTAAATTTGAATAAAGAGACAAAAAGATGCGGTAGAAAAAAAAGCGTAGTTTTGTATAAGAAAATATATTTTATAACACATATATAAAACACACATATAGAAAATATATTTCTTGCTTCTGCTGCTTCTTCAGATAATTGTCCTATTGGTAAAAGTGCATCTTCTATTACAGTAGCCCCATGCATTAAGATTTGATGCATAGTAGGCGTCATATTATGTCTACCATATAAACTAACATAAAGTGCGGCAGTCTCTGTAGTAAATTTTTTGAATTTTTCTGCGTCTATTTTGTACCCACATGAAATGCACTCAAGAATCACTTTGATTTTTTTGATAAAATTTATATCTAGACCAGCTGCCAACTCTGGATTTTCAAAAAATCTTCGACTGGTATTTCCGTCATTTGTATTGCCAAATCCAGCTTTAGGAAAATCTACCCGAAGACCTAGTTTATTTTTAAATTCGTTTTGAATTTTTTCTTTGTTTTTTTTTGTATTAGCAGTTTGTCTGCTTCAGATTTTGGTGGCAAATCTTGCACACCGAGCTTGTAGGCAATATGTAATAAATTTTCAAATAGCCGAATTCTGGCATGTAAAGTAGATAAGCCGAACTTCAATGTATCTGTATTAACTACATTTGTTTTATTCAAATCGTTAAAATCTTTTGATGTTGCTCCACATATGTAACATCTCATTGTAGATTTTGTCCCAGTTGCCGCGTTGCACACTTTTGCATCTATCATTGTTAGCATCATTTTGGTTTTAACAACATATGATCTTCCACCGATTGTTACTGATATAGGTTCTATTTTTTTAGCTGCGGCTTCCACATTTTTGATTTCGTCGTTCGTTATATCAACTGTTTCCTTTAAAAATCGTATACGGATAGGTCTACAGTACCGGGGCGATGATGGAGTTGTGTTATGCCATAATATTTTATTTTTTTCCCCATACACTAAGCGTAGAGGCACAAATGAACTTTGAAAAATGTGCGAGTCGCATCCGCTATCATTTTCAAACTTTTGTTTGAACTGAGCCTGTTGTGAGCCATCACAACCCCATTTACAGATTATTTGAAGATCTCTCTCATTATCGCTAAGGGTTTTCAAAACGTCTTCTAAGTGAATAAGTAATCTTTCGGCAGTATGATTCATTATTCCTTGTAAATTCACTTCGGCACAGGTTTCGGTTAAGCTAAAAAATTCATTGGAAGCATAACATTGTTTCTTATACAGCTGCAAAACTGAATAGCATGGAAGATTTCCTGTGGTTTGTCTGATCCTTTCATATTGGGACCTTGAAAGATTCGCATCTACAAACATTGCCAGCGCTTCTTCTGGATTGATATGCTTAACATGTGCCATGTCACGGTCTACTGACTTCCGGTATTCCTTAGCGCGGTCCCTATTTTCCGAAATCTCTTTCAAAATATTTGAAGCACTTCAAATCAAATCAAATCAAATATTATCTATTGCCCTGGGCTCGCAATTCCATTTGAGCTGCATAAATTATTTTCTCAGGGCTATCCGACAAACGTATTGTCTCAGTTTTACGTCTTTTGCCTCGTTCACTAGTCTCTTCAAACGGTTTAGCGGGTCTACCTGTTCTTGTGGGTATTAGAGGTAATTCAAAAGTCCCATTCAGCCATTTTTCGTTGGTTTTTTCAAATAGATCACTTCTATATTTTGCTGCTACCCATCGATGCTTCATTTCTGATTTCATGCGTGCAAAATTACGCTTTATGTCCTTTATTTGTTCTTCCGAGTACGACTTATGTGAAATCAAATAATTTTCAACATATTCTAATTGGTCGTTAAAATTGAGATCATTTTGTGATCTCATTAGACCAAATGTCTCCTTGCGAGTCAATAAAGTACTTCCAGATGGTCATGAAATAATAAAAACTAAATTAAATCAACATTTCATTTTTTTTACATTTTTAAGTACGATATCTAAAATCGCTCCAGATGACGGAGTAGGAATTAGTAGGAACCAATTTTTTCCTTTTCTAAAAGTAGAAAGTCTATATATTACGAATATATAAAAATTATAGCCGGGTAATGCCGGGCACTAAAACAAAAAGCCTCGTAAAACTAAATTTTCTTGAAAAAATTAGGGAATTAAACCGGTATTTTTTCAAATGACGAAAAATAATATAATCCCGTCACAAAATTAAATATTTTAAATATGTAAAATAAGTCACTTACCAGCAGTTTCAGAATCCATAGCCAATTTTGGATTATTCACAACAACACAACATAAAATAAAAAATAGTTAAAATTGAGTTTTAAAGCACGAATATTGAAAATAAACAACCGCTTCGAGCAATGTCTCAGTTTCAACTGACTATATCTTGTTCAATTTGGGGTGGGTAAAAAAAATAACAATAGGGTTGGGTCGCCCTGGCTCTTCTAGGAATGCATTTTTTTTTACCTGAGTGTAATTCTGAGAAATGTAATTTTGGCCGGCTAGATCATGTAAATACTCCTATGTGCGCTGTGGAACCGACATCTTATTTCTCAAGTTTTTCATATTGTGGAGTGAATGAAGGTAGGAGGACATCAGTGGGACGAGACGCTACCTGCCCACTCATTGGCACACAACTCAGACACCGCATCATTTGGCAACTAGTCCGGAGACCGCGGGGACGCCTGTCATCCGTGCGCCATACGGCAGAATGGCATGTCCCGGGATTTTTCACTAGATGGAGGAACAGTCTTTGGTGCGTGGCTAGTGCACTATTTGGGCCCCTATTGTCTGCGCTCAGCCAGCCGATAATCACGCCTCGGTTCCCGTTGCTCTCCGAGACTGTTTTTCCTTGACAGTTGCACCGAACATCGGCCGTAACACTATAGAGCCGCTTGGCGGTACGGCTTTATTCAGTGGGTGGTTCAAATCACGGCCGAAGCTTACCACCAGGACGGAGTCTACATGTTTAGCACCACCCGTGGTTCACGTTTAGGGTCTCGAGGGTATATCCTACGGACGCGGATAACCATCGTCGTCATATCCTACTAAAATGCCTTTAACAGATTTCTTTTGTAATTTCCTCCTCTTTTGTTTTGGAATATGAACATAACACGTACTGCCGATTACACGTAGTTGTTTGACGTTCATTTTCTTACCAAACGAGAGTTCGTAGGGCGTTTTACCTTCTACACGAGTTGGACCAGTTCTGTTTAGTATGTATGCAGCTGTATTCACAAGTTCTGCCCATAGGCTGTGGCAGTGTCTCATTTGCATACATAAGTGTTCTGGCGGGTTCAACTAGTGTTCTGTTTTCACGCTCGCTGCAGCCATTCTGTTCCGGCGTATACGGCATTGTTACTTTGTCTTATACCACTTTGAGCTAGAATATCTCTTACATTCTTATTATCAAATTCTCCTCCTCCTATATCGCTTAGGATAGTTTTGATAACGTGCCCGTTAGTTTTTGCTTCAACGATCATCTGTTCTAAATATTTACATACTTCTGACTTCTCTTTCAAAAAGTAAACGTATCTAAAACTTGTATAATCATCTTTAAAAAGCAAAAAGTATCGATAATTAGACATCGAGTTGTGAAACGGTCCACATACATCGCTATGTATCAATTCTCCTGGTTGGGAGAGGTATGAGACTTTCCAAACATACAGTCTTCACAGAGATCTTGTTCAACTGGAAGTTCAATTCCTAGTTCACGTTTGATGAAAGCTCTAACAAGTGTTCTATTTAGATGGCCAAGTCTTTCATGGTACAATTGAGTTTCGGATGTCATGAACACTTCTAATTGCCTAAATGGTTTTATATTCTTAACATTAAGTTTGTACAAACCACCATTTTGATTTCGTTCGCCAACAATTTTAAGCTCTCCGTTTATAGACATTCTGCATACCTTTGGACTCAAAAAGAATTCGCTATTCTGGTTCTTATCATGCCTAAATGGTTAAGACAGAGAATAAGTTCTTTTGAATTGATGGAACATACCACACATCTTGAAGAGTTATTGGTACTGTTTTACCTTTAACATCAGCTTCAATCATAATAGATCCCTTTTCTTTCGCTTGAATCGTCTTTCCGTTCGCTGTTGTCACTGTATATAACTCGTCGAATTTCTCGAAACTTTGAAAGAGGTCGCTTCTATTTGTAATGTGACTCGTGGCTCCATTATCAACGTACCAGTTATTCTTGTCACATTCAGCCGTAAAATTCGCTGTTTCTGTCTGTACTACCTCTTCAGACATCAAAGTCATGTGTTTGCACCTTGACTGGTAGAAGGAAGGTTATCACTTTTTGGTGGTCGGCCGTCGCCCGTCACGTTTCCAAATTTGTCATTTTTTTACACGGTAACCAATTTTTGAGCAATAATTGCATTTTAACCTTTTGTCCTTCACTTTGTTCTTGATGTGCTTCTGCGTACTCGTAGTAGCAGTCAGAGCTTCCTCTTCAGGTACTTTTTTACTTGACAAAGCTCTCTCATAAGCACATAAGTGGCTGGTTAAATTATCAATAGTTCTGTCAGTTTTAGGTCTTAAGAGCCAGCTGCTTCTAAATGAAAAATATTCGTCGCAGAGTGTATACAAAATTTTACACACCAACAAAAGTTCTGGTAACTCCTTGTCGTCTTGGTATAATTCCCGGTTCAAATCAGACCATAAATTTTTCAGTTTACACATATGTGTCGCAATGTCGTCATCTGGATCTCTTTTCAGTCCGAAAAATGTTATACATAAATTATACGACTTGTCTACAGATATACCTCCAAACAGTCTGTGTAATTCTAACCATACTTCGCTGGCGCTTGTAAATCGCATGACTTTGCGTAGTGTGTCTTCACTCATATTTGTGGTAAGTAGGAGAAGAGCGTTGCTATCAGCTTTGACAAATCTGACTAGCTCACATTTGTATAACTTTATATCTACGTCACCTGCTCTATCTTGCACACAATCTGGTCTCTTAAGTTTTCCTTCGACTACATCCATAGCATCTTCAATGCTTCGTAAAAGAATGCATATTATTTTATACCTCTAAGTTGACCAATTGACTTTCCTTCAAGTAGTCTGATTTGAATTTTTCCCGATATATTTTCCATTTTTGCTAGGGACATAACCTGATGAGATGTGCTCTTTAGTGAAAGCTTGGGATAGCGGAAAACATAATAGAAAAATAAATGGAGATAATAAATATAAAGAAAACTAGATTTTTTATGACTTGACACACATATACATTTTTATTGACTCTTGACAGATATCAACAACGAACCATAACCATCTTCTTTTTAATCTAAATTCAAACTTCAATGTCCAGTGCTGGTATCTTCGAGGCCAGCTCTAACAAAAAGTAGGTAATGCATTCATTAATTAATTATGGATTACCTTATAAAATAATGTGATATTTTATCAACACAATTTCATCTATTAGCCGATGCACAGCGGCACAAATACTGTCACTAATAAAATGGCATATTTTAAGCTCAGACCGACTCAGTGCAAAAATTATACGTACGAGGTAGGACTTAAACAGAACACAATCGAAACAAGACGCATTCTTGCCATTTTCATTCACCAAAATGTTTAAGATTTCACTGGCTGAATATATAGAAACACTCGTGCAATCTACTGACGATGGCACAGAATTAGGATCGAGTAATGATTCAAGATTCTTTATTGCTTGCATACAGTACAAGATGTTATAAACGTATAGGTACATAGTCCGATGGACCTTGTCAGGCACAGCAACATTAGAAGAGAGGAGGACGCAATATTCAATAATAATTTACCGAATCATTTTATTTGTCAAAATTAAATTGACTATTTTCATTCAGATATTCATCTATTGAGTAATATGCCTTAGAGATAAGATGTTGTTTTAATTTTTTATTAAATTTAATGTCGTCACTTTCATACTTAAATTTTGTTGGTAATTTATTATAGACTGCTATTGACATAGGTAGAGTGCTGGAAGAGTGCATTTCCAAACTGCATTTATGAACCAGTAGCCGATCTCCGTGGCGGAGGTTAAGAACTCTTTTAGGGTTAAGCTCGCCTTTTTACATATTTTATACTAAAATTATTTTCTGTCTCTACTGTTTGTGTGCAATAAAGAATCTAAGAATCTTAGAGGTTTAGTTGAAGTTCATCACGAGAGAGAGACGAATTACTTAGCATTCCCTGGATTCACCGCGCGGGTGCCGGGTCCATTGCGTTGCAGAGGAAGAGGCTAGAGGGGCCTGGGACTTGCAGCCCAGGAGTAGGGTTAAGGAGCCCCTTTATGTTATATCAATGCTCCCCTTCACCGCTCGAGCCTCCTCCCCTACCTAACTAAATTTGATAAGATCCTACTAATGCCGGCTTAGATACACGTTCTAGGATGGAAGTTAGGGTTGTTCTTGGTAGGCCAAGGTCTTTAAGTAGGTTATATAGGGATTTCGCTGGTATACCCCTCGCTCCAACTTCTACAGCATATAAACTAACCACATAACCGTTTTTGGTTAATTCATTTCTAGGGTCATCATAATATTTGTTTGTTTTTATTGTGTGGTCTTTAGGTATGTTTGTTTCCCACGGCACAGTAAGTTCTATAAGTACTATGCGTTTTAGATTTTTTAGGTATAGAAATATATCTGGTCTGGCAGACGAAACACCAACATCCTCAGGAATTTTGTAGTGCTTTTCATACGAGTCCATCAAAAGAGTCCAATCGGGAGCTGCGCCTAAGATGGAGAAAGGCTTGGATTTAGATTTTGTAGATGGCCCTTCTTTTACAAAATCGACGTGTCGTTTATTCATGGTGAATTTTTTTTTTTTTTTTAGAAATTGGACTGACAATCTTGCAAACTTCCAGAATATAAATGCATGGCATAGTCAATATTTTAAATTGAATAAAATACAGTTTACAACTGTCTGTTTGTTCTGTGTTGGCTAGGATTCTGTAGATTAATCTAGATTGGATGTTTGTGTATAAGTAGCAATTGCTGTTTTTAAATCTGTTGTCTTTTTTATTTCCCTAATGGCATAAATGAGAGACGATAGCTTAGATTTTATTTTCAATACGTGCGACTGCCAGTTTATATTCCTATCAATTTTTATTCCTAACAAAGTAGCATAGCTTTGACAATGGTAGCAATTCTGTTGTACGCAGGTCTTAAGGAAGGCAAAACGCGTTTGGTGCATTTCCTTATTACTGGATTCCAGTATGCAGCTAACTTAAAACCATCCCCTCTATTGAAATTATGATATTTCCTTATCTCTATAGCTTCTCGTACTACTCTGTACTGGTAGTGAAGTTCCGAAAAATAATAACGGAAACGAAAACGGAACGTCACTACCACTCCAGACTACAGTTTAGTTAATAGTCATCCTAACTACACAAATAGTGTAGTTCAATTTTCGTCTATTTTCTGTTCACCACATTATAGAGATAGGTTGTTTGAGGTAAATATTGCCGTTTAGCGAAAGCTGTACGTGCTCTTTTTCTCGACATATAACATATTGTCGTCGTAGTGTTAAATTTATTGGATCATATTCAGTTGTTTTATGCATTTTTAGTATACAGAATAGATAAAAAAATCCAAATGAGTTTTTTAGAGCGTTCACTAACTAGTTATATGTGATTATGCTAAGAGAGTCTCTGGTCCAATATAATACCTAAGTAATTTGTTTTCTCAACTTTATCAATAGTGGGCAACATGTGCAATTACTATTATTATAATTTTTACTTTTGTGTATCTTAATTCTGAAGTTTGTATTCGGTTGAGTTTTATTATTTATAGAAAAACACATGTAGTTTATCATCAGATTATTAAGCGTAAGTAAGTTAGACTTTAGCCAGGATGCAACCGTAGCCATTCCAGATTCCGTGTCACTACGCACTGATTCCCAATCATTACCAGATAAAATTATTGCAGTGTCATCTGCGTACGAGTATATTCGGGAATTTCTTGTTTCCAATTTACACAAATCATTTATGTAAATAAGGAACAAGGTGGGCCCGAGGTAGCTTCCTTGTGGCACGCCAAATGTGACTTTGGGATATATACTGGTTTGTTGTGCGATTTTAACTTTTTGTGTCCGATCTTGTATGTAGTTTTAAAATAATTCTAGGCATGTGCCTCTTATCCCTATGTATTCCAGTTTGCGAACAAGAATGGGGACAGAGACAGGGTCGAAAAAATGTTTAAAAAAATATCGGAGTTTAAATTAACACTTTTGTTTAAGTCAATTAGGTTATTCCAGTTTATTTTTGTCAATTTGTTTTTATAGCTAACCATGTTACTAGAGTTATAAAGCCTCCTCTCAACGTGCCAGGCATTACGTTTTCCTGTACGAGGTAAAGATAAAGCGGAGCTCGTTCCTAAACGGTCAGAGAAACCCAAGTCTACAACCGGAGCACGTGAACTTTTGTCATAGAAATTAGCAAAAATTAAGTCAATCAGTCACTCGTGTAAAATGTTTTATGCGTTGCGTGAAGTTACGATTTGGCACGGGCTCTAGCAACTGTTCGGTTTTCTGAATGAATCTGTGCGGAGGAGAGAGGGCGTACCTTGGCTAGCGTGGAGATGGCGGTGCCGTAGTAGTCGTGCTGTATGTGGAAGATGTCGGCGACTAGTTGCGCGAGCGAGCCCTGCGTGGAGTGCGCGTCGTCGACGACGTGGTAGAGCTGGTGCAGCGCGGCGGGGGAGGTCGCCACGGCCCACGTCGCGCGGCACACGTCGCGCACGTGCACCGTGTGCACGCGCAGCTCCGACGTCCACAGCAGCTTCATCGTCTCGCCGAGGTGCTTGTAGATGCCGCCGTACAGCAGCCGCGGCGCTGCAACACACGATACAACCCTACACTACACTACGCTTGCATAGCCTTTCCTGTGTTCCTATTCGATCTAATTTTCAGAGAATTGTGTGCACTATTAAGTGTGAGAATTGTGTAAATCCCGATCTCTATCTTTAAATCCCATCCCCGTCTTGTTCCTAACGCTGCCCTCCCTCCTTCTCCTTTACCTAATGTTTCAATTAGTTTTCGCAATGATTACATACAGTGATTGAAGCGAACGCCAAATAAATTTGTTATTTTTTTTTTTTATTATATGAGAATCCTACTTCATTGTGAGGTACTTGAATTTCGAAGCATAGTGGCACATGCCTAAAGACCAGTAAGGAATGAAAGCTCCATTCACCATCAAATGGTGACAAACACAATCAAAAATATGCTAGAAGGAGTCAGTCCGAGTCCCCGCTTAGGTGGTAACGAATTCATTTCACCACAAGAAATGTGGAAGGCTATACGCAGACTTCCAAGGAAAAAAGCAGCAGGACACGATGACCTTCCGATCGTTCCGTTTTTAATACGTAATAATAACCGCCATACACCGACTCCCGCTGAAGAGTTTTTTTTTATATACTGAACTGGTTAGCACTTCACCACTATCTAACCTGATGTTAAGTGATGATGCGATCGATGATGGAGCGAATTGCGAATGTAATGAATTGTGCCAGTAACGCCAGGGATCTTAAGAACAAGTTACTTCCCGAAGATCTGGAATATGGCAAAGGTCATCGTGCTCAAGCCAGGAAAGGATCGCAGGTTGGCATCATCATACAGACCCATTTTACTTTTACCACACCTGGCAAAGCTCTCTGAGCGTCTGCTCCTGTGGAGATTACGCCCTCATTTACAACTACGTGAAGAGCAGTATGGCTTTCGTAACCATTATTCCACCAGCTCACAAGAGTGTTACATAATAATATAAGGCGAGAAACTTAAACCGAAACAAACACTCAGTCGGAGTCTTCCTAGATGTAGAGAAGGCCTTCGTGTGGCGCGAAGGTCTTCTCTACAAACTATCACTTAAGTCCCAAGATGCTACATCAACGTAATTGCATCATTACTCGCCAACAGGAAGTACTAAGTGACACTGGAGAAACGCGGTTCGTAGCCAAAAGACATATTAGCAGGCGTTCCTCAAGACAGCTGCATATCACCGGCCCTGTATTCCTTCTATACGAATGATGTGCCGCTGCTTGAGGAAAGAAACTGAGAGGGAGAAAGGAAAATAACGCTGGCGCTATTTGCGTGCGCATGACAGCGCCTTCCTCACAGAATTTTTCAACCAAAGGCAAGCAGTTAAAACCATGCAGAAGCAACTGGTATTACTACCAGAGTAGCTAGATAGATGGAGAATTGCAGTCAACGTGGCAAAGACAAGAACAATTTGCATCAGCAGGAAAAACAAACCGCAAATAAAACTGCAGCTACAAGGACATGACATAGAATGGTCAAACCAAGTCAAGTATCTAGGTGTGACCATAGACAATAGACTGACAATGGCGCCTTAAACAGACCATGCTATTAAACAAACAAGAGCAGCAAGAGCCTTGTTAAGGCCAATTCCAAACTGCCTCTTCCTACCAAGCTGGAAATATACAAGACGTATATAAGATCGCGACTAACATACATGTTATGCTAAGCACATCCGCGTCAACCTAGGAGTGAGCATTGCCACAGCAGCGGTGCACACGGCACGAGGCGCAAGCGCAACAGAAACGTGCCGCAGTGACGTCACTCGGCGCATCCATTTCAACACCGGATCGTATTCGGCGCCCACTTCTTGATCAATCGACGATTACTAGACATATAATTTAATTCCTTTTAATTTAGAGAGACACTTGCTTGATTCGCGGTGCCGAGACCGACATACCAGGAGGTAGACGGGAATTCGTACAAGCATTTCACACACGTAAAAAAAAAACATCAAAAAGCTACATAGTGAATTCGTTATAAACCGTAGGAAGCAGGTATATGCAACAGTGAGGCGCATGGAGTAGATAAAGGTTGGATATGGTATGTAGGTAGGTAGGTAATACTAACTGAGACTGCGTCGGTCGGCGATCCCGTAGACGATGGCGGGGCGCAGCACCGTCCAGGCGAGACGAGGCTGCAGCGCGCGCAGCTCCGCCTCGACGGCAAGCTTCATGCGCGCCTCCACCGTCCAGGGCTCCTCCTGGCCGGCGGGCACCTCGTCCTCGGCCAGCGGGCGCGCTGCCGACGCCATGTGCCCGGAGGACATCTCGACGAGCCGCTGCACGCCCACCTGCGCGCACCGCCGCGCCACGTTGCGACTGAGCGCGAGGATGCCCTCCGCGTATACCGCCTCGCTCTGCCCGCATCGAGTCTCGCCCGCGCAGTTCACCACCACCTGCCACGTGCCCTCCAGCGCCGCCGCGCACGAACCTGCAACGCGCCTCCACAAACGTACATTCCGATCCCCACTACCACTACCTCATCGTACGATACTATACTCTGCTTTTTAATTCGAGATCAAAAATGTGAACAAAGGGGGTTACCGTGCAAAAAAATAACAAGTACTCAGTAATTGTACTAATTTTGGAAACGGATGAAGCTAGTAACATAAAAAAAATATTTTAAGCTATAATTGATTACTTTAGAATTAACTAATAAAACACTTCTTTATGCGCGTACATATTTACGCATATATTTAAATATATGCGTAAATATTTACGCCTGAAAAGATTTGTGTACATTTTTTTTGTTTTCTATTGCCACACTGCCGGGATCGTCGAAATTTTCCAGCTGACGCCATTTTTGCTTATTCGTAATTGGTATTTAAAATTTTAGATTCGAATGTGATTCTCGCCAATTGTTTTTCTTGTTACTGTTGAATTTAGTTGTTATTTGTTATTGTTTTTATCGTTTATAGTTAGGTATTTATTTTTTAGTTATTGTTAAGAGTTGTTTTCAGTTTTTGTTTATTGTTACGTAAAGATTATTTTCGTAATATGAAGCCTAGACCTCCAAACCAGAGCTCGAACCGGGCTCTTCAACAACGAAGGACATTGTATCTCTTGTTAAGAATCATCCTCGCAAATCTTAGACTGCTTCCGAAGAGTAGATGGTGATAGAGGCGTATGAACACACGATTTTTGCGTGGCCGAAGGACGAGCATTGGTATTTAATGGAGTGTGCTAAAACACCGCTAAAGGCAGCGATGTTCAAAGTTCAAAGTTGTTTATTGCTTTCATGAGTACATTTGATGGATACAATATTTAACAGAACATACATGAAACCCATTTGGGCGTAGCATCATTTTATACAATCAAAAATACATGAAATATTACAGATGAAGTACATATTACCAACATGAAACAGACCTATATTTGAAGCTGAAACATTGTCAATTTATTATAAACAATTTTAATCGTGTTTTTTTTTGTTTTTATCCTTGCTTGTATTATGTTAAATTATATTGATTATTAATAAAATTATGTTGAATGTCAAGAAAAAATATAAAAATTATGTGAATTTATCATTATAATATTCTGTTAGATTGTAATAGCATTTCTCTATTAGTAATGTTTTAATTTTATTTATAAATTTGTTCGTATTTGATTCACCTCTTATCTCGTTTGGTAAATGGTTGTAAACTTTTATCGCGTTATATGTTAACGCGATAAAAGTTTACAACCATTAAAGGCTAATTTTATACATATTGATGCGGCTTTTAGGTTGGGCTAATTGATTTTTTTGGTTCGTTCGGGGGCCGTATACTCGATTTTGCTTTGTATCTTTAAATATGTTTGGATTTTTTCTAACAAACTTACATAATTCTAAAATATACATGCTAATTATTGTTAAAAATTTTAATTGTACAAAGTGTGGTTTGCATGAGTCAGTATTGTTAATATTCACTATGATACGTATTAGCTTTTTTTGCTTGATTAGTAAATCTTCGATGTTAGTACCATTTCCCCGCAGGATAAGTCCGTAATTTAACCAAGAGTGAGCATATGCATAGTAAGCTGTAATTGCAGTTTTTTTATCTGTACTTACTTTAAGCTCATATAGGGCGTATGCAAATCTAGACAATTTTGATTTTAGTTTTTCAATGTGTGTCTTCCAGTTCACATTTGAATCTATTTCTATACCTAATAGTGTGCATGTACTGACTTTGTCTATAGTCTTGTTGTCAATTTGTAATTCTATGTTTAATGAAGATTTTTGATGTGGTAAGAATTCAATTAATTTGGTTTTTGATAAATTTACCTTAAGGTTATGGTCTGCTAACCATTTCATCACATTACACAAAGTATCTTTTTCGGTTTGGTTGAATTCAGATGTGTTTTTATATTTAAAGAGAAGTGATATATCATCCGCAAAAAGAACACATTGAGTGTCTATGATTTTAGGTAATTGGTTTATGTAAATAATAAAAAGTATGCATCCTAATACGCTACCTTGGGGAATGGAGGAGTTTAATATGAGCGGCTGAGACTAGTAGTCCTCAGTTCTGTGTGTTCGATGGTTATGGTATTGAATTTTAACATATTGTACCCTATTTTTAAGGTAGGAATCCAGCCACTCATATGCAATACCTCTTATGCCTGATTCATAGAGTTTTCTTCGGAGGATATTAAATTGTACTCTATTTTTTATTTTTTATTTTATTTTTTCTTCATAGGTACAGTTACAGATATTAGGCTATAAACTTAAATTTAGACACTTTATGGAAGAAGACAGCACTATGAACCCAAAATCCAATAACAACTATACACAACTCTTTGTTATACTGTAGACATAAGTAATAAAAAAAAAATATTACAGATTATACAAAATAGACTAAATTGTAAACAAATTTCAACAATTTTGACAGATAAATATGATTATATCAATGTGTGAAGATATGCTTTGTAAGACGGATAACTACATGCGAACATGTCTTTCGAATCAACATTACTTAAGGTGTCGTTTATGGTGTTAAAGGTGTTACACATTCTTATTAGAGGACTGTTTTCCGAAACATTGTTATAGGTAGGGGGTATGCTAAACAGCTTATAATTACGCATAGAACGAGTGGGTACTTTAAAAAGAACTTTTTTTAGTAAATCACTGCTGTAGGCACCATTAACAACTCTATACAGAATACACATATCCGTGATAGTCCTTCGAGATTCAAGACTCTTGAGTTTGAAGTAATCTAGCCTGTCATGATATTCTTTAAGCTTTCTCCTCAGTCCGAGTCTGCAGCTCAAGGAACGTAAGAACCTGCGCTGGATGGACTCGATTCTATCCACATGAACCTCATAAATCGGGAACCAAACCGACGAGCAATATTCAAGGATCGATCTGACTAAACTGTTATACAGGATAAGCCATGAGTTGCTTTTCGAGAATGGCTTAACAGTACGCAGCACAAAGCCCAACATCCTATTTGCTTTATTCACAATGTAGTCATAATGCTGCCTAAAGGATAGCGAGGAGTCAAACATTACACCTAAATCACGCACAACTACTACACGATCCAGGGGAGTTCCTGAGATAAAGTAATTATGCCTAATGGGTGACTTATTCTTGGTAAAACTTATGACCTGGCATTTTTTGGCATTAAGGGCCATAATGTTTGACACACACCATTCATTTATTAAGTCAAGATCAGCTTGAAGGTTTAGGCAATCATCAATCGTGTGAATCCTACGGAATACTTTGATGTCATCTGCGTATGCTAGAAAATGGCTGTCTATTTGATCTAAGAGATCATTGATAAAGGCTAAAAATAGCAACGGACCTAAGTTTGAACCTTGCGGAACACCTGACGTAGCCAAAAATGGCACAGAATCATATCCGTACAGAGACACCAATTGAGACCTGTTTAAAAGATATGAGCTAATCCACCTATGTAAATTACCATGAATGCCCAGATGATCCAACTTCTTCAACAGTATTGTATGATCTACGCGGTCAAAGGCTTTTGAAAAGTCGGTGTAGATAGCGTCTGTTTGGATTCTGTGATTAAATGATTCACTAATAAAAGTAGAATATTCGAGGAGATTAGTAGCTGTAGAACGTCCTGAAACAAAGCCGTGCTGGTTTGGATTTAATATATGTTTTAAATGATTGTAGATGTGATCATAAGCTATTCCCTCAAATATTTTAGCAAAACAATTAAGTATACTAATGGGCCGATAGTTTGTGGCATCGTTCTTATTACCTGACTTAAAAACTGGGGTTATCTTAGCTAGTTTCCATAAGGAAGGAAAAGTACCCTCAGATAATGATTTCGTGAAAATCAATGAAAGCGGTTTGACGAGAGCTGGCGCACAAAGTCGAACAAATATTGGAGGAATACTATCTGGTCCCGCTGCTTTAGTAGTGTTTAGACTTTTTAGACGAGTGAGTATATCTTTATCCGATATTAGAATCGAACAAGTTGAGAAACTTGAAGGTCTAAATTGGGGGACATAGTTGCCGCAAGATGCTCTGCTGTAAACAGATGAAAAATAGTCGGCAAACAAGTTTACAACATCACTCCCTGTCCCCGCGACCTGACCGTTTAAGTTGATTTGACTTGGAACAGCATTAGTAACTCTCTTACTTTTTGTATAACGCCAAAAAGCTTTTAAGTTATTGCAAAGGTCGTCCTCAATGCGTTTTATGTATAGTTTGTAACAGTTATCCATATCGTCCCTTACAATTTTTCTAAAGTGGGAATATGTATCGTAATCCCGTGGGTTACCAAACCGTTTGTATTTATTGTGGTACTTATCCTTCGTTCTCAGTAGTCGAACGAGGTCGCTAGAAAACCAAACCGGAATATTATGACTACGTCGTTTGCATTTGGGAGTACAGTTCTCAATAATGACGTAAAGTTTATTATAAAAGAATTGAACAAAGTCATCGCAGCTCAGAGACCCAGAATTTTCGTCCCAATCAATCTTGTTCAATTCTCTAATACATTTTTCGTAGTCGGTTTTATAATAACATAGCTTATCAAGATCACGGTTTTCAACTAACGTGGGCAAAGAACATCGATATATCAGTTCAAACGGGGGATGATGCTGATCCAATAAACTGAGCGATGGAGCGTTCAAGACTGTACAAGCTTCAGGTCTATCAATGAGAATTAGATCCAATATACGGTTGTTATGATTAGGAATATCATTGAGTTGATGAAACGCGGTTGCCTGCAAGAGTCTGAATAGGCCTTCGGACTTTTCACATACATAAGTTATCGGACAGCCCAATTCTTTTGACCATTTTAATTCACCTAGATTAAAGTCGCCTATGATACAAGTAGGGCATATTGCAGTATCGAGACTATCAATGATATCTTTACAGCGGTCTATAAAATCAATGTATATGGTTGACGGTAAGTAGTCTGGTAAGTACACGGTGCACACGTTCATAATTAGTTGATTGTTACATTTTATTTGTACCCATAGGTTCTCAATTAAATCAAGTTTCCAATCCAGTCTCACTAATATATCATATTTTTTTAAAACCGCTATTAGCACACCTCCACCATAATTTTTGTGAAACCTTTTTTTAAATAAATCATTTCGGTCACAACGAACTACCTGATATCTGCTGTCAATAATTTCAGTAGAGGAAATTAAATCGTCAAGCCATGTTTCACATAGACATATCACATCGTAGTTTTGACAAAGTATCGAATTGAAAATATCGTTAATCTTAGTTCTTGTACCTCTTACATTTTGGTAAAAGATAGATAAAGCCATAGAGAGACTACAACCCAGGACGGGAAGCAATGACAATTTAAGGTATTAACAGTAAATACAAAATAACAATACGTTAGGCTGTTGATTTGCTACAATAGAAGTAATTAAGCAAACCCAAAAATAATAATACTAATTAAATGATAATGTAAGTTTAGATATTTATAGATAACAAGGGCTTGAAAATCCTTTAGAGAAAAGAAACTTAGAATTTACTTACACTATGTCTTAGAAAAATTATTGCTACTTAATTAATCCCAAACTGTCAACATTTTTAATTAGTATATACTGGGACGTAGGGTCCCTCCTAACGTATATACGACCGTTACGCACCCACACGAACTTGTACGACGCTGCCTTTGCCCTTCTCCTGGCCTCAGCATGAAGAGACTTGTTAAGTGGCGAGAGATGCTCCGATACGTAGACAGGCACCCTGTCGCCCGAGTATCCGAGCAAGCCGGTGTTTAGCTTCTCCTTAGGGTGAGACTTGTTGTATCTGTGAACCGCGGAGTAGAATTCATCACGACTGCCCACACTCTTAAACTTGACGATTATCGTGCGCGGCAGTTTGCTTTCCTTGTTTAGTTTAGCAACTCTAGTGCAGTTAACAACATCTTCTGAACTTAGATCATGGTTGACTACGCGCGCACATTGTTGTAGGACACTGCGGATGTTCTCAGTGCGGTGCTCAGGAATGCCATGAATTTCAAGATTATTATCCCGCAAGTGCTGCTCCACATTGTTAAGACGGTCGGACAAATCTGTAACCGTACAACGCAGGTCGCAGTTCTCAGCTTTCAGCTGGTTGTTCTCTTCAGCAAGCGCTTTCAAAGATTTTTGCATCTCTTCTTGTTTTCCACTGAGAGACAAGACCGTTTGCTGAAGCTCATTAAAACTCTGGATATCGTTTCTAATCGGTTCCAATTCGACCTTCATTACAGATGCCAGGAGAGATGGGAGCTCCTGCTTAACAGCCGCCATTATTCGATTCTCAATCGCACGAATCATGCTCTCGTTTTGACTAACTTCCAACCCCTCATCAAGTGCAAGCTCCGTCGCTGATTGCCCAATCGTAGAACAATGAGTATTGGACTGAGTATTTTTATCACATTCGAGTTCTTGGTCCAATCCACTAGTGGCGCCCTCTGGGCGGCACCCGGCCTTGGACCCACGAACTGGAGTATTGGTATTATCGCTTCTAGGCTGTTTACACCTGCAAGCATCACACTTCCAATCCTCCGACGTAGAAGTCCTACTGAAGCTCTTTTCCGAGACATTAGCACACAACAGGTCATACGTCTGCTCACAAGCAGAGCACTTCATGTACTTTCTTCCTTTGATGATGGTTAAGCACCCTGCGCAAACACTAGATCTCGACGACATTTTGGCTGAGGTTTGGTCCAACCGAAATGTAAACAAACAATGTTACAGCTGGCGCCCTCTGTTGGTGTCGTAACGGTATCGTCCTGGGTTATTCAGTCACGGCAAAAATATTTTAGATCATTGAGATCCGAACGCCGTGTGGTTCGCAATCAGTGACCGAATCCGGTACGCTATCCACTCGGCTGAGCGGACATATATTGAAGTGGTTGAATTACGGTTCTAGAATCCACAATGCTCAATAATTGATACTTGTTTTGTGGGGGTAGTTCTACGTAAACAATATTTCAATACGTAATTCACTGTTACTTTAACACAATATTACGGTTTGATCCTCAAGTTTTATGCAACACCCCATATATCCACTGAATCAGAATAATGTAGTTTACTCACTGATTACAAATTCAAGTATAACAAGTTACTTTAGCAATATTAAATAATTTATTTAACCGGACAAAATAAAATCACTTCCACTCGTGTCGAGTACCAAGTACCTATCATATGCTTTCGTCATATCGAGTAGGATACCCACAGCATATCGTCCATCATTCACATAGGATAGTGCTTGTTGTATTAATTTATAGACTGCCAAAGTTGTAGATCTATTTTTGCGAAAGCCATATTGGTGATCATCTAATATCTCATTAGTTTCTAGGTAAGAATACAAGCGATTTGACATAGCACGTTCAAATATTTTAGACATAGAAGGTAAAAGAGCTATTGGTCTGTAGTTGGAGGGGTCAGTCTTATCTCCTTTTTTGTGAATGGGTTTAATAATAGATATTTTTAATATGTCTGGGAAAGTACCTTCAGCAAATGATTGGTTTATTAGTAGAGTCAAAGGTTCGATAAATTCGTTTGCACATTTTTTTATGACCAGGGGTGGCAAGTTGTCGTGACCAAAGCTACGTGTACTTTTCAATGACTGAATAAGTCTTCTGACTTCATTTTCATCCACTGGTCGCAAGTACATGCTGTGCAGTGGGCCGTTTCCTGAGTTAGTGTTCAGCATAGTGGCAGTATTTTGTTCAGAACTTCCAACTCTAGCGAAAAAGTTATTGAAACTATCCGAAATTTTTGAAGGTGATTCAATTTTTTTACTATCTATTTTTAGTGTTACATTTTTAATTTTATTTGTTATATTTTTACCGATCTTGTTTTTTATTATATTCCACATCGTTTTAGTTTTATTATCCGATTCTATCATTTGTTTTATATTTAGAATTTTTCTAGATATACTTATTGATTTTTTTAGAATTGTTCTGTATGATTTGTAGAATTTTTTAATTACATCATTATTTGTGTGATTTAGCATTATTCTAAGTGCCCTTTTATGCTTGGCGGAGAGCCTTATACCTGCTGTTATCCACTTCGGGCTTCTGTTTTTTTGCTTGATTTTAATGCATTTTTCTGTAAAGCAATTTTGTATTAAGTTTTGTATTATATTGTGAAAAAGTTTGTAATTTTCATTTATACATTCGTTTTTATATAATTCTAAATTCCAATTAATATTCCTAAGTTTTAATTTAAATAATTCTATTTGTTTTTCTGTATAAAGCCTTTTAATTATATTATGTGTTTCTTTTGTATTAGATATTGGCTCTATTTCTACATTGACTAGCACACCGTGGTGATCGGATAGCCCGAACTCGTGCACGCTCGTATTTATTTGGTTAAAGTTAGAGAAGACTAGGTCAATGCACGTAGATGTGGTTTTACATACCCTTGTTGGGGTCCTTACTTGCCGTAGATAGTTGTAACTGAGTAGTAAGTTTTCAAAATCAGATGTAAATTTAGTTTTTTCTAACATATTGATATTAAAATCACCACCTAATAGGATGTTTTGTATTTTGTTCACATTTTAAATGCATTAGTAATAATTCAATTGATTTTATAAATATGTCTGTTTCTCGTTCGTTCCAATATAAACATATTATTAATAGATTATACTTCTCTAATTCAATTGCACAGTACTCTACAACAAATTCTATTGACATATCTGAGATATCTTTACGTTCTAAATACTCAATATCATCTCTTATCATTATTCCTACTCCGCCCCTTATGTGTTTTTTTCTATTATAGTATGCTGCCATAGTATATCCATTTATCTTCGTACTTTGTATTTTTATTTCATTCAAGAAAGTCTCAGATAAGCACAATACATCCATATTATTCTCAGAAAGAAATATGTCTAATATTTTTACTTTGTTGCTAATGCTTTGAATATTCTGGTATAACACTGCTAGATTATTATTGTTATCAACGAAAAAAAATTTGGTCTTCATTATTTTCTAAATTAAGAGGTTTCAGCGGTATACATTTTTCACTGGTCCTGCACACAGTTTTTCTACAGTTCGGTATTGACGTCATTTCTGCGTAACGATTAGTTAATTTTTGCAGGTATTCAAGGCGTATTATTTCCTGCAACACATTCCGACACACATGGTTTTGGTTATCTATCGGTGTACCAAGATATGAATATCGCAAGTCGATATAGTTCACATGAGACAGTTCTGTACTAATGCGTTTGAATGTATTATTCATTTGCTTCCCACTTAAGTACTCATTTATACGAGGTTCACACAGGATTATGTTTGTATTATCCATCTGACTCAAGTGATAGTATAAATAAGAACTTTGTCTAAAAAGTTCCCTATCATTTTCGCCGGTTAATACTAATATAAAATCTTCTTTGCCATAGTCAGCGCAGGTACATTTTATGAACTCCAAGACTTTGTCCGTGGTGGCTCCTGGTTTTATGTCGCTATATACTTTATATGCAATCCCAAGATTTTTTTGGAGTTGCTTACACAGTCCTCGTCCTTGTTCATCCGCAAATATATGTAATCGCTTCAGGCGAGGTGTATCGACTTTTGGAATTGTAGTAGGATTTGCATCAGCGCCATCTAGTTTCAAATGGTTTTCAATGTCATTTATGGTTGGGGTTTGTTTATGAACTTGCTTGAATTTATTTGGGCTATTTCTTATGAAATTAATTCCAGATTTTTCTGAATTTGTGATTTCTTTGCTTTGATGGGAGTTTATTTCCTGGAAGCTGTCATTTAAAGAGAAGTCTAATTTAGTTTTACTCAAACTTTTTCTTTGTTTTCTTTTTGAATCCGTTGTACATATGTGTGTCAATTTATCAATTTTATTTTTATATTTTATGATTTCGCTTTGTAAAGTATAATTTTCTGATACTAAATTTTCTATTTCTTGTTCAGCAATTTTTAGCTTATTTTCTAGCGCCTGAATGCGATTTTCCAAGATTTCATTTTTTTCACCTTCATTTCTTCTCATATTTGGGCAGCTTCTATTTAGTCTACTCTCTGACGATTCACATTCACTGTCAAAAGAATTTTCTGAAAGGGTATCAAAGGAGTTCTGTGTTGAGATATTTACTACGTATTATTTTCTTTGTGTAATGTTTTTACTAGAGGATCCTTTGTCATTATTGACCAACATATTGAACATTTCCATCTCTGTTTGTTTTCTGTAGTCATCAAATTAAAACGTTTGCCAACATTTGCACAATCTACGTGGTAGCTTTTGTCACAATTTGAACAGGTCAAGAATTGTCTTTCTTTTATTTCATTTTTACATTTAGTGCATGGTGGCGCCATCTCGTAGCGAGTAGCTAAACTTTATTTATGCTTCTTTTGCCTTGTGCTTGGTTCAAAGTCCAATTTATGTATGTTTACAGTAGAATAATACCGTTATGTTAGTTTAAAATCTGGGCATTTCTTCTGTAAAATAGCACTTTGATGAGGTTTCAGTATATAACAGAATAACTTTTGGATTTTGATAATCTAATTTATGGGTAGTAATAGGCACTTTTACTCACTGAATTGTTTTTATCACTTTTAACATATAAGTAGGTTTAATTTTACAACACAAACACTGTCACTTATGAATTGCACATTTTTATTTATATTTTTGCATATCAAGTTTATTTTTTCGTTGTTTACTATTTTTAACAAATAAAATTTTAAGGAGTCAATGTTTACGTTACGGCGCCCTCTTGCGGATGAGTTTACTTCACCAAGCAAAACAATACCAAAGCAGATATTTGTGAACAAATTTGAGGAATTCACTTTTCACACTATACAGCAGATTTTTTCAAGACATCAAAATTCCTACTTTAGCAAAGATAATTAATCCTTTTGTACCTACTCATCAAAATAAGAAAAATTATACCTACTCAAGCACTAGTCACACAATTGAATCCGAAACGTCCACCGTTGAACAAGGTTCCATTGGGGGATTTGCCATAATCCCCACGCTTGGTAGGCGTCTTGAGGATCGCAATAGAAGTTGTCAGTTCTCTAGAAGTCGATACAAAATACAAATACAAATAATTTATTGATAGCTCCATAGCTACAAGTCGGATTGTAAGAATAGAATCTTGTTCAATATTCTTAATTAATATTGTCATATAATAATAATATTATAAGTACAATGTTATTATATAACACATAAACATTATTAAAAAGTAATTATTTACATATAAATATTCATATTTCAGGCATTTTATAAAATTCGTCTAGATCATAGAACACATGATCAAACAACCATTTTCTTAGTTTGGTTTTAAATAGCACGGTGGAGATTGCATCTCTGATATTTTGCGGCAATCTATTTGACCCCAATATAAATACGGATTTTTTTGGATTTTTTAAGTTTGTGCGATGGCATCAATAGACGGTCCCTATGTTTGTTACTGCGCAAGTTGACAAACGGACTCACACCCCTGCGCTGGAATCTGTCAATGTTGGCGTATGTAAATAGCGCTAAATTATAAATAAGTTCACACGGCAGTGGGAGGATGCTGAGCTCTTTGAAATAATCTCTGCAAGAGACGTCGTCAGGTACTCCCACTATGGCACGCACTGCTCGTTTTTGCATCACGAACGCCCTCTGGGTATCCGCGGCGGTTGCGCAGATCTCCACACCATAGGTGAGTGCGCTGTGGACCGTAGCGAAGTAGCACGACCGCACTACGGCGCGCGATGCGGTAGCCGCGAGCCGGCGCAGTGCGAAGCATGAGCGGCCCAGCTTGCTACACAGTTCGTCGATATGGGTGTCCCTTACGAGAGCGCTGTCGATGTGGAAGCCTAATGGCTTTGTATTTTGGACCTGTTTAATTATGGTATCGCTGGCGGCTTTGGTGAATGTCCATTAAAACTAAAAGTCAAAAAACATGTTTTTTCCCTATTTAATGCCAGCCCATTTGCTTCTCATCTTCCGGTATTTTTGTGGCCCCACGCCTCATGCCATGCCGGGTAACAATGTCACCCCCGTTTGTTCCCATGGTAGTCGTAAGAGGCGACTAAGGTAAATATATACAAGGTGTCCCAAGAAGTAGTGACACCATTAGCCAGCCATTTTGCCTTGGACGTGAGAAACTATTTAAATCAAAGATACCCTGAAAGATGGGTTGGTCGTTGCGGCCGGGATGATGCCTGCCTTATAGCCAAGCCCCCACTGTGTGTGCCTCCACGGACCCCCGACCTAAATCCCATTGAATTTTTTGTATGGGGATACTACAAAGACCTCGTCTACTCGAGAGAATGCCGCGATTTGGACGAGTTAACCCGGAATTTGAGAATAGAAGAAGAAACCATTAAAAATAATATAAGTGCATTCAGACGTTTAAAAGACAACTTTTACCGGCGATGGCAACAGGGGGGGGAAATTTATTGTAATTAAACACCTTGTAATTGGTTTTACTTTGCTTGCATTAATCATCATGTAAATTAAAAAATTTCACTTACCACATTTAGATTTAAATTTTTTGACTGAAGCCTTATGAATAATAAAATGAAATTTTCAGGGTAGCTACCTGATAGATAAAGCAACTTTTTAAAAGCCAAAGGGTATATTTTAATGTGATTTTATTATTTTAAGTGTGCTTGAAGTTGTGAACATACTGGGTAATTTTATCTTTCTTGGTATTTTTTTTATTCCATTCAAAGATCACGCTAGTAAATGTTACCATACTGAATAGGCCTATCTATCTGCTTAACACACAAAAAAAAACCAAGCATATACCGAGCAATAATTCACCTCAGCATAAATAAAAATCTCATCATACTCGGCGATAGGTGAAAAATAAAAAAAAAAGTCACATTTCCGAAAATACGAAAAATCGCGGAACATACATGGAGGTGATTCAGATCAGAGAGCCCTCTAGGTCCTCTACCGCCCAGCTTCAGTATGTCACTACTTCTTGGGACACCTTGTACATCATCTAAGTGTAGAATTATTTCAAGTGAATAAAAATATATGAAACTTGGCGCAGCAGGATGCGCCGCTACAGAATACGTAAGAACATTTATGAAGAAAAAATACTGAATACCCCTGACCTGTCAGTTTGACAATGACATACTTATACTGACATTTTTTTATTTACGTTTTGATCGCGAATAATTAAAAACCAGAGTATAGGTACTTTATGACGACGTGCCCTTACGATTCCGACTGAGGTTGCCAGGGAGATCGACAAAATATATGTGTAGAGGTTTCTCACAGCTCTCTGTACACTTAAACACAAACTTACAAATAAATATTTGTATTCCAAGTATACTGACGCGACGGGACAGTGCTCACCTCGTATTGGGGAATCCTATATTTTTTATTTATATCTGGTGATGGTAAATGAAGTTATGGTTGAAGATGTTGTTCAGTCGAACCTTGAATTACTGGCCCTAGCCAGTCGATATAGTTTATTACGGAGCGCTTCCGTGCTTCGGATGGCGTGTTAAGCCATCAGTCCCGGATGTTGTCATAACTTTATAAGCTGTCCGTTGTTATGGCATGGTTTTCAGTACCACTCCTCAAGTACATAATTAGCTTCCACCCTCCCGGATTGTTTAGCTGCCAAAACAAATCGGGATAATAAATAGATTCAGGAGGATTGGATTATTAACAAACCGGGAGGTTGAAGGACAGATGTTCTTGAGAACCCGTTTCCATTCCATTCGTAGTTAAGATCTTCGATCAGCTGACTTCCTCTCAGGTCAGACTGTGATCCGAAGCTAGCCTTTAGACAAAAAAAATAACTGAATAAATCTTGTATGGGTCACCTTGCTTTTAATCTATCTAAACGCAATCCGCCATAATAAGTTCAGATATTACTCTAGGAACAATACGATTGGCTAGACCTTCATAATACAGTTCACAATGTTGGCTTAGTCATAGGATCCCGGTTTCTCCCTAAAAATGTATATAAATAGCCTTTTCTTCGAAATTTAAAAGTTGCGCTTTATCAATATTTTTAAAGTTGATTTGTCCCTGAAAAACTAAACAAACTTAATAGAATACCAAGTACGAGTTGGTATCACAGATCTGTATAAATATGCTAGTATAGTATATTTGTGATACCAACATCACTTATATTATGCTTGATTATGTTGTCTAACTTATTACTATACTACCGAAACGTCACCGACCACTTCGAATAGATACGTACAGCTGACGGCTGTATTCGATTCCCTGCTGCATTCCTATATGTTTATTACCATGTTGGTACCTGCCGACAGTTTAATCCGATGAGTCTGACTTTTACTCTATACTTATACATTATATTATATAATGATATTCACATGTTCCATCTACTACTAACTATAATCAGTTGAGGGCGTCAGACGACGGACCTACTTGTTAAAAATACATTGAATAAAATCCTTTGACAAACATGTCCGCCGGAAGTTGGCATGATATCAATAAATGAGACTCTCAGCAATAATATGATAACGATGGAACGTACATTGCCGCCAACACCGCGCACCGCCCGCGCCGCGCCGGCGACGCACTCCGTTGAGGAAAGTGTAGCGCGTGCGGTCAATCGCTAATGAGTGCGGTCCGCTCGCGACGCACGGCGATAACAGAACAATGCGCTGATGACATTGTTTATTTATTTCATCAACCGGTTGTTATTTATGTTATAGCCTGATCAACGGCTAATATGCCCTCAAAGAACATATTTTATTATTTTAATATTGTTAGGTTTGCAATAACGCCTGCTATGCGGATTACATTACAAAATCACAAATATATTGATTATATAAAGAACACAAATAATAAGATTTGAATTATGACGTCATGTCATGTTAGCTCAATTGGTTAGACCAAACCCCGGCTCAAAGGGTGGATGGACGCGGGTTCGAATCCCGCACATGACTTAAATTTATCCTATCGTATATTTGTGATTTTGTAATATAATCCGCATACCAGGCGTTATTGCAAACCTAACAATATTAAAATTATAAGGTTGCGTCATCATTTACAAGTATAAAACCAATTGCAAAATTGGTCTTGTTTGTAGTACAACGCAAGTGGTACTATAGATGTCGCTCCATCCCGATACGATGGTTAAAGAACGATAGGAAAGATTTGAGTTATGACGTCATGTCATGTTAGCCCAATTGGTTAGCGCATACCCCGGCTCAAGGAATGGATGGACGCGGGTTCGAATCCCGCACATGACTTAAATTTTTCCTATCGTATATTTGTGATTTTGTAATATTTTATTATATGAGCACATATACTCACGCTACAAAGGTACAATTAAAATTAATACAGTCTGGCGAGATTATAGTCAAAAATCTCAAGTACCTATGTCTCAGTTATGCGGATTGAACTCCCGCTATGGGACTATCTAACTATAAAAAAGTAACGTTTTTTAGTACATTTTGTGTTGGTACAGAACCGGTTAGTGCTTCATACACGTCCACGCCATTACTAAACTGCCGCCGCGGTCTAGTGATGGGCCCACATACTTCCACCATTGTGGGTCGTCCCCTCCGGATAATGCTATGGTCTACAACGAGCTCCGCACATAAAAACCTACCTCGGGACCATAGCAGCAAAGTATGAAGTGCGAGAGCGAGTCTTCGGCGCCCAGTTGTCATCAGTGGTGCTTGTAGCTAAGTGGTCTGAGGTCCATTGGCATTGCTACTCACACAAGTGGATGGCAAAGCTATCACTCCAAAAGGATCGGGACCGTTGCTGATAAGGCGGGCACCAATGATGACATATAACCGAACAAACTGGCTAGGGGAAGAAAACCCTGACGAAAAAATTACACCAACATGGAAGCAAGACTCAAAGAAAAATTACCCCAGGAGGGTACCGGCAAGGCTGGAGAATCCCTCCCTGAGCTTAGCTCAGGCTGCCCCTCGTATTCTGGGGGGGGGCAAAGTATTGCAACCTATTAACGAAACAATAGTGCCTCATAGACCAAGAGTCTTAACACAACAGCTTTTCCACCCTGGGCTGTTTAACAGACAGAGATCAACATCTCTCAGTGATGCTACAGAGATATCAAGAAACGAAAATTGATGACCCACTCAATACATTAACCTCCAGTAATGAACCTCCACAAGAGGCAATGGATTGTGCTCCAAAACCAAGGCAACTTGACTCTCTCCGGCCTAGTACTCCTTCTTCCTCCAAGCCAGACTGGCAAAAGGTGAAAATTATTAGAAAAAGTAAACGCCAAAGGACATCTGAATCACCACCGCAAACAATGGGCACTGAAACACAAAACAGCTTTGCAATCCTCCAAACTGACCCTTCAGAGAACGAATATAATACGCATATTAAGCAAAGTAAGCCACCACCACTTATTCTATATGAAATTGAGGATGTGTACAGGCTCACTCAATCAATACAAACAGTGCCGGAAAAAGAGGAATATACTTACAAGATAATTAATCGGAATCAGTTACGAATCAACTGTACTACGGTAAAAGCCTACAAGTTACTAATGAGCACTGTCAGGGAAATGGGACTTGTTGGACACACATTCACAAGGAAGGAGGAAAGACCATACCGAATAGTTATCAAAAATCTTCACCACTCAACACCCCATCAGGCAATTACAGAAGAAATTGAGAAAACAGGCAATAAAGTGAGTGGAGAAATAATCAATGCAAGATCCGGTCCTGAAAAAAAACCAACCTTCTTTGTTAATATTGAACGCAATTCAAATAACAAAGCTGTGAAGAGCATCAAATTCATCTTTAATACAGCTGTCACTATTGAGGACCCACGGAAAAGAAACACTATAGTGCAGTGCATCAAATGCCAACAATATGGTCACTCGAAAAACAACTGCATGCGACCATATAGATGTGTGATATGCGCAGGAGCACATAATACAAGTGACTGCCAAAAGAAAGATCGCAGCACTCCAGCTAAATGCGCGTTATGTAATGGCGAACAACCCGCAAACTATAAAGGATGTAAAGTATACCAGGAAATACTAAATGGCAAAAACAACCGCAATGCTTTAAACTTTATAAAACACTCCAATGCCTTTCCACGACTAGAAGAAACCCAAAGACACAATACAAGAGGATCAAGTGACCAAACGATAAATAAAGTCCAAAATAACTACCCGAACACAAAAGAAAACTCCAGAAAGCTGAACCCTGAGAAACCGAATGAAATTACAGAAAGGCAAAACAACAAAATCACAGAACCAAGGCAAAAGAACATCCAAAACATAAAAAAACATTTTGAACCAAAAATAATCAAAGATACAGACTCTCCGATACAGACAGACAACCCACACTCACAGAACAGACAACCAACCTACTCCGCAATAGCTAGCACTAGCACTATAAGACAACAAAGGCAAGCAGCCAGCAGATCACAGCCAAAAAGTTTTGAACAAAGACAGCCACATACTAACAACACAAGGGAACCCTTATCAGAAGAATTACCACCACAGGAGTATTTTTACAAAATGTCAACACAAGTTATTCAAGACTTGTTGATAAAGCAAAAAAATGGACATGCTCCTCAGTCAAATGAGTACACTAATGACCTTAATAATGACCCTGGTCCAAAAGATGCCACAATAAACTCACTGAACATAGCCGTGTGGAAAATCAACAGTTTAACTCCTAATGTACATGAAGCTGAAATGCTACTCAACATCCACAAACTTGACATACTCTTGATAGCTGAATTACACCTTACAGACAGAAGTCAAATCAATATAAAAAACTATACCATCTATAGCACCCAACATCCTGATGGAACTGCTCATGCAGGTACAGCATTAATAGTAAGGTCATCAGTAAAACACCATGAACTACCAGCATACAAAACTGAAAATTTGCAGGCAACTACCATCACAGTGGAAGGGCGGAATGGCCACTTCAACATATCTGCAGTGTACTGCCCACCAAAACATAAACTCAAAGAAGATCAACTCACTCACTACTTTAACACGTTAGGACCTCGGTTTATCGCTGGAGGAGACTACAACTGCAAACATCCCCACTGGGGTTCAAGGCTGGCTACTACAAGAGGAAGACAGCTTAAACTATCCATTGACAACAACAACCTTACAACACTATCTACCTCAGAACCGACACACTGGCCAGCAGACAAAGACAGACTGCCAGACATTATCGATTTCTTTGTTTGCAAGGGTATGTCACAAAATTCGGCCAGTATCAACTCCTGTTTAGATGGCTCTTCGGCGCACACCCCTGTTCTACTTTCAATTGGAACAACACTTCTTCAGTATGAAACAACCACTAAAATGTCAAACAGATATACAGACTGGGAATCATTCAGAAAGCTTATTGAGAATAGATTAGAACTACATTTAGCTCTGAAGACTCCAGAAGACATTGAAGTGGCTGCAACTGAGTTTACTAACCTAATCCAAGTGGCCTGCTGGTCAAGTACCCCTGAAATTTCAGCTAAGAAATATCAACATAATTCTGTCCCACATGAAATTAGGGCTAAAATCCAAGAGAAGCGGAGACTTCGCAGGGTCTGGAATTCTAGCCGACATGATGATGATAAAAAAGCGTTCAATAAAGCCATAGTCGAGCTCAAAGATCTCATTAGCAATGCGAAAAATGCAACCCTGGAACTGCACTTGGAATCACTCACGGCCACAAAATCAACGAACTACTCCTTCTGGAAAGCCACATCAAATTTAAATCAACCAAAGAGTACTCGCCCACCCCTGAGGCTTGCTGATAACACATGGGCCAGAACGGCACAACATAGAGTCAATACCTTCGCGAACCACCTGGCCGAGGTATTAAAGCCTAATAGCGCAGACAACACTACCAGAGGTGAAGACACAGAAATAGATGCCATTATAAATCAGGACTTCCAGCTGGACTTACCAACCCTAGAGAAATAGTTCGGCATTTGAAAAAGCTCGATAGCAAAAAGACTCCAGGATTTGACCAAATCACCAAAGAGATCCTTTTGCAACTACCAAAGAAAGGAGTAGTTTTTCTCACCATGTTATTCAATGGAATCATGAGAGTAGGTCACTACCCAAGTGTTTGGAAAATCTCACAAATAGTCATGATCCATAAAGAAGGGAAATCTGCTAATGAGGTTGGTTCTTATAGACCCATTAGCCTACTACCAGTAATCTCAAAACTATTTGAAAAATTTCTGCTTATGCGGATGCTTAAATCTCTGACTGAAAGATCCATAATCCCAGACCATCAGTTTGGATTCAGACAAGAGCATGGAACAGTTGAACAGTTCACAGAGTCGTTGATCAGATAAGAAAATCCCTCGAGTTAAAAGAGTACTGCTCAGCGGCCTTCCTAGACATCCAACAGGCCTTCGACAAGGTTTGGCATAAGGGACTCCTTTGTAAAATTAAGAACCTGCTACCACACCCTTTCTTTGGAATACTTGAGTCGTACCTCTCGGAAAGAATGTTCCAGGTAAAGGATGGAGAGAACACTTCCAACTTTCAAGATATACAAGCAGGAGTACCTCAGAGATCAGTCCTTGGCCCTGTCTTATACACCATCTTCACCTCCGACTTACCTGAAACACCTGGAATATTAACTGCTACCTTTGCAGACGACACTGCCATTCTCGCTAGTAGCAAGGACCCAAGTGTGGCATCACAGACTTTGCAAAGGGGGTTGGACAAAATAGGGCTGTGGTTGACAAAGTGGAGGATTAAAGCCAGTGTCTCAAAATCAACATATGCTATATTCACCCTTCGCAAAGATAATTGCCCACCCGTTCACCTGGGAGCAAATACCTTACCACATAGTGACTCGTTCAAATATCTAGGAATGCATCTGGATCGTAGATTGACATGGAGAACACACCTACAGAAAAAAAGGGATGAACTTAACTTCTGGTACCGAAACCTTTTGTGGTTTATAGGTAGAAACTCGGTCCTAAGTACAGACAACAAGCTATTAATATATAAAGTTATACTAAAGCCCATCTGGAGTTATGGCATTCAGCTATGGGGATCAGCCTGCAATACAAATATATCAATAGTACAAAGAGCTCAGAATAATATCCTAAGAAACATATCAAATGCTCCATGGTTCCTGAGAACTGACGAGTTGCATGAAGAATTGGAAATCAAAACAGTCAAGGATGAAATAAGACATTTTTCAGCTCATTACAAAAAGCGACTGACTATGCACCCAAACCCCTTAGCCACACAGCTAAATGCCATCAGCTATCCAAAGACGCTATGCAGACAACACATCATAGAATTGGACGGAAGTGATGACTAAAATAAAGGAGATCTGCTCATTGGATCACTTCTCCTACATGCCGAAAATCTTATAACAAACCTGCTCATAGTCTGGGGACTGATCGCAGATTAAAACATAACACAAAAAAAATGTATTGGATCAGTAACAATTCATCTAAGTATTATTTACTACTCCCAAAATATTTTCTACTGTTATTACCGTAAAAAAAAACAGTATGAACTTATTTTTGTTTCTATTATTTTATAAAAAAGTTAGTAGTGTAAGCAGAAATTATTTTTATATTTTTGATTAGGTTACATTTTGTATAGTTTTTATATTTTATTCAACCTATGAGTTGTTAATGTCAAATTTTTTTTTTAAATTGGAATAAAAGATAATCTTTCATTTTATTTTCCATTAAAAATTCAAAGTATTTTCAACTAATGGCCAAATTTCTTGCCCGTACTTCTCGCAGTGGCTCCATACATTTTTTTTTGCTTAACTTAGCCGTACAACGTAGAATATTTGTATATTAAAATTTACTTAGTAATTATAATATAGAAGTAGACGCCTAAATTGAATAAATGATTTAACTTTGATTACTAATACCATATTAAATAATACATTAAATTAATAAAACATATTTTTTAAGCATTAACCTAGTTTGTCTATTGTTTGTAAACAATAAATGAAATCATGTAAGGGTTTAATAAAAAAGTTACATTTTCTGAATGATTACAATAATGATTATTAATGATTGTTTGATTTTTGTATAATTTATCGCGCTATGTGTGGTTGATCTAAAGAATATTTGATAAAGGAGGGTAACATAGTAATAACAAGGAGGTGAGATCCGTTCTTAACCGTGGCCAATACATGTAGAATACATAATAATTATTTTATATGACTTATAATTCTTTGGTATTAAAAATGATCAGTCAATCAATGGGGGCAACGGGAATAAAATTACCAACTTCTTGCTGTTCCCATTAATGGGGACAGACAATGGGGACTACGGGAAGATAAATAATGTCGTCTCGCTGTCCCCATCAATGGGCCAGGCCAATGGGGACAATGGGAAGAAAAAAAGCGATCGTCTCGTTGTCCCCATCAATGGGGATAAGTTAATGGGGACAGCGGGAACACACCGTACAGCCCCGACCTAAGCCCTAATGATTTCTATACTTTCCCTAAAATAAAGAATAAATTGCGTGGTCAGATATTTTCATCACCTGAAGAAGCTGTGGATGCCTACATAACGGCCATTTTGGATACCCCAACTTCCAAATGGAATGGTTGCTTCAATGATTGGTTCCATCGTATGGAAAAATGTGTCAAATTTCGCGGAGAATACTTCGAAAAGCAATAAATACATTTTTAAATAGTAATGTTGTGTCACTTACTTGATTCCCGAAAATTTCAGTGCCGCCCTCGTATTGGCGCGTAATTTATTGGATTCTAACCAAGTAACTATAGAGTCAGTAGCTATATTTAACAGATCTCTGATCATGTTTATAAGTTGTGGATTTATTGTTGTCACTTACAACAACTGAAACATTATGAAAAATTTAATTTGAAATGGATCAATTTTTACTGCCATATATGCAGTATAAACAAATTATAATTTTTTATAGTATTTATGGTTCACTATTTTGACCATAATGGCTTACACATAAAAGATAGAAATATATATACACATATATATGCTGTCGCGGACTTTTTTTAGGACAATTTATGATAAACATAAGATAAACATACATTATGTACATGTGGCTCTTAAGGTTTTTGCAGCATTTTTTAATGTGGCCGATTTTTTAATGTAATTATATACATGAATTAATTAATGTTATTTACCTAGTTATAAGTTTTCTGTAAATTAAAATAAATTCCCATATCTGGTAATCACAAGTAACCAAAAAAAGTAAGTAAGTGTGCATTGTCCACATAACACTAACAGCATAGTTATTTCATTTCAAATGTAGACTATTCAATTGAGCACAATCACAGTATAAGCAATGTTCACAATAATACATTCATGTCCTTTTTTAGACCTCGGCCTAACAAGGCCAACACACTCAAGTTTGATGAGACTATTATAAGGAAAACAATACAAGTAGGTAAACTAAATTTTAATAACTCACATAATTGATGATATGTGAACAATAAATATTTAATATGAACATTATTATGCAGGAAGCCAGAAATCAGTTTGAAACAAATAAAATTAAAAACTTGATTACATAATAGTGCTGGCCTAGAATGTCACCCCCCGTCTCAACCCATTGGTGTCGTACGAGACAACTAAGAGTAACACACCAGAAGGTGGGCAGCAGCTCTTTCTGAGGAGCTGCTATCTCACACTGGGATCCCCACGATGCCTGCCAAGCGTGGGGATTATGTCAAACCCCCCCTATTGAGGGAGGCTGTGTGCAGTGGACTATCCGGCTGATACAGTAATTACATCTGTAAATTAACATTCTCTAATTGTAACAAGTAAGATACCTATGACACTTGCTGGTCCTGACTTGCTTTGGTCTACTATATTTAAATATTTTATTCTGTAGTTTTTTCAATGTTATTACTGGAATATTAAGGTTCCATTTAACAAAACTCAACTTGACATAATAAGATTAAATGCAGCCTCTGATACTAACAAAAACATTTAAAATTATGTTATACCCATCATAAATGGTAATAAATTCAATATTGCATTGTATGAGATCAAATTTAACAGACAACTGATTGAAAAAAAATTCAAATCAATATTAAAATTTTGAATTTTACGCTAAAGACATCAGCATTTGCACTAAAACAGTTAAATAATATGAATGAACAGATAAATCAAAACTATGACTCGTCTTTACAGTAGTTTACACTAGCAGAGCATGTCCCAGACCCAGGGAATGACGGTCCCTAATCCTGTTTATGTTTATGTAAACTTAAATTACTCAAATTCCGGTAAGGTAAGGTAAGCCATGTAAGGTAAAGTAACTCACTTTCATTGATAAGGTTGGCACTCTTGTATTCTACGCGGGGGTCCTCGAACACCTTGGTGTGTGCCGGATTGAGGAAGGCGAGCTGCGGCGGCGTCTTGTCAACCACCCGCAGCGCGCTCACCAAGTCTTCCGTGATCAGGTACTCCACCAGGTTCCGCCCGATGAAGCCGCACCCTGCAGCATACACAACACAATCACACGTTACATTACAACAACCACCCCGATCATTGATGACTAACACTTACGGTTAGGGCAAACCGTACCTACATGTCAGGTATGTCGGGTTTTACTGATATCATTTATCATATTGTGAAAATATTTGGGTGAGAAGCTTAAGGAATATACTTCAAAGAGCTGTATTACCTCCTAAAACCACAACTCGTGGTTTTGAATTATCACCGGCAGAATCAGACATTTCTTGGTCGTGGTCAGTACAGTGGTCGTCGTTGGTTACGAACACAGATTAAGTAGGTGTTACGAACTGAAGTGCAGGGGTGCGTTCCGAACCTTGGTTAGAGCGCACTCGGAGTGCAACTTTTCACTCTGACGTCGTTCACAACCTTCGAGTAGAGCGTTCGGTTGTCACAACTGGACCGTTCCAAACCTTTGAAGGTTGCAACTTTTTAACCATAAAACGCGTGACATGAAATGACTTTGACGTTTATATCGTATTCTATCTGATGCGCTCACCCATATATCTCAAAAAATATAAATACTAATATAATTTCTCAAAATATAAAACTTAAATAAAAATGGAAAACGAATTTGTGATAGTGTTAAATAGCAATTATTATTACGATAATGATGTAAGTCTGTCAATGTCACAATTTGTTTGAGGTTATAAAACAACCGGTCGTTCCATACCTCAGGGTAAGTTGCAAAACAATCAAACAACGAAACAACTACACTCTGAGCCTCTGAACGCACTCCTGGAGTGCGTTCAGAGGCTCAGAGTGTAGTTGTTTCGTTTTATGGTCACGCGTTTTATGGTTAAAAAGTTGCAACCTTCAAAGGTTTGGAACGGTCCAGTTGTAACAACCGAACGCTCTACTCGAAGGTTGTGAACGACGTTAGAGTGAAAAGTTGCACTCCGAGTGCGCTCTAACCAAGGTTCGGAACGCACCCCTGTGCAGCCAGGGTTGGATTCAGACCCTCAAAAAAATATATACTATATGAAAAATAAAATTATACTATTCGTCCAAAAATAATACCACGTTTAAGTTTACATGTTTTTTTTTCTCTTACCTATATCTTTAGAATTTAGGTGTGTCAACGGCATAAATTCTATGCAATTATTAGATTTACTTTCTCTTACAATACCCATCGCAGAGATCAAAAGCGAGTGAATTCAACTCGCTACAAGTTGCAAGTTTATTTCTTAGTTAAGTTTTCGCCAAGATAACTTTGCTGAACACTATTTCACAATCAACATTTGCGTAAGGTTTACCTTTTTTTTACTTTTTGTTTACCAGGCAATCAAATTTGAGAATTTTTGAAAATAATCTTTTTAGATATCACACTTAAGGACTTCGTTTCGCCCTTCCCGATATAATAGGGTATTAGGGTGATTCGCCAAAATCATGACTTTTTGATGTCCGAATGGACGAAAATGATATTATTGATGTTTATAGTTAATATTTATTTTTATTCAAATAATGTATCCTTATATACACCTGTTTTTGCTAATCAAACATTAATATCTATATGAAATATATAAAAAAATTATAACGAAACGTTAAAATCCTCAATTCCTTGTCATGTCCGTTTTGTATTTTATTTTATATTATCATCCATATTGCATAAAGTTGTATTCGTAAAATTATATAAATTTTATCACAATGTATAATAAGCCCCACTTCACCAAAAAAAGTGTTTAGTGTATTAAAAAAGATATGGTTTTAAAGTTACATTCAGTTTCATCCGTGTCCGCGAGTAAAATATAATTTCCTTGGTTAGTTATTTCAACAGTTGTAATATCGAAACACAAACGTTTGAAACAAATTGAGTTACATCGTTTCTCTCGACCATTTTGCCGCGAGAAACCCATCGGAGAAAGATGTGCACACCGTTGTTTAGTTTCGCACCATTCACATAAGTACACCCCTCCTTGGCATTTGGTTTATAGATTTTTCAATTTCCATGGTCGTTATTTGTCAACAGTTTGATGGGCTTCTAATAGTTTCAATTAACGGTAATGTTTGTGGCACAGGTAGTCTCTATTTGACACATGAATATTATAAGTTAATGGTTTTAGGTCTACGATTTTTGAATGACTTAAATCTAATTTCCTTGGTTCTAATTTCCATGTTTTCCTTGGCTCATGATTTGACATGGAAATTATGGTTTACCAAGGAAATTATAAAAATTATGCTTTATTTTATTGTCTTACCAGTGGTGAAGAGAATTATGTTAATACCAGATTTAATCTCTTTTTTTTTAAGTTTTACATAAATAAATTATGTACTTAAATTTACATACTTCTTTGAAAATAAAGATAGATTTAACATGTTTCACAACATTTAATTAATATATTTAAGGACATAACTATATTTCAAGATAATCAAAACATTTAATTCGTTAATTTTTCTTTTACGTAGAAAACTCAACATGGGGAAAACAAAAAAAAACACATGAGATGAAAAATTTGCAAAAAAAGATTAGAAAAATGAAGAGTGATCTGCTACATTGGCCTGCAAATATAAGTACAACACTTTTAAAATTGTAATAAATTTTTAAGTACACAAGATATACTTTTGAAACAAAGAGGTCTAGACAAAAGTTTAATTTTGTACATAAAAACTTCATAGTCGGTAACCTTCTTTTAAGAAAGGCTGAAAAACCTTTCAAATCAAAAATAATCCTGTTCGAAAAACGATTTTACTCTTCATTTCTTGTTTATATTTTTGTTTTAAAAAATAAATCTTGGTTGATGTGTCTTGTTACAAAATGTAAGTAAGACAATCAGCACATTAACTTATTTATCATGCCTCTTCCACCAGAAGAATGTGCCAGGACTACTTAACTATACTGCAAGAATGGTGGGTGTGACGTTACAAACGGTCCAGAAGGTGAAGCGAAGGTACGAAGAGACTGGAAACCATTTGGTAATGGCAGACCCAGGTGTACTAAAGCCCGAGAAGACCGTAATATTGTTTCCACTATGTTGCGAAATTGCCAACTAAATGCAGTTGAAGTCCAGCATCTTAGGACCCGAAGGGACTACATTAGTAACAGTTCAGTGAGAAAAAGACTGGCTGAAGCAAACCTGAAACCCCGAAGACCAGCGAGTGGTCCCAAATTCAAGAGGGAGCATCGAATAGCGAGACTGCGATACACCCATGAAAACATACAGTGGGATCAACAAGAATGGTCAAGAATTTTGTTTACAGATGATTCTCACTTTACACTTCTGATAAAAGGCCAAGTGTCTACAGGTGACCTGGTGAGTGATACCTTTAAGCCTGCTTCTCAGAAAGAGTCCAGTACGGTGGAGGCAGCGTACATGTATGGGCTGGCATATCTTCAGAAGGTCGCACAGAGTTAGTGACCATAGATTGCACTCTGACTGGGAGATAGATACGCCTAGGAGATTCTCAATGAGTATGCAGTGCCGTATTTAGTAAATATGGGTGATGGATCATTGCTGATGCACGTAAGGCCACACATGGCTCGGGTCGTGCAAGAGTATATCCAGGAGGTTGGTATCAGCGTGATGGCTTGGCCATCAAGAAGTCTTGATCTCAACCCGATTGAATACACCTGGGATGAGCTAGGGAAGCTAGTCAAAAGTTGCAGACCACCACCTACCACCCTCAAGGCACTAAAACAGGCCCTGATAGAAGAATGGGAGAATATTTCCCAACATCGGCTCCTAAACCTCGTGTTCAGTATGCCAAATCGAATTGAAGCTGTAAGCAGAGCCCGAGGAGACAATATCAGTTATAAATAACATGTAAAATGTATATTATAATTTGCGCTTTATTATTATTTTAATTATTAATAATTTAATTAATAATAATCTTTATCTCCAAAATATGAGCTAATATTTACAATTATCAGTTCGTAGGTATGAATATGACAATTTATAAAATGTTTAAATCATGATAATTTATCAGTTATGAGTAGTTTTTAAATATATAAATGAAAACTTAATTACGTAAATATTTTGTTTCATACTTAACATTTCTTTAAGAAAAATAAATAGTGTAATTAATATAACATAATACTGATTTCCATGGCAACCTATAATTTCCTTGCAATAGTTTTCTAATTTCCTTGGGACCTTACTAATTTCCTTCACTGTTTAAAACTTCATGACCTTATTACTTTTTTTCAGGAATGTTTTGTGATACCCCTTTTACAGAAATGAATACTGCTTTTATTCATTTATATAATCAACAACCTAACTGATAAGTAATTAGCAAAAAAAACATGCCAAGGAAATTAAGCAAAAAAATTTTTTTTTTTGGCGAATTACCCATTACTTTTTAATATCTAGTAAAAAGTAAATAGGGCTCACCAATAATACATCAAGTCGGTCAACCTGAATATAGAATTATGGTATTTTCGCGTAGTATAGTTACATTCATAAACTACATACTACACACAATGAAATAATGGTACAAATAGTATAATTATACTACGAAATCTAAATCTGAGTGTAACTCACAAAAATATGTTTCACTGAGCAAGTAATATACAATATACTTATCAAACCAGTGTAACTTCAATGGGAGACGATATTAGCCGACCACAATAACTGCCAACCTGTAATTTACCGGCCTGATAATTGGCAACCAAATACTTTCTGTCCATGTACAGTGTACACGAGTAATCAAGCAGGGAACTTTTTTCTTTTTATTTATGTGACGGAACAAGCTCGAGGCCCATCTTATATTGAGCGGACTAACCTCTGCCTATAACAGATGCATTTCGTCAAGTCACGAATAGCACTGTGCTTGCCACTTTGAGACATAGCTGTTAAGTCTCAAGTGCCTGTAATTTCACTGGCTCTCAAGGACTCCTGCCGGAACACACCGTTAGGTGCTTGGCGACAGATTTTCGACTTAAGGGTGGTCGCTAGCCAGGCGGGCATTCGCAAAATGCCCTTCCACCATGCGGTGAAGCTCAAGCCCGCAGCGGGATTCGAACCATGGACTTGCTGCGCGGCAGTCCATAGCCAATGCCACTGAGCTATCACTAAACTATTGGGATGTCAAATCCTTACCGGATTAAATTATACCGAGCGATAATACCCAGCCAATAGTCAACGACCCGTGATTTACCACCCTAATAATTGGCGACCCAAGAACTGGCGTCCAGTATTGTACATGGATTATTGGGTTGCGAGATATCTTGCCGGTACGATAACTACCGACCACGCATCCACCGGCCTGGGGGGCAATTCTCAAAATTGGGATAAATTTATCGATTCTCGATATTTATCCCGTGTCACCCATAGACTATTAATATTCCAAAAATATCGACTTTTCACAAAAATGCTATTCTCGCGAGTGGTAGATATAAAAATATGTCCACAGATGAACTTGTTTTCACATGTATAGAAAGTATAATGATAATCCCGATATCGCAATGTTGCGTGTCGATCGCTAGGGCTTGATATTTATCGATAGTAATATTGCTAGAATAACACAAAACTACACGACGATTCTCGTGCAGTGATATGTATAACATAGTAGATAAATATCGAGAAAACATGGCGAATATCGAGTCGTGTAGTTTTGTTATTCTCGCAATATCACTATCGATAAATATCAAGCCCTAGCGATCGACACGCAACATTGCGATATTGCGGGATTATCATTATACTTTCTATACACATGAACACAAGTTCATCTGTGGACATATTTTCATATCTACCACAATAGCATTTTTGTGAAAAGTCGATATTTTTGGGATATTACTAGTCTATAGGTGACACGGGATAAGCCACTCATAAGGTCTAGTCCACCATAATTCGCACAATGCTTCATGGTCAGAATCGTATACCAACGTTAAGGAACTAATAAATGATGCGTTCAAGTTACAGTCCGGCAAGTATAACTTGGCGCGGCTGTGCGCCACTGTGTTCAATGTCAGTGTTGCCACTGCACAGAAGATGACGCGAAAATTGGGAAAAAAAGTTAAATTTAGTTCAATGATTTACGGATTTACTTGAGGAGTATTATGATAACAGACCGAGAGCCCATGGACGCCAAACCTTCGTCATTTTATTATTAGTAGTATTTATTCAATTTACTTGCCTGTCTTTGTATTAACAGAAATATTAAAACATAGATGAATACTGACATGTTTTTAACTAAGTTAGAATTAGAGGTGAGTGTGTTGGGGTTCGACCAAAATATTAGGTCCTTACATATGAAATTGGCGTTTTGTATGGGAGGAACAAAAAGTCGAATATTTTTTAATATAATATATTTAATTAATCAAAGTATGAACCATTATTTTCTATGCACTTTTGCCATCTCATAGGTAGTTCATTGATCCCTTTACTAAAAAAACCAGTCGGACGGGAATCAATAAAATCTTTGAAGGCGATTTGGACTGCCCCATCGGAGTTGAATTTTTTCCCTTGCAAGAAGTTATCCAAATTTCGAAAAAAATGGTAATCTGTTGGAGCAAGGTCCGGGGAGTACGGAGGATGTCTTAGACTTTCCAATTGAAGCTCTTCTAATTTAGTAGCCGTCTGTAGCGCAGTGTGTGGTCTAGCGTTGTCGTGAAGCAGCAGTGGCGTGGAGCGATTGACCAGCCTAGGTTGTTTAGCCGCTAGCTTTTCCATCATGGTTTGCAATTCCTGACAATAGACATCAGCCGTAATAGTCTGGCCAGATTTGAAAAAACTGTAATGAACAATACCGGCACTAGTCCACCAAACGCTTACAAGTAACTTTTTTGGGGTTAATTTTCGCTTGGGGCAGGATTTGGCTGGCTGGCCAGGATCTAACCATTGCGCTGAGCGCTTCCGATTATCGTAAAGAACCCATTTTTCATCACAGGTAATGATTCGGTTTAAAATACCTTCATTATTGTGCCGGTTTAGTAATGTAACGCAGCAGTCGACGCGCGTTTGCCGGTTTGTTTCAGTCAATTCGTGAGGTACCCACCTTTCAAGCTTTTTAATCTTCCCAATTTGCTTCAAGTGAATTAAAACAGTTTTATCACTAACATTGCAGCCTGCAGCTAACTCGGACGTGGTTTGCGATGGATCCGCTTCTACAATAGCCTTCAACTCTTCATTATCAACTTGAGTCTCAGGCCGTCCACGGGGCTTGTTCTGCAGGTCGAAATTTCCAGAACGAAAACGTTGGAACCAAAAACAAACTGTGTTTTCTTTTGCAACACGACCGCCATACACATCATTCACCCTTCGAGTTGTTTCCGCAGCACTAGTGCCACGGCGGAACTCGTACTCGTAAATAATGCGATATTTAAGGTTTTCCATTTTGTAAAATGAGTGACGCAAACAGAAAAAAACAGAAGAAAAAAAACAAATGAATGACGATCATCGAAGCACAAATACATGAGTCTATATCTGTACAAATTTGAATTTGAAATTCCTTACCAAAGAGGAGAAATTCGTGATTAAAGTGGCCAGTACGAAAAACGCCAATTTCATATGTAAGGACCTAATATAACAGTTTTTGTTAGTACATATTTATTACTAGAATATGTGTGATCTAATAAATGATCTTCTAGATCTTCCAAGTCCCACGCAGAACTGTCAGATGAGGTATCACTGTCGCTAGCAAGTCATATATTAAAACTTTCTAAGTCGACATCATCGTTGTGATATTCATCTTCTAACCGCTCAACGTGATCGCAATGCGTTTTCCATGTAGCAGCCGTTATAGTCTGAAAAGTATCTTGTGCCAGACTCTTTCAACAGAACGTTCAGAAACACCTGAAACCAAACATGTATAAATGTAACCATGAAATTAGAGTAGGTAGGTAAATTTATAAAGTTTGCATAGCATTATAATTATAATTCATCATTACTTATACACAACCACATTTTATTTAACCACATATTAGACATAAACATTTCGTTATACCCACGGCTAATATTTACGTGTAGTGTTGACAACACTCACCAGTCATTGCCGCCACCCTAGCATTTACGGATTTTAATGGTATAATCGGTTCGTTCTTTTCACATTCTTGTGTACAAAACGAATGCACTTTTATAACTGCTTCTCTTGTACCACTCTTTATCACTTTAGGCATGATGATAGCACAGTAGGTAACAAAATATTCGCAACGATGTTTACTATGAACTAATATTACTTGCTCAGTGCTATGAACTCGGAAGTATCAAAGTAAATTTACAAGATGGCCGTTTTAGTTCCTCAAATCGCCACCGCCAACTTATATAGTACCACCAACTTAACTGTTCAGATGATAAGGGCGCTGCTAGTTTAGGAAAAAATAACCAGCAACTGTCTCAATGTGAGGGGATTCATTAGTTCTTTTTTCTACCACCTCAACAGATATGTTGGTGGATGTATACTTGTGGCACTGTATATTACTTTATTCCATTTGAGTTATTTACGATAATTTCGTCTATGGATCCACATTAATTAATATGAACCATAGACATGTAATCATAATTATCGAAACTATCGAATTTAGCGTCCAATGATATACGCCCTAATTAAACTGTCAACATGACGTGTTTTCGTTCAGTAAGTTTTTGTCTACTACGGGTGCTTACCATTTGAAGTTAGATTAGCTAAAAACGATCACACTCCCAAAAAGTTGTTCCACATGGGTCTTGGCGTTATTTTCGCCATAAACGCTACATCTAATGTCAAAAGTGACAGAAGTGGCAAATTGTAGTGGCATTCTTAGCGTTCTTATCCTAAATGGAACAGGGCATGACAGTTACAAACGATCACAGTGATCACAACCATAGACGAATGTGATCAAAATGATCGAAAATAACGTTCTTAGCGACAAATGGAATATACCCTATTAGGTACTAAAAATATGTATATGTCTCTCACAGGTGGCGGAATCAACCGAAGGCCCCCGATGTCGCTAAACACGACCGCGATAACTGATGACGAAACGTCAGACAGTTCATTAATTTCGCAAACTGCTGTCCACTGAGCAAGTAATATTACTGTTGTGCATATTGTAGCAATGTTCAGGTCATTAAAAAAACTTATTCACATAGACTTTAGTATCTATAGACGCACTCGTCGCGTGGCCACATGAGATAGAGATATAAATTGTGGAGTGATACCATATACTAACGATATTCCCAAAGTATGGTAAAAATAATTGATCAATAATTATTATTCTATATTTGTATTAGCGTGTTATGCAATTATCAATAACAAATAACAACCGGACATACCAAAACATTATTGTCCAAGTTGAAGCAGAGACGCTTCGCTCGAACTAAGTTCTTGCTCGGTCAATAAGATACAGAAGTAGAATATTTGGTCTAGTGAGTTTGATGATGTTTAAATGTGTGTCAAATATAATGTGTGAAAAAATTATACAATAATGTGAGGAAAAATAATACAACAAGTCAAAACAATTGTATTTTTTATTACAAATTACAGTAACATTTTACTTTACAATAATTTTCGAGAAACGATAACGACTATAACAGAGGAAGCTTAAAAGTGGCATCGATGACGAAACTTTTAGGAGTAATAGGCTAGCAGGGTATAAACAATGCACCGCATTACTAAAGACGATTTTTGTTCTCCAGTACAACCATCCACCAGAAAATAGGCTACTGGAATTTTCCTACTATCATTTATGGATGTCACCATGAATACTAATGCCTCCCTAGCAACTGCCACGTTGTGGCCATCTAATTCTGCACCAAAGTTTACTAAGCCAACACATTTTTTCCCATCCCATTGGACATGTTTTCGAATAGCCATTTCATCCATGCTCAATGCAGAAAATAAAGGTTTTTGAGCGTTACTTGCCAAAGGTTTTATGCATTCCAGTGATTCAGTAGTGAATCCAGGATTACCATCTATACTCTTGTACCAAGAAGTTAACGTCGACGGATGTGGTAAGCAACTATTAAATTGCTGACGAACATATTTATATGCCCGTGGACTAATAAAATGCAAGCACAGTGCAAATTTACGGAGGGCAGGAGAATATTTTCTGACAGTAGAACTAGGATATAGGAACTTTTTAAGGAAATCTTTGTTCACTGTATCCAACGACGCTAATATATCACAATTTTCTTCACTCACTAACATTTTTGATTTTAATTCGGCGATAACGTCTTCTAAATTTGCGACCTTCTTACCAAGCCGTCGGCTTATTTCACGAAGTGCTTTGAGTTTTTTCAATCGTTCATCAGCTTATTTTTGAGTTTTTTTTTATTTCCTTTTCATAGTTCTTGGTGTATATGCAGGAGATTTTTCCTAAAAATAAACAAAAAACATAAATGAATTTATTCCAACTTCAACTGAAACTAAACTATTTTTTTCAACACTGAACTATTTTATCTGCTAGGCAAGCATTTCCACAGTCAACCACGTCGTCACTTTCCATCAGGTGAGACTGCGGTCAAAGACTTGCTATATTTAAAAAAAAAGGATATTATATCCTGATACTCATACATATATACAATTATTTTAATTAAATTGGTCAAAATCAATTCAATTATCCTGATACTAATACATATATACAATTCTTTTAATTAAATTGGTCAAAATCAATTCAATAAATCAATTGGTACTTAATTCATGTTTCACGCCAAATTTGGCAAATTGCGAGTAAATATTATTACAGCATTAATATTATGTACCTAAATAAAAAGTTGTGCCAAATTTAATCATCATTCTTAAGGGAAGACATCGGTAGAAAGTGGCAACACTAACCTCAATTTTTCAGGTTATAAATTGTCGAAATATTTTTAAAAATACACAATAAATAACACTAATACCACTAACTGACACTATTACGAATACATATATTGTTTTAAGACCTTTGCATAAAATAAAAACACTAAACTTACGAATAAAACGAAATTCCCGCAATCTTCGCCTCACTGTTACTTTTACACTTATAAACACTACAACGAACTATTCTAGCTATAGATATAAGTTTTGGCTATCTTTGATGAACAGTTCCAGACCATACACACGCGTAAAACTTAGTTTTTTTACGAAAATTCGCACAAAAAACACAAAATTGGAGAAAATGAAAAAGTTGTTGGGCACGGACAAGTGACTCCCACGAAAATATACGGCACGCGAAGCGAGATGCATGATAGACTGTTTGCATCTTGTTCTTTCACGCTAAGTGCTCGTATATACTTCTCTTTCTTGCGGAGTGAAAGAGAAGGGTGTCACGAACTCTATAGTATACTCCCTCTACGCTTATTCATCTGTGCTCACAGACCTAGGATTTTTTCGCTACGCTCAACAGACCTACGAAGTGTGGGAGTGAAAGGTCCTAAGCTACTACAAACCGTCGCGAGAAAAAAAGAGATAGTGAAACAAGAAGACGGTATGTCATCTTTTACTCGAGTAAGAGGCCATAGCGTCCCGGCCTCTTCCAAGTCGGCGCGAATTTTGTGTATTTGCTCAAATATCTTACGATTAAAATATAAAATATGTTTTCTGCAAGCATGGGGTGTTGTTCAGTGAGTGAATGTGAGGTTACAAGACATAGTAAACCGAATATATACACGTTTCACAGGTAATTTATGTTTATTTGTACTGCTTTTTTGATAATCATTATTTCGTCATTTTGTTTTAAAATGAGTAAAAAGAACTATGGAAATATTAGATAATAGGTTTCTCTTCATACTTATCATCAAATTACATTGCTAAATGAAGAATTCGTTGGTATTTTACGAAAAACTATAAAACATTTGTTTACGATAGGGCTTGACAAAGTCCTGACGTCACAAGTATCGACAAAGTCGATAGTTTATGTCTGATCTGTAGGTTCGACGTGACTGCTCGGGTACATATTCGAACCACAAAAAATACCGGTAGTTAGTTTAATCATTAATTAGTTTAAAAAATAATATAATTACATAATAATTAGCGAGAAGTTGACAGATTTAGTAGACAGTTTATAGCTTACGAATAAGGGAGTAAATAATTATCACAAGGTATATCATTCAAAATTTATTATGATGTTTTCTGTGAAAAGTTCCCCTAACACTCAATAAATAATTGGAAATATCTCTGACTTCTGTCATAAAATATTAGTATCTTTATACAAATGGCTATTTAACAGAATTTGAAATAACTATATGCACGCGTATAGTAATGTTTGTGTTCTTACAGATTACCAACAAATTTTCAGTATAAAAGGGTTCGGATTATTGACGCAATCTAAATAAATACTCTACAGTTTGTAGTAAACTTTGAGTCAAAATGCTTCATACAAAGAAAACATCGATGTATACAAATGAAAGACTCAATACCAACTTTTAATGTCCCTGAATGCATAAAGCTGTGTAAATGGTAGTCAATAGCTTTAGGAAAAGATAATTTGTAGTAAAATACATGGTCAAATATTTTTTTTTCATGTAAAGACTGTAAGGTATGTTGAGTCAATCAAGTAACCCTTCCCTTAGCGTCCCTGGTACAATAAAATCTACAATACTCGCTTCATTGCAGCGCTGGATAGCTATGACTATCCTGACACAAAATAATTTTTATTTTTCCTTCAGATCAAATCGAAAATAAGACGGCCCTGACCTTACCTAAATAGAGATATATTGCCACCGTTAGCCATTACCTGCCCTTCAAATCAAGTACTGTCTCCAAGGAAAAATACTGTTCTAAATTGTGATAAAAATTACAGAAAAAATTTTGCTCTTAAGAAGATTAAAAGCTGAAACAAAAATAATGATAAAACGGCTTTTAGACTTAAAAGCAGACTTTAAAGAATTATATGTTTTGTAGGCCAGTTAGTAAAGATCATCAAAATTATGTACACATCGTCATTTCTACAGCCCAATGAGCTATGTTTACACAAGGGACAAATTCGACCTTTGCTTACCACATGTGAATGCTTTACGCAAATGGTATTCAGATAAATGTAATTTAATAATTTACAGTACCTGTATATTTGCAGCTTAATGATCTTGTTAATGGTAATCATAATACTTAGTAATGGTAAGTTTTATTTCATCTTGTTACGATGAAGTTATAGTAGTTTACTTTTAAAAGTGCTGTACCATTTTAGACCTACAATAAATGCATTTGACTTTAACTTTGAATGAGTTTTATTTTAAACAGATCAAAAAGGGAGCAGGTTCTCAATAAGGTTGTTTTCATGTTATGATATTTGGTTTGATTTTCATTTGAAAACATCGTATTTTGTTTGAAAGGATATACTTTAAGATTCATCCCTTTGAAATTTCATAATAATCAGTTAAGTAGTTTGGTTTTTAAATCATAATAACTTGAAAAATAAGTTGTTCAGGTTAATGAAATTGCATATATTGCATTTCTGTGATTTCAATATTGTTTACGATCATTACAATCGTCTCAATGAACTATATAGGGCATAATTTCAAACGAATGAGTCCTAAGATTCAACAAGTAAAACTGTCGATAGTATTACGCTCGCGTCATTACAACACTATATCACTCACACATTTATATTTCATTTTTTGTTACACTATTCATCCGTCACTGTTGGTCTTGTACATCCTAAGCCTATGTCTGTGCTAGATATGTCCATATGACAGATTTGACTATGTTTTTAATCGATGTGACGCATCGAAACTAAGCATCGATTTTTTTCCCGATACATCGCTATCACATATCGAATACTTTTTGGATATACCTAAGATTTATTTAACTCCTACTAGAGGATAAAATATGTAGGGAGATAATAGGCTCAAACATACACACTTACTCAACACACAACCTTCGTTTAACATATAGAATATTATATAAAAGTAGGTGCACCAATGTTTTAAACTCGAAATAGGAGTTGTTTTATTCACACAATACGAGCTCGTCCGAAATTGGGTCACCAAACTTATACAAGTATTATTATACTAGAATGGTATCATTGGAATGCTCAGCGACCTGAGTACAGTTTCCCAGCAGGTGAATATTTAAATGAATATGGACAATACAAATTTATGCCTAATCTCCATTTGTACCTGTATTTGTGATACTTTCAAAGCTGTAAATGAAATGAAATATTTTTTTTTACAAAATAACAACAATATACACAGTCAGGTCATAAGTTCGGTCACATGTTTAATATAAAATAATTGAAACAAGTTTATTCATTATGTAACCATTTATATACCAAAATGAACTTAACAAAACATAGATTCTTATGACAATAAAGTTTATTCAAAATGACCTCCGTGATTTTGAATACAGGCCTTCAATCTGCGCGGCCAGTCGTCTATCGCAGCACGAACGAGGTCCATGTCAATATCGGCAGCTGCCTTAACCAAGGATGTCTTGAGTGACTCCAAATTGGGATGAGGCTTTGAGCACGCATTTTCCTCCAAGTGTTGCCATATCTTGTAATCTAACGGACTCAAATTTGGACTGGAGGAGGACTAGTCTTCGTGTCGGGTGAAGTCGATTTCACGCGCCGCCAGCCAGTTTTGTGTGCTCTTCGCTCTATGAGCTGGCGCCGAATCTTGTTGGAATACCCAGTGCCTGTTATTGAACATGGTATGAGTAACAGGTTCCACAAGGTTCGTCAGGACTGTATTTTGATACACAACTGCATTCGTTTTTACACCTTTCTCACAAAAATGTACCTCTGTTAAGCCCCAATAAGAAACTCCCAACCATACCAAGAGCGAGGATGGAAAATGACCTCGTTGGACACGCGGAATACGGTTGCTCGCTTCTTCACTACTGTGTGCGTACACCTTATAATTTTGTTTGTTGTAGCTCTCTTCTACGGTAAAAAATTTTTCATCCGAAAAAAGAATTTCCCGATATTTTTTTCCCGCGTACCGCTTTAACAAAGCGCGGCATCTCACCTGTCTCAGGTCCATAAGACGAGCATTTAAACGATGTCCTGTTTTTTCCGATATGCCCGAAGTCCTTAATCTTCATTTTACACCCTTTTCACCGTGGTTCTGCTTAATCCCATCTGAAGGGCCAACAGTTTCTGCTTACGTTTGGGATTTCTTTGAATTCGCGCCTTCACAGCTTTTATCACTGCTGTAGTCCTAACAGACCGAGGGCGACCACTTCTTGACCTGTCATCTACACTAGAGTCTTCATTGTATCGTTTGATGGTACGATAAACAAATCTTTTGCTTATATTAAAATTTTTCAGTATGTCAAAAACTTGAATTGGCGCGTAACCGCAACGATGCAACGCAATAACTGCAACACGGTCTTCTTTAAGCGTCCACTCCATGATTGAAAATGAGTAAAATTCTAAAAAGTATACATTTTTATTTTCATGAACAATTCGAAATTCGAATTCAATAAACTTTTTTGTGGCCAGCCTTCTAAAAGAAAAGTTTTCACTGTGTGACAATACTTATGACCTGACTAGGTAATTGTTGCTACGAGCAAGATTCGAACCCGCGACCATCCGTCCCTATAGCTGGATATATGCTTTTCCAACTGAATTATCACAGTGAGTGAGTCGTTGCACAAATTTATACCTTCGCTCCTATCACTTAACCGTCTTATGGGAACGGAGCGAAATCTGCAGCTAAGCTGAATTGAACTACGAACAAGAGAGCTGCAATACTTTAAGCGCTTTACAGCAAGCATTCAGACAAGATTAAAACATCGCCAACAATATCAACACGCTGTAGGAATACATATATATAGAAACTAATACATAAAAAGGGTTAATACAAATAATTACTCGATGTTAACGATATTATCCTCAAAGAAAGATACAAGGTAACGATAAAATGTAGAATGCTGTATTCAAACTTATTCATAAAAATCAAGATATTTCCGCATAACTGACTATGATACCCAAAGTAAGCGATAAAAAGAAGAAAACCAACCACGAGCTTCCACTGCCCAGTGAAATTGGAAGAATACGGTCCAAATCATGCTGCGACCGGATGAGAACGGCTGATTTACCCTCGCGCTGCTTAAGGGTGAACTGGCCGGTCAGTTCTCCATACAAACGTAGTAGAGTAGTGTTTTGGAAATCCGGCTTATAATGATAAAAAATAGTAATTTAGTAATCATCTTTGTCGTAGCTTGTAAATAATTTCCTATGTATTGTATAATCTGTCACATTTGAAATTGAATTGAAATTGTTACGTTTCTATTGGTATTTTTATCTGTGGTCATATATATTTTGTTGGTGAACCTTACAGTTACTCCAGTTTTATACTGATGGCACATGCGTCACGTCGCGTCACGCCGTTACTCCTTAAGGTTGAACTGGCCGGTAACTTTTCCATACAAACGCCGTAGGATGATCACTCCCTTATTTGAGGTTTTAGGTCCACAACTAAGCATGATATCGATTTATCTCTTCATTATCTAGGCTTGTCTTGGCACCGATTTGTAAAAAAAATCTTCACATGATAGTTATAAGCCTCGAAACATCCCTGTAATATCACGAATTTTAGCGAATGTTTAGTCGTAAATAAACGACTTATAGAGCATGAAATCCCTAAAATTATTTACATAGAAGCATAGCTCAGTTCATGATCATTTTAGATAACATTTTGGAAAACAAATACATCCAGTAGTATAATAATAAACATCCTAGAGCCAAAAGTCGGCACACATAGTTTTGCGCGCTAGGTTTTCGTTCAAAATATTGGGCATCTCATGTCAATACTTCCATTTCGCGGTGAGGGAAGCGGGCGGGCGGGTCTCATGCGCAGCACACTAATATATAATTAACAAAACGCACACTACCAAAAGTCACGTGCAGCGCGCCGCGATCTTAGAACATAATATTATATTGTAGGAATGCCCTGTTGCTTTTTGGTGTGCACGTATGTATATGTTACAGCCAAAGTAACAAATCTGGATATTATATATACTGTCTAGCCATTATATATAATGTCTACTTAATTTAGATAAAGTGATAATTGACACAAATTTTTGATATTATTCATGAGACTCATATTTCTATTGGTCACGGAGGGCGCACCAGAATGGTTAAAGAGCTTAAAAATAAATATAAGAATAGTAGTAATTTATGTGGCGCATCGCCGGCCGCTGCCGCGGCACGCTCGCTTCGCTCACTCGGCTCGCGCGTTGTTGTAGTCACAAGTAACCTAACGCTCCTCCTCGCTTCGCTCGTCGTCGCACCTAAATATGACTTTGCCCTAGACTAAATGATATTTAACCCCTTTTTATAACTTTTACCAATATGTGTCGTGAATTATTAATAATTACTACTAAAAGTAATACATTTCGATCGTTTATTCACATTTACCAAAACAATTTTGTGTCAATTATCACTTTATCTAAATTGAGTAGACATTATATATAATGGCTAGACAGTATATATAATATCCAGATTTATTACTTTGGCTGTGACATATACACTACCAATATGTAGTGCCTATGCCTACTTACGTACTTATATATGTATATATATATATATATATATATATATATATATATATATATATATTTACATATGTTGGGAGTTGGGGACCGGATTTTCTTTCGCATTTGATTAGTTTGTTCGTGATAGTAAGTGTCGGACGCCATAATCCATATAGATAGGTACTTGGGTAATATAAATACGTAACTATGTCTAGGTACTCACCTACTCTCACCTAAGTTAGTACCTAGTAGGTATTAGTCAATACGCAGGTCATGATAGCTATGGTGAGTACCTAATCATTTTAGCAACACTTTGACAATATAAAAAGCTGCATTTGGTTAGATATGGTATGGACGTAGGTAGTCCGCATTCTTTTTAGAATATAGTCTGAGCAGTAATATAACTTCGAGAAAGTACCTACCTAACACAAAGTAGTAAAGGGTTAGAATTAGAAGCTCAATGGAAGATACCTATCTATCTACGATATAATTATCATTTATCATATAGGCCTGCCTAGGCACGCAACTGTCAGCGATGTCAAATCGACATTCGCGGGCGCGCATTACATTGCATACCTATCTACATAGCTATAAGATCACAACAAATAATAAAGTTAGTACTATGTATCTACCTACGTAAATTAGTAGAATAAGTATGTATATTTGTAGTAGGTACTTATACCTAAGGTAGTACGAAAGTTTATATGGTAAACTGGATGATTGTAGGCACTTACCTAATCAAAAATAACCTATGATTAGTTATTGATTTTTATTGGAAATAATTTAAATCAGTTACGGGTAGGTAGAGAATTTTTATTCCAAATGTGTTCTACCAGAATTGGTAGATCCATGATGCCATCGTACATTACCGCTTAGAGACAGATTTTGAAATCGGTACGACACACTCTCATCTCAAAGCTCGCTAGCCGGGCGAGCATTCGCAAAACAACCTTCCACCATGCGGTGAAGTTCATGCCCGCGGCGGGATTCGACCCATAGACCTGTTGCGCGGCAGTCAATTGCTAAGAGCCATCACTGCTTCCCGTTAAGCGTTTAGTGACAGAATTTCTACTTGAGGGTGGTAGCTAGCCAAGCGAGCATTCGCAAAATGCCCTTCTACCAAGCGGTGAATTTCAAGCCCGCGGCGGGATTCGAACCATAGACCTGCTGCGTGGCAGTCCAAAGCTAATGCCACTGAGCCATCACTGCTTCCCGTTAGGTGCTTTCTGACAGATTTTCTTTTTGAGGGTGGTAGCTATCCAGGCGAGCATTCGCAAAATGCTCTTCACCAACGCGGGGAAGCTCAATATCGCGGCTGGATTCGAACCATGGACCTGCTGCGCGGCAGTCACTAGCTAATGCCACTGGCCCATCACTGCTTCCCGTTAGGCGCTTACTGACAGATTTTCTGCTTGAGGACGGTGGCTAACCAGGCGAACATTTGCAAAATGCCCTATGCCCTTCCACCAAGCGGTGAAGCTCGAGCCCGCAGCGGGATTCGAACCATAAACATGCTGCGAGGCAGTCCATAGCTAATGCCACTGAGTTCACGTTAGTTGCATGGTGACAGATTTTCTACTTGATTAGCTATCCCGGCGAGCATTCGCAAAATGCTCTTTTTTTTATGCCTGATAGGTTAGCCTTTGACCACTATCTCACCTGATGGTACGTGATGATGTGGTCGAAGATGTTGTTCAGGCTAACCTAGAAGTACTGGCTCTCAAGGACAGCTGCCGGAACACACCGTTAGGTGCTTGGCGACAGATTTTCTACTTGAGGGTGGTAGCTATACAGGCGGGCATTCGCAAAATGCCCTACCACCATGCTATAACGACTGCCATCCTAAGACCACAACCGGGACCAACGGCTTAACGTGCCCTCCGAAGCACGGAAGCGCTCAGTAGTATTGTCCTAGCGGTCACCCATCCAACTCATGACCGCGCGCGACGGTGCTAAACTTTGCTGACCGGTTGAGAACAGCTAAGTAAACTTCGCTACGAACTCTCCACCACGCGGTGAAGCTCAATATCGCGGCGGGATTCAAACTATGGACCTGATGCGCAGCAGTCCATAACCAATGCCACTGAGCCATCACTGCTTCCCCTTAGGTGCTTGGCGACCGATTTTTTACTTGAGGGTAGTAGCTATCCAGGCGGGCATTCGTATAATGCTCTTCTACCACGCGGTGAAGATTAAGCCCGCGACGGGATTCGAACCATGGACCTGCTGCGCGGAAGTCCATAACCTATGTCACTGAGCCGTCACTGCTTTACAAAATATGTTGTAGTAAAAGCAGTAACTTGCTAATTATGTAATAAATAATTATTGTAGGTAAATATTTACTACATCAATATGAAAAGAACAAACTAATACATTTACTATGTACCTACAAATCATTGTACCTACTTACTAAATATTTACCTACTATAGGTGAAATAACATCAGTATGTTATTATAAAACGAACGAAAATTATAACAACAGGTACCTACTGTCCGAACCAAAATGTATTCCTCTGTGAATATATAATATTATTTTATAAGAAATACCTACACACGTCGTGACGTAGCTTGAGACACTATCTCCGTCCGTCGTCAAACATCGTAATTCGTTCGGCATGGTTTGGCTTTCATTGATATATCGCAAACAAGTGTGCGTAATTAGCGTAGATGCAATACGGGTGTGTGATGCGCGATCACTATCTTCGTACTACTCATCACGGAGTCTTACCCTTTCCCACAAAGGTATAGGTGAAATAGCATGCTTTGTAGCCTCGCCCGCTGATAAGTTCGAGCCGCCGGCAAGTGCATCCTTAAGGATATTTATTCCCATTTTTTTTTGTGGTGAGGCCCACCTGATTTTAAGCGGTATCCTCTGCCTATAACAGATGCATTTCATCACAAGTGACGAACTGCACTGCGCCCATCACCTTGAGACATACCTGTTAAGTCTCATTTTGCCTGTTATTTCACTGGCTCTCAAGGACTGCTGCCAGAACACACCGTTAGGTGCTTGGCGACAGATTTTCTTCTTGAGGGTGGTCGCTAGCCAGGCGGGCATTCGCAAAATGCCCTTCCACCATGCGGTGAAGCTCAAGCCGGCGGTGGGGATCGTACCAGGGTAATGCGGCGCGACAGTCCATAGCTATCACCGCTCGGCCATCATTAAAATGATGATTATATGACTATCAGGTACAATGCTAGTTGCACATTGCTAGGAAAGATACATGTTTATTTACAGTGTGGACTGGAACTGATTTTCCTCTAAAAGTAATAAGTATTCTAAGGATACATAAAGATGATATTTTTTTGCAAGTTTATGTTTCCGAAATTGGTGCGATTTGACAATGATTGCCTAATCCCAGAAATTATAGACCCTAGAAAAATTAGATCAATGCCGTTACGTCAAATATCTTGCAACACCAGGGGCGTCACCAATGCGTTGCCGACCCTGTAAGACTCTTTTAACACCTTTTTTGAAGAAATCCATACTGTAGCCCTGCGGAAAAACGCTAGATGGAAGATCATTCCACATTTTGCAAGTAGGCGGTCAGAGAGCTCGGGGTCGTCGACAATTCTTGCCGCTCGACGCTGAATAGCATCGAGAGACTGGAGTTGGTACTTTGGTGCGCCATTCCAGAGGTGAGAGCAGTACTCCATGTGAAGGCGAACTTGTGCTTTATAAAGCAGAAGTCGCTGGCTCGACGTGAAGTACCGCTTTGCCTTATTAAGCACACCAAGTTTCTTGGAAGCCAATCCAGCCTTACTCGCGATGTGACAGCGGAACTGGACATCTTTAGAAATGTCGACGCCAAGAACTCCAATACTCTCTGCGATTTCTAGGGGAACACCCTGAAATTGCGGAGCGATGATGAAGGGGGTCTTTTTCGCGGTGAAAACGCATGCCTATTTAACTTTATTGTTATAATATAATATAAACATTTCTATTTTTTATTCAACAATTATAATAAACCTGTAACCGGTTCAATTCTGTACATTGCAGATATTTTGAAAATAATTTTTGAGACCACTCTGTAGCTGACACTGATGCCAAAACTGTTTTTATTGTTATTTTTTCTGTCTGTCTGTGTCATGGCCTCGCAGCACGCCAAAACTACTGAATTATAGATATTGATACAATTTCAATTAAACTTGGCAAGATTTGAGTTCATACTACGAAGAAGGACATTAAATATACTTATTATCCCGAAATTCAGCACGGTTTTTTCCAGCAATTCAACACCCCACGGGTACCCCGGCACCATGCATTTGCATGGTGGTAGGGCATTTTACGAATGTCCGCCTGGCTAGCTACCACCCTCAAGTAGAAAATCTGTCGCCAAGCACCTAACGGTGTGTTCCGGCAGCCGTCCTTGAGAGCCAGTACTTCTAGGTTAGCCTGAACAACATCTTCGACCACATCATCACTTACCATCAGGTGAGATAGTGGTCAAAGGCTAACCTATCAAGCATAAAAAAAAAACCCGGCACCCCACGGGTATTCCGGTACCCCGCGGACAGCCTGGCACCACATTTGAAGCTCGGCACCCCACAGGTAGTCCAGCACCCCACGGGTAGCTCGGCACCCAACGGGCAGCCCGGCACCCCACGGCCGTGCTTACGACTGTCCTCCTTATATACGTGCTATAACGACTGTCCTCCTTAGACCACAACCGGGACCGACGGCTTAACGTGGCCTCCGAAGCACGGAAGCGCTCAGTAGTAATGTCCCTAGCGGTCTCCCATGCAACTCATGGCCGCGGGCGATGTTGCTGATCGATTAAGAACAGCTAAGTAAACTTCGCTACGAGCACTTCGAAATTAAATTGCTTGCTAAAATAAAACTCTAAAATCTGGAACATTCGCCACAATCAGTTCCTTTTAACTATTTATCTTTTGCCGGATACATTTCGGAGACTGCGCAATGGAAGTGCACAATCTAATACTAATATCTTCGTTCTACCACCAAGCAAGGGGAACCTCGGCGAAAAGACGCCGTTTTAAAATCGCAATTCCAAAGAAACGCACAAATTACTTTGCTTCAACATACATTGTGCGAACCGGCATATTTATTGGCAAAGGAATTCTCTGAGTTGCACACTGTCTTCTAGAAAATACAGAGTTTGGAAATCCAAAGTAAAAAGCTCTTTTCTGAGCTATACTTTACTAAGAGTGCTTCACTGCAGACCACAGCGTTTCTTCATATGAGACAAACAGTGCTCAAATGTGAATAATTAGTCTGCAGGTATGGCAATTGTGAACGAAGTCGCAGGTACAGCTAGTTTAAATATAAGATTTAATGTAGATAGACTATTTAATTTACATGCCTACTTCTGTACTATACTTTAACATTAGCAAGTAATCGACAAGAAATTGATTATTCACTCGTGCTAATCGCACAATTTTTAAAAACACAATTTATATTTCTTTATTGATGAGTGCAAGTATCAAGATATGTTACTCACAATTGCGCTATTCCGTCGTCACTTTTTTCGCTTGTGTATGTGATGCGCTGGCATTTACCTAAACTTCAGTAGCGTGATTTTGTGAAATGGCAATTAAAAATACATTCTTGTCTGTGAAAAACATCGGATCATTTCGATGTATCGAACGGTAAATATTGAGTAGTTTCGATGCATCGATATATATCGAGTATCCCTAATTATGTGGATTTTTATGACAAAATGGCGGGAAAGAATATTTATAATTTAAAATAATTTTCACATAGTGTAAGATTAATAAGTCTATTTTTACTTAATCTACAAAATTAAACGCGTATTATGTCGGATCGCAGACCTGGAGATATTAAACAAATGTCTTGGAATCGAGAAAAGGTGTTGGTTGAGAAGACGTAACTACGATTTTATTTTAGTGGTCATTTTGGTGGTAAAAAATTTACCATACTGGGTAAGTGTTCCTAGATATTCAATAAGTAGTTACCCTCAGCTCAGTTGGCGGTGGTTGGGCAGTCCCCCAGCTATATAAATACTACTTTGTATAAAACTTGTAACCTTCAGCCAGTGACCAGACCTTTGATCAGTATGGGTTAGGAACATTGTCATTATAATGTTTAAGGTTTACAGGACCTTGTTATTAGCAAACGAAAGTATATACTACCGCGTTTTACAGTTTCACAGTAATTGCATGGTAATAGGTAGGTAAGTACTTCTGGATATAGTTAGGGTTTATTTCTCTAATGGTGTGTGTGAACCATAAGTTTTCGTTGTGATTCATTTCATCTAAGGCCTGCCCTGCTGACAACTTTAACATGTTAGTGAAACAGAAGTTAATTATGGGTACCTGTTAAGTAGGTTTCATATAGATATGATATAGAAAATAACAAAGAAACAACTCATTTATGGTCCACCGCTGTATGTAAGACTTGTACTATCCTTATAATGTTGCTTATTATGCCATACTTTCAGCTGACCCGAATGCTTGTTGATCTATCTATAATTATGATAGTAGAATACATAGGTAATCTAGGTAATTATGTGTAATTAAGCCAAATTTCATAAAAACACCTGGTTTTCAGATTTGGAAACTGTGTCAACTAAACTCGTTGAGGGAATGACAAAGATTAATTTTCGTATTTCCAGGAATAGAATTGAAGAGCTATTTGGTAAAGGAATTGCTTCAGAAACATAGAAAATTAGAAAATACCTTGAGTGAATTGATTCAACTTCAGGATGACGAGTAAGTTTAAAACAAATTAGTTTATAGAATACATAAATGCAATGTACTTATAAAATTATATTGAACATCGTCATCTTCCTACTCTTATCCCATGAATGTTAGGTTTGTACAGTGTCCTGCAATAAGAAGTATATACTTTGTAATTATCAAAATAATGTAATGTCGCTAAGTTATTATCGAAGTTAACATTAACATGAGTAAAAATATTCAAATCATTCTTTGGTTTTAAGATACTGCTGATTACATAGAGAAAAACAGAACTATTTACCACTATGTTGAAAATTACAATGTGTATACTTCTTATTGCAGGCGACTGTACAATAAGTTCTCCTTCAACTCATAAGGTTCATACAAGAACATATTATAGAATGTCTTGACTTTGGTTGTAAGGCCGGCTGCTTTCCTGATGATTAATGTTAAGGTAACAATGTAACTTAACAAATAACATTATCTAAGGTTCAAGTTATGACACTATTACATCCTAGGGCTAGAATGTCACCCCCCTCTCTACCCTTGGGTATTGTAATAGGAGACTAAGGGTAACACAACAGGAGGTGGATAGCAGTGCTTTCTGAGGAACTGATAAACGATCCACATCGCAGTATGAGATATCTGTTCCACAGAAACCTGCCAAGCGTGGGGATCATGGCAAACCCCCCCCATAATGTGTGAGGCTGTGCTCAGCAGTGAACAATATAGCTGATACAATATAGTAAATAGGTCAATAAAATACATAAAACCAATCTGTTGAATATTATACTTTTTATTGAATGAATACGCTGGAGTTGGTATAATACTGTTTTTAATTATAAAAATGATGTACAATAATGAATAACAACTTTCGTGGAGTTAATCACAGCTGTCAATATTAGTTCTTCTCTTGGCCAGCAGCGGCGCAGCTAGACTAGTGCGCGGTATTTGAATGTCTTAGTTAGCTAATTGTTTGTATTAACAACCTCCGCCTTCTTGAAAAGTTGAATTTCTCTCAGCCCTTTATATTCTTTACAGTTGTAATATTATGATTAGTCTAGCAACGGGCAAATTTTGTTTATAGCTCGACGTACGATTCCCTTGCTGGTTTTAATGTCTGCTACTCTGCAGGCTCCATCGGGTCCAGGAAAAACTTCAACAATACGACCTAATGGCCATTTCAATGGTGGATTTGCTTCATCTCTGATTAACACCAACTGATCAGTCTTGATGTCAGGGTATCTGTTCTTCCATTTCAATCGCTGCTGCAGTTCACATATGTATTCACTGCTCCAACGGCTCCAGAAGTGTTGTCGCGCTTGCTCTATACGGGCGTATCGATGCAATCGATTTGGATTAACCTCTTGCAAGTTAGGCGCTGGCAGTGATATAAGGGGTCTCCCTATGAGGAAGTGCCCAGGTGTCAAAGGACAAAGATCATTTGGATCAGGGGAAAGAGGGACTAGCGGCCTCGAGTTTAAAATAGCCTCTATTTGGCAAAATAGTGTTGCAAGCTCTTCAAAGGTAAAATGCGCATTACCTGCAACCCTTTTCATATGTGATTTAGCTAATTTTACCGAAGCTTCATTTAATCCTCTTAAATTAGGCGCGTACGCCGGTGAAAAGTTAAATTTGATGCCTTCATCAATGAAATCTGGCACAGCATCAGAACAATTCTTTATAAGAGCAGAAATTTCGCGGCTCGCACCAACGAAATTGGTGCCATTGTCACAAAATATCTCACGAGGCTTACCTCGGCGAGATATAAAGCGACGCAAGGCCAATATAAAAGCTTCTGTGGTCAAATCGCTTACTAATTCGAGATTAACCGCTTTAACCTTAAAACAAATGAACACACAGAGATAACATTTTATTAGCCTGGCGCCGCGGCCCTTTTTATTTAAGATCATAAAAGGTCCCGCATAATCTGTTCCTACCACTTCAAACGGAAACCCTGGTGTTACTCTTTGAGATGGTAAAGTTCCCATTATCTGTTTGGCAACTGCTCCTTTCAGTCGTTTGCAAATTAAACAACATCTGCAAACTCGTCTCGCTAAAACTCTCCCGCCAATAGGCCAATATTGTTCACGGATGACTGAGAGGAGCAGTTGTGGTCCTGCATGCATCAACTTGGTGTGATAGTACCTCATTAATAATAATGTAAAATGATGTTTGTTGTCTAAAACAATTGGATGTTTCTTATCAAAATCGTAATTAGATTGATCTATCCTTCCACCAACACGAATCAACCCTGTCTCTTTCTCTACGATTGGAGTTAAGTTGTGTAATACCGGGAAATTCTTAAAGTTATTGTCAAAATTAGGAAAACTCTCGTGTTGTGACATTTGAGCTAGCTTGGACTCTGAACTTTCTAATTCAGTTACAGTCAAAGGCCCCGTCTTCTTACTACTCATACAGTTATTGATAAATCTATAAACATAAGCTAGTATCCTACGTAATTTCAAAAAACTAGAATACCGCTCGAATTCAATTATTGACTTCTGAGGCGTACTAACGTTACTAAAATGAACGCGTATTTCAGGCAAGTTAGTTTGTATTTCTCCGCATTGCTGGTCAGGCCAGTCACTTTTTGTACCTTTCAGGAATTCAGGCCCATCCCACCACAACGAAAGGTTCAGTACTTCATCTGGATCTGCACCACGTGTCGCCAGATCTGATGGATTTAAGTGCGATGGTACATACAAAAAGACATCATTAACACACAAATCTCTAACCTCAGCAACCCGGTGTGAAACAAATGTACTTAACTTGTGTGGAGAAGTGTCCAGCCAGGCAAGAACAATCTTTGAGTCGCACCAAAAATGTTTGTTATTTAATGAACACCTCAACGATTCTGTGACCTTCTTACACAATCGAGCTCCTAATACTGCTCCACACAGCTCAAGCCTTGGTATGGTGGAAGTTTTAAGTGGCGCTACTTTAGATTTGGCACACAAAAGCCGTACAGTAATATTTCCTAATGCATCGGCAGAACGCAGATATACACATGTAGAATACGCTTTAAGTGAAGCGTCTGAAAAAATGTGCATATCAATTGTAATGGGATTAGCACAAATTGCCTGGCGAGGAATAGATAAATGTTCAATTTTCTTTAAGCTATTGATAAATTTTTGCCAAACTTGTGAGATTTCCTCGGGTATTTGCTCATCCCATCCAATTTTTTGCAACCATAACTGCTGCAAAATTATCTTACAAGTTACAATGCAGATACTTAATAATCCTAATGGGTCAAATACACTAGATGACTTTGATAAGATACTACGCTTCGTTAATGAATTAAAGTGTTTTTGTACGTTTAATGATTTTGCTATTGCAATTAGAATACAATCACTGCTAGGGTTCCACTCAATACCTAACGTATTAGTTACCGTAGAAAATCTTAAATTTTCTTGAACGTTTTCTAAGTCAGTTTCCTGCGAAATTGTATTAATTAGTGCCTGAGAGTTGCTTTTGACTTTACGTAAATTAAAACATGCCGATTCTAATTGTTTAGTGATACCTTGATAAATATGTTGTAAGCCCATCTCATCAGAACACCCAGTAATTATATCATCGATATAATAATCATGTAACATGACCTCTTTGATGATTGGATCATCACATTCTAATCCTAACTGTATTAGACATCTAGTACTCAGAAATGGTGCAGAAGAGGTACCATAAGTAACCGTATGCAGTTGCATGTATCTCAACGATTCCCGCTCATCCTTTCTCCATAATATTGATTGAAGATGCCTTTGACTTGGTTCGATAAAGATTTGTCTATACATTTTTTCTATGTCTCCAGTAAAAATAAATGCATGTTGTCGCAATCTAATTAATATAGAGAAAATGTCATCCTGTACTGTTGGTCCTACCATCAATATGTCATTAAGAGAGAAGCCCGAAGAAGTGCGGCAACTTCCGTCAAATACGACTCTACATTTTGTACTCTCACTTTTATCCTTCAATACAGGATGATGTGGTAAAAATACAGCGTGCTCAGGTCTTTTAGTACTTGATAAATGACCAAGAGCTTCATACTCATTCAAAAACTGAACATATTGCGATTTTACTTCAGGCTGCCTTTGAAATCGACGCTCTAATGATTCAAATCTTTTACGGGCAATGCAATATGAGTCTCCTAATACTTCTGGCTTCATTTTCAAAGGCAGCGTAACGCAAAATTTCCCGTTTTCAAGACGACGCGTGTGTTGCACAAAATGATGCTCACACGCCTCCTCTTCTTGAGACATAACTGGCTTTACAGGCACTTCTTCTAGTTCCCAAAACTTGTTGAGCTGGGTTCGAATCTCGTGACTGAAATTGCAAAAAAGATTTGTGTGAGCATCTTTTGTTGGAAAACATATGATTGGTCCGGATACCAACCACCCAAATACTGAGTTTTGTAAAACAGGCAAATGTCGACCTAGTTTAATTTGTTCCGGACATATGATATCCCAAAATACGTCGGCTCCTAATAGTATGTCTATTTTAGCAGGAGTATGGAATGTCTTATCTGCGAGTGATATATTTTTAGGTATATTGATTCTGGAAATATCAACTTCATGACTTGGCAGTGAACTAGTTATTTCTTTGATAACAAATGCATTGACTGACGTGCTAAATACACTTGTTTTAGACTGCACTGTTAAATAGCAGCGCTGTAAAGCTTCAAATGACATGCTGTTAATACCTGTGACACAAACGGAGTCTACACCCTCAGTCTGTACACAGAGTTTATTTTGTAAATCCTGGCTCACGAAACTCGACTGGCTTCCATTATCTAATAGGCAGCGAGCTTCAATACATTTTTGTGTATCAGGCGAATTGTTGTTAATGCATGAGACTTTGATAATGGCTGTTGATAACAATACTTGATTGGCGATACAAGTTGAAAGTGATATTGGGTTGGAAACTATTTGGTTTTCTGCGCTTGGTTTATCAAAGTGTAAGAGTGAATTATGCTTTGTATTGCATAACTTACATGGTCGAGATTTGCACTGTGGTGCCAAATGTCCGCTACGAAGACAGTTAATACATTGCCTATTTTTAATAATAACCTTTAATCTGTCTGTCGGTGACATAGACAAAAACTTTTTACAGTAGTAAATCAGATGTTCCTCATTACATACTACACATGCAGAATAATGTTTTTTGTCTAAAGATGCAGCAACGAATGACTTTTGTTGTTTATTCATGCGCTTGAATTGCTGCAGCTGCGGTTGTTCCAGCGATTGCTGCAGTTCGGCAGCACGGTTGCTACTACTTGCCGTTGCTTCTATAACATCTGCTCTCCTACGCAAAAAAGTAAAGAATTTTTCTAAGTCGGGATTTTCTGACAATGCTGATTTATATTCTTCCCATTTAATACTTGTAATGCTATCGAGTTTAGTCGAGAACAAAAATATTATCAACGTATCCCAATTTTCCGTTTTTTCTCCTAAGGTACTTAACGCTCTTAAATGCTTAGCAATATGATCGGCGAGGGAACGTAACGCATTTTCTTCACTGATAGTTTGAACATCAAATAAAGCCTTAAGATGAGTACATACTAGCTTACGCTTATCATTGTACCTATCACATAGAAGTTTCCATGCTACTTCGTAATTACTACTAGAAATTTCTAAAGACGCTATTACCGAAGCTGCTGGACCAGTGAGTGCACCTTTGAGGTATTGATACTTATTTATACTTGCTATAGAATCATTGTTATGAATCATAGAAGTAAAGGTATCGTGAAATTCTAACCATTTAGAAGCATCACCATTGTAGTTAGGAATCCCAACTTGAGGTAATTTAAAATTAGAGTGCTTTAAAGACACTTGGGAACATGAACTGTCTAATTCTGTATTATTACATTTCTCCATAATTTCCTGAGCTTCTGCCATACACCTAAAAAATCGATTGTCCGTTGTTTCCCTTTCAATTACATTTTCTTGACTATCCTGTTTAATTTCTATGGTAGTCTGAATGAGATCGTACTCGTCGAAAATAGCTTCTATCTTTTTTAAGCGTGATTTTAACTCGTTTTGTTGTATTTTATTTATTACCGTCTGTTCTTTTAATTCTTCTAAATATTTTTCAAATGTAGTTAACCTTCCCTTTAACGAGGACCTTTTACCTTTAAGTTCTTTCATATCCTGAACGCTCTTATCGTCTGTGCCAGTCATTTGAATGAAAACAAAAAATTCACTTTATAAATACCTTAGCAACAACATAAAACCGCTGTAATCTCGCGCGAGAATAATAGAATCGGCCGGCCGGTTCTGCACCACAGTCGAATTATAACTGTGAATCAGCTGATCGTTATTGCACGGTGCCCGGCGTCTCGTTATAACTGCAATTGATAATGTTTACACCTTAAATTTACTGAGCACAAAAAATATTTTACTTTGGGGTCGATACTAAGATTAATTAACAGGTAGTGAATATATGCATAGGAATGTAAGAAATTCAAAGCTCTTCTTAATAGTAGTAGACAAACGAATTGGTATGTAAATGACTGTACTAAGTAAGTTGTTTACAACGATGAAATACACTTTGCACTTAGCGCGCTAGTTTCTATTCGTAGCTCGCATAATTATGCGCAGAAAAAAGTGGGTAGATTATTGATGGGAATTGTAGGAAGAAATAAACGAATAATGTTTATATAAAGATGCTTATTGAAGCAAAATAGATGCAACTATGTATGATTATAGTATATAGAATCTAATTATATAGCTTGACAGCTGAAATTACTGAGTAATATTTTGTTTACTCTGAAGTTGGACTTTGGGTTTAACGTATATAATTTCTTGGAAACTCGAGCAAGCTAGACGAAGTAGAAGAAAGTAAAGAATGGGCAAACCTCCCTTTGAGAAGCCTTCTGCACTGCCAGCTTTCTAAATCTCTTTGCAATTCCTCGCCGTTGTCGTCCCAGATACAAATTATCACAGTCACCAAGTCATCAAAAATTCCAATGAAGTCCGCAGTTGTTATTGTTTCCGTGTTGATTGCAGTTCGTGAATTGTGTCTTTACACAATATTGTAAACGGTCGCCAATTTTGTTGAATATTATACTTTTTATTGAATGAATACGCTGGAGTTGGTATAATACTGTTTTTAATTATAAAAATGATGTACAATAATGAATAACAACTTTCGTGGAGTTAATCACAGCTGTCAATATTAGTTCTTCTCTTGGCCAGCAGCGGCGCAGCTAGACTAGTGCGCGGTATTTGAATGTCTTAGTTAGCTAATTGTTTGTATTAACACAATCCATGTATACTTATTAGACTATTGAAAAGAAATTAAAGGACATAAATAACTAGACAGGACTTCCCCGTCGGGTGCCGGGTTAGATTTGCACCTCCACATATATATCCCATGGGTGTCGTAAGAGGTGACTAAGGGATAAATACTGGAAGGTGGGCAGCAGCACCTTCTAACGAACTGCCATCATACACTGCGACCCCCAAGCCGCCTGCCAAGCGTGGGGATTATGGCAAATACCCCCTTAATAGGGGAGGCTGTGTTCAGCCGTGGACGATCCGGCTGATACAGTACAGTACAGTAAATAACTAGATACATTTATTTTACATAATTTAATTCTATAATTTTAACACTCATGACATATAATGGCAATCTCAAAGAAGATATCAATAATTAACTTTACATTATGTAATTTTTGCAGAATATATTTAAGTTTGCAGTATACTGCTACTCCCTTGAGCATTCCTTCATAGCTAGTAACTAGCCAAATATTTAGCTAGTTAATAGCTATGATTATATATTACTAGCCTTTCTATAGCATGGTTTGTAATAAAAACTTTGACTATCACAATATTTATTATTGCTTGCAGTATATGGGTAATTTAACTAGAACCTGGTCAGGTATGTCTCCAAAGTGTTATTAGACAGCAGTGCACTCTCATTCTTGATCACTCTTACAACAGTTAACTGGTTGTCAATATCATCAATCGATAATTAAACTGTGATACATACGTAGACGGGAATATCATTATTATGAATTTATGGTATAGTACTAAGGTTAAATCGTTTTCTATCAATCAGTATCATTTCATTCAGTATGAGCTTTTTGTGAGGTTCTCACCTAGTTTTTGTTTTTGAATAGAGGTTACCGAAAATATGTTAAAATGCTTCTTTGATAACCAAACCACTTGTCTTTACTCTTTTGGACATGTTTGTCTGATATACTGTTATCCTTAAACTACTCATTGAAAAATGAAAAGTAAAAGAGAAATATTTAGTTTTTGTTTTCTTTCAAGAACAACATAGATCAGTAAGAAAGAAAAAGTAACGTAACAGATATGAGTTAATTAAAAAGCTACACCGCGGAGTCCACAGACGAGTGAAACCAATTCTACACGGTCGTGAACTTCAAATTGATCAGTCATTAATAATTAATCAATCGCAGTCAAACCGAGTATTAGTTAAAGCCTAGGCCGCCATAGTGAACACTGCATCTATTAGGATAGGACTAGTCATAACCAGCGCACATATCGGACGCATTTTAAAATTATGCTCCATTTTTAGCGAATACATTTTAGGTGCAATCAACTCCAACTTCTTTAAGTGGCTTCTGCAGGCTTGGCGCAAATACATTAAATGTTGATGATTTAATTTAATCATAGTCACTGACAACTTTGTGTATCATTCTACTTACGAGTATTAATGAATGCATGTTTTTTTTTACAACTGATAGGCTAGCCTTTGATCACTATCTCACCTGATGGTAAGCGATGACGTGGTCGAAGATGTTGATCAGGGTAGCCTAGAATTACTGGCTCTCAAAAGGATAGCTGCCGGAACACACTGTGAAGAACAGCTAAGTAAATTTCGCTCTGAGCACTTCAAATGTTTGCTAGGTAGGTACACTCACAATTCACGCTTAAATACTAGGTGTTTAATACATAAAACCACGAAACAAAACTTGGTACACTTACACATTTACCTTTATGGTCAAATGTTTTTGAACATTGTTTCGAGCTTTCCGTGGCTTGTGGAAAATATCTACACATTTACCTCACACGCTGGTCTAGGTGGGCGGGGGTTTTCGGGGCATTAAAATGTTTAAATTAAATGTTACAAATCATAGAATCAACAGAAATAGGTACCCGAAAATCAATCAAGAGACGAATTACTTAGCATTCCATGTATTCACCGTGCGGGTGCCGGGTCCATCGCTTTGCAGAGGAAGAGGCTAGAGGGGTGCCTGGGACTTTCAACCCAGGAGTAGGATTAAGGGGCCCCTTTATGATATATCAATGCTCTCCTTCACCACTCGAGCCTCCTCCCCTACCTAACCAAATTTGATAAGATCCTACTAATGCCGCCTTAGATACACGTTCTAGGATGGAAGTTACGGTTGTTCTTGGTAGGCCAAGGTCTTTAAGTAGGTTATATAGGGATTTCGCTGGTATACCCCTTGCTCCAACCTCTACAGCATATAAACTAACCACATAACCGTTTTTGGTTAATTCATTTGTTAGGTCATAATATTTGTTTGTTTTTATTGTGTGGTCTTTAGGTATGTTTGTTTCCCACGGCACAGTAAGTTCTATAAGTACTATGCGTTTTAGATTTTTTAAGTATAGAAATATATCTGGGCTGGCAGACGAAACACCAACATCCTCAGGAATTTTGTAGTGCTTTTCATACGAGTCCATCAAAAGAGTCCAATCAGGAGCTGCGCCTAAGACGGAGAAAGGCTTGGATTTAGATTTTGTAGATGACCCTTCTTTTACAAAATCGACGTGTCGTTTATTCGTTGTCAGACCTTTTTTTGCTCTAGCTACCGAGAGACTCGCGGCTTCACGTATGATTTCGAGGACTCTATCATGGCGACGTGAATAATGACCCCTATCAAGGAGCACCTTGCATCCTACCAGCAAGTGCCTAGCTGTACCGAAGATGATATCCATATTTCCGAAAAAAGGTAGTATGTAGGAGTTTTTGTTGATCGTTTCAAAAAACACGTCCCTTATTATTTTATATAGTGTTACAATGACGTGATATAACTAATGTGTTTTTATTGTTACTCGGTTCCAAAACATTGAAACTAAACTAATTTTGATGAAATTAGGTTCCTGCATTGGTTCCTAACAACCTGAGTTTAGAATTGTTTTAATGTCGTGGATTACGTCAAAGATATATTTATTCCTTTTGATATATTGATTTTAGCCTATGAAACTAAAATCATAAGATGTAGTAACCCATTAAGCTCTGCGAATACCAAAAAATCAGACTGACTGTTTATGTCTATATTTTATAGTATTTGATGATGTCGTGAACACGCTATTGACAGCGTAGTATTTTACTTAGCATGACAGGGTCATTTTATATACTGTGCTGAACTGTACCCGTGGATGCCTAGCCAGGCACCCTGCAGGTTTTATTTAAACACTTCTATAATTAATGATACCGAAAAAATCTGTCTTCATGCATTACTAATTAATCCAACTATAAAAATGTAGTGTCAAGATGTTAATATCTATAACATATAGCAGTGATGATGTGTATTTAAACGAAAGACATATTGTATCAACCCCACCTCGAAGTTTTTTTTTAAATCCTTGATAGGCTAGCCTTTGACCACTATCTCACCTGATGGTATGTGATGATGTGGTCGAAGATGTTGTTCAGCCTAACCTAGAATTACTGGCTCTCAAGGACAGCTGCCGGAACACACAGTTAGGTGCTTGTTGACAGATTTTCTACTTGAGGGTGGTAGCTAGCCAGGCGGGCATTCGCAAAATGCCCTACCACCATGCTATAACAAATCAAATTACAAAATGGCAATTCGAAATCAACTCCGATGAGATTTTTAATTAGAGGGATGATGATACCAGCTCTACAAGTTTCTAAAGATAACATAATCGGTTCACAGATTATGTTATTAAATTTGCTTTTATTTTACAGGACATATCAAGCGTATGAAACGTGTTGAAGTATCCAAAGTGTAGATACCCATTGACCATTACACACTAAAATTGAAGCGGAGTGGAGGAAGATATATATACATTTTGGGCTAACCCTAATTGTGTTTTTAAAATAAATACAAATATAAACTTAAATTTTGTTTTATTTCGATTATAGAATAATAAGAATATAAAATAAAAGGAAATACTGACCGTAGGAGTGCAACCTGTTTACACTATGCTATTATAAACTCTAGTAGAATGGATAGTACGTATTTTTTATTCGATGAAAGCATTTGCCAGTTATCGTCTCAGGTAGAAAAGAAAAAAAACGGTCGGCGATTATAGTTCGGTTGCATGAAGGTCTGTTACCTATCTGTCTTTAGACATATCTATATAATTTGTGGTCTCTCAGACCTATGGTAATAAACATAAAGTAACTTTGTATTTAATGAAAATAAATAGACTAGCGCTTGTTTGCAATCTCAAATATATTTAATCTCAAAGATATTTATATACAAATCATTAATTAGGAAGTACTACGTTACGTAAGTGAGGAAGTGAACCGCTTTATACCGATTGTACGTGCTGGGCTGGCGCAATTTTAACAAGCGACGCGACACTACGCTAATGCTCCAGACTTTGAAATCTTCGCCCAACTAATGAGTTATTATTATAAATAATGTTATTATTTATCAGCCTTAATAGCTCGTCTTTCTATTGACCCAAGAGCTTCAAATCGGTGGTCTTGGCCTACCCATCTCAAAAGTGAGAACAATAATATGTATAGCACCGAACTTGTGCTTGGTAAAGACATCGAATTTCATCAGTTTTCTACGAATCATGGACATATATCAATGGACTGGAAATACCTATAAATTAAACGTGTTTACCCTAAAACAGAAAAGAAAGTTCAATGGCTACGATGTTGAAAGGTGCAGACTACAAATTATAATGATTTTATCGATATTGATGATATATAATAAAGCTCGATTACAGTACACTGACTGACTGACTGACATCATTGTTCTCCCAGAAGGAGTCGAGTAGGAAGAAAGTGATGTATGGAAAAAGTGTAGAGGGGGTTTGTGTGAGTATGGGAAAAATACGAAAACTTGAAGATGTCGTCTGCCAAGTGCAGATTAATCACGTATCTCGAAAACGGTATTAGATAGGTAGGGGGTTTTTGAAAAAACGTCATAGGGAATAAGGAGAGCAGTCGAATGACATTTTGGATGTGTCACACGTTCTCCTCTCATTCTTTATATTGCATTTGGAGTGTTTTACCTCATATATTCGACTGTATTAGGAGTTTTTGTAGGTTTTTTGTCTGAATTTGGAGTTACTGTACTACGTTATTGTAGTAGCGAGCCCGAAGGGCGAGCTCCTGCTGAGGCCGAAGGCCGAACTTTCGGCTCGCGAGGCCGAAGGCCGAGCGTATGGTGCGCGAGCCCGTAGGGCGAGCGCTTGGTGAGGCCGGAGGCCGAGCCGTGATGGTAACTTGCGAGGCCGAAGGCCGAGCTCCGACTCGAGAGTATTTTCTACATCTCCGACTGGTCTCCATGGCAACTGCCCGCGGTAACCGTAGTACCTACGAGTGGGGTTCCATAACAAAAGTGACTCGGAACCCTGGTCCCATTCTGCCCGTACCACCTTTTTATGGAAGTAGGGTGAATTTGGTTTGGTGGCTACAGTTTGTTTTTTTATTGTATTGAGAGTTTATATGGGATTTCATACGTCTAATGGAGTTTTGAACATACTTTTTTTACTGTATCAGGTGTTTTTTTGACAGTTCCTACTGACTCAAGATAGATGCGGGCCGCATGCGGCCTGCACACTGCCCGAAAAACTGATGCAACAGTAGACATGGATACATGTATAAATAAATATGAAAATAAGTGTAACTCTCATACAGTTACCACTTTATTTTCGAGCTCATCAAGTTCACACACAAGCTTCCAAATTCAATCGGATTGATTAATTGGTTTGGCGCTTAGAAATGATCGCATCTGATTGGTAGCCTCAAATTAATGTTGTTGCGCCGCACGGTTCACTATTTAAACCACGCGCGCCGTGGTGAGGTCTGCATTCTACCGTTTTGAGCTTTGCTTATATTTCCTTACATATTTTATCGTAGCACACACATTTATAGAGCAGTGTTTGCAACTTTCGAAGCAGTGATGGCTCAGTAGCTTTGGCTATGGACTGCCGCGCAGCAGGTAAATGGTTTGAATCCCACCGCGGGCCTGAGCTTCACTTAAAGGTAGAAGAGCATTTTGTGAAAACCCGCCTGGCTAGCGACCACCCCAAGTAGAAATTCTGTCGCCAAGCACATAACGGTAGCTGTCCTTGAGAGCCAATAATTCTAGGTTAACACCTTCGACCACATAATCACTTACCTACCATCAGGTGAGATTGTGGTCAAAGGCTTACCTATAAGCAATAAAAAAAAGAAAACATCTACACGACGCACGCTGGCTCTACTTAACGCTACCACGCTGGATCCAGGATGCAAATGTGTTTTTTGATATAATACGGACCGTCGATAAGTATTTATTGTGGGTTTACTACTTGATTTCAAATGTCACGTGCCCGATGGCTGATAGTTCATGTTTTCACGTTCTTCAATTAAGAAACATGTAAACATTGGATTTAGTACCTACCTTCCTAAAAGCAATCAATTCAATAAAATTGAGGCCAATTCCATACCACGAACTTGATTAAAACTTGACTAAAATTGGTTTTAGTCATGTCAGATGTATAATTTGGTATTCGGAATAAGTTGAACTACCGTACCGTACAATGCGATTAAAATAAGAACAGGATCGGCCTAGCGCCATGTTATGAAGTCAAAACTAGACGATTTGAAAAAAAAAATTCTACCTTACCCCTAGAAGCCACTAAGTCATTGGATTCTTGTCCCAATGTAGCAGAAACTCTGTTAAAACATAATTTTCCCAGCAAATCACCGGACTTTTCTTTCAGACACACCACAAGATTTGTAATTATAAAAACATTTCAAAGTTTAAACATAAAGAGTACTGAAGACTTGTGGGGTATGTCAGTAAAAGTGGTAGAGTCTATAATTTACATTATTGCACCATATTTAGAAACAATATTCAATCTTTGTGTCGATAGAGGAAACTTCCCCGATTTAATGAAACAAAGTAAAATCACTCCAATTTTAAAGTCGGGGTCTACATCTGACCCTTGCAATTGTAGACCTATTTCCATCTTACCTGTTCTGAGTAAGGTATTCGAAAAAATTATGCTCAAACAACTACTATTCCATTTTAACAAGCATAATTTATTAAATGAGAATCAGTTTGGTTTCACCAAGAGCAAATCCACAACGGATGCAGGTGTTCAATTGATGTCGCATATACTGGAAGCCTGGGAGAGTTCACATGATGCTATTGGCATATTTTGTGATCTTTCCAAGGCATTCGACTGTGTAGAGCACTGCACTATGATTCGTAAACTTTCCCACTATGGTATACGTGGAAAAGCTCTGAATCTTATAGAGTCATATCTGTCAGACAGGCTACAGAGGGTTGGAATAAGTGTCAATACTTCTTCCGGGTCATTGGTAAAAATGGGAGTACCACAGGGATCAATTTTGGGACCTTTTCTGTTTCTAACATATATTAATGATCTGCCTTGCATGGTCAAAGATTTCTGCGATATTGTTTTATTCGCAGATGATACCTCTCTGATTTTTAAAGTAGATAGGAATGACAGTGAACTGACGCATGTAAATAATGTATTATCTAAGATTTGTAAATGGTTCGCCGCTAATAATCTTGTCCTAAATTCAAAAAAGACGTAATGTTTAAAGTTTTCATTACCAAATGTTCCTTATGTTGAACCAAACATAAAGCTTGGCCCAGATAAACTCCCTATTGACAAAGCGACAGTCTTCCTGGGAATCAAAATGGATTCCACTTTACAATGGGATGAATGGATTCCACATATACATGATCTCTCCGGAAGACTTAGTTCTGCTGCATATGCAGTTCTTAGGATAAGACAGTTAACAGACGTAGCCACTGCTCGCCTAGTTTATTTCGCGTACTTCCACAGTATTATGTCGTATGGTGTATTGCTGTGGGGAACTGCTGCTGAGATAGAGACAATCTTTATCATACAAAAGCGTGCAATTCGAGCCATATATAAAATGGGTCCTGGGGAATCTGTGAGGGATCTTTTTAAAGAAATTGATATTTTAACTTTACCAAGTCTGTATATATTTGAAAATATTATGTATGTTCGTAAAAATTTGAGTAAATTTAAATTGATACGTGATCAATATTTTGTACTTAGGTATCTTAATTTGAATCGCTTAGCTCTTCGATGCCGCATTGATGGCCCACTGAGTCAGACTCATCGTTATCATCGTAACGGGTAACAAAAACAAATATAATAATCGCCAAAAACATATTAAACAGTCAACAAGAACAAATTAAACAGTCAAAAAAAAAATTAAACGAGAAATCAATAAACACTCGGAATCGTGTCGCGTAGTAGTACACTGTCGGAGAAATAAGACCCTGACGCCCGCGTTTACATCAAACCAAAATAGCGTCAGTGCTGTCAACCTTAAAAATATGAATTTATTAAAATTAACAATTTCGAGTCACTCATTTAAAATTAAGTAGGGTAGACCGGGGGCAATAGTACCCACGTTGCAATAGTAACACTGTAAATATCTCTATAAGTATTCATGCTGCATATGTGAGCCAACGTCAGACCAAGCGTCGAACAGTTTTGGACTCGTTCACCAGTCGGCGGCGTGATCACGGCGATACGGACGTGATGGTCGGGAGTTTTTGAATTTCACCTCGTCAAGGTAAGTTTTGTCTCTCGTGTAATTAAATTATTACTCTATTGTAGCACGAATTTTTGAATAAATATTGCTATCAAACCTTTTCTGAGTGCGAGTCGAGCCGCGATCGAACACAGTCAATGTCCGCGCAGTTCTCTGATAAAAAAATATAAACAAGTGCAAATCAACATATCTCCAAAAGTTAAAATTATAACTATAAAAGTGTTCACCGGAAAAGTATACAAAGAATAAAATATATCATAAAATCTAGCATAATATCCAAATATAAACAAATCAAAACAGCGTTGAAACGTTAAATTCAAATCAGGCATCAACCTGCGTCAGATACCCCGCCAGCTGTTCGGCCGCTACGCTAAAATAGACCGTCCTGCTACGAGATTGGAGTTACAAACTGGACCTACGAATTACGAAGCTAAGGAAAAGATAAGTGAAGATTTATATTTCATTTTACTAATTACTTCAGGAATATACAATAATGAACTGCCTAACCTGTAATGAACCTATACTAAATGAAGGAGAAACGCTAAAATGTACCGCCTGTGAAATGAACTATCATTATGCATGTTTAAATATTACATCAGCTTTCTACTTAGATAACATATTAGATATTAAAAAGTCATGGAAATGCCCTTCTTGCCAAAATGTCACCAGGAGACATAGAAATGATAATACGCCCGTGAGAAATCAGTTTTCAGTTTTGAATAACACTGTTATATCTCTTGATGACTCAGTGATGGACGACCGAAATAAACACCATCAGAGCACAATGTCAAATAATGACCAAGCACTGCAAAGTCCGACATTGATTTCTCCTCAAAACTCAACATTGTTAGAAAAAATTAGCCTCCTCTTGGATAGAAAGCTTGCAGAGAATAAAATATCTATACTTAGTGAGATAAAAAGTACTATTGATACTAAAATAGAACTAGTGACAAAGAAATTATACGAAAATATAACAAAAAAGACGGATATTCTGATAAATGACCAATCTATAATGAAAAACCAAATAACTACACTCAATAAAACAATAGAAAAATTAGAAGCAGAAATAAAAAAACATCAAAATGATATAAACCAACTAAAAACAAACACTTCAGGCACTGTGCAGCAACTCAGTATAGATAATTCAAAAAAACTTGTATTGTATGGCTTAAATGAATATGACTACGAAACAGAGACACATCTTCACCACAATATAATAAATATCTTTCAAAATATATTAAATACAGATTTAAGAGGGTACATAGAGGAATTGACCAGAATTGGGAGAAAAAACTCAAACCGCAGACCGATAGTAATTGAGCTTATCAGTAAAAATATGACTAAATATCTACTGCAAAATAGTCGATACTTTAAAAACTCGGGACTATCAATATCCGAATTCCTGGATGAAAAGTCCCTACAGACCAGAAAAAACCTTCAAATACAACTTCGAGCAGCACGACTGGATGGCCACCATGCAGTAATTAGAAATAATAAACTTATAGTAGATGGGAACCTCACACACACTTACCTCCAAAATAAGTCATCTGTGTCTACGAGACCATCGCAACGAGAATCGCACGCTTCAACTTCCTCAATAGGCAACGCATCTTTCTCCGATCGCACTAGTACACAATCATATTCACGAACTCAAAACTATAACTTTCGCCACTAAACACACGGATTTCAACATCATTGTTCAAAATATGCAAAGTATTTACGGAAAAAGGGACACTGTAAAAGCTTTCCTACAAGAAAATTATGATACGGTTCACGTGTTATGTGCAACAGAAACGTGGCTGTCAAAGGACAAACTCGAACTGATTAATTGTACTGGATATAATATAACGTCAGCGTTCTGTAGGCAACAACAGACGGGAGGAGGAACTATTATATTGTTACGGGACGACTTTGAATGCACAAAGATAACAGAAATAGAAGATTTGTCAGTTGAATACTGTATAGAAATAAGTTCAATATTAATTCACAAACTGAATGTTTTATTAATTATAATTTATTGGAATAGCCATGGGGCCGATTTATTTTATAATCAATTAAATAAACTACTAGAAATAATAATGAAAAAATTCAATTCGATTGATATAATAATAGGTGGAGACTTTAACTTAGATATAATAAAAAATATTAGGTCCTTACATATGAAATTGGCGTTTTTCGTACTGGCCACTTTAATCACGAATTTCTCCTCTTTGGTAAGGAATTCCAAATTCAAATTTGTACAGCTATAGACTCATGTATTTGTGCTTCGATGATCGTCATTCATTTGTTTTTTTTCTTCTGTTTTTTTCTGTTTGCGTCACTCATTTTACAAAATGGAAAACCTTAAATATCGCATTATTTACGAGTACGAGTTCCGCCGTGGCACTAGTGCTGCGGAAACAACTCGAAGGGTGAATGATGTGTATGGCGGTCGTGTTGCAAAAGAAAACACAGTTCGTTTTTGGTTCCAACGTTTTCGTTCTGGAAATTTCGACCTGCAGAACAAGCCCCGTGGACGGCCTGAGACTCAAGTTGATAATGAAGAGTTGAAGGCTATTGTGGAAGCGGATCCATCGCAAACCACGTCCGAGTTAGCTGCAGGCTGCGATGTTAGTGATAAAACTGTTTTAATTCACTTGAAGCAAATTGGGAAGATTAAAAAGCTTGAAAGGTGGGTACCTCACGAATTGACTGAAACAAACCGGCAAACGCGCGTCGACTGCTGCGTTACATTACTAAACCGGCACAATAATGAAGGTATTTTAAACCGAATCATTACCTGTGATGAAAAATGGGTTCTTTACGATAATCGGAAGCGCTCAGCGCAATGGTTAGATCCTGGCCAGCCAGCCAAATCCTGCCCCAAGCGAAAATTAACCCCAAAAAAGTTACTTGTAAGCGTTTGGTGGACTAGTGCCGGTATTGTTCATTACAGTTTTTTCAAATCTGGCCAGACTATTACGGCTGATGTCTATTGTCAGGAATTGCAAACCATGATGGAAAAGCTAGCGGCTAAACAACCTAGGCTGGTCAATCGCTCCACGCCACTGCTGCTTCACGACAACGCTAGACCACACACTGCGCTACAGACGGCTACTAAATTAGAAGAGCTTCAATTGGAAAGTCTAAGACATCCTCCGTACTCCCCGGACCTTGCTCCAACAGATTACCATTTTTTTCGAAATTTGGATAACTTCTTGCAAGGGAAAAAATTCAACTCCGATGGGGCAGTCCAAATCGCCTTCAAAGATTTTATTGATTCCCGTCCGACTGGTTTTTTTAGTAAAGGGATCAATGAACTACCTATGAGATGGCAAAAGTGCATAGAAAATAATGGTTCATACTTTGATTAATTAAATATATTATATTAAAAAATATTCGACTTTTTGTTCCTCCCATACAAAACGCCAATTTCATATGTAAGGACCTAATACCAAAGAATCTACCGTATTGATTAACCTAATGCTTGAATATAACCTATGTCAATATGTAAATAAGCCTACTCGTATCACAAGAACAACAGCTACTTGCTTAGATCTTTTGTTTACAAACTGCAATAAAAACAAAATAAATGTATCAGTTCAAGATTACGGTTTTTCAGATCATTTAGGAATACATTTAAAATTGATTAATACATTAGATTCACATAAAAACACATTAATTTGGAAGGTAAAAAAACGATTATTTACTAAGCAAAATATAGAAAACTTTAAAAATAACTTGAAACACATAGAATGGGCTAAACTTTTAAATATTGACACCCAAAATACGGTAAACGATAATTTTAAAATTTTCAATGACACACTAATGGAAATTCTTCATCGCTGTATACCTAAAAAAATATTAAAATTAAAAGCAAATATAAAATACGCCTGGCTTACGGCTGGTATTAAGACTTCTTGTAAAAATAAGCGCCATTTAAAATCCTTGGTTACTTACTACAAGCACCCAATATTAACAAATTATTATAAATCCTATGTTAAATTACTAAAAAAAACAGTGAATAAATCAAAAAGAAATCTATATATTAACGATATGAAAAATTCAGATAATAAGACTAGATGCATGTGGAAAATTATAAAAGAACGCACTAATAAAAATATCAAAAAAATAAAAAATAATATAAGCCTAAAAATTAATAACAATATCATCTGTGAGCCATTGCAGGTAGCAAATGCGTTCAACGAGTATTTCGCGTCAGTGGGCGGTGCGTGTGGGTGTGGGCGTGGGGCAGCGCGCAGCCGGTTCCAGGAGACGCGCACTGATAATACTATGTACTTGAGACCAGTTGAACCACGCGAAATATACCTAACCATTAAACACCTAAAAAACAAATACAGTTACGGTGCGGATGAACTACCACCAATATTAATTAAAAAATGTGCAGAAGAATTGACCTTACCTTACTACTTGCTAATTAATCAATCGTTCAGTGAAGGTACGTTTCCTGATCTACTTAAAATAGCCCTTATCAAACCTGTCCATAAGAAATCCTCAAAACAAGACCCAAGCAACTATAGGCCAATAGCGCTCTTGCCTACATCTTCTAAAATATTTGAAAAGATAATGCAATTACGCTTGAACTCATTTTGCGAAAAATACCATATATTTGACGATTCGCAAAACGGGTTCCGAAAAAATCGCTCGACTGTTTTGGCAGTGTATAAATATGTACAACAAATATTAAACATAATTGATGATAAAAAATACGCTATAGGCATTTTACTAGACATGAAAAAGGCATATGACAAAGTTCAATTTAAAATTTTATTACAAAAACTTGATAACATAGGGATACGTGGAATTACGCATGAATGGTTTAGGTCGTACTTAGAAAATCGTAAGCAATACGTAGAGATTGAAAATTATGACTGGCACACCGGATTTATTAACGTAGCGAGATCAACCCCCACCCTAATAAATCATTCCATCCCCCAAGGTAGCGTCCTTGGATGTATCCTATTTTTAATTTACATAAATGACCTCCCAAAATCAATAAATGAAACATGTGTACTCTTTGCCGACGACATTTCTATCTTGACATCCTGTATAGACACTCATAATTTGAATAATAATCTAACTGACATACTTAATAATATAATTAATTGGATGACTGACCATAACCTTGACCTTAATTTTCCAAAAACTAAAATTATGCAATTTAGACCCTACCAAAAAGCCCCCCTTGACATTAACTTTGTATATAATAATAATCGATTGGAATCCATTGACGCGGCAACACTATTAGGCCTAGAACTAGATTCGTATTTAAATTGGAAATCGCATATTCAAAAAATTAAAACAAAATTATCAAGTTTTGTATATGCACTAAGAGAGCTACGACGAGCTACAGACGCTAACACAGCCTTAACAGCGTACTTCGCGTATGCATACTCCTGGTTCAGATATGGGATTATACTGTGGGGAAATAGTTCAATGATAGAAGATCTTTTTATACTACAAAAAAAATGTATCCGTATCCTTGCCAACATTAAAACCCCCAATATTAGTAAACCATACTTTCATAAACCATTTTTTATAAAATATAAAATTTTAACCATCTCGTCCATATACATATTAGAGACTTGTAAATTCGTCAAAAAATACCCCTTCTTTTTTAAAAAGGAAACTGATATGCCACGTAGGTACCCAACAAGATATCAACACAATTTAGTGATGACGAAATCTAGAATAAAAATGCATAGCTCCAGCCCAAATTCAATGGCCATTAAAATATTTAACAAATTACCAGTTGGATTAAAAGAAGAAGAAAATGAACATATATTTGAAATAAGTCTAAAAAACCTATTAATTAAAAAATCATATTATTCTCTTGACGAATTCCTTAAAGAATAATGTAGTATATTAATGATTGGAAATAGACCGGCCCACTCCTTACCAACATTGCTACACCCAAATAGGGTAATTATGTGATACCTATAACCTTGTGTTTATTTAAGATCTGCATGTACAACCACATAATTCTGCAATAAAATATTTGATTTGATTGATTTGATTTGATTCTATGGTATTGAACTTAGCAATTGAGTATAATTTATGCCTTATTGTCTGTGTTTTTTTGAGTTATTATGCTAAATCGCCAAAACGGCTCCTTGGGGGCAAACGTAACATGATTGTTGGGGTCAATAATAACGTTACTATTGATCTCGTGTTACAACTGACCATAGGATAAAAAAAGACGGGTTGCACTCCGGGAGTGCCGGCAGAAGTGAAAACTTGATTATTAATTAACGTTGAGCATGTTTGATATTTTGGAATGGTTAGGGAATAATTTTGCACCAATTGCTTTATCAGTATAAAAGTACTATCATTTATGTGGTAGAATACAATATTCATTTATTGCGCTATCGTACACAAACATGACAATTTATATTACATTAAAAATTTAACACCTTAAAACTATTACAATTATTTTACATTAAAAAGTTTATCTCTCCGAAAAATCAACTTTCATCCATAATTTCAACGACTTTTTCACCATCATCATTACCAGAACTATCATCGCCAATCTCTAAAACTGATACGATAGGTTTATGGTAGCTGAAGTAAGAAACGAACAGTTTTGATTCGAACCTATTTAAATGTCTAATAAAGACCGCATCAATAGTAGTTTTGTATTTCGTTGTGCTAAGATTGCGATCATTCGACATAGTTAAACCAAATTCATTATTTAAAAATTCAATTAATAGTTGATTTTTATCGTCTGCGAAGTTTATGTTGAAATCTCCACTCAAAATCATTGGCAATTCATCAAAGCTTTTTCCAATATTTTTTTTAAGCAATGAGATGCATCATGAGAATAAATGAATAAATTTTCATACAAGAAGTCTCGTATAGCACGCAATGACTTATCTGGAGAGATGTAAACGGCAACCATAATTATGAACTGATTATCACCAGAGTGGCAACGACTTATACAAATATCACCGATATCAGAAACAGTGGCATTAAACATGCTGTTGTATTTCACATGCACATCCATATAATTTGTGCAATAATGAACTGTGTTCATATTTTGATAAATAGCTACTCCTCCCGCGGGACGATTATTTCTTCTGAAACTCGCAACAAAGTTGAAATTCGGAATGTCAATTATTTCATTGTTACCCATATGAGTCTCATAAAATTAACACATTCATCTTTTTAACAAGAGCGTCAATTGCTAGATCATCTACATGCGCACGTAAACTCTGACAATTGAATGAAAAAATAGACAATCTATTATTCTTAGAAATAAAATCTACAAGTGTTTTGGTGATGGTTTGCAAAGGATTTTCACGTAAACGTTTCAATTCAATTGATAAATCTTCTCGATGAGTTGTTGATCTCTTTTGATTTTTTATTGCGTTTGAATCTTCCACCTGTGCGTTTCCTACTCTGCCATGATGAAATTTCCAGCTCGCCCTTGTGTCGTCTTCAGTGACTAAGAACAAACCTTCTATACTAGTTACTCTTGATAGCGCAACGTACACCAATTCTCTTGAATGAGAACGATTGTATTCATAAACGATAGCATCAAACGTACCTCCTTGGGATTTATGAATTGTCATCGCCAAAGCCGAAATCAGTGGAAAATGTTTTCTTTTTGCCACTATAGTTTTATTTCTGTTGAGTGGTATTGACGATGATTGTAAATAAATTGGAACAGCGTCTTTGTCGATTTTCAAGCGTGCAATGTCGCTTCTAAATTTTGTTGCACGTTTTTGACCAATGGATTTTGAGAATTTGAACCAAAGTCTTGTGATTTCATCATTTTTATCAGATTCTGTGAGTAGTAATTTTCCTACAGTGCCATTAGATAAACCATCAGCGACATCTATGTTTATGGTTATCATATAGGGTCGGTTAGGAACTAGAACTAGTTCATAAGGTAATCCACCAGTCTCGTCAGGTTTCATTTTATGTAACTTTGGCCTTACAAAATTTTCTTGTTCTGCATTATGACAACCAACGAAAACATCCGATGCCAATGAAACAATTTTATTTTCAAAACTGTTCAAAATTGTACTGTTGTATTCATTAACCTTATTATTCGTGAACTAATTATTAATTTTATTTTAAACTATATCAAAACACCTTTTACATTAAAATAAAAATATTTCAAAACTCCAATAGAAGTATTAAATCCCATATAAACTCTCAATACAATAAAGAACCATACTGTAGCCACAAAAGCAAATTCACCCTACTGCCATAAAAAGGTGGTACGGGCAGAATGGGACCAAGATTCTGAGTCACTTTTGTTTAGGAACCCCACTCGTAGGTGCTTCGGTTACCGCGGGCAGTTGCCATGGAGACCAGTCGGTGACGTGGAAAATACTCTTGAGTCGGAGCTCGGCCTTCGGCCTCGCAAATTACTAACATGGCTCGGCCTGCGGCCTCGCCAAGCGCTCGCCCTTCGGGCTCACGCACCATGCGCTCGGCCTTCGGCCTCGCGAGCCGCAAAATTCGGCCTTTGGCCTCACCAGGAGCTCGCCCTTTGGGCTTGCTAAACACTATCAAAGGACAATTATTCCAAATTCAGTCCAAAATCCCACAAAAACTCCTAATACGGTCGAAAAATGAGCACTTTGTATGGCGGCCATCTTGAAATCCGCCATTTTGGATTTTTGACAGATGTCATTCGACTGCTCTCCCGATTCCCTATGACATTTGGTCAAGCACTCCCTACCTATCTCTTACCGTTTTCGAGATACGTGATTTATCTGCACTTGGCAGACGTCATCGAAAAAAAAATTTCATATTTGGAATAAGGACGTCCAGAACAACCTAGATATAAAATTTAAGCCAAATCTGAATCCTTTTTTTTACTTGGCAGACGTCATCGAAAAAAAAATTTCATATATGGAATAAGGACGTCCAGAACAACCTAGATATAAAATTTAAGCCAAATCGGAGTACTTTTTTTTACATGGCAGACGTCATCGAAAAAAAAAATTAGATTTGTGATAAGGACACCCAGAACCACCTAAATATCGAGTTTCAGCCAAATCGGAGTATTTTTTTTTACTTGGCAGACGTCATCGAAACAAAAAAATTTGATTTAGAATAAGGACGTCCAGAACCACATAAATATCGAGTTTCAGCCAAATCGGAGTAACTTTTTTTACTTGGCAGATGTCATCGAAATAAAAATTTCGTATTTGGAATAAGGATGACGAGAACAACCTATATATCGATTTTCAGCCAAATCGGTGCAAGTCTGAGCTCGGCCTTCGGCCTCGCAAGTTACTAAGTCGGCTCGACCTGCGGCCTCGCCTAGCGCTCGCCCTGCGGGCTCGCGCACCGTCCACTCGGCCTACGGCCTCGCGGCCCGAAAGTTCGGCCTTCGGCCTCACCGAAAGCTCGCCCTTCGGGCTCGCTACTCTGACAGTAGGACAATTACTCTAAATTGAGTTGAAATTCCCACAAACACTCCTAATACAGTTGACATAGTAAGGTTAAATACTCCAAATAATGTATGAAGAATGAGAGTAGCACATTTGACAGGTGTCATGCGACTGCTCTCCCTATTCCCTATGACATTTGTTCAAACACCCCCAACATATCTCTTACCGTTTTCGAGATACGTAGTCCAGCTTTACTTGGCAGGCGTCATTTCTAGGGTTTTTAATTTTTCCCCTACTCAGCTAAGCCCCTTAGTCATTTTCGTAATACATTACTATAACCGTACTCAACTCTTTCTGGTAGAACCAGCTACTTTTTTGAGGGATCGAAGGATTTTGTATGGCGGCCATTTTGAAATCCGCCATTTTTGATTTTTGACAAATGTCATCCGACTGCTCTCCCGATTCTCAATATTAAAGGTAATTCCATCTGTTTTGTAATTGGATGTTTTACTATTTTTCCCGCACCATTTAATGGCGCATGTAGGCATTTTTATTGCACTCAATGGCCACGATCGTAAAAAAAATATTTTTTACAGAGACATACGTACGGATCAAGCTTCTGGCCGCGTACTGTTTATGTGCGCTCATGCAATGACTTAAGTGTGTCCGCGCCGTAGAGAGGGGATAGCTGTCTACTCTCCATCCGTCTTACGCTTTTTCGATCAGGTCACGTGTCCTGACGCGAGTTTAAGATTTTATACCCATTACAGAAAAAGTGCTCAACGCCGCTAAAGAAGTTTACACTTCAAAAAATACTGACTTCTAAAAGGAAGGGTTGTTAAATTTGTCATTTCAATTTTTTTGTTAAGTGGCCATTCAAGTATTCCGTAAGCAGATTTATTACAATTATTTAACCCTCCCCCCCCTCGTCCCCCTGGGCAGCAAAAGTAATTTTCAAGCGTCTGTAGCATGCAAATTTAATATTTCTATAACTTCAAATAGTGTTAGCAAAAATGAGCACAACATTTTCAATAATATATTACTGGGGGCAATTGTACCATGGGTCAATTGTAACACCATACAAACTTCATTTTGTTTATTATATGTTTGTATATATCGAAATATATTGATGTACGTTCAAATCCTTAGCTATATAGCAGAGCTGAAGCCAAACTAAGTTTAGGAATAGATCTCGAGGGCGCTACTGGTCATGGAAATCAACTACAAACTGTCACAATTTCAGGGTATTTTGTAGTTCTTTTTTCTGTCACCTGAACAGATAAGTTGGTGGGACTGTAGTTTAAAATTAGCCTAAATGGAAAAGACTTGCCTCAAATTACTTCTCTAGTGTAAGGTAGCTAACAAGTAAATCATTATAACAAAAAAAAAAAAGACTGTTTTCAGTCATTCTGTCATAAGATATCGTCAGTATTATTGTTAATTGAAAATTATCATGGTTTCTTAAGAATCATTTAAAGACTTGAGAAAATGTTTTTATCATTCAAATATAATACTCTGTGGTTGTAATGAGTAGTATAGTACCACCAACTTAACTGTGCAGTTGGCGAGGGCGCTGCTGATCAAGGAAATCAACTACAAACTGTCACAATTTGAAGGAATGTTGTAGTTCTTTTTTCTGCCACCTGAACAGATAAGTTGGTGGGTCTGTATGTAATGAGAGTTCAAGATGTGTTCAATCCATGAAAGTAATGAGTACTACCTGCGTACAACTGTAACGTAACTGTTGTACGTAGTACTTATTACTTCCATGGTTCAATCAAATTCAAGCATTCACTCCTTCCTTTCATTCATCCCGATGCCTTCAGCCGGAACGCACGTCTCATCGGTCCAGGGACCGGACGTTGCCACTGAATTCACGTCATAGTTAATAATTCATCATGAAAATAATTAAACCATGTTTGGATTAATATACGTGTAAACATACGTAAAGTTTCATTTCACATCATCACGAATCAACCTTCCCGAGAGCGGCAGTGCTAGGGTGGCACGCCGCCATTTTCATCGTCATTGTGTTCCACAGCACAGCACAAACGTGCTGTTGGTCATATAAACAGGGGTAAGAATACGGTCGTCCACGTCCAGGGCGGGCGCTCGAATTGAAAATCACCCCCACGCCGAGTTGCATACAATTATTTTTGTTTTCTTTTGTATTATCTTAAACTTACATAATTTGATCAGTAACTTAAACTTACATACTTACTGATAGATAAATCTTCTACATCCTGATCTAAGACCTAAGAGACTTAAATCATCTCAGAAATCAAAATATTCCATATTTCCACGATTATACTTATTCTATCGAAGTAAGTATACAAATATTACTAGTGTAGTTGTTACACTTACACAGCTGTAAAAGGAAACTCTCGCCATGTTGTTGTTCAAGTCGCTAAACATGGTAAATTAATAGTTACTTAACTAGCGGTTTAAGCAGATGATAAACTGTAAATTCTGTAAATAGTGTTTATTGATACATGATATACTTGAACATTATTTAGTGTACTTATTGCATGAAAATTAATTAACGTTTATGAATAAACCTACTAAGTTTAGGGGTGAAGAGCACTGTAGCTTGTTAAGTTACTGCGGGAATGAGACAATTTGTATTTTTTTATTTCAGTTTATTCAATAAAAATATATATATATAAAAATATAACAGTTTAAAAAAAACAGTTAAATATATACAATATTCATATCATTATACACGATAAAAATAATAAATAAACAGTAAAATAAAGTATAATAAAATGAGAATAGGTATAAATATAGTTTTATGTCAAAATTAAATGTCATTATTATCACTAATTACTAGGATTTGTCAGTAAAATAATCATAAAATTTAATAATTAAGTACAATAAGAACTAACGTCTCGGAACAGGCGTAACGCTTGCCATCAGACGGGCGACTTGTCCGTCTGGTGACTTTATCACATAAAAATAACTCATTTACCAATTGGGTATTTAAAGGAACATAAGCACAATCTTGAAAAATATGTTATAATATGGCAAACCTCTCTCCCGGGGGAGGCTGCATCCAGCAGTGGACGATGCAGTACCGACTGTATATTGTCTACATATTATTGAGATATTGATCTGTTGTAGCTTTATTTAAATTTATTATAAATGATACAACTACATATGTTTATTTAAAGTAACATTTATATTCCTTAAATAAGAGAAATTGTTCAGTCATATAACGAGTCAGTCTCATCGCTCCACAGTTTACTACAACTAATACACTTTTTATGTTATTTAGTTCTATAGCTACAAGTGTTTGTTAAACTAACTAGTTTAACGGTATAAGGTTGGTAGTGCGCGGCCCTTACGGCTCCTCAAACCAGATATTGACTCAAAAAGTATTTTAAATTGTGCCACTTTCACGTAAGGAACTCAAATCATAAGGAGAATAATAACAAATATTTTAAGAAAACATCAAATTAATATTTTAATAAAACACTTAAAAAATATTAAAATATATGTAGTAACAATTCCGCCTAATTTTCCTGCTAAGCCGACGTGACGTCACAAACGCCAAGCAGCCAACCCGGAAGAGTTTTCGACGCGTTTCGATTCTACACGAAGCATCCTCAGGAGGTCTTGACTCTACGAGCCCATGATCGGGAAAATGTTTCTCGATCGTGCGCTCGTAGAGTCAAAGGAAAATAAGGCGGAATTTTCACTAGATATATTTTTATATTTTTTAAGTGTTTTATTAAAATATTAATTTGATGTTTTCTTAAAATATTTTAGAAATATTTGTTATTATTAAATATGGATTTCCGCAAAGTAACGCCTGAATCTATTCATTATTCATAAGGAGAATAATAACTGTCAGATACTTGCAGTTTTAACATTTGCCTTGTGTACGATAAACACGTAATACATTACTTTTTATTTTTTTATAGCTGATAGGCTAGCCTTTGACCACTATGTCACCGGATGGTAAGTGATGATGTGATCGAAGATGTTGTTCAGGCTAACCTAGAAGTACTGGCTCTCAAGGACAGATACCGGAATGCCCTACCACCATGCTGTAACGACTGCCATCGTAAGACAACAACCGGGACCGACGGTTTAACGTGCCCTCCGAAGCTCGAAAGCGCTCAGTAATGTCACTAGCGGTCACCCATCCAACTCCTGACCGCGGCGGACGTTGCTGAACTTAGCTGATCGATTAAGAACGGCTAAGCTTACTTCGCTAAGAGCGCAGCGGTACTATCTGCGCAGAAACATTGGTCACGCACAGTACGCGGAGAAACCTTCAGGAAATTCGATGCGTGGCTAATTTGATAACTTTTGTTGAGTTTACGCTGACAAAGGTGACACACCGAGGGTTCTTCCTGCGCATTATCCCACACATATGGCATTACCTATTAGTTTAACAATATAATAATACAACAGCAATATTCCTCTTTTAACAACATAATATACATAAAAATACCTTAACTATTGTAGTCGTAAATACATCATTAAAAAAGTGAAACATGTAACAAGTGTGTAATTGTTAAAAAAGTTTAATAATAATTTTTATTTTCCTTGTATTTAGTAACATTCGCTAAAACCCTGTCCATGTATTTACACCATATCCATTATTGTTGGGTTGTCTGGAAGAGATCGCTTTAAGCGATAAGACCGCCAATTTTTACGCTTATGTTATATCTTTAGTTGTAAGTTTTTAATTAAAATTAAGCTATGTAATTAAACAACTTTAAACGGTTTAAATCGCGTATATTTATTATTATTTTTGTCGTATATTTATCGTGGTCACGGGGTGACTGCACACGATCACTGCGTGTTTGAAACGTCGGGACAAAAATAATGATAAATATACGCGATTTAAACCGTTTAAAGTTGTTTAATGACTATGTGTAATAATCGCGAAAAGCTAAGACAACATTATTAAGATATGTGTTACAATAAAGAATTTATCTATCTATCTAATATCTGTACTGGGTCCTCAATGTTGTGGTAACATACGCAAACACTTTCTGTCTGCCTGTATGCTCTAAAAGTGTTGTTGTACATTTGAAACGTATGATATACTTGAGAGCCAGCAATTTTAGGTTACCATCTTCGAGCATTTCATAACTTACCCCATCAGGTGAGATAGTGAATAATGGTTAGTTTCTATAAAAACATACTGACCTTCATGTGAAACATATTGTTATCTCTATTGATTTACTCTGGTTTTGGGGTGCGGTGATATCAACCTTGTCAACAACGGTGGTTTGTCCAAATAACGTAAAGGACGGCAAGACGTCCGATTGCAGTGTCGCGGCGTGACATATACTCAGGCAGTGTACTTCAGCAAGTATCGTCATAGATCGTCAAGTGTCGGCCCCCCCTCCCCCCGCGCGCCCCCCCTGCCCCCGCCCCCCTGCACGCGTGTGAAGTCGGTGAGCACGTGCAGGTGCGTGCGCAGCGAGCACTCCCCCGCGCGCGCCGCGTGCAGGTAACGGGACACCTGCACAAAGTCAAAGTCAAAGTCAAAATCATTTATTCAATTTAGGCGTCTACGACGCTCTTATGAAGGTCAATTACAAATTTTAGTATTGAAATATTCTACATTGTACTGCCACGTTCAGCAAATAAATTGTATAGAGCCACTGCGAGAAGAACGGGCAAGAAACTCGGGGCCATTCTTTTAAACATCTTTTAACAATGTGTTACATACATACTATATAATAGAGTTATTACAATATTTGTTTAAATTATGTAGGTGACAGGCAATAGCTTGGCGGAGGCGGAATTGTCCAGGCATTTTTGTCGTTTATGTAATCAGAAACTGTGTAGTAGGATTTTTTAATCAATATGTTTTTCACATGCAACTTGAATTTCCCTTCTGTGAGCGTTGTAATATGTTTGGGAACTTTATTATAAAACCGCACACAATTACCTAAGAAGGACCTTTTATTTGTCTTTGCTAATCTAAAACCTGGCACCACTATTTTATCTTTATTCCTAGTATTGTAATCGTGATTGTCACTGTTTAATTTAAATTTACTCAAATTTTTACGAACATACATAATATTTTCAAATATATACAGACTTGGTAAAGTTAAAATATCAATTTCTTTAAAAAGATCCCTCACAGATTCCCTAGGACCCATTTTATATATGGCTCGAATTGCACGCTTTTGTATGATAAAGATTGTCTCTATCTCAGCAGCAGTTCCCCACAGCAATACGCCATACGACATAATACTGTGGAAGTACGCGAAATAAACTAGCCGAGCAGTAGCTACGTCTGTTAACTGTCTTATCCTAAGAACTGCATATGCAGCAGAACTAAGTCTTCCGGAGAGATCATGTATATGTGGATCCCATACACATACACACGGCCCTTAAATACAATACAATATTATTCTTCTCTCCACAACAGTCATTCATCTTAATTAATGAAATACATTTATTCCTTTACACGTATACCTGTGTTGTATGAGACTGGTGCCGGAGTTAGGTTTGAACCAGGGCCCCCATCAGCAGATTATACATGAAAATATGGAAATACGTAACGGAAATGTTGTCGCCACCTATAGCTATCATTAATATCACTTAGGGACATAGAGATGAAAAATATGGATTTGGCTAGAAACTACCACTAGCGTCAACGACTTGCTTCAGATAGTCTTTCTCTATGACAACATAATCACGTAATATCCGCACAGGGAATGAGTCGTTGATGCTAACAGTGCCGCTCATTTTCGACTTGGCGTTCAGCGAGAACAGACGTTTAGCTATATTATATTAAGTTAACGAATAAAGAAGCTAACAGAAAGTACGTTAAAGGGCGAGTATTCTAAGATTTATAGTAATGTATGTAATGCATGTTTGAATGTGTGTTGTGTGTGCATTTGTTTTAAAGTGTGTCTGTATGTGAGGGAATCTTGTGAGTGTACTGTAACAGCCATCTCGTCCACTGCTGAACACAGCCTCCCCTATTAAGGAGGTATTTACCATAATCCCCACGCTTGCCAGGCGGCTTGGGGATCGCAGTGGAAGATGGCAGTTCTTTAGAAGGTGCTGCTGCCCACCTTCCAGTATTTTTCCCTTAGTCGCCTCTTACGACACCCACGGGATGACATGGGGAGTTGTAGGTAATTCTAACCCGGCACAGGGGTATGTGAGTGTAGAGTGTTAAAATGAGTTGAAGAGAGAGGGCGGTTTGTGAAAATGGGATCGGCTATCAGGAGTTAACAACATTTCCAAATAAAAGGTTGTTGATTTGATGAGTAATTTTGATACGTCGTTTTGATTCACGGTATTGACAATTATGATCAATTTAAATCGTCAAATATTTTTTATATTGTTTCATAATAAAGAGTTTTTAATTCAGATTTGATCCTGGCGCGAGTCGCGTCCCGTACTTGGTAAGGGGACACGTGGATGGAGATGTTCACTTCTGTCGTACAAACATGCACATTACCGTTTACGTACCTTAGCGGCAGAGTTAGCGGCGAGCGCGGCCGTGAAGGCACTCTCGTCCCGACCGATCCAGGGCCGAGTCGCGTCCCGCACTTGGTACGGGGACACGTGGATGTAGATGTTCACTTCTGTTGTACAAACATACACATTACCGTTTACGACTGCTCAACGAAAACATTTAAATTCTTATACTTGCCTACTAGCCTATTACTTTGTCATTTAACAAAATTATTATATACATTGTTTAACTATATTTAGGTGAGTCCTCAAACAGTTTAATATGAAACTAATATACCTATTGTTACGGTTCGTTTTGAGCGTGTAAGTTTGTAAACGCATCCTGCATTCTTTTTAATCTATACTCTGGTTTTTAATTCGAGATCAAAAGTGTAAGTGCAAAAAAATTACATGAACTTAGTAATTATACTAATTTTGGAATCGGATGGAACATTTAAAGTAAAAACATTATTTAATGCTATAATTTATTACATTAGTATGAAACAATAAAACAGGTTTGAATTCGCGTACATATTTACGCATATATACAAGCCTGAAAAAAATTGTTTTAGATGTTTTTGTTTTTAATAGCCACACTTGCGGGATCGTCGACATTTTTCAGCTTGCGCCAATTTTGCTTATTCGTTCGTATTTGTTGTGTTTCACGTCGATTGTTTTTCTTGTTATTGAATTTCGTGTTATTGTTTTTGTTGTTTAAAGTTGGTGTCAGAGCTGTGTTTAGTTTTTGTTTATTGTAACAAAAATATTATTTTCGTAATATGGAGGCTTGAGCCTCCGAAACACAGCCTGGACCGGGCCTTTCAACAACGAAACACGTATTTTCTCCCGTTAAGGAACGTCCTCGCAAGTCTTTGAGTGCTTCCGAAAAGCTGATGGCTATGTACGCGTACAAGCACACGTTTTTGTTGTGGCCGAAGGACGAGCATTGGTCAGTAATGGAATGTGTTAAGAAAACCGCTGACATGTTGGGGATATCGTCAGTTTCAGTCAGAAGCTTTGTCAATTGTCAGAATATACTTGACATAGCTGAAATATTTGTGTATGACCAAATTTTTTTCTTACTTTTATGTTTTGTTGATATGATAATCGTACATTTTGGATGTAAATGCAAACAATTTGTAAAACCCCAATTTGTAAAAAGAAATCGAGGTAAATATGTGCTATCTCGATTTTATTATCATTTTTGTTTGATAGTGCATCTACAGAATTTAAGAATTTGTCTGCTGATAAATAAATGTATTAGGTACATCTTTTTTGTGTTTTCATTAACTCATAACATGTTTTATAAAAACTAATGTGGTAATCACTAATTTTGGTAAATAATTCGGGATTACTCACGTGAATTAGTCAGATAGCTCCGACTATATCCAGTACCTGTGCTCAGCGAGACGTCAGCGCGGGCATCCCGATCTCTCCTTGAAAAAGACCACCGAACGTGGTTGAAACTATAGTCGGAGCTATCTGACTTATTCACGTGAGTTATCCCGTATTATTTACCAAAATGTTTTATAAGGTTGGCATTCGAACTTATATAGCTTTAAATAATTCTAATTCACAATTCATTTGGACAATATAGAAGTTGTCAGTTCTTTAGAAGGCGCTGCTTCCTATTTCCGGTATTTTTGTGGCCCAGAACAATGTCACCCCTATTTCTTCCCGTGGGTGTCGTAAGAGGCGACTAAGGTAAATATCTTTTTTTTTTCAATGTAATATAAATGTGTGATTAAGCGCAGCAGGGTGCGCTGCTACGGATTACGTATTGTACGGTTTACGTACATTTTAATGACTTAACGCGACTGCGTCCGCTTATAATTGTATGTAAACTTTATTCAATAATCAGTCTGCAATAAACCTCAGGTCTGTTAATATGTATTTTACTTCATCATTTCATATCACCATTTTATGTAAGGACATCAGCCCGTACACGTAAGAATAATTTTGAAGAAAAAATATTGAATACCCCTGACCTATCAGTGTGACAATGACATATATTGACATTTCTTTGTTTACATTTTTGATCTCGAATTAAAAACCAGAGTATAGTTTGGTAGTCACAAAACGGTGATCTACGTTCTAAGCAGAGTAATCTGTGATCTAATAAAGAAGAGATAAAATGTCACTGGGTTGCCAGTTGAACCAAATTTCCCCATTAACGGGTAGAAACTGTACGGAGATGGTTTTCTATGATTCAGTAACAAGATACTGGTAAAGTGGAGTCTCGCCCAGCACCAAAGGAAACTTCTTCCATGTCATTGCTTTGATTGTAGGCGCTCAAGGGGGTATGCCTGCGGTTTTTATTTGAGTCAACCCAGGTTTTATCGCCTATTTAGCACCTTGTTTTTGATTAGACTTGTTCCAAGATAATGGTGCAGGTACTTGCTTGGCGACATCGAATATCACTTCAAGCGCGGTAGCACGAATTTGGGATTTCCCAGCATTTCGATGAGACAATCTATGTAGGATTTGGGTATTTCATTGCAGCAATCCTGGCACAGAATAGTGAGTTTTTTCCAGGGAGGGGATTGAATTCTCGTGGCGTTTCTCACCCCTTTCTGCCTTCGAACCTTCTCGACCATCCCCTGGCTCGGTCTTTTACTCTTCCGCCTAGCACAACAAGAACAGCGGAGCCTGGTGTGAGGTAAGTGAGAATTCCAATGGTGTCTGCCCCAGCAGATTTTAAGTTTGGCAACTCGATTAATCAATATATTCTTCCTATCTTTTTAGGGTTCGAAAGGAAGCTTTTTTTTATTCCTGATAGGTAAGCCTTTACAAAATTACAAATATACGATAGAAAAATTTTTGCGGGATTCGAACCCGCGTCCTTTGACCACTATCTCACCTAATGGCAAGTGAAGATGTGGTCGAGGGTGTTGTTCAGGCTAACCTAGAATTACTGGCTCTCTAGATGGCGTTGGAGTAGAGTTAAAACATACTCCCATATAGTAAGTTTTAATCCTTAAACAGCAAAACTGAACAGCAGCATCTCGCCAGCGATTGGCAGTTCTAGCGGCATTGATGATGTCAGTCTCGTCAGTGGACTACATGAAAAATATGATCATGCCTATTATTGTCGTACGTTGGAACTTGATTTGTGATACAGTACGATAATTCGTTTGAAAATCGCAGAATACTAGTGTTCACAGGTACATGTAACAAAGGTGACAAACATTACACAGTAATGAGTCATGGACCCTTAAAGTTAAGCGTAAATTATAAGCATTTACTAATAACGAAAAGTAATTTAGTTGAATTTTTGCAGTGCTTTCGTAAACATCTCCTAAAATTTGTTGTTACTATAATAGTTTTTACCGAGATGGATAATACTTGTGAGGGTATGTAATTTCTTATTTTATTAAAACATACATTGTTATAACTGAAAATATAGTCCAGTAGCAGTTTGAAAAAGTTGTAGAAAATGATGACAGATAATGTAGTTCTTAAACTTGCATGGAATGTAACTTTTTGTACCCAAATGTATCCAGTCCAATTTTTTTGTGTATCATAGGTACTTTATTCGCCTTTCAAATAAGATAAAATTTGGGATAGCAAAACGCGTGGCAATTTCTTTTTTTTTTTCAGATAACACCTGCACAGTTACAAAACTCGAACTTTTCTAAGAATGGCGAAGACATCCTAAAGAATATCGAAATGCACGTCTTTTTTATTATATGATGAATACATTTGGTGTCACTGATATAGATAATGATAATGTGAGAGCCATACACCAAAAAATCGCAAGTGTCTCATCAAAATTATAAGAAAAAAAGGGCTTTAGAAAATAAAAAAGTGTATCGTTTTTTAAATAGTAATCAAAGTTGGATTGATAGTGGAGACATATACTTCACAATACGTACGTATCAACCATGCCCGTCTACGTCAGCAGAAGTGAATCGGCTGCTAGGTCGACCCAGAAAAGATTTTGAAGACTCGTCGTATAAAACGAAAAAGCGTTTGAGGACCGAGTGCAATCACGCAGTGCCAATGAACTTACCACAACTTCAGAAGTGGCTAATCGTTTAGCTGGTCAAAGAAGTGTTGCTACTTTGATAAGAAAGAGTAATGAGGCAGACAAAACTAGATATTCAAGCAGTGGTAGGCAGTAAAGTCGTGACGAAGCGTTAGCTTGTTAGGTGGATTCAAAATGTACCAGTCACTCTTACAAACAGTCGCGGAAATGGTCATTAAAGGCAGGACATCACGTGTTTACTTCATATCATAGTGTACGCCAGGACAAAAGATGTTGTTATCCTTCTGATGAATATATTGCTGTGAGGGAAACTCGCGCGGAAATAAGACTTCAAGCCATTTTGGATAAAACAGATGAACGGTTAATAGAAGCGCAAAGTAAAGTCATTAGAAATGTATCAACTAATTCATCATTTATATGATATATATGTTTATACATTTTTAAAATTGTTACGCTAAATAATAGGTAAATAGTAAGATTATATGGTAGTTTATATGTTATATATTAAGTTTAATTTAAGTAGCATAGAATTGTAAACATGTTACGCTAAATAATAGGTAAATAGTAAGAATATATGGTATTTTATATGTTATATATTACATAATAATAACATATATTTTATGAAAACATCAAATTAATATTTTGATAAAACACTTAAAAAATACAAAAATCTATCTAGTGACAAATCCGCCTAATTTTCCTGTTAAGCCGACGTGACGTCACAAACGCCACGCAGCCAAACCGGAAGAATTTTCGACGCGTTTCGCTTCTACACGAAGCATTCTCAGGAGGTCTTGACTCTACGAGCGCACGATCGAGAATGAGCGGCCGGCGCCTCAGCCCGCCTTTACATAGACTCGGGCTGAGTCAGCATGCCTTTGTCTAGACTCGAGCGTGAATCACTGCTCTTTGTTGTAAGCTATTCGCTTACCAATTGTTATTATTAAATATGGATTTCCGCAAGGTAACGCTTGAATATATTTATTATGTTATATATTACCTTTAATTTAAGTATAATGTACTTACACGTGAATTGTAAATTTCGATAACATTTTTATTTATTTTTTTTACCATTAAAGACTCTACTAATTGTATTATACCGATATTACAGCTTTTTATTTTTTAATTACCAATTTGAAAATTACTATGATATAAAAATATAAGTATTTACGTCTAAAACAATGGATACCTAAAATAATGGTACGTAATATAAAATATTTTTGTCCAGCTAGCTTGTTCTAAGTGAATCACTGTGCGTCGGAATGCGTGCACTCGTCACCCGCGGGGCTCGCAGCGCCGCCGCCGCCGCCGCCTCGTCTGCATACACCCTAACTGTTGCTATTACAAGCCGTTAAAACTAGCACAAGTATAGAATAACAGTATACCGTGGTCCACGAGCGACTGCAGCACTGTCCGGTCGGTCACCCACGTGTCCGCGTGCCCGCCGTGCCCTCCGTCCACCCAGTACATGCTCTCCAACTGGGACACGAACCTGCCACACACACACCACACCACACCTCCAACGCATTACTGTTGCGGCATTACGATATTCTACTCTTACCAAAAACAACACCCGGAAATGCTTCAAATGATCACATTCGGTGTTCGTTTGAAACAGAAATAAGTAAGCTTACAGTAATTATTTTATATATATCATTTATATTTTATTATGGACTACCGTGCCGCAGGTCCGATCCTTGCCACCGGTTTGAGCTACGCCACATGAGGGCATTTTACGAACGCTCCCCTTGCTAGCTACAGCCTTGAAGTGGAAAATCTGTCGCCAAGCATAGTAGACACAGTGTTCCGGCAGCAGTCCTTGAGAGCCAGCAATTATGAAATTCCAAGTACGTGACATTTAACAACTGTATATCTGATGGTGAGGGGCGAAATGCGGTTCACCACTTGTGACGAACTGCACTTGTTATAGGCAGAGGTTACCGCTTAACCGTGCTTGTTCCCGCACCTAATAATATGAAATTCTGAATTCTGATCGGCCTATACAAGTACGCTTATACACTGAATCAGAGCTGTTATAGTTTACCTAACGCGCAACGTTAAAAATAAACATGTATACTTATTACAAATGTTGTACTCTAAATTTGTAAAATGTGATTTTCACTTGGCAAGCGTCTCGTTTAGTCACAATTAGAACAATTAAAATAATTTTTTTTGTTATTGTGTAGTATTGTTGTGTGATGTTATAAATTAATGTACTGCTATTATTTATAGCTGATAGGCTACCCTTCGATCACTATGTCATCTGATGGTAAGTCATGATCTAGTGGTTAGTAATGTTTGTTCAGGCTTACCTAGAATAACTGGAACTACCGGAACACACCGCTTGGCGACAGATTTTCTACTTGAGTGAGGGTGGCAGCTAGCTAGTATTACGTTTGTCGATAGCGGCGTACCTGTCAGTATTTGCATCTGTAGGGTTGAGGTTGTCTGCGCGATGCAGTTCGTAGACAAGTTGGTTGAGCACGACGCACCCCTTACTGAACCCCACCAGCGTCAGCCGAGACCTCTCCAGCGCGCCTGCAGCCCTCTCCCTCCCACTCCCCGCCGCCTGCACGGCACTGCAACCAACCGCACACAAACCTACCCTCTACCGACCGCCACGTGATGGCTCTCTCTACCAACGCGACGCCCCGTCTTACTGAGTACCACCGCACGCTCAGATATTCTGTCTCGAAACATAAGTGTTCACACACACTGTGTTTAGCCATCAAGGACACTGCAGCAAGTGAAATAACTGTGTGAACGAGACCTAAGAACTCATGTCGAGCAGCACGAGAAATGTGACCCTACAACTGTAGTCGACGGGCGAGACGCTTACCATCACGCGGATGATATATTCGTCACATCAATCCATAACATAAAATAAAACATATTACCTATGTATTAGACCATATCATCGAAAGCTGACCCTAGTGTCCCTACTGTACGGCTGCGTATCTACCAGACATGGGGGAGGAAGATGATGATTGGAGCTTCATGTCCCTCGCCTCGCTGAGCGCACCGTTCCTATTGGAAGATTTCTTTCCTCGCACATCTCTGGTGGATACGCGGCTACCCCTGGTACGAATAAACATACTGTACGATTTTTTACGTAACTATGAAGTTAACGTTTTCCTCGATACAAGTTTAACAGCACTCCCTAACTAAAACGTTGCGTGTAGGAGATTACTGTAACTTTTATGACAACGTTAACTATGAAACATCAACAAAACCTTCGAGCCGGATCAGAGACACGTTGCAAAAAAACTCATCCAACCGAGAGATTACTTTCAATATAACCACAGCTATCCACAATTGTGGCACGATGAAGTGTAGAATCCCAAAACAGAGATTAAACTTCGTAACTAGATCCACACGTTTTCATTAAAACTAACGTGACAACTGTTAGTTCTTATTGCGCCAACGTCAAATCTATAGTTAGAGTCGGGTTAACTTGGTTTTGACAATTTACGCATAATTTGAGTTTAACTCACGTTTCCCCGTTGTTGGCACAAGTGGGCCTTAGAAGTAATCTTTATTCCTTTAAGTTATTTTTATGGATCATTTATTAGAAGACTGTTTCTTAAAGGTTAAATATTACTTCCTAGTTTGTAGTCGCTGCTCGGCGCGCGGCCAGACAAACGTACTATCGCGTTATATTGGGAAATACTCAAGTTAATCGTTACAACAAATATCCTTTGTTTTTATGCCGGACCTCAACAATGTAGTAGGTACCGATTTTCATTTAAATACGTTCAGTTGTATCGGAGGTGTGTAGAAACAAACACGCACGTACACACCACTTACATTCAAATTTATAACGTATGTGTGATGTGTTTACATCACGTAGATAATATAGGGCGACGTAGCGCAGCGAGTACGAAGGAATATAAGTTCGGTAAGGAACGGTGTCACGGGGCGTACAGACAAGATGTATCTATAATGTAAACGTACTCACGGCGGGCGGGGGGAGGCGGAGGGGGAGGCGTCCTCGCCTGGCGGCACACTTGCGCTCTGCAAACAAGGTTAACAACAATATTAATTCATACATTTAAAATCTTATGTATATTTTCATTGACATTAAGAGGCCTTGTACATTTTGCAGCCCTCTCACTCGCACTTTTAGACATAATTTCAAATAGCAACAATATGGTAATGATTTTTTATAATGTTGTCTGACATTATTTTGCTGCATGCGACTATAGATGTTCTCGACTAATTTTCATGTTGATATCCGTAATGGGGGATCCAAAACGCGTAATTTAGTTATTTAATATGTTGTACCTCTAAAAAATATGTTGAGGCCATCTATAGTCGCAAAAAGCAAAATAATGTCAGACCACATTTTAAAAATACAGTACCAAATTGTTTCTATTTGAAATTATCTCTAAGAGTGCGAGTGAGAGGACTGCAAAATGTAAAAGGTCTCTTAAATCAATCAATTTTAGGAGCGATCGTAGCGTAGTTTGATTAGAAGCTTAATCGAACAAGTAACCTTCACTGCAGTTATGAGTTGCATGGGCGACCGCTAGTGGCATTACTACTGAGTTGGTAGGACGTTTTGCGAATGTACGCATGGCTGACGACCATCCTCAAGTAAAAAACCTGTCGTCTAGCCCCCGGCTTTGTGTTCGGGCAGCTGTCCTTGAGAGCTAGTAATTCTAGTTTAGACTGACCAACGTCTCCGACGACATCATCACTATGATAGTGTTCAAAGGCTAACCTCCGACGACTCTGGGTACTAGGGCTGAGATTCAGAAACAAGTCTAAACATGAACTAAAGCTAGGAATGTAGTACTTAGTCTCATATTTGGATTCAGATGTGTTTAGAAAAGCGCCTATGCTTAGCGCTTACTATGCTAAGCCAAGTAATAGAAATCGACTACTTTAGCCTGCGGGAGTGGAGCCACAAGCTAGCAAAGTTGAACTTTTCAGATTTAACTTTTTAATAAGTAGGTATATTTAAAACGTAAGAACATCATCTAAACCTAATTAAAACAAGTAGAAAATTTGTCGCCAAGCACCTAACGGTGTGTTCCGGCAGCTGTCCTTGAGAGCCAGTACTTCTAGGTTAGCCTGAACAACATCTTCGACCACATCATCACTTACCATCAGGTGAGATAGTGGTCAAAGGCTAACCTATCAGGAATAAAATAAATAAAAACAGCTGTTGGATATTATGTTGGCATAACATCTCTAAAAAGTATTCAGTAATGGTATATAATGTTGGCATAACATCTCTAAAAAGTATTCAGAAAGTGAACTCTACCAGATACTTATTCACAACTATCCAATAAGAAGCGAGATTTGAAATTTGGAATCTCCTACTGAACAGTAAGTGAGTATGCAATTTACTTACTGGCCAGTAGGTCATTCTCTTTAGATATGCTTAGAAAAAAAAAACATACCAGCCACAGAATAGAGTATAGCCAATATAACATGCTTATAGGAGGGAGGCTCCAAATATATATCTATGTATCTTTTTGATATGACATTTTAAGAGATAGATATATTTTTGGAGCCTTAAACAGCCAATTTATAGCCTGAGACAATTAACGCGACGCAGAAAAAGTATGTACGTTGCGTTTTGTACTTAGTAATGTTGTAGAAATATAGCGTGAGATTATATGTTTGTATTTAGTCATTTCAGTTTATAAATCATGTTGGATTAAAATTTTCCATTCTAAAATTAACATGGAGTTTAAAATACAATAATTGACATTTTTTTACTAAAACATTCCCGTAATGTAAAAATAGAACTATGTTCAAAACTAAACGCAAACTTTTTAATACATTATCTCTCAACCAGTAAGAAAGCCATCCTGGCCTCGTATATAACTGGACCTCACCTGCAATTCGGTCCGGTTAACTCATACATGTCCAGAAAGGCTTACTTACTGGATTCTGCAGTAATTTACTAGACATCATTTTTGTACTACATCTCAGATTCTGGAAGTATCATCGACTCTAAATTTTGGCTCGTATATCGAGTCAAAGGCTGAGTTAGCCGCTAAAAAACTTGGCATCCTCTCAAAGGTGAGACGGTACTTCACAGCGGAACAAATGCTTACTTTGTACAAAGCGCAAGTAAGGTCCTGTGTTGAGTACTGCTCTCACCTCTGGGATGGCTCTGCCAAATACCAACTTGAGGCACTTGAGTCGATTGAGAGACGCGCCAAGAGGTTAATAGGCAGCGACTTTCTAGGGGAGTCTCGGCTACAAAGCCTCGAGCACCGCCGTAAAGTCGCTTGTCTATCGGTCTTTTACCGGATACATTTCGGAGAATGTGCACAAGAACTGCACGACTTGGTTCCGCCCTCCCCCTTTTTCCATCGGACGTCCAGACAAACGGAGAGGCGCCATCCGTACATGGTTGATATTCCCAGGACTCGTACGAAGCGCTTCGCTTCCACTTTTCTCGTGCGTACTGCGAAGGAGTGGAACTCCTTACCGTCGTCAGTTTTTCCCGATGGATACAACATGGGTGTCTTCAAATCGAGAGTAAATAGGTTTCTTCTAGGTAAGCGTGCTCCATCTTAGACCACATCAATGCTTAACATCAGACAGGGTGTGGTCAAACGCAAACCTATTATGAATAAAAAAAAAAAAAAAAAAAAAGTAGTACACACTACTACATCTCAGAATCTGAGTTTCACCGTATTTGCTCAGCACATCTTAGAATACTCCCGACGGAGCAGCCACCACTTGCAAAATTGTTTTCGAGGAGGGTATTCATGACAGTACTACAATTGTTTTGCTGCATAAACAGCATATAAAATAGTACATTATCATGCCGAGAATGTACTACTGGTAACTCGACACGTGCGACACTCAACTCCCCGTAGGCACAAATTCATCTGATTATACACACAAAAATTGCATACTTAGTCAGATCTATATAGTGTTGAACGAGATAGGGCAGGTAGAGCTAACAGTTATTGCTTGGAGGCACTCACCTCCGACAAACGGTCGCTAAGCGCTTCTTCGCCGCTAGTAGTAGCAGTATTATCGGCAGCGGCGGCGTCAGTACTAACCGCAGCGGCGGCGCGGGCGGCGAGCGTCCGTAGCAAACAGTCGCGCGGCATCTCGCGTAGTCGCGCGCTCACGCTCATCAACAACCTACACATAATATAATATATACATACCTACATTGTTTCGTACCGGTGTGTTGGTTGGGGTAATATCGGAAGGTTTTTAATTCCGATACTAATTAACGATATTAGATCTTAAAATCGAAATTCCAATATTAATATCGGAATTATTATTCGTTATAACGGTAAATAATAATAAAAAATTGATTCTTATCATAATATTTAATTTGTTTCAAGATATAGTAGTCTTATTTCTTAAATCACAGAGATCACATTTTTATTATTGTTTTAATATTTTACCTACTCGATATCGATATATTTGCCCTATTAGCGTAACGTATCACATCTCTGTATTATAACTTCCACACGTATAGTGTTGCGGGTGACATCGTTTTGTCCTGGCTTTAAAGCGAATTTTCAAACTGCCTTCATTTTCGTGTGTTAATAATACTGGATAACAAATGGATAAGTAAGAGCTACGAATAAATATGAAAATAAATGTAATTCAGGCTCAAAAAGAACAGAACGCAAACTATACCGCGGCGAGCGTGGTCTAAAAAGAGTACCGTGCGGCGCTCTCAGTTCGCGGCGTGGGCTCGAGCCATGCGGTTGTACCGCGGGAATTTTCAACTGAATTTATCAATGTTCTTCTGCGTTGTTTAATTCTGTAAAAATACCATGTTTTTTTTTATACTGAGCTGGGTATCACTTGTCTACTATCTCAACTGATGATAAGTGATGATGCGATCAATGATGGAATGTGTTGTAAAATGGTGGAGAAGCCATACGAATATGATGAGTTCAGAAGTAACTTTCATAAACGAGTAAATAACAATATTTTGGAATCCTATACTTGACTACGCTCGATAATTTTATGAAACATGAACTTTACATTAAATAAAAAATAATTGTTAGTATAACGAGGGCTGCTCTAAAAGTATCGGGAATGGAACATTTCCACTGTTCCTGTCATATTAAAATCTTTTTAATTGAAAACTCCTTGGTTTTAAAAATTGAATACCATTTATTTAATAAAAGATTCTCGGTCTTGTCACAAGGTTTTATCAAACTTGTTTAGTCGTTGAGAAAATGGAATTGACTCGAGAAAATTCAATAGCAATGATTTATTATGACTTTCGTAGTGGTTTAACACAAAAACAGTGTGTTGACCGGATGATTTCTGCATTTGGTGATGAAGCCCCATCCAAAACCACATTTTATCGCTGGTTTGCTGAATTTCAACGTGGACGTGTCAAGCTCAGTGATGATCCCCGTCGAGGTCGTCCAAAAAACTGCAGTCATCCAAGAAAACGTTGATGCTGTGCGTAAGCTGATTGAGGAAGATCGACATGTGACATACCGCGAAATTCAGGCAACTTTAGACATTGGCATGAGTCAAATACAAATAATCTTGCATGAACAATTAGGTGTAAAAAAGTTGTTTTCCCGATGGATACCGCATTCGCTCTGTGAAGAGCAAAAAGCAGCTCGCGTTACTTGGTGCGTCAGAACTCTCGAAAGATTCCACGCAGGATCCTCAAATGCTGTATACAACATCGTATCAGGTGACGAATCCTGGATATACGCGTACGAACCCGAAACAAAAAACCAGTCACTAGTTTTGGTGTTCGAAAATGAGTTAAAGCCAACAAAAATTGTTCGTTCACGGAGTGTTGCAAAAAAAATGGTGGCCACGTTTGTCTCCAAAACCGGCCATGTTTTGACTATTCCTCTTGAGGGACAAAGAACGGTTAATGCAGAATGGTATGCTAGCATTTGTTTGCCACAGGTCGTTTCTGAACTCCGTAAAGAGAACTGCAACCGCCGCATCATCCTCCATCACGACAATGCGAGTTCTCACACCGCGCACACAACAAAAGAGTTTTTAGAGCAAGAAAACATAGAATTATTAGACCCTCCGCCGTACAGCCCCGACCTAAGCCCTAATGATTTCTATACTTTCCCTAAAATAAAGAATAAATTGCGTGGTCAGATATTTTCATCACCTGAAGAAGCTGTGGACGCCTACAAAACGGCCATTTTGGATACCCCAACTTCCGAATGGAATCGTTGCTTCAATTATTGGTTCCATCGTAAGTGTCAAATTTCGCGGAGAATACTTCGAAAGCAATAAATACATTCTTATAGTAATGTTGTGTCACTTCCTTGTTTCCCGAAATTTTCCGTGCCGCCCTCGTAGAACACTTTGCATGATTGATTGATCGTGTTTGTTGTATGCTCAGTGGGTAGCTGCTCACTGCACATACAATAAAACAATTCATTGAGTGCCTGAGATAACAGTTGTATGTGTGAGCAAAACTCATGCTTGACTGCTGTTTTGTATAGTTTTGTTCGCTATTTGGCTGTGTACGTAACACATTGTACCTAATTAAGATATAGTATGATATTATACCTATTTTTATCGAGAACTCAATGTCTAGACAAACCTAACATAGGTTTTAAGACATTACTAACATAAACCATAATGTATATTTTAAATTAATGGACAAATAAATTAAAAAAAAAAGTGACGTGTAGAGATGACCTAGAAAAAGGTCATATAAGTATGATAGCTGTCAAACAATTGATTTAGAAGTTTTGACTTGACTTATTTGGCCTGCATGTAACTTAAAAATAACCCAAAAATAGGTGTTGGTGTGACAAATATCGAAACGATAGTCGGCGTCATATATTAAAGTTTTGATTTCATATTTAGGCTACATATACATTTAAAATTACCTATAAGTAGAGTTTTAGGTTTAGTAGCTGTCAAGGTTATGGTACTTTTGCGTTTCGATATAGGATTTGGGCTACAAATGGCATAAAAATTTTCAAAAAATATGTGTCAAGTGTGCTGTAGGTACAAATGACAGTTATTACCGTATTTTTCAGATTGGATTTCATTTTTGAGATACAAATAACATTAAAAATACAAATAAATTGATCTAACACCTGTTATACGTAAGACTAATTTCTAGGTTATTTTGGTGTAATTTTAATCCTAAAATATGAAATACAAGCGGAAAAATATGACATCTACTGTCACTTTGACAGCTCTCATGCTTGAGATCTGTAACTATTATGTAATTTGTAGCAAAAATATTAAACTTAAACAAATAAATACGACATCGACTGTCACGTTGATAGTTGTCACACCTGCGGTATTATTGGTTCTAATTGGTATCTATAATCCATCTTCTTCATTTCGTACAATGGAGCACTTGAATAACAATTGTGGGCATGCTGAGCACGCTGCCAATTGGTAAATGGCTGAAGTGTATAGACTGCCTGCAAGCTTGTAATGGCAGCTAGGTTGACTAAATACTTTCCTTGAAGTAGGTGAAGTAGGTATTTAACATACCTAGCAAAATTTATTTTAATTCTAATATTGTTAGGTTTGCAATAACGCCTGCTATGCGGATTACATTACAAAATAACAAATATACGATAGGAATAATTTAAGTCATGTGCGGGAACCCGCGTCCATCCACCCCTTGAGCCGGGGTATGCTATAACCAATTGAACTAACATGACATGACGTCATGTAAGTTCAATTGGTTATAGCATAAAACCAAAACTCCTGAATGGAATTCAATGAAACTTAACAAGATTTGAGTTCATACTACGATTACATAATATTATTGTATACTTTTTATCCAGAAATTCAGCATGGTTCCTTCGGGAAAGGGGATGAAAGTCAAAATGTGCATTTAGTTGTAATTTATTAATGCGTAGTTCGATTTCAATTATTCTTTTTTGTTAGAATAGTTCTAACCCCACGGACAGCCAGGCACCCCAACAACCCACGGGCAGCACGGCACCCTTAATTAGTTTTGCAAGCTTGTTAAGATAAAACTCTAAAATCTGGAACATTCGCCGCAATCAGTTTTTTTAACTATCTATTTTTTGCCGGATATATTCTGGAGACTGCGCAATGGAAGTGCACAATCTAATATTTTTTCGTTCTACCGCCAAACAAGGAGAACATCGGCAAAAAGACGCCGTTTTAAAATCGAAATTTCAAAGAAACGCACAAAGAACTTTGCTTCAACATTTATAGTGCGAACTGCGAAGGAACTCTCTGATTTACTTAACTACTGTCTTCTGGCAAATACAACCCGGGAGTTTTCAAACCCAAAGTAAAAAGTTCCTTTCTGAGCTATGCTTTACTAAGAGTGCTTCACCGCAGACCACAGCGTTGCTTAATATGAGATAAACAGTGCTCATATGTGAATAATTAGTGTGCAGGTACGGCAATCGCGAACGAAGTCGCATGTTAGCTAGTACTTACTACGAACACAGGTACAGAGCACTAAACGATACGTCCGCACCGCACAACTGACAGATAAGACTGACATTTGCTTACAGCGTGCGTGCGTCCTATGTTCGTTATCTGCGACCAATGACGTGCAGTCGCTGATTTCCCTATTAGACATTCTTGGCAAACAGAGCATAGTAGGTATGGCTGCTAATGGAAGTGTATTTTGTTTTATTGCTTATAGGTTATCCTTTGACCTCTATCTCTCCTGATGGTAAGTGATGATGTGGTCGAGGCTGTTGTTCAGGCTAATCTAGAAGTACTGGCTCTCAAGGACAGCTGCCGGAACACACCGTTAAGTGCTTGGCGACAGATTTTCTACTTGAGGGTGGTAGCTATTCAGGTGGGCATTCGTAAAATGCCCTACTAGCATGCGAATGCCGAATATCTCAGGACTTTTGTATTTAAGTAAATATTTTTATCCTGTTTGTCTTTATTGAGATAAAAACATGACATTATGACTCGTAACTCAAATTTTTGCTCTCGTTCTTCAACGATCGTATTGGGATGGAGCGACACCTATAGTTCAACTTACGTTATACTTCAAACAAGACTGCGTATTACATTCCAAAATTACAAATTAACCCCGGCTATAGGAGATGATGGACGCGGGTTCGAATCCCACACATGACTATATTTTTCTCTCTCGTAAATTTGTAATGTTGTAACCTAACATGAAACTCGGTAAACACTTAAACTGTTTAATAAATTATATTCTAACAACCAGCAATCGTTTAATTCAAAAGACATGTTTTGGCAGTGCTGCGTGATACCTAACAGTACACAGCTGTATCTACTGGATATAGGTTTTTGGACAATAAACTATGTGGTAGTGCAGTACACACTCCTTTCGGAACTACACCCGCTGCGGTGGGGTACGGCGAACGACAAGTGAAAGAGGACTAGTGCAGTAGTACATAGAGTAGAGTAGAGTAATGTGGGTCACGCACCTCTCGAGGTGCGCTAGCGCAGCGTGCGTGGGGCAGTGCTGGGGCACACCCGTCTTGTCGCTCGGCACGAAGTTGTCGTAGCAGCTGAAGCAGTTTGATTCTATCCTGTACAGAATAATAAACAATACTAGAAACAACTTATAAGTACAGTACCTACTCGAAACAACGATTGCTAACGATACCTATAAAGTATATTCGTAAACGATTTCGTCACTTCGTCTCTCAAAACTATACAACTACCTATTGCAACTAAATATTTATATATAAGTAACGTATACCCTCAAGTTCGACTGCGCGAAGATCGGTTGGTGGAAATTTTTATATACATTCCAATCATCAGTAGGTCTAGGTACCGTATGTGTAACAGCTCACTCAACTCTCACTCCGACATCTTTTAGTTGAAATCCATAGCCTCCGTTAAATCTATTTTGAAATAGTACATTGTACACCGAGGGGAGAAAACAATCTTTCTCTGTTCGAGATTTGTTTAAGCCCCATGCGCAGCGGAGGGCATAAAGGAAACTCGAGAACATTAATAGAACTTTCTCCCGAGTGATGCATAGTGCTTTATTGTACACCTACGAGGAAAATAAAATCATTATAAGTTTTCTCGTATTTGTTCCGAGACTTCTCAGAAATTAAGTCCTTTATGATTTCTTGAGCAGTATTTGTTATTTCTGGTAGCGTCATCATTATCATATTTCACTTTCACTATCAGATGACATTTCGGAAAATTATTTAGAATAGTTAAAAACGTACTGTTAAATTTAGTAAAAAACCAAATTAAACAAACCAAAATAAATTGCCGCGCTTTTTTAAATTTATATTATACTAGCTGTACCTGCGACTTCGTTCGCGATTGCCGTACCTGCAAACTAATTATTCACATTTGAGCACCGTTTATCTCAACGCTGTGGTCTATGGTGAAGCACTCTTAGTAAAGCATAGCTCAGAGAGGAGCTTTTTACTTTGTGTTTGATAACTCCCAGCTTGTTTTTCCAGAAGACAGTAGTTAAGTAACTCAGAGAGTTCCTTCGCGGTTTGCACAATAAATGTTGAAGCAAAGTAGGTACTTTGTGCGTTTCTTTGGAATTTCCATTATAAAACGGTATCTTTTTGCCGAGGTTCTCCTTGTTTGGCGGTAGAACAAAAATATATTGTACACTTAATGGAAGTGTACAATCTAATATATTTTTGTTCTACCGCGCAGGCTCTAAAATGTGTCCGGCAAAAGATAGATAGTTAAAAAAAAAATGTGGCGAATGTTCCAGATTTTAAAGTTTTATCTTAGCAAGCTGGCAAATCTAAATAAGGATGCCGAGATGCCCGTGGGGTGCCAGGTTGCCAATGGGGTGCTGGAATACCCATGGGGTGCCAGAATGCCCGTGGGGTGCTCGGCTGCCCTTGGGGTGCCGGGTGGCTCCGGGGGTGCCGAGCTTCCCGTGGGGTTCCGAGCTCACTCGTCACTATTCTAACAAAAAAAAGAATAATTGAAATCGGACTACGCGTTCATAAATTACAACTAAGTAACATTTTGACTTTAATCCCCTTTCCCGAGAAAACCGTGCTGAATTTCGCGATAAAGTATACAATAACGTTCTTCGTGGTATGAACTCAAATCGTGTTAAGTTTAATTGAATTCCATTCAATAGCCCATGGGGTGCTGGGCTGCCTGTGGGGTGCCGGGCTGCCCAAGGAGTTCCAAGCTCACTCATCACTATTCTAACAAAAAAAAATTTGAAATCGGACTACGCGTTAATAAATTACAACTAAGTGTATATTTTGACTTTCATCCCCTTTCCCGAGGGAACCGTGCTGAATTTCGGGATAAAAAGTATACAATATCTTTCTTCGTAGTATGAACTCAAATCGTGTTAAGTTTCATTGAATTCCATTCAATAGCCCATGGGGTGCTGGGCTGCCCGTGGGGTGCCGGGCTGCCCATGGGGTTGCGAGCTCACTCATCACTATTCTCACAAAAAAGAATAATTGAAATCGGACTACGCGTTAATAAATTACAACTAAGTGTACATTTTGACTTTCATCCCCTATCCCGAGGGAACTGTGCAGAATTTCGGGATAAAAAGTATACAATAATCTTATGTAATCGTAGTATGAACTCAAATCGTGTTAAGTTTCATTGAATTCCATTCAGTAGTTTTGGAGTGATGCGCGGCCGGGATACAGACAGACAGACAAAAATAAAAAAAATACAGTTTTGACATCAGTATCAGCTACAGAGTGCTCCCAAATTTTTTTTGCAAATTATCTTCAATGTACAGAATTGGACCTGTTACAGTTTTATTATAAGTATAGATATATCATCACTAGGTCCACTTCTAAAAGGAAATATGTGTTTAGTAAGATGGTGTAATGCACATGCTATATATTGTAACGTCATTATGTATTTCCATGTTTATTGTATTCCTATAAACAATACAAAACACCCAAACCCCAGCCAAGCAGGGGAAGACCCCGGTAAGCACAACTGCGCATACCGTTACCCCCCGCACTGAAGTCCCCCCGCAAAGCAAAACCTACGCGGCATTAACCACAACCACTCCAACCAAGACGACAACTACCGCCACCAAGCAGAAGTCAAAGCGCACCATAGCCGCAGCCTCCTTCTCCAAGAGTAGCGAGGTCAACCCACGCATGACGCAAGAAGGCAGGAGCATGCCAACACTCGACCCTTTACCCACGGTAATGGGTATAGAGAAAGAAAACCAACCCCAATTGAAACCCACGAAGAAAGTCAGCAGCAAACTGAATCCACAGCTAGCACCGCGGCAGACACCGAGGATCAAACTGCCCCCAAGAAGGCCAACCGCTATTCACCTATAGTGGTAGAGGAGATCCCCAATTGGAACATCCACCTGCGCACACTGAGAGACAAACTCGGACACGCACCAAATGCCAGACCCTTTGGTAAAGGCATTCGCTTCTCCTACTCCTTACCGGAGGAAAGGAGCATCAAGGTGGTAATAAGAGGTCTTCCTGTGGATGCCCCACCAACTGAGATCATGAAAGAACTCAGAGAACAAGGCTTTGACACAGAGAACGTAAGAAGAATCCAGGCTAGGGAGGGTAGACCCGGGTGTATCTTCTTCGCAATGTTCAAAAAGCGCGCGCCGCCCGGAATGCACGTCTTCTCACTTCGATGCGCCGTATTTCGTGTTTGTACTTGTTAGTATGTTTACATACTTAGTAGCGCAAAATAATAATGCTTGTATCTAGTAGATATGTTGAAATGAGGGCAAGATCATAATGTATTGCATTTGGCTAAATAAATAACAAGAAAGCTCTAAACCTCACGGTTTTTCTCACTTCTAAAGTACATAGAAAGGTAAGAAAACGACTACCTAGGTTTCTAAACTTTTTTTATTACTATTGTCAGTTTCCCATATACATAAATATATCTAGGTAATGCCGCAGTTGTGTTTAAATGGGGAAAATAAGTTTAATGCGCACGTAGCGAAGTTTGCTTATGATCAGCTAAGTGAAGCAACGTCCACCGCTGTCATGACTTGAATGTGTGAACGCTAGTGACATTACTACTGAGCGCTTTTGTGCTTCGGAAGGGCACCGGTCCCGGTTGTGTCTTAGGATGGCATTCGTTACAGCATGGTGGTTGGGCATTTTGCGAATGCCCGCCTTGCTAGCTTCTACCCTCGAGTAGAAAATCTCTCGCCATGCACCTAAAGGTATTTTCCGGCAGCTGTCGTTAAGAGCTAGTAATTTTATGCCTGAACAACATCTTCGACCACATCATCACTTACCATCAGGCGAGTTAGTATGAACTATAAATGAAAAGGTAGAGCGGTACTGTCGATCACAATGCGCTGACCATATTATGGTCTGCGCATTGTGATCCGAGCACGTGAAGCTTTCGCCTTCTCTCCATTCTCCTACTATATCGAGGATCGACTTCTAGGTTAGCCTGTGAACTGTGTTCATGCCTAGTAAGGTAGAGTAAAGTAGGTGTACGCGCCATCTACATATGTAGACAGTCGCAGAACCAACCGCGCGCTGTGCACATCATTTTTCATGTGCGTGAGCGACTCACCTATTTAAATACTAATTATTCAAGTAAGTGCACATACTTGTCCTTATTCAAACTTAACTGTGTCTAAGCTAGTGCATAGACAGTAGGTGTATATGCGCTAGTTCTGATAATAACGTAAAATAAACAATTCTCGAAGACTCACACGGAAATGGACAGGAAGTGAAAAGAAAGGTACTCACGCTGAAGCTGTGGAGTTGATCCTCAGGAGAAAGTCCTGACACAGGCCCGTCTGATCTTTCTAAATATGCACTAGGAATTATTAAATCACACGAAGGAATATTGTATAATTTCTTTAGGTTAATTGGCACAGATGTCCATTCAGATCATTTACGATGTCACGACTGGACACAGTCATTTTCAACACTTGTTTCTTCTGTGCGTGACAAGGACGGGGAACGGAATGTTTGTCAGGAAGAAAGGGATAGAATGATTATGCATGTCTTCCTTCATATTTCTAGCAATTACGATTTCGGTGTTAACAGTAGGGTTAGGTAAAGTAGGTTTAGACAAAATAGGGCAATTTTTTGAAATGAATACACATATTTTAATATTATAAATTACACTGGCCGCGCGGGCGGCGCTCCGCAGTGCCCGCCGAAGCTCACAGATGCAGCTGCTCTCGCCCTAACGACGAGCATCTGATATGCTCGAAACCCGCGAGACGTATTCGATCCTCAACGTGAGTGTTTTTGCCCGTTTAATTTATAATATTAAAATAGGGCAATGTATAGTAGGATAAAATAGACTAGGGTAAGGTAGGTAAGAAGGGTAGGTTGTTGTGGATTAGGTTAGAGTAGCGTAAATAATACCTGGAAGGCCTGACGACGAGTATATGCATGTGAGGGAAGTCCCTGGCGAGGCGAAGCGCCGTCCGCTCCAGGCTCCAGCGCACGAACTCACGCAGAGACCGCTCGGACCGCATCCTTTCTTCGTAATCCTGTTGACGTCACACTCCTCTCTATGTGAGACATGCCATATAATGATAATATTTATAGGTAATAATGAAATTACACGTCAATTCATAATATACATGTACTTATTACCTTTAAATGTAATAATACGTATATTATGCATACTAATGTGCATAATAATAATTGCCAACACCATTACTTGTGTTTCCTTTCGCTGCCAATTCCTTCGTAACACTGTTTTTTTCTGTACTAATATTTAACAGCACCCCTAACGGGAACGTTAATGCACTAGAAATATGTGCGAGAAATTTTGTTTTTAACTTTTATGGTAATGGCTAACTATGAAAACTCTTACCTACTGGGGTTAGTGGGTACAAGTACTGAACACTAACCACACCATGCTAGAGCTTACCAACGCCGCGACAAACCGTTTAGTGAGCTTCAATTATTATAAACATAATTTGGCACATATATTTCAGAATTTGAGTGGTAAGTGTATCAAAAAGTAAGATTCAAAATGTCGCAGTTTTGTTGGTAGGCGCTGGGCATTACTATACTATATAGTTGATGCACTTGTTGTGCAAATGCGTCTCGGAGGAATAATGATAAATTTGGTCTGATTTCGTTGACCAATATATTGTTTCCTTAGATATAGTAAAAAAATTACACTATCTTTATGTTCGCTGCGTTAATTATTTTATTGTATGTAATTCTTGAATATATTTCAAATTTTTGTACAAGATAATAAATTGTAATTTAATGTGTAGTTAATGTTTTATGATTAAGTATATATATTTATCATATCTTAGACTTGACAAGTAATCTATTCAGAATAAAACAATTAACTTCAAACAATGCTCAATAAGCTACAAAATCCGAAAGTGTCACTTGTTATGAACACAATGAAATGTAACCAAGTGCGAGATGGACTCGCACGCGAAGGGTTGCATACCAACACATAATGCTATTATTGCACATATTATTGAATAGAAACACTAACAGCACATGCTTGGAGACGGGATTGGACATAAGGCAGTCATGATGAACAAGAACATTATTATGGCCAAGTTATCAAGCAGAATTTGTTCAACACAATCAGTCACGTACCCCTTGCAGCCCAGACTTGTTATTGTTCCCAAACAAGAAATAAGACATTTACGGAAAAATATTTTTCTATGATGAAGAGCTCAAGGCGATACACAAGTCAAGGTCAAAGCCATTTATTCAACTAAGGCGTCTACGACGCTACTAAGAAGGTCAATTACATATTAATATTGACATATTCTAAATTGTACATTCAGCAAAATAAATATATAGAGCCACTGCGAGAAGAACAGGCAAGAAACTCAGGGCCATTCTTTTTAATTCATGCGCATCATGGTATACTCATAGTTGTAAAGAAAAGTAAACACATAAAATATAAATAGTAGTGTATGATTATAAAGTTTATTTATATAATATGTGTAAACACTATGTTAATGGACTAAATCTGAGTGAAGGCATGTTATATATCGAAAAGTGACATAAACAACCGTTAGTTTTTGACATCTCGAGTGTGGCTGGCCAGTGTTCGGGCGTGTGTTTTAACGGATTTAAGTGAATTGTAAGTATATAACAAAGAGCAGTAGAATTGCATTCATAAACAAACAATATCGTCCATGCGGATGCCAATTGGTTAAATGTCCTTCAGTCAGTCAGTAGTGAAACAAGGTGAATAAACAATAATGTTTCTGAATAGGATGAAAGTTATTTTTGAGGGTATTGAAAAGATGATTTCGCATTATGAGAGGAATATTGAGATTGCAGGACATTGAAGATACAGAAAAATATAAATATTACAGGTATTTCTGCCTTTTATCATATCTATACTGAGAATACTTTTGACTCCTGTCATAAATATAACATACAATATAACGACATACATTAAAACGACATTTTCAGGGTGCTACTGCGGCTGCCTCGCTTCTGCAGCGCATCTCAGATGTTTGCTGAAGCGCACACGGATGACTTTCATGCGATTATTCGCAAGAAAGTCGCGTCTTTACGGCAGCGAATACGAACCAGCCGCAATGGTATCCTGCAAATGTTTGCTGCCCGTTTTGACTGTCCCATCCAGCACAAATGGATGTCTGTGCTCATGGGACAGAAGTTATAGTTATGTAAAATGTAACCAATAGTCTATTTTTGAAATGTGTGTAATTATTATAATGTATTTATGTTTTCAATTAATTATTTTGTTTTATGGATTCATGTGATCTGAAATAAATGACATTATTATTATTATAAATAAAAAAGTAGCTATAACAACTAAATTACTGAAATTATTGTTACCTGAATGTCACCTGGGAAGAAGAGCAGGGAATTTATCAGCTCTGTATTCTCGGGGGGAGCGGCGGGGGGCAGGTACAGCACATCGTTACAGCGTCCCCCGAGCCCCTCCACCCCCGCCAGCCTCAGTGGCAGCATGCCGCCGCCCGCGCCGACCTTACCCGCCCCTGCCCCGCCCGGCGCCACTGTAGCGGTCACACCTCACACCTACAACTGAGACATTGAACAATAGCTACGACAGTATAAACATTCACTGACATTCAGGGAACAGTTCTGGATCATTCAGATAGTCTACAGAAGATTGGAATAATAGGTCTTTATAACCTGAATGTCCAGTAAAAACGGGGATCACAATAATTTACTTTCTTGTTGTATCCATTCAAGTTGCCTTTAATAATTTGCAATATTGTATAGTTTGTAGATGATACAGCTTTGATAAAGTACATAGAAAACATTTGGATCATTTTCAGGCAAATAATCTGATCTTTAAATAGTTCACTGACAATCATTTACTATTGTTATTAATTAAAGTGAATGTTAACAAAGCAACTTTTTTTATAACAGACTGGGGTAGCACTTGACCACTATCGCACCTGATGTGAAGTGATGATGCGATCGATGATAGAGCGTGCTTACCCAGAAGATACCTATTACGTTTTGAAGACCCCATATTGTATTTAAGCGGAAGCAGACTCAGGCAGGTTGTTCCATTCTCTGGCGGTTCGTGTGATGAATAAAGATGCAAAACGCTTCGTTCAGGTAAATGGAATATCAACCATATACCGGTGGCGCTCCTGAGTATCCCTGGATGTCCGATTATAGAATGGGGATGGCGGAATCAAATTATGAAGTTACCGGAATATTAATTATGGAGTCGGATACCTTTCAGGGAGTGTGCCACGTCACACTCCCTGAAGGTTATCGGATAAAAACCGATAAATATGCGACTTCGCGGCGAAGCTCGAGACTCTGGAGTCTCTTGCCTACTTGTTGGTCGTCGTTAAGAGGACAAGGAACAGAAGCACCCACAGGGAAATACGTATTTCAACAAAGTGATGCTGTCTCGCCGCTACACGCCGGCCTCGCGCTCCGCGCCCCGCACCTACGTCAAATGCATAAACATATATGTACCTATAGGTACTACAGAGAGACGTGCAGTCGAGTCACACGACCACAATTATTTTACTTTAGCCGCGCCAACGCGCCGCCCGCCGCTGTCGCACCGCGTCGCGCGTCTTCGGTCGCGCGCCACCGCGCCGCTTACTTCTCGTTGACTTGAGTAAAAATATGTATTATATTTAGTATACTCATTTCAAGGTAGTATAAATCTGCTTAGTTTATCAAGTGAATAATCCAAACTGAACAAACGATCGATGTTGGTCTCAAAATTATTATTAAAAATAATATTACGTTTACTTTAAGAAAATATTGTGAAACTGTTCCTTTGTCCTTTTAAAAATAAAACAAGACGAAGGTGCTCATTGGCTTTTTATAATTGTGCTGTAATTATTACGTTTAACAAGCTACTAGTGTGAAAAGAAACTCCTGATTCTTCTCGATTATCTTACTTTATTTCACAACTATTACGACTTATATCGATACATTACTTTTCATAACTATATCTCTAACAGGGTATACAATAATTCCTACACGTCCGGAGCCAACGAGTCGTCTACTCAGAATGCCTCGGCATCGCTCGGTCCCACCCCTTCCCCAGTAACTCAGTGGTGGGGCGAGTACGGAATGGGAGGGGAGCACGATACCTGTGTTGCCACTTTATTAAAATCTGTGGGAGTTTTTAAATCATGACATTCGGCCATCCGGCATCGTGCTGCCCCCTGGCGCACGTACCTGTTTACATACTGTTAACAATTTTGCATTTTACACTATTACAACTTACACTATTACCAATTAAACTAGCTTAATTTGATTATTTCATTTGAACTTGGTTATATAATGGATTGATAATCATATATCTCAGTAGTTTCAACGTAGCTACGAGTAGGTATTATATTTTTAAAGTATACTTATCAATTTGTGAATTATACATTGCAAAACTAATTAAATTTCACTGATGTTAGTTGTAGTTTTAAATCATGACATTCGGTGATTAAAGCTTTATATATATATTTTGACTATAGGTATGCATATAATTCCTTATTAAATAACACTAAGAATACTTAACACTAAAAAAAAGTTATTTTATTACCATTTGTATATAATAATAGATTATGTAAGTAAGTTGATTGTTCAATATATACAATTTATAAGTAGTTAATTTACATTTCACTTATGGGGCTATACTTACTATACTTCTAAAATTAATAATACAATATAAAATGAACAATAGTCATATATAAAATGGGACCCGTGATGACTTATGATGGTTTAATGCGTCAACATAGCGCATGTTTATCTTTAACCCAGCTCCATATTAAATCTCTAAGTCGAATTCGCAAATTTGTAGCCAGCACCTAGCTATTCTTGGAATAGGGTTCCGTGGGGTCAATGTGGTTCGGAGCGTAGTGGCTCTAACTTGCAAGAGTCGATGTCATGCCAGACTCTTGCATATCTTGCATGTAACCAAAGGCTTTGGGCGTTTGAAGAACGAGTGTCCCCTATTATGACAGTTATAACAAAGAACGGAACTGTTAGGTGAATTTGAATATGATCCAGCATTGTCAAGTGTACCTATTTAATTTATAGGCGCATTCACGTGTTTTCTTATAATTTTGTGAACAAATAAAGTAAAGTAGATCCTCAGGCTCTGGACAACAGCTACAGAGTAAACAATATATAGAAAATAACAAAAATAAATGTAAAGCAGTATGGACATAATTAATGACAAAATTGGTGACATAAAAAAAAAGAGATTGAACGCAAAGAATATGATAATAAAATGTATACTAATCCTGTTGACATTTTAACGAAATATTTAATGATTTTTATATAAATTTGACTAATCACAACTTTGTATTTAAAACAGACAAGATTAATGAAACTATGAAAACTAAAATATATGATACAACATTTTTACAACCAACTGACCAAATCGAAATATGGAAAATAATTACTAATCTAAGTAACACAAATTCGGTAGGTATTGATGAATTGAGTACCAAAATGCTCAAGAAATAAGCTAACTACATAAGTGAACCTATGAGTTTCTTAGTGAATCTGCCACTTGAGGAAGGCACTTTTCCAGACGTTCTAAAAAATCCATAGTCAAACCTCTATTTAAGAAAGGTGATATTACAGATATGGACAACTACCGGCCAGTTACTTTGATACCAGTTATGTCAAAAATACTCGAAAAAGTAATCTTAAACCGAATCTACGACTATGTAACAAGTCAAGATTTATTAAAAGAACAGTTTGGATTTCGTAGTAATAGTAGCACTTCAATGGCATGTTTTAATCTCGTTAAAATGATAGTAGATTGCATAAACGAAGGAAAACCTGTCACATCTATCTTTCTCGACATGACTAAGGCGTTTTATTATGTAGACCATAATTTACTACTTTATAAGCTTGAAAAATAAAGTAAATACATTTGGAGTCCCACAAGGAAGTGTGCTGGGACCTTTTCTGTTTTTATTGTACATAATAACATACCGTATATGAATGCAAATATATTGTACGTAATTGGCTCATGAATTTGGATTACGCTGAAGTAAAATCTATGCTGCAATTTTATTGATTTACATGACTCACTCAACACCTACTTATCTCCTACATCATTTAATATAATATATCTAAATAAATATTTGCATATCTATTTATAATAAAGTCTTTTTATAGACTCAAACATAAAATATCATAAATAAAATAAAACAATGATATAATAAATTAATTCATAATTGTCACTTGTACCACACATCACTCCGCCAACCTATTCTGTACCTGATTTTTAAATTTACGTATATGTTGTACTCTGAATTTTTGTAAGTAATCGTCGCCTACCTGCCTTTGTTTATTATATCCACCCTAGACTATATATACAGAATATATATATATAATATTTATCGCCCTCGGTTGTATTTGTTCTAAAATAAGTTACATCTGAAGATAAAATATTTGGCTTGTAAACAAATAACTACTTTCTTTTACACAGTTTAATTTGTTAGAAACCATTTGAGTAATACTGTATTTAAATTTAGTTAGACGTTATACCTAAGTATACCTCATGTTTATTTGTTAATAAGTTGGTATATACTAGATTGTTTTATATAAATTGTAACCTAAATATTAAATTAAATATATATGTATAAATCTTAATGTTAAGATAAAGAAGAGTGGGTCTACCTGGCACAGGTATTCTATACTTAAAAGGTAGTTCCTATCTCAAATTTGTAAAATGTTCAGATAAAATAAAAGATTTATTATATTATTATTATATTATATAAGTGATCTTCCAAACGTCACATCAAAAAAACAGTACTATTTGCGGATGATACAACGTTAATTGTTAAGTGTACTAATCCACATACTTATGAAAATGAAATAAATATTGCGCTTGGTGAAATAATTAGCCGGTTAAAGAATAATGGTTTAAAAATTAACGTACTGAAAACGAACATGATACAATTACGAAGCTACACGAGTCCACGCATAGAATTAAACATAACCCAGGAAAATAATAAAATAAATGATGTTATTTCAACCAATTTTCTAGGAATAATGATTGATGAGCATTGTGATTGGAAAACACACGTAAACTACGTATGTGACACACTAGATAGGTTCATCTTTGCTATAAAAAAAAATATGGTTAACCGTATCCACTGAAGATGCTCTCAGTGCATACCACGGATATGTATCTTCTGTGCTCTCATACGGTCTCTTACGTTGGGGCAACAGAGCGATCTGTGGAGCCTGTAGTATAGATAGTTGCAAACCAATTTTTATATATTTTCGCATCTTGCCATTGGTTTGCATGTATATTAGAGATATTTGTGTTTTTGTAAAGCAACATCCAAAGTAATTTACTTTGAGTTATACTATATTAAGTATAAATGTGAGAGATAAATTTAAACTATACCAACCTAAATGCCAGTTAGCTATGTGTAAAAGTAATGTGTTTATTAATGCAATTGAAGTTTACAATAAATTGTCTAATTCTTTTAAAGACTTGACATTCAATATTTTCAAAAAAAGATTACATTATGGTTACTTGATAAGTTTTTACACCATAAATGATTTTATGACATTCACAGTTTCTTAGGTACTTGTCAATGTTAATTGTATTTTAGTCCGACTTTGATTATATTTTAATATTTGACGTATTGTATTTGATAGCGAATGACATAATATAATTTTTTTTATCATCATTTGTACTTTCATAATAAATGTGTGTATTGACTTATTTTGTATAAATAAACTTCTGCACACCATTGTCATGGTAGAATGTTATGGACATTTTTGTAAAGCTGTACATCTGCTGTATCTGTACATCATTCTTGTGAATAAATGATTTGATTTGATTTGAACAATTTTGCCTTCCACTTCTAATTGTCATATCTGTAATGCCATACACAAAACATTCGACTGCTTTCCTACCTTCGATCTCACACTTAGTCAGTAAAGTTAATTTTTCGTAAAAATAATCACGCAGATGTTTATCACTTCGGGAGGTGCGGCTCAACATTTCTTCCAAAAGGCGGCCGTAACTCTGTCCACTTGGAAAGGCCTTTTTTAATTTTATTTGCCACTCCTCCCAAGTGAAAACTACTGTCGGAAGAGCTTCAAACCATTTCTTTGCCAGACCAACTAGTTTTTGTAATAAAAAGTGAATTTTTTGTTTGTCATTCCACCCATAAACAGTAGAGCACTCGTTCACTTTACGCAACCAGCACTCAATGGTTTGAGACCCTTTTGTTGGTTCAAATTCAGGAATAATATTATTATAGTTATTATTATTTAATCTAGTTTCCTGGTCCTTATCTTTATTTGACTCTGCTTTCATGATAAAAATAATCTTAAAACATACTTGGCCTTTACTGACTCACGACTCTTACGCTTCCTTCATGGTGGGGCTTCATCACTCGAGGTCGATGAAGAAGATGAACTGCGACGTCGGGACTTCCTTTTCTGTCGCTTTTGTTTAGGTGGCTTACCAGGTGGAGTGCCTCCTCTTTAAAAAGGATTCATAATGTTTAGGATCGAATCTGAAATCATTAGATATAATCAGCGTAATATCTGGTGCTACCCCATTTCAATAGAAACCTTAAATAAAACCTGTTAAATAAAATATTTGGTTATCTAGTAAATTTAAAATAGTTGATATTTTTTAAAAATAACTTCATTGTTGAATGTACTATTTGTATAAAAGCAACTTAAATTTCATTAGAGATAGCTTGCGTACATCTACTATACTTTGAACAAACCAAATAACTCAGTAAGCACAACTATATGGCAGGCGCACATAACCTGCAGCTCAATACAACAGGCACACTTAACCTGCAAACCAATCAACAGGCGCACATAACCTGTTTCATGGTGTAATAGGCACACTTAACCTATTAATATCTTACAGGCACACTTAACCTGTTTCATGGTGTAATAGGCACACTTAACCTATTAATATCTTACAGGCGCACTTAACCTGTTTCATGGTGTAATAGGCACACTTAACCTATTAATATCTTACAGGCGCACTTAACCTGTTTCATGGTGTAATAGGCACACTTAACCTATTAATATCTTACAGGCGCACTTAACCTGTTTCATAGTGTAATAGGCACACTTAACCTATTAATATCTTACAGGCGCACTTAACCTGTTTCATGGTGTATTAGGCGCACTTAACCTATTAAAATCTTACAGGCGCACTTACCCTGTTTCATGGTGTAATAGGCATAATTAACCTATGATTCTATCCACAGGCGCACTTGTATCATATCATGGTCCAATAGGCACACGTAACCTATGATTTCACCTAACAAGCACACTGAACCATTTTGTTAAAACTACTACACATCCGATTTCCCTTATAAGTAATATTTTTTTTTGATATTTTTATTAATATTATTTTATTAGTTAGAATAACGTAGCATGTCCACAGAACTCAAGCAACCACATTGTTGACGAGGGATGTTATCGGAGAGTTGCCCCAATCAAACATCCGACGACTATAGAGTTTTGTATCGTTATAATTATTTTGCATCATTAAGCACTACCGGGGAGTTGCCCCGGCCAAATGCCGTTTACAAACATAAATACATAACGTTACTGTCGATAATAACTGACGTTGGATGTTATCGGAGAGTTGCCCCGATCATAAACATCCGACGACTACAGAGAATTGTAACGTTATAATTATATTGCAACATTAACACTACCGGGGAGTTGCCCCGGCCAAATGCTGGTTACAAACAATACTAACATTACAGTCGATAATTACTTACGTGGGATGTTATCGGAGAGTTGCCCCGATCAGAAACATCCGACGACTACAGAGATTTGTAACGTTATAATTATATTGCAACATTAACACTACCGGGGAGTTGCCCCGGCCAAATGCTGGTTACAAACAATACTAACATTACTGTCGAAAATTACTTACGTGGGATGTTATCGGAGAGTTGCCCCGATCAGAAACATCCGACGACTACAGAGATTTGTAACGTTATAATTATATTGCAACATTAACACTACCGGGGAGTTGCCCCGGCCAAATGCTGGTTACAAACAATACTAACATTACTGTCGAAAATTACTTACGTGGGATGTTATCGGAGAGTAGCACCGATCAGAAACATCCGACGACTAAAACCTTTGCATCATTATGTAGTGTACCACCGACATTACCAAGGAGTAGCCCCGGCCAAATGCCCTGATACATCTACACATCATGCATAAAACGTTATCAGAGGGTAGCCCTGACCAAACGTTTTAATTCGAAATCATTGTGGTTGCGTAAGCATGGAATAATACAAGTAAAGAAAAAAAAATACTGTTCAAATATGTAGGTAGTTTTGAAAAGGGAGATCGTTTTATTATAAAGAAAAATCATTACAAATTATATATGTTACTGTACCTTTGTGAGTATATCCCACTTCTGAAATGAAAAGAAACTCCTGATTCTTCTCGATTATCTTACTTTATTTCACAACTATTTCGACTTATATCGATACATTACTTTTCATAACTATATCTCTAACAGGGTATACAATAATTCCTACATGTCCGGAGCCAACGAGTCGTCTACTCAGAATGCCTCGGCATCGCTCGGTCCCACCCCTTCCCCAGTAACCCAGTGGTGGGGCGAGTACAGAATGGGAGGGGAGCACGATACCTGTGTTGCCACTTTATTAAAATCTGTGGGAGTTTTTAAATCATGACAAGTGTATACGAAGTGCTTGTCAACAATACTTAATTGAAGCGTTAAAGACCTTGTACCTTGGAAAAGATCGCATCAGGGAAGGCTGGTGTTATATTATGAAGGACTCACGAGAAACTGCAGAAGTACAAGACCTTAACGAATACATGGTGACTCAATGGCTAGAAGACAAAAGTTTCGTATACATATGGTGTACTCATAAGGAACATCTCCGAACATGTTGTGGAAGTCTGGCATTTTAAATTAAATAATAACATTGTCAAAATGCACCCCAATAAATACCAGCTTCATTAAATTATTTAGAAGAAGATGCCAACTTAAATATATTGCCTATAACAATCATTCTAAAACATGGTGCTCGTAGCGAAGTTTACTTAGCCGTTCTTAATCGATCAGCTAAGTCAAGCAACGTCCGCCGCGGTCAGGAGTTGGATGGGTGACCGCTAGCGAAATTCCGTGCTTCGGAAGGCACGTAAAGCCGTCGGTCCCGGTTGTTGTCTTACGATGGCAGATGGCAGTCATACAGCATGGTGATAGGAGATTTTGCGGATGTCCGCCTGGCTAGCTACCATCACACTACCATTACAATCAAGTAGAAAATCTGTTGCCAAGCACCTAACGGTGTGTTCCGGCAGTTGGCCTTGAAAGCCAGTAATTCTAGGTTAGTCGGAACAACACTTTCGACCACATCATTACTTACCATCAGATGAGATAGTGGTCAAAGGCTAGCCTATCAGCTATATAAAGGCAATAATTAATGAAGCGTAGTTTCATAAATAATTTTGAGAAATAAACGAATTAACCATGTTACAGATCAACTGCAAAAGGCTGATATCAGATTTAATCTTTTTTTTTTTAAGAAAAGATTGTTCACATTTTGTTACATATTTTAATGTTGTTGATTTCTTTTTGTCTGACTTTATATATAGTCTAATTGCTTTTAGCAAACTCTTTTTATTGTTGTTCAAGCTATTGATATCTTTAATTAATATTTCGTAGGTATAATCTACTATATTGCATGCTATATAATACATCTATACTGTTTAAATATTTTATTAAAAAAAAATACATATAACCTAGTTAACCCAAAATAGTTACTTGATTGCTAATTATATGCTAACGTAAATTCGCTGAGTGTTTTTAAAATTATATTGATATTACCGGACATACAGTTGAGTCACCGATTTTAATATAATATTGTATTAAATCCTGCTAGATGGAAATATAATTGGCTACTGGCAAGATTCGAGCCCGCAACTACAGGTACCCGTTATTGTAGCTTCTGATCCCGCTCCTAATCAATATTTTTTTCCATCAAACATTATTTTCATATTACAAAATTACAAATATACGATAGGAAAAATTTAAGTCATGTGCTGGTATCGAACCCGCGTCCATCCACCCCTTTAGCCGGGGTATGCTCTAACCAATTGAGCTAACATGATATGACGTCATAATTGAAATCTTTCCTATCGTTCTTTTTCGTTTTCGCGGGTTCGAATCCCGCACATGACTTATGGTGTTTTTATTCAACATAATGATGGAAACGAATTCTAAAACTAAAAGTGTAAAATAAGTTGTCGAAGACACCATGACCACAATCTTGAGATCATACTTTCAAACTGTCGTGGTACCGACTTCAACAAGTTATATCAGACTTTAGGGTGTTAGAAGTCGGTTTCATTTTTGTTTGTTTTTTGTTCTAGGCGATGAGTTTATTTTATAAAAAATAACATGTTTTATGTGTCACGAAGAACAAATATCTTATTCCTACTTACTTTAGAGACTACTAGATTTGCTACAAAAACTGTTGTGACATTTTATTTACATTATATGTATATCTAGAACATCGGCTCAATTGAGAATATCGTCATAATGTAGGCTTTAGAACAGGAACTAAGATTTCACGACATAGGTATATACTTAGAAGGATAGGTAAAAATATGAAATTTATTTATAGCTAAGAACTGATCTGTGAACATGTTTTCATTTTTTTATATCGGGGTTTGTACGTCTATAATATATTTCTTAGTTTCGATAATTCAAATGTACTACTATTCATTAAACATTCATATTGGTAGAATAAAAATATCTACAGCATCGATTTTTTCCCATCACTCACCATCCAACATATCGAAAAGGCATATTGACATCACTAATGCAAATACCTCTACTATATTACTATTATTTATTCTATGCAGCTACCCTGCCCCCCGAACAGAATTGTGCGATAAAGACAATTGCAGCTTCTTCAAGTTTTGACTTAGAATTTACGCATAATTTGCGTTCTGGAAGAAAACGTTTCTCTTATAGTAAATATATATCAAATCTAAAAATGTTGGTCTTATTTTATAACTGACAGAAAATACTAGGTTTATAGGTATTCCTTTTTCTTTATTTATCATTAGTTTTCATATAAACAATTCACCAACTAGAGAAACAAGTTTTGAGAAAAGATCGGAATTTAAATACCCATTAATTCAAATTCCATTTATAAAATGATAAAAATAAAAACCTATAAACCTAGATTTTGATAACATCTATAACATTTCCAAAAATCATCAAAATCGGTGATGTTTTAGGGGGAGAGAAACGTTTTCTCTTTTTGTATGAAAATTCGAGACTTCCTTCCCGTCTTAATGAGTCTCTTGGCTCTCCTCTCAATAGCTTCCATTGCCTCCAGCTGGTATTTGGCAGAACCATCCCAAAGGAACAGTACTCCATACACGTCCGGACTTGGGTTGATAAAGATTAAGCAACTGTTGTGGTTTTTTTGTATATTTATTTACAAATTTAAGACATACGCACGGCATAACCAATTAAACTTATTATTAATTTGTACATTATAAAGTTATTATACATACATACCCAAAATTAATATATCAAAAACTACAATTAAAAATGGCACAATTCAGTCAAAGTAGTGAAAAAATAACAAATAATAATAAAAAAATAATAACGATATGAATAAATATGATCATGTATCTCAAATTAAAATGGTCAATGAATTAAGTCATATTGTTTCAATAGATAATATAATAAAACAAACTAGTCAAGAAGTAAAATATATATCATATACAAAATTTCACTAACGATTCAAGAATACATTGCCATTTGTCACAAAATAAATCATATTCGGTGTTAGCGTTAAGGAATTCATTGAGGACGTTCAGAAAGCGACACAGAGGGGAGTGGGTTCGCGCCACTGTGCGACTACGGGGAGTGGCGAAGAGCTTGAGTGCTATACATATTTGTCAGGCACATACAATGAGCACAAAACATTGTGGAGGCTAGGACAGTCGATATTTCCTCTTAATATTTTGCAGCACATAGAGAGATGATCAAACGACCTTGTACCTTCCAGCGAGTGAAAACTAAGCTGTCCGAAGAGAAATTTGGTGGGATAAGAAGAATATAAGAAACGGGTAATACCCGTACAACCGCTTCACAGATACCGCAAAAAAGCCTTCTGGACCTTTTCCAGCATCAAGGTGTATGTCACGTGATACGGGTTCCAGACCGCCGCGCTCGTCTCCAGCTTACTCCTTACGAGAGTGGTATACAGAAGCCTGATGACGTGAGGGTCATTAAAGTCGCGTGCATTCCGCAACACAAAACGCCAGAAAGATTCCCTTGCGGTATCTGTTACATGGTCATGAAAAGTTAGGCCGCGGTCAAACGTCACGCCCAAGTCCTTCATAGTAGTCACTCTTTGTATGGTATTGTCACAGATTTTATAATTATACCGAATAGGGTTGGGCTTACGGTCAAAGGTCATAATGTAACATTTGTCAGGGTTAAAATACATTTTGTTTGTTATAGTCCAATTAAGAATAGAATTCACGTCATTTTGTAGCATCGTACAGACGCTTTCTGATCTAATTTCCAGAGCCAGCTTAAGGTCGTCGGCATATAGGAGGCATCTAGCGAAACGTACTTCACTGGCTAGGTCATTTATCATGATTAAAAACAGCAACGGCCCAAGGACTGAGCCCTGACTTACTCCGGAAGGGGTTAAGTATGGCTCAGAAACGTGTGAGCCGTGCTTTACATACTGCCTACGATCACGCATGAAGCAGTTGGGAGATGAACCCGATGTGATATAGCTTCTGTAGTAACACGTGATTGTCAACTTTGTCGAAGGCTTTCTTAAAGTAAAAATATAATACGACGACCTGTGAACCGCGGTCCATACAGGCTGACGTATAGTGAACTAAGCTTAAGAGGTAGTATTAACTGACCTACCAGGCCTAAAACAGTGCTGTTCGTCACCCAAACCTATGAACCTGAATATGGATTTCATAATGGAGAACATATTCAAATACTTTAGCAGGTAAGTTTAATATGGCTATAGGACGATATCCTTCGACTGCTTTTTGTTACTGGTCTTTGGGATGGGGGTAACTTGGGACAGCCTCCATTGTGGGGGGTATAATACATTTCTAAGAGACAATTAAAAAGAAATGGGATTAATCATTAACCTCAAATCGCAATTTATGCCATTAGCAAATTGAAGTCAGCACTTGGACTCATGAAGTTACGTTTTTCATAAGTTTTATGCAAATGAGAGAGGCCAGAAAACCTTAATATCGGTCTGATGATCTTAAATCAAAAAGAAAAAATTCTATGCAATATCAAGTAAGGTTCTACTTGACAAAGGTCTTCGCTTTCAAAACCCTCCTTACGTTTGAGATAGCTGGTCTGACAGACACTTGATATTGAAAAAGTTATTACTTACCTGCTTACGGTTGTCAGTTGACGTACATACTTTGATGGGATAATGAGATTTTTGGTAACTTTAACCATGATATTTGTTAAAACAAAACACATTTTAGTTAGTAGTATTTTGAAAAAAAAGTTTTCTTTAAAATACATCTGAAATTTCAAGTTAACTTCTGTTTACTTTGAGATAAGAAAATAGTAGGTAGTGGTATTTTTACTTCAGTTCACACTCATATTGCAGTATTCTTCAAACTTGTGAACATGAAACTATAAAACTGAGAAATTTTATTTTATGAAACAACAACCAATCAATGAATGCAATGAAACATTTCTGAAGCAAAGATAGCCGAGCGGTAATAGCTATGGACTGCCGTGCCGCAGTTCCCTGGCTCGATCCCCACCGCCACCGCCGGCTGGAGCTACACCGCATGGTGGAAGGGTAGTTTGCGATTGCCCGCCTGGCTAGCTAACACCCTAAAGTTAAAAATCTGTCGCTAAGCACCTAACGGTGTGTTCCGGCAGCAATCCTTGGAAGCCAGTGAAATTACAGGCACATGAGACTTAACAACTGTATGTCTTATGGTGTCGGGCGCAGTGCAATTCGTCACTTGTGATCACCCACCCGTGTCGAGGGCTAAATCCTACAGATGCGAGCAGTATAGCCCCAAAAACATTAATATATAAACATATTATTATACCAACTTAGTGCTGTGCAGTATTGGGTTGGAAACTTTATGGCTTTACCGTTTTTTTTTTTTTTTTTTTTTTTTTTTTTTTTTTTTATGTTATTGTGACGTAACAAGCCCGAGGCCCACCTGATGTTAAGTGGACTAACCTCTGCCTATAACAGACGCATTTCGTCAGCGACGAATTGCACTGTGCCCGTCACACTGAGACGTCCAGTTGATAGGTCTCATTAGCCTGTAATTTTTCTGGCTCTCAAGGACTGCTGCCGGAACACACTATTAGGTGCTTGGCGACAGATTTTCTACTTGAGGGTGGTCGCTAGCCAGGCGGGCATTCACAAAATGCCCTTCCACCATGCGGTGAAGCTCAAGCTCTGGGCGGGATTCGAACCACGGACCTGCTGCACGGCAGTCCATAGCCAATTGCACTGAGCCATCACTGCTTCAAAAGTTAGTTTATTTCCTAATGAAATTAAATTATGCAGGAGTAGAATTATTATATATTCAAACAATTATTGGCCACTATAATGCTAATATAACAATAAGACCCATGTGATTTTAAAATCTATTAAAATATAATAAGTCAGATATTAGTCAGTAATTTAGTCATATTAGTTTGAATTCTGTAAGTTGGTATTGGCACCAGAACTTTAGACACAACATTGGCACCAGAATTTGAGCCACAGCCCATCAACTTTATAAGTATATCTGTGAATTAAATAAATGAAAAACATGACATCAAATGTATTTATTGTTATCTACACAATGACCACTGGTGCAATCACTAACAGTGTACATATGAACTCACACTAAAACAAACACATTAAAATTATGTATACTAAAAGTAATTTTCAGTTCACATTATGTATCATTTTATGTGTCTGTTCTGTTTCTGATGATAATATTTTGTATCATTCATGCATACAGTGATTTTCAAGGTGATATCATCCAAACAGTTTTTGAGGTCTTGGCGCAGTTCCCTGACCTTGACCTGCACATCCTCACACATAAGATTGTAGCACATAGCAACCAGCCCCATGCCCAGTAGAACATATATAAAGTTTATCACAAGCTTTAAGTGTGATCCTCCTGCAGAGTCAGATATATTAGCTCCAGGAACAAAATCTCCAAAACCAATCTTACACAAACTTATAACACAGAAATATGTAGAATCTAAGTAATTCCACTTTTCCCAAGCACCAAACATAATGGTTCCCGATAAAATATAAAACGAGATAACCCAGAGACAGGCTGTGGAAGGCACAGTTATTTTTCTCTTCACTGGAGGCACTTCTCCTTCTTCAACCAGTGTGTCATCTCGCCGGCTGCATTCATGGGCAGTTATGTAGAGCCATTTGAATGTCTGTGCTAGAACTTTGCCCATATTACAAAAATACAGCACGTAAATGGGTATGCCAAAGCAAGCATAGGCTATGGTGATCAGTTTACCCCATACAGTTTTAGGAACTATGTTTCCATAGCCAATCATTGTAAACACTGACAAGGAATACATCAACGCAGCTGGGAACGACCAAATGTCTTCAGCTGATCTACCGCTGTAGCCAGTGTGTACTGCAGAAGTTATATTATTTTGGAAAACTTTAAGCACTTTGTTGACATTAAGCATCCAAGCAGTTTCATTGAAGATATTAACATTGACAGTTATATCCCAAAGTTCTTCGGCACATTTCTGTCTCCATCTCCTCACATCACGTAACTGTTCATCAGGGCTGTCCTTTTCGATGTGCATAAAGCTCGCTGCGCCAAGGATCGCGTAGCATACAACTAGAGCTCCCACGCCCACTTGAGTAAACATGAATGCAATAAACTTCCTGAAGCAATCTTTAATTTTCTCTCTTGCGTCACTGCCGGCGGTCGACGAAGACTCGCGGCTCCTCATCGAGCCATGGAAACTCGCACTCAGCGGGTGATGACGTTCCATAACTTTTACACCTAGACTGATTCTTCTTTGAGGTTTTATGGAAAATGACGCGTGAAATTCAAGCGGTTACAACAACTGTCAGACGTAAGAAGGCTATTTCAGGCGACTTCTTGGCATAGTGCCAATATGAGTTTGTCGTTTGAAATTGATTTCAAAACATGATATATCTTTTTTTTTGTAATCATTGTAAAAAGCGGTTTATACGGTTTTAGTAAAATTCAAATAAAATTCAATTTACCCAAATGTGGTATTCCGAGATCCGTGTATATAATAGTGGAGTTCAAAATTAAGTTAAAAACACGTGACGACAGATATAATTCTCATTCTAATATTTATCTCTAAGTACAATTACTCAAACAATTAATAAAAAGCCGAATTCAAGATAATATAGCGTCTAATTGAATACTAAAAGAAAAGTAATACGTACCTATGTACTTTTTATTATTCTGAAGAATTGAACCCAAACAAAACAAACAAAACAAGATTTACAAAGTCCAAAGAGAATGTAATATAAACAAAGCATAGAGTAAAGTAATATATTAAAGAAAATACAGTCTGGCCATTTTTTTTCTTATGTCCAATGATAACAGGACGGCGATTCTCGTGCAGTGATATGAATATCATAGTAGATACATATCGAGAAAACATGGCGAATATCGAGTCGTGTAGTTTTGTGTTATTCTCGCAATATCACTATCGATAAATATCAAGCCCTAGCGATCGACACGCAACATTGCGATATCGGGATTATAATTATACTTTCTTGACATTTCATTAATAAAAAAAAAAAATATACTTTCTATACACATGAACACAAGTTCATTTGTGGACGAATGTTTATATCACCGCTCGCGAGAATAGCATTTTGGTGAAAAGTCGATATTTTTGGAATATTAATAGTCTATAGGTGACACGGGATAAATATCGAGAATCGATAAACTTATCCCAATTTTGAGAATTGCCCCCCTGATCTCTCCAGTCTCCACCTTTTACGTTTAGAGTGGCTTAAGGCCTAAGCCACACCAATCCCGCGGTGCGGGAGCATCGCGTAGCGGGCGCGTGGTGCGAGCAGCGCGCTGGTCATAAAGTAACTTTGTATATACTGAAATAGAGACCAAACTTGACATCCCTAGGTGTTAATAGATTTTTTTGATGACATCACGGTTAGTAATGTCCGTATGTAACAGATGGCACTAAAAATATAAAAAAAACAAAAACAGTGCTGCCATCTGTTTTTCATAAATGCTCATCCCAGTTACGTATGGTTGATACTTTGTACCTTTATTTATTTAAATATAGATATATGTAAAAGTTTTTTATAGATATACTATATATTTAATGTCTTATATTAACCTGTTATCCTATAAATTGCTATCAAGGAACGCGTGAAGATTATTAACTCTTTTAAATATGGACCAAATCACCAATGCTTCCTGCCACGGGTCGAAACATATAGCATCAAAAGTAAGAGCAGTATTAAGATCCAGCCACAAACCTACAATGAGCTTGATAACTAAATACAAAAGTCTATAAGTTTACGTATGTTTTATTATCCAAATTTATCTACTTGAACTATACTTAACAAAAAAATATCTTTCCACCTCATTGTAAAAATATCGTATATGGCACCATAACAACGTCCCTATATGATCACAGCCAGCATAAAAATAATGCACCATTCACAGCTAACTTTAAACTAAAGAAATTTAAATTCCTGGCACAGAAAGTAAACAAATCGGCAAGATGCAAAATCAAATAGGAATTGGCTACAGGAATTAGGGATGCTCGCCATCGATTCAAACCGATAATATAATTACATCAATAATGCACGAAACTAAAATTTCGTGAATTAATTATTTCGATTTGAATTGAATTATTCTTATTTCTTAATAGAAGCTTAAAGTAAAACAAGTCGGGCAACCAAAAATTTGCTGATAAGCCTTTTCCTTTTTGGAATCCAAGGCAGAATAACATTTAAATTTAGTTTGTGGGGACATTGGTGGGCTCGTCTGGGCTTATCACCTCGAAGTTGTACCTCTCAATACATAAATTAAACATATTAAACCAGTTACAGTTAGTAAACTCGATTTTCCATCGGTGAGTATTTTGATTTCTATCCGTTGTAAGTTTTACCTTTAATATTGATCATATGAGTCTATCATGTATCGTGATATTTTTTCTTTACTTTTATTATATTCGTATTTCTACGAGTATATTAGTCACACCTCTATTGTCTCTTTATTTGAAATCACGTCAGATTTGTGCTTTTTGCCATAAAGTAAATTTTGTATATTTTTGTACAGCGGATTTTAATAAATATCTTCGTTTAGTATCAGTACGATGTATATGTACACCCCACACGCTAGGATACGAGAATTATTTGTTGGGTCTATTCTTCTGTATCAACGGATAAAAAGTTTAATTCTGTAAACTCCGCAAAGCCCACACATCCAATTCAATTCCTCGTTGCTAAATAATTACTCGTTTTTAGTACTAAACACATCACAATCAGTAATAGCACTGGCAGGATTTTCTTCTGGCGCTGGTCTTCATAGGCCGTATTCTACTATAGTCGGGTTTCAAATCAGACGGAATAAAGTGATATTACGAGTGTTGCTTTTTTTTAACGATACAAAAATATTGCTGTGGTAAAACGATTTAATTCTCTTCGTCACTTCAGTGAGCTGTATAATTTTACATAATTCACAATTTAACAAAAACAAAAACTTTAAATTTTTTTATGATTTTATACTTGTTAGACAATTAAAGGCTTTAACTTTTTGATACAGTAGTTACAAAGTGCAAACAATTATTTTATTAAATGTCCAACACACTCATAGTTCCGCTCATAAAACTGAACTAGAAACATCACTATGATTTGAAGATGGCAAATTTAGTTTACTCCGTCTGATTAAAAATTCGACTATAGACGCAAATTTCGTTATTTTCGACAATTTTGGTCACATTTTGTCATCTATTGATCCACATTTAACATGAACCATAGACACAAAATGTGATCTAACAAAATAAAAATAGTATAAGCCCATACCGAATAGAATGGCAAAAATCGGCGCGTGTGGCTTATTTTGTACCAAATATGAAATCGTTGGAATAAATCCTTTTAAGTGACTAAGATGAAGAAGTTGCTTGTTTGTAGCGGGTAAAGATTTGCTTTGAAAAATATTTACAAAGAGAACACTAAAAAAAAATCACAAAGCTGCCGCTAGGCATTTAGAATTATTCAATGGATTTACATTCAAAGTATTATTTATCGTGTTATAAAGATGGGTAGATTGCTAAACATACTGTCTCGCTACAAATCGAGAGCAAGTAGTGACTTTAGCAGCACTACTGTTCCGTTTCTTCTGTTAGTCAGGTTTAAAGGTTTGCACTCAAGAGATCTATGTAGCTGTTTTAAATGGCGTTTAGGAAGTAGAGTTTTCTGACTGTTAGCAATCCCACCTCTCGATAGAGCATATCTGTAGAGTATCGGTAGGGCTTAAAATACATCACTTTTAATAAACATCTGTGTGCTTTTTTGAGTTCCAAGAACTTTGTCTTTGTACAATTTATTACGGTAAAGATTTGGTTAATTAAGTATTTTGGTGCAACATGACGTAGAATTTAAAAATTCCAAACTTTCTTACGAATCCTACACATTTGGACTTGTGCCAGTAAAGACGATTGCAGTATCATCGGCATAAGAAAAAATATTCACGTGCTTAATTTGAGGCTACAAAGGTCATTTATGTAAATATATATTTATAATACAACTGTAACAGATCCAGGTAGATAATAAAAAAAAAATTAGAGCACTCTGTAGCTGACACCGATGCCAAAACTGTATTTTTTTGTCTGTCTGTCTGTATCCTAGCCGCGCATCACTCCAAAACTTCTAAATGGAATTCAATGAAACTTAACACGATTTGAGTTCATACTACGAAGAAGGTTATTGTATACTTTTATTCCGAAATTCAGCACGTTTCCCTCGAAAAAGGGGATGAAAGTCAAAATGTACACTTTGTTGTAATTTATTAACGCGTAGTCCGATTTCGATCATTCTTTTTTTGTTAGAATAGTGACAAGTGAGCTCGGAACCCCATGGACATGGAATTGAATGAAACTTAACAGGATATGAGTTCATACTACGAAGAACGTTATTGTATACTTTTTATCCCGAAATTCAATATGGTTCCCTCGGGAAAGGGGATGAAAGTCAAAATGTTACTTCGTTGTAATTTATGATCGCGTAGTTCGATTTCAATTATTATTTTTTTGTTAGAATAGTGACGGGTGATCTCGGAACCCCACGGGCAGCCCGGCACCCCAAGGGCAGCCCAGTACCCTACGGGCATTCCAGTACCCCACGGGCAGCCTGGCATCCCACGGGCAGCCCAGAACCCCATGGGCAGCACGGCACCCCACGGGCTCTCGGCATCCTTATATAGATTTGCCAGCTTGCTAAGACAAAAACTTTAAAATCTGGATCATTCGCCACAATCAATTCTTTTAACTATCTATCTTTTGCTCGATACATTTTGGAGACTGCGCAATGGAAGTTAACAATCTAATATATTTTCGTTTTACAGCCAAACAAATGAGCACCTCGGAAAAAGATGCCGTTTTATAATCAAAATTCCAAAGTAACGCACAAAGAAACTTTGCTTCAACATTTATTGTGCGAACCGCGAAGGAACTCTCTGAGTTACTTAACTACTGTCTTCTGGGAAATACAACCCGGGAGTTATCAAACCCAAAGTAAATATCTCCTTTCTGAGCTATGCTTTACTATGAGTGCTTCACCGCAGACCACAGCATTGCTTAATATGGGATAAACAGGGCCCAAATGTGAATAATTCGTTTGCAGGTACGGCAATCGCGAACGAAGTCGCAGGTACAGCTAGTCAAGAGTAATATCGGGCCCAGTACGCTTCCTTGAGGCACACCATAACTAATATTTATATAATAACTAACAAATTAATTTATTTTAACACTTAATAAAGAACAGAATCGTACTATTTTGTGACAACGGGCCACTATGGAAATGGAACCCTACACAGCGCGTGGCCCGACACGCACTTGGTCGTTTCTTTTTTTTGGAATTAATCTATCCTTATTCAATATAATGTCTGCAGCTAATTGTTGATTTCTCAATCCATTTTTAGAATATCAGGATTATGCGGAAAACTGTAATATAAAATAACAATGAAATTTTATTATGTAATGAAATTATTAAATCAAATAATTGAGTATTAACTTCTTTTTTGATTCTGTATCTGTATTAAGCTTGTCAATATTACCTTCATAATTTAATGACTATTGTATATATCGTTCACACTTAATTTAATTTGAATCTAGTTTTTACAAAATATTGTGATAAGATTTGTGACGGACAAAGGGGAAATTGCACAAGCCGAAAATAGCGACACTGAATTTTAGGTAATGAAATAAACCTTATTTTAATTGCCTTTTTTATAAGTCTTTTAAAACACTTATTATGACAAACACTGACGGTACTTCATTTAAATAAAACACTTAAAAGACAATACATGGTTATAATAACCAATGCTTAATGAACAATCCTGGTATTTTCCGATCACTATCGCTTGTTCAGTTAAGTGCACTACATCGCATTGTATTTAAGGTTTATTTAGGTTTATACATACAAACATACCAAACATCACGCCTCTTCCCCGCAGGGGTAGGCAGAGACCACAAATTTCCACTTGCTACAATCCTTGCATGTCATTTTCACCTCATCTACACTCATCAATCCTTTCATACATAAGCGTCGGTTTAGGGTTCTCCTGACCTGGCTTTTTTCAGGATGTCTTCAATTTGATTTCGGAACATTCACCTAATGCCTCAATGCTCTCATCTCCACTGCATTTATTCTATTTGCATGCTTTTTTTGCCATACCCAACTTTTACTACCATACATTAGTGTCGGAGCCAACACTCCCCCATGAACAGCCAGACGAGCCTTTTAAGACACCTTCTGACTGTTCATAAATGCGTGCAATGCTCAGTTCCCAAGTATACAAACTCTTTTACTTGTTCCCCTTATTCACCTCCAATCACAATATCGCAATGGGTCATTCTATCATCAAATTCAAATTTATTTATTGTGATAAAAAACGTACATATTATTACAACTACAAATTATCACACATTAAAAATTAAATAAAAACATACATTAAATCAATCAAAGTAATCTGGAATGTCAATATAATCAAATAATTAATATCGGACAACATTCAAAATACAATCAAATGTCAAAATATTTCAATTCTTAATCCAATTACAACAAAAATATAATCAAATGTAGTCAAAGTATAATCCAAATAATAAAATGTCAAATTTAATAAATTCATTGCGAAACAACAATTTGTATATTATATTCAAATAGATTTAAACATAATGTCAACAACAGGGTGCATCCCACTGGATATTGAGTCCTTCACAATATCGCAATAACGTACACAAAATAACATTCCATATATCACATGTCAAATCAATTTCGGTGTTGGCGTCGATGAGCGCATTAAAATGGCGTCGGATTCGAATCAAGGGAGATTCAGAGCGCGCCACTGTGTTATCCCGAGGGACGTAAAACAACTCGTGTCGGCGGCCGCGCGTGTACATTGGTGGAACATACAATGTGTACAAAAGACTGAGCAACTGCAGGCAGTCTACCGCACCTCTAATAATCTTGCAGCCAATGCCTAGTTGATCGAGGGCTCTCCGTAGCTCTAACGAGTTATATCCGAGTTGGCCGAGCAAGAATTCCGTCGGGTATAGGAAAGGGTAATATCCATAAAGCTTTTTATACAGCGATCTTAAGAAAGCTTTTTGAACCTTCTCAAGCATCCTTGTATAAGTTACCTGGTACGGATTCCATACACACGCGCCTGCCTCCAGTTTACTTAAGACCAACAAGTTATATAAAGTGACAACAACCTGAAGATATTGAAACGTCTTTGCGTTTCGCAAAACAAACCCCTAACGACGGAAAGACTCTTTAGCAAGGGTTGTTATGTGGTCATGGAAAGTCAGTCTGCGATCTAACAATCATCAATCATCTCGTTCAAACACCATAACTTTCGTCATATTTACATTTATTTTTGTTCCCTTTCTTTTTAAAGCTTTATGCATAATATTTACCATCCCCTGCAAGTCCTTTACCAACGACGCAATTATCACTTGGTCATCGGTGTAGCGTGTACTCATTTATTCTTAAGTATTCCACATTCACTGTATTTACTTCTTGTCAAACAGTTGTCCATCAATAAGTTGAACAGCCATGGTGACGCTGCACATCCCTGCCCAACACCATGACGTTAAACCATTCAGTGTATGTTCAATTTATTATAACATAAGCACAGGAATACACATAGAGCGATTTCATCACTTGAATCAGGTTACCGTTCAACCCATGCATACACCCATGCATAACGCTGACCACAGTTCATGCCTACTCACCTTATCATAGGCCTTTTCTAACTCTACGAAAGCGTAATAGACCTTTTGGCTTTTTGCCAAAGATTTTTCTGCTATGCATCGTTAAGAATAGACCCGATCCGTACATCCCATTCCCTTTCTAAACCATGCTTGTGCATCGCATACTTTCTCTTTTATCACACGTTTAATCAATAGTTTCGCATATAGTTTACCAACAACGCTAAGGAGGCTGATTCCGTAATAATTCTTGCAGTCTTGTTGTGACCCTTCTCCTTTATATAGGGACACAATCACAGCCTTCCACCAGTCACCTGGTACTCAGCTGCTCCTCCGACACAAATTAAAATGGCAGTACAACAGACTCACCACTATGCCTCGCGCTGCTCAAGCATCTCGACTGATACTCTTTCATATCCTGCAGCCTTACCTTATTTCATAACCTTTAACACTTTCTAAATCTCACCCATTATATTTTATTTTTATCAGCACTTGTATTGATGTAGGTTCCTGGAAACTGGTCCAGTATTCCCTCTCTTTCAAATAAACTTTTAAAATACTCTTTCCAACTTTTCAACATATATTCTTCTCCTTTTATAATGCTTCCATCATGACTTCTGATTTGAGTCAGCTCTGAGGTCATGGTTTTACCTCGAGCTGTTCTTATAGATTTCCAGAAAAACTTCATATATGACTGAAAATCTTCAGAAAGCCTTCTGTCAAACATATCCTTTAGTTCATCTTTTTTTCTGCGCACAAGTTGCTTTACTATCTTTTTCATCTCTTATAACCCTTTCTTTCTTCACGTATATCATCATGCGTTGCCATTTGTACTTTTTGGTTAGCTTTTGTTTCTAACCTATCCAACCATGCTTTTTTTTTCATCCACAGCCTTTTGTACATCTTGATCCATCCACACATTCTTTTGCATTTTTCCTTTTCGCCTTTTAGAAGTTTCGCATACATTGATTGCAACGTCTACAACCCCTTCCTTAAATTTCATCCACATTTCTTCAATTTCACTTATCTTTTCCAAACCACTAAGCTTTTCGTGGTGCTTATTAATATTCATTTTTAATATCCTTCTCATGCAAATTTTCAATTTTCATTCGATCCAAACAATTCACACTGAACTTGTGTGCACTTACAAGTGTGAATTGTTAGGATCGAGTGAAAGTTGTTCAAATTAATAAACAAAATAATTTAAACGTATGCATTTTTTTAAATTCAAAACAAAAACGCCGAAAAGATTAGGGTTAAAATACGATCTAAAAAATAACATGTAACGTCAAACGTGGTATAATTTTGAATAAATAGTATAATTTTATTTTCGATGTAGTATATTTTTGATGTTCTGAACCCAACCAAACCAACCCTGTGTCGTTGTGCTATCTAATCTAGGTCCAAGTTGTGAAGTTAATCACAGAAAAATAGCATTGTAGTACATACTTTTTCTCTTTCTTACTGATTACTTAACGTATCTTTTTATTCAACTCTGCTTTTGTGATGCTAAAAGATTACTTGCTAGACATGGAATGGAATGGAACTTTAAAAAAATCAATCATACGCACGTTTTCTTGGCGTTGTTTGTTCCGGCGTTAGTTTTTAAATAAAGAGTTATTATTTTTCCAGCTGTTGTTAAATAAAATGTAGTGTGCCTATTTCGCCAGATGATTTTTATTATTTTAGTGAAAACAGTTGAGACTATATGTTCGCTCTTAGCTTGAATCTTGAAATCAATCGTGTCCTGCAATGGCTGAACAACCTCGAAATCGTAAATGCCGAGAGGTCTCGATTACGGTAAGCTAACGATATAATAAAATGAAACATGAATAGTACAAATCGGTGTTGTTATCGCGTAATTTTGCATCAATGCCGATTAAGTAATTCATAAGCCTAGTTCGATGAAAAGGTAGCTTCAGCAAGGCCTAATTTATGACGTTTTTCAGGCATTTTACAGTCCAAATAAAAATGTAGCCCCAAATTAAATTACAAAACGATGTCCGGGGCTGCATCCATTCACATTTGACACAGACGACACATGCAGTATACATGGACCATACATAGAATCAGAGATCGCACACCATGGCTTCATCAGTAGCTTCAACCGTCTACCTCGTCATCGACACCCTGAATGGGCCTCAAAACATATTACCAAAGCAAACTGCTATTGACAAAATTGGCGGAATTTTTTGCCACATTTGTAATTCTACTTATGGAAATAAGAAAGAATATGATAGCCACTATGCTGCACATAAGACAGAAGGCGTGGATATTGTTTACACATGTGTGGTGTGCAAGAAGCAGATAACAGGGTATCCAAGCTTTCGTGGCCATTGCTACCTCAATCATGTTGTCAAGAATAAATTCCAGTATGTGTATTACAATTTCATTCATATATGTGTGCTATTTGTACTTGTCCAACTTTTCATTTTACCACTTGATTTTTAGGTGCAAACACTGCTACAGGGGTTTTTCAAAATTGTCTATTCTCAATTCCCATATTGCTGCTGTACATGAGTTCAAATGCGCCTCCTGTCATGAAAAGTAAGTTATAAATACATATAAAATATTTAATGAATTGAAATAAAGTGAATAACTAACTTTTATTCCTGTGAGATTAGCTCCTACATTTTTGTCATTAATGAAGTTTTCCATGCATCTTGTGTTTTAGATTCCCTTCAAAGAAAGATTTAGAAACACACAAAATTGTTCATGTGAAAATAAATAAACAAGGAAACAATGAGCCACCATACAACTGCCTCCTGTGTAGCAAAGTAATCAGGTCTGTGGACGAATGTGAGGGCCATGTAGATGACCATTGCAAAATCCTCTACCCATGCCCTATGTGCATAGAGGTTTTCACAGATAAACTGGATGCAACCAAGCACTTGACAAAACATTTTGATGAAAAAATTCCAAATGAGATATTGAGCACACCACAAATGAAAATGAGTGAAGATTGTTCTATAGACATCCTTGGAGGCATCCTCTGTTGCCATTGTGACTTGTTATTTCCCAATAGATTTGAAATAGACTCACATTTCTTAGTAGAACATGAAGACAAAACAATTGTTTACGCTTGCAATATTTGTGGGAAACAATATGAAAAATATAACATTTTTGGAGATCACTGCTATTTTCATATTGCCAGAGATAAATTCCAGTAAGTGAAAACCCTACTATGTACACAGTAGAATATATCCCCTAATTTAATAATTAAATAAACCAACCTCCCAGCTTTTCCATCGTCTCTACAATCCCGGATCCAGGTCGGCGGTCTATAGTTGTAATTACAGAATTACCCTAAAATTATCATAATTTTAACGTTTCTCAAAAGGACGCATCGTTGGCTTTACGAGAGAAAAAAAAAGGTGATTTTTATGTAATCTGAAACTAGCTCAAATTACCTTTTGGTGCCAAAATATTACATCATTTAATAATAATCTCGGAACTACTTGTACAGTAATGAACCTAGAAAGCTGTAATTTGGATATGTATAGGGAACATAACGGTGTTAATGTAAATTCAAAGGGTAAGGATTAAAAAGTTAATAATAACAAATAGTTTAAAAATATTTTAAGCAAACATTAAATTAATATTGTAATAAAACATAAATATAAAAATAAAATACTGTAGTGTATTAGCCGGTTTGTCCACTGCTGAACACAGCCACCCATATTTAGTGGGTATTTGCCATAATCCCCATTCAATCCTTAGTTTTTAGAAGGTGCTGCTGCCCACCTTTCAGTATTTTTCCCTTAGTCGCCTTTTACGACACCCACGGGATGATATGGGGGGATGCCATTCTAACCTGGCACTTAATTGCAATGAAGCTTTATTTCAGCTCCATTCTAACAACAATGTCAGGAACATGTCAATCTGCCTTACCAAATACAAGATATGAATGAATAAGTTTTTTTAGCAATTCCACAGGTAACTTCCAGCCTTTTATTATAATTTCTAACTAGTATAAACTCATGGGTCCTGACCTGACAAATGAACATTTATATTATGACAGCATGTGTGACATAATGTAGCGGTTGTTGTACAAGTCAGGCAATATATTTCCCGTGCTTAGTACCACAGTAATTCAGACATTCCGATAAAACATGAAGATTGTAGAGGATGACAAAATTACTATCAGAATCGGCTTCCTGTTCACAAAGTGGCTAATTGCAATTTTGTGCAGAAAAAAACTATATGATATAATACTTGTGGTATTATTTACTCAATAGTGACAAACGCTGGTTATGGTTACTTAGTTTTAGTGTAAGATTTTGTTGTCATCCCATGCTCGAGGGATTGCCGATGGCATATTACAATAATGTATCAAATAAAAATTATGTTGAACCTTTCTCTGGACAGAGAGAAGCACTATGGAAATGTTTGGTGTGGTTGTGGTTCCAGATGCGAAGAATGTGGGCAGCGGTTCCCGCGGCTATCGCTGCTGGTGCTGCATATGGAATTACAGCACAGTGCAGATGCGCAGGGCTCTGCGCGGGCGGGGGCTCCGACGGGTGCGTCGGGGAAGCCCTACCCATGCCTGCAGTGCAGCACTGCTTTCAACTCGAGGCAACGGCTCTGTGAACACATGCGGATTATGCATGATGAGGAGGATGATGTGCCCTTCAAATGCTTGAAGCCTGGTTGCAATGCTACGTAAGCATCTCTTTGATAATGCTTGCTGTCAATTATTTGCTGATTTTAAATTAAAAATGAGTTTGCTGGCAGCTACATGTTATTCATTGTCTCATTGGTTGTAAACTTTCACTTGATTATGAGATATATCATGATAAAATTACACATTAATATTGTATTCTTATCATAGTGTGAAAAGTAACATTTTTGTCGGTCCCGGTTGTTGTCTTAGGATGGCAGTCGTTACAGCGTGGTGTTAGGGCATTTTGAGAATGCCCGCCTGGCTAGCTACCACCCTCAAGTAGAAAATCTGTCGCCAAGCACCTAACGGTTTGTTCCAGCAGCTGTCCTTGGGAGCCAGTAGTTCTAGGTTAGCCTGAACAACATCTTCGACCGCATCATCACTTACCATTAGGTGAGATAGTGGTCAAAGCCAACCTATCAATGTTTAAAAAATAAGAAAAATAACGTGTCAGACACGTGGCACTGCGGCCCCGTAATGCACTATCATCACGCGAAGCTTGGGGGGACGCATTCTGTTTATTTTGTAGATATGTATGAGTATTCGGTCGTGCGTCAGTGTCACGTGTCAGTATGTTCGAGACGTAAGTAAGTACGTGTGTGTGTGTGTCAGGTTCTCCCGTCCGCGCGACCTGGTGATGCACGGCAAGCAGCACTCGGAGACAGTGCAGCAGTGGTGCCGGTCGTGCGGGCTGCAGTTCGGCAGCGTGGGGGGGGCAGCGCGGCACCTGGACGTGCATCGGGCAGTGCGCGCCGCGTGCCCGCTGTGTGCCCGCGAGTACCGCGAGCGGCGGGCACTGCTCGCGCACCTGCCCAAGCACTTCGCGCGCACGCTGCACGTGTGCACCGCCTGCGGCAAGCACTACCGCGCCCGGAGCCGCCTGCTGGCGCACCTGCGCCGCCACGCCGCCGCCCCCGCGCCGCAGCCGCACGCCTGCCATCTCTGCGCCAAGACCTTCCGCAAGCCGCACGAGCTGCGCCACCATCTCAACGTGCACGAGGGCGCCAAGCCCTTCGCCTGCGCCATCTGCCCCAAGACCTTCGCCAACCGACCCAACTGGGCCAAGCACCTGCGCCGCGTGCACGCGCTCGACAAGCACGCCATGCGCGACCTCCGCACGCAGATCGCTCCCGCTCCTGCCTCCGCCCCCGACCCCGCTCCCGCCCCCGCCCCCGCCCCCGCCCCCGACCCTACCTCCGGCCCCGACCCGCCCTTCGCCGACTCGGATGACGAGCGGCAGAGCGACGCGGTCGCCGAGTCGGTGAGCGCCGCCATCTCGACCATCGACGCGCTCGGAGACGACCTCGACCTGCCTCCCCTCGGCAAGATCGAGACCGATGTCGATGCGGGTTCCGATCTCATCCCGCAGCCCGACAGGAGGCACCGGCTCGAGGAGGACGAGGCGAGCGACATTAAAGCCATAGTGGAGCACATCGACGCTATGAGCGCGGACATCGAACCCGAGCGCCCCGGCCTAGCCGGCCCCGAAGTGGCAGTGGTCGACAGTGGAGTGCCGCAGTACACCGAAATGACGCTCGTCGGCGACTCCATATTCAACGCTAGTGAGTACATGAATCTGTACACATTAATACAAAACCTTAGAGAGACCTATTCTTAAGAAATATTCATTTTAGAATAGATTTTAAGTAGGCGGAACATTCTGTACAGTAAAGGTTTAATTCCGATCGACGCGACGGCTGCAAGTCCCGCGGCTGCATGCACGCCTTTGGAATCTAACCTTTCGTCATTATTACTCCTAAAGGGGAATCCTAACTTTTGCTGTCAAAACTATCTCAAAGTTGATTTTGACTAAAGCTTGCATTGAATATAAATCAATTTACTTCTAGGTTAGCCTGAACAACATCTTCGACAACACCATCACTTACCATCAGGTGAGATAGTGTTCAAAGGCTAACCTATAAGGAATAAAAAAATAAAAATTAAGTCACTTCTTGAGTATGTACATTTGCGAATTTATTTATCACACCTGCGAGTTATTTACTTGTCATCATTTATGGCGAATTTTATTTATTAATCTTACGGTCAAGTTCGCTTATCAACTTAATGGTGCAACCTTTATTGCATATGACGACGGAAATGAAACAATAGTAGTTTCTTGTTGGCCTAACTGAAGGGCCACCTCTAGGTTAGAGCGAGAGGAGCGGTCGCACCGCACTAGGGGCGCCAAAATGCTAAATTTTATAAATAATGACGAGTAAAAGAACACAACTTGATGACGTGTTTGGAATGGCGCAGGTGACGTGGCAGGCTCTGTGGAACACACTTGTGTTGTTCGTAGTCAGTAAAACAAGGCATTATATAAAATTTTCATTTCAATTTTATATTGTCAATATTATTTTTAAATATGATTACAAGCATTATTGCGTGCTAAGCGAAAGCAGCATTTACAAATTATTTCAACACAAAATTCGATTTGCACAGTTAAATAAAAAAAAGGAAAATGTCCAAGAGCTCAATAATGTCAAAATATATTTATTTTTTTCATTTCAATGCCTAATCAGAACATCGTCAAGTATAGGAACATACAACGAGAAAAGTAACAGAATATAGAAAAAAATTCACTAACAGAATTGCCCAACTAGAAAAAATACGAAGTATAGATGTGCCTAACAAAATAATAATATTATAACTATATGCCAATACCCGCCTTGCTAGCTACCACCCTCAAGTAGAAAATCAGTCGCCAAGTGAAGGGATGGTGGCTGCTGGAGCCACCAAATGAAAGAGGAGTATGTTTTTTAACGTTCCATTGTGTATTAAGACTGTATTTAGACTTCCTTAACTTACATTATCCATCTCTTAAATTATATAATACAACAATGGGTACTTACTTATCTTAGTTAGTACATGCTTGATACATGTAACAGAGGTTGTCGGAAGAAACGCGCTGGTCTATATCTAAAAATATCTAGTTATAGCATTTGAGCATAAGATAATTACCATAACCCACGTACCGTGTCAGAAGAGATGAGAACTACGGGATAGAAAGAGAGGCGCCTTGTAGGTGAATATAAAGGTTAGGTACACAACGGTGTGCGATCTGAATTGCGCTTTAATGCGTCGCACAGTGTTTTATGAAAGCAATTTTTCGGACATCGCAGTTTTATTGTAAAACCTGATAGATATAATCATAAAAATGACAGATTTCGTATCTCTATTAAACCAACTTGTCTAGTTTTTGAGTAATTATTTTTTGATAGTCGGATACATGGAAAAATATTACTCTAAGCATGATGAGCAATAACCATGTTGGAAACATAAATAGCTTCTCCTATGCTGCATCTTCGACTCCATAAATAAATCTCGTAGCTTAATAAGATTAGCATTTATATGCATATCTCAGTTTTCAGTTTTTCTTATTTTTCTCGAAAGTTCCGCCGTATTGGGAAAAGTTATTTATACTGAAATTACGCTCTTGACTTCCACAATACACTACATAAATAATACATCCCAATTCAATGGAATCTAAAAGTTATTTCAAATTAACTCTTTTTGTTAGGGTTGTCACTTTTGTATCCGGATTTTACAGACTACATTGTTTGTTCGATAATGATTACTGCTACATAATTTAACATTAAAATTAGGAATAGTACATAATGTATTTCCACAAAAAAATTACAAACATAAATTAGTCACAAACATTGTATTAACTGCTGTGAATATATTCACAAGATAACAATAAAGTTCTATTGTTATGAATTAGATACCGTTATGAACACGATAAAATCTATATGGAGGCTAGGCGTAACTACTGAATGTTTCGAAATGGGGCCGACTGAACTTAGTTCAATTTAACCCCAAGAAGACACAAGTTTGTGCGTTCACCGCTAAATTATCCCCCTTTGTCGTATCCCTCTGTTTTGAAGACACTCCCCTTGCCCCATCAACTAGCATCGGAGTACTTGGCGTCGACATATCTAGCGTCGTTCAATTTCGCTGTCACTTGGAAGAGAAGGCTAAATTAGCCTCTAAAAATCTATCACGGGGAGTGTTCTGAGGAACTGTTCGATTTACCTGCAGCTCAATTTCGCCATCGGACGTCTCGACGAAGCATGATGTTTCAGAAATTTCATGTCGACGTCTGGAAGTCCACACCTTTGCGATTTTCACGGCATTTTCTACATCGCACTGCCACAATATGGAACCAGCTGCCAGGTGCAGTATTTCCGATCGGATACGACTTAGGGGCCTTCAAGAAGAGAGCATATTCCCTCCTCAAAGGCCGGCAACGCATCCTCGATACCTCTGGTGTTGTGGATGTTCGTGGGCGACGGTGATCACTTACCACCAGGTGAGCCGCCTACTCGTTTGCCCTCATATCCCATAAAAAAAAAAAACTACAATCTTCTCATGACAGCTTGTCGGATATTACGCGGTGATCCCGATTGCCCTGAACTGGTGGCAAAAGCTGTAAGACTGTCTGTTCCCGTAGTACTTAATTACCCTCTTAGGCCCCGTAATCGCGTCTTACTGGCAGTGCCATGGTTGCGCACTGTGGCGCACTCAAACTCGCCTCTCGTACGAGCTTTAATATTACTGAATGCACTTCTGGCATCAGCTTCCGAGTGTGATATATTCGCTGATCGATGGACGCAAGTATGCAATGCATGTCTTAGGGACTGTGAGAAGATTGATAGTGTAAGGAATAGTTCAATTACTTAATGTCATGTAATTGTATTTTCATTATTTTATTTAACAATGTTTATTTCATAATTACCTAATTATAATGTGTAAAAAAGATGTCTGTATATCATTGGTGATAACTGTAATGCTGTGTTTATATATTTTTTATTAATAAATAAATAAAATAATTAGATGAAAATAGGGGTAAGCTTACCACTGCACATTGAGCTTGTCGTCCAAGCAGGGCTAGTTTTCAGCACACCCTCCTGCTCGAGCTGGTATTAATCGAGATAGAAAAGTAGTAAATCAGGTAATTATACAAACAATATATAACATAGCCTGTTAGAAAGCCTTCTTAGAAAGTAAATACTACTATTACCAATAACTAAAAGTTATTAGTAATAGTAGTATTTACTTACATTTGAAAAAATATATGGTGTATGGTGTGATGAAAAGTATGTATTGTGTACTATCGGTATGCGTTATGTAAATTACGAGTATGTTAGTTGATCTTAATTTGTCTGTGTTTGACTTTAAAAGTTGTTACAAGGTGTTTCTGATATCGACCAATTCACAATTTTTGTAATTGAGTCTATAAACGCCAGAACTTTTTTCTATAATAACTTACTCTAGATATAGTCTCAGTTAGCGTCGCGCGCTCGTTGCGTACGTATCGACACGCCTACCGCGCCAATAATAATAATAAAATGACCAAGTGCAGTTCATGTAACGTTATTATCAACGAACTTCTAGCGTTTGTTCAAAACAAAATCCAGGTAATGGATGAAGAAAGCCTGGTAATGATCTGCAGCCGCAGTTTCAATGGAACTGAGATAGCCGAGGCCAAGTTCCTTCTTTACGAAGTCTTGCCAACTGACAAGCGACCGAGGGCTAGGAGGAATGAAGGAAAGTCTCAGCGTGATATGGAAGACATAAGCCGACTTCTAAAAACAATGGATGATACGGAAATAATCTGCGTAGCCCGTGAGCTGACTCGCCTCCCCCCCATCACCTGGGACCACGTAGACGTGTCAAGACTCCTTAAGGACATTGTTGCCTTAAAGGAAGACATTGCTACGCTTCGTCACAACGCAGCTTCAAAAGAAGAACTAGAACCAGTTCAGCAAGAACTTGTAACGCTCCGCAAGCAACCGTCGTTACAGCCATGCCTACCGTCGGTTCTAACGAACATTGCTTCCGCTGCTCAATTTTTGGAAAATAGCGGTCCGATGGGGTTAGATGGTCCTAGGACTCCGCCAGAAAACAACACTTCGCCTAAGCCAAGTCAACGCCTCACAAAAACTGCTCGAGCAGCATCAACCAGAAGCCGTAAGTAATTAGTATGGATTTAAGTCTCCTAAGAATTATCTCAGTTAATTGTAAAAATGTGCGAAAGAAGGCTACATTCATAAATGACCTTTGCACAAAAAATTAACTTATACTTCTACAAGAAACATGGTTATTACCAACAGACTTACATTTTCTTAATAGCATTCATAAAGGATTTAACTCTATAGGAACGTCTGCAATGGACGATTCTAAAACACTAATTGGCAGACCATTTGGAGGTGTTGCAATATTATATAAAAACACACTTAAATGCATACCTATAGATTGCGACAGCACGCGTCTCTGCGCGGTAGAACTACTCACTAACAACAACACTTTGTTAATAATTAATGTGTATATGCCGTGCGATACAACGGATAACAGAAACTTGCCTGAGTTCTGCGAAATGTTGGGTAAAATACACTCGATAGTAGAAGACAGAGAAGTGGCAGACTGTCTTATTCTTGGAGATTTTAATGCGGATCCCACACGTCGATTTGGCACCGAACTTGATAAATTCTGTATGGAATACAAGTATAAATATGTTGACAAGTTAACATTACCGAGCACTACATACACTTTTGTCAGTGAAGCGCATCACACAACGAGCTGGCTCGATCACTGTCTGGCCACTGAGAGCGCATACCGCGCGATTGAGGAAGTATACATAGACCTAACAATAGATTGGACAGATCATAGACCCATCTCGCTAAAATTAAAAGTGCAGCAGTTGTCAGTATCATCAAACAAATCCTCAACACCTAAACCGACATGGTCTTGGAAACCAAAGTCATGGGGATTGTGTAGAAAATTATACATCGGCGGTAACAAAGCGACTCAACCAACTGATGTTTACAAACAGCAATCAAAACGACGACGCGTCAGAAATTGACTTGTTATACAATTCGGTTGTAAAAATACTTCAGAGTTCTGCTACACAATGTTTCATTACAAATGATAGAAAACAAAAAAGAACTTCTATTCCAGGATGGAATAAATATGTAGCGGAAAAATATGCCGACTCGCGTCGGTCACTAGTTCTATGGCACTTAGCCGGTTGCCCCACCACTGGCCCTCAGTTAGAAGAGCGTAAGCGACACCGCGCGGTTTTTAAGCTAGCATTAAAACACTGCCAACGAAATTGTTATCGACGAGATTGCATTAGAGATGAAGCATAAAAACTTTGCAAAATTTTGGCACAGCGTCAACAAAATAGTGAAGCCTTCCACTAACTATCCCTCACATATTGACGGCGAAACGAGAGACAAAAATATTGCAGAAAATTTTAAAAATATAATCTGCCAACCTACACCGATAAGACAACATACGTTAGTAATACCAAGTAGTCGAAATGATAGCGATATAAACATATCTATGAAAGACATAGCAGCGGTGATAAAACAAACGGCTGGAGGCAAGTCGCCGGGTTTGGATGGCCTGACTATAGAACACATGGTGGTGTAGGTGTGCATCACGCATTATCAGTTTTATTTACGGCAATAATAAAAAGTGGACATCTTCCAGCAGCTCTAATTGATACGGTGATCGTACCTATATGCAAGAACCGGAGAAAGAATATATCCAGTGCTAGTAATTATCGACCAATAGCACTCGCGAATATAATAGCCAGGCTACTGGAAAAGGTGCTGCACAAATACGCCGCAGCTTTTATTAAATCATCAGACTGCCAATACGGCTTTAAAAGTAATTCCTCCACCAGCACTGCTATCTACGTTCTCAAGCAGGTCGTCGGATACTACAAAAACAGAAAGACGTCTGTTATAGCCTGCTATCTTGACCTGAGCAAGGCTTTCGACCGCGTTGATCATAATCTGCTTTGGCAGAAGCTGTATGACCGTCAAGTACCTCGGCAGATAGTCCGAGTGTTACAGAATTGGTATCTACACCAAAGCAATAAGGTTCGATGGAAAGACAGGTATTCCAATCCCACAAAACTCGAATGCGGTGTAAGACAGGGGGGAAGCATGTCTCCTTCCCTTTTCAATCTATACATGGACAGCCTATCCGAAAAACTAATACGAACTGGTGTAGGCTGCTCAATCAATGGGACCATGACAAACCATATCGCTTATGCTGATGATATGGTTCTTCTAGCACCTTCCATATCTGCGATGCGTAAGTTGTTGTCAGTGTGTCAAGGTTATGCGGAAGAACACAACATGAAGTACAACCCTGATAAATCTGTGTATATGATCTTCAGAAGCGCGAACTACGATACTGATCTGCCGATACTCAAGCTGTGCGATGTCACCTTAACGAAAGTCGAGAAAGTAAAGTACCTCGGGCATATGATTACCTCAGACTTATCGGATCACGCAGATATCGAAAGGCAGAGGCGTGCCATTGCAGTACGTGGAAATATGCTGGCCAGACGCTTCGCCCGCTGTAGCGACCCAGTAACAACACAGCTATTTATCAGCTACTGTACCACCGTATACACAGTGGAACTGTGGACGAACCACACCAAAGCGGCCATGAGAGAGATGAAAGTGCAATACAACGACGCGTGGCGTGCTATGTTCCGCTTGCCCCGCTGGTGCAGCGCGAGCGCGATGTTTGCGGAGGCGCGCGCCAGGTTAGCAGGCGCTGCTCCGGAGCCGGTCGGCCGCCGCACGCACCGCGCTGCATCGCACAGAAAACACCCAGGTGGCTGCTGTACGAGAATGGTATGCTAGCCCATTGCACAAAACGTGGCAAGCACACTCCCATCACTTAATTTATTGTTTGTTTTGTTTTATTATTATTATTGTATATTTTAAATTTCAATTGAATGGTTGTAATAGTTAAATGTAATTTTCGTGTTAATAATTTGTATTAATTTATAATTTTATGGATGCAAATCTGGAATAAAAACAATTTCATTTCATTTCATAGAAATTTCTGCACCAACTTACTCAAAAAACTAAAAATAACTACTACAAGGAACAGCTTGAAAAGACTAAAAATAATATTAAAAAAACATGGCAGACACTTAAAAAGATAACTTACTGTAAAACAGCAAAAATTCCAATGAGTCTCTTTTAAAAATAAAAGACGACCCTCAAGATTCAATTGATTTTGTGAACAGCTATTTTTCAACCATTCAAAATTCTCGCCAGATTCGTAGATTCAAAGTTACCACGACAATGACTCAGTAGATAGCACTGTTTCTGCACAAATTTCATTCCAATTAAACTCTATGGGTATGATAGAAACTGACGAAACAGAGGTCATGAGTATTATAAGCATTTTAAAAAATGAGTGCACGGTTGGAATTGATGGTGTCTCGACAAGAGTAATTAAACAATCGTCACACATACTAGCACCCATTATTAGTCATTTCTGTAACTTATGCTTGTCCTCTGGGTCATTTCCCTCAATCCTCAAAACATCTATTATCCATATAGGGGTCTATCCACAAAAGTGGTACCCGAGACAGTGTCGAGAACTTCAGGCCGATTTCGATATTACCATCAGTTTAAAAAATACTGGAAAAGATAATCAATAAACGTCTTATGTAACGTCATATTTTGAAAGATTTAACATTTTATCTCCGAACCAATTTGGCTTCCGAACTGGTCGATCAACTGAACATGCAGTATCTGAGCTAACAAAATATGTAGTGAGTAAATTAGATAAGAAAAAGAAGGTTAAAGGAGTATTTCTAGATCTTGCTGAAGCTTTCGACACTGTCTCGGTGCCTAAAATTGTCAACAAGCTTAAACATACAGAACAGATTCAAACAGAAATAATAAATTAAAAAAGAAGAATAAGAGATACTGCATTATATCTAATGGCAGATTATTTGAGGGGGAGGATCCAGAGAACTCGGGTGGGTGATGTTCAAAAGGTAGCTAGCAATGAGGAAGTTAACACTTTTGGTGTTCCTCAAGGCAGCGTTTTGGGTCCTAGCCTGTTCCTAGTCTATGTTAATGACCTGTGCAACTTATATTTCAATGATGGGAAGATATTCTCATATGCCGGTGACACCGCTTTAATTTTCGTAGGAAAAGATTGGGAACAGGTCAGACTTCAGGCAGAGGCTGTACTGCATACGGTTATTCAATGGCTGCAAAAAAACTTGGTCACGGTGAATGTTGATAAAACGTTTGTTACATTTACCAATGCCCGAGAGAGACTACCTGACATCTATATCAAAGTACACTCTAACTGTGTTATACCTAATTGTAAATGCCCTTCATTGCAAAATGTCCCCGCCATGAAATACCTAGGTGTGACCTTAGACAGAAGAATTACATGGAAGAACCATATTAAGATACTCAGTAAAAGAGTCAGAAAGTTTATTTTCGTGTTTAAAAACCTGCGTGATGTTGCCGATCGTACATTCAATATTAGTGTGTACAAAGCCCTCTGCAAATCTATACTTAAATATTGCAATTCTTTATTGGGTGGCGCCGGCATAACGTATATGATGCTAATAGAACGTGCACAAAGAGCCGTATTAAAAGTTGCAACATCAAGACCATTTCTTTTTTCAACTACAGATCTTTACGCGGACTGTAAAGTACTGACAGTTCGCCAGTTATTCATCCAGAATACTGTACTCGCGCAACATAAAAAAAACAGTTTAATAGAATATAATTTTAGTACAAAAAGAAGGAAAGATTTAATTTTTAAGAGGTAAAAATTAATTCTGCACCTGCAAAGCGACATATTTGCTCTCTGGGACCATATTTATACAGCAATGTTAATAGAGTCATAAAAGGTTTTGTAAAGTTAAATAAGAGGGAACCAAAAGCTAATCTTAAAAATTGGTTACAAAACATAACTCAAGAAGAAACCGAAAGGCTGATAAAAGTAATCGTATGATACAGCAGTATACTAGTGTAACTACATACCACTACACTCAAATTTACATTCAGGTAAACACATATAAGACATACAGCCGTAACTTCAATCCTAGAACGTGTATCTAAGGCGGCATTAGTAGGGTCTTACCATACGAGCCGAGCGAGCGAAGCGAGCGTGCCGCGGCAGCGGCCGGCGATGCGCCACATAAATTTAATTTCATATACTACTTTTGGTGATCATTTACTACTTTTGGGTTAACTATGTTTTATTTTGAGTAATTTTGCTTAAATATTTTAATTTTCTTTTTTTGTCTGTTATATGTTACTCTACTATATCTGGTGGTAAGTTAAACATAAGCCAACCTACGTATTTTGTTTATGGCCACTGTAATACTTTCGTAGATCTATGGTAAATTATTGTTGATCCAATTGTAATTATGTAATTACAATTTGACGGTTGGACATGGTCAGTTTATAATCTAACGAAAATTTAAACGTTAGATTGTTAATTTTACTTTCCGTTCACAATCTATCGACAGTTTATAATCTAACTAGATTTATTATAAACTAACGGTTAGTACAATAAAACGGTGACATATACATTATATTTATAAATTCAATAATACCTATACAACTTTTATTTCGAATTTAACAATATAGACTATGTATGTACTTAGGAAGGGAATGCAACACAAGAATACATCTTAGTGTAAATTCTGCAAGTATTATTTGCAACTAATTTTAATAAGTTATTTTTAAATTTCAGTTGCTTTATTTGTACCTTTTTGAGTACTAAATTATTATTAATAATAATAATAAAGATGCACGAGCGGGGTTTCGAAAGAGTGTGGAATGTATGCATTTAGTATTTTCCTTGCGAAACATAGCCGAAAAATGTTTTGTTATAGTTTAAAAGTTTTCAAGGATTTAGAAAATACTTATAATCAAGTGGTGAGGAAGTACCTATGCTCGATACCGTCGATGTACCAACAAAGTCAAAGTCAAAAGTCAAATTCATTATTCAATTTAGGCGTCTACAACGCTCTTATGAAGGTCAATTACAAATTTTAGTATTGAACTATTCTACATTGTACTGCCACGTTCAGCAAATAAATTGTATAGAGCCACTGGGAGAAGAACGGGCCAGAAACTCTTGGGCCATTCTTTTAAATGTCTTTTAACAATGTGTTACATACTTACTATATAATAAAGTTATTACAATATTTGTTTAAATTATGTAGGTGACAGGCGAAAACTTGGCAGAGGCGGAATTGTCCAGGCATTTTTGTCGTTTAAGTAATCAGAAACTGTGTAGTAGGATTTTTTAATCAATATGTTTTTCACATGCAACTTGAATTTCTTTTCTGTGAGCGTTGTAATATGTTTGGGAACTTTATTATAAAAGCGTACACAATTACCTAAGAAAGACCTTTTATTTGTCTTTGCTAATCTAAAACCTGGCACTGCTATATATATATAAAGAGACAAAAATACCATATTTTTTCAAAGTATCGCTCAGAGAATCCCTAGGATCCATTTTATATATGTCTCGAATTGCACGCTTTTGTAGGATAAAGATTGTCTCTATCTCAGCAGCAGTTCCCCACAGCAATACACCATACGACAAAATACTGTGGAAGTACATGAAAAAAACTAGGCGAGCAGAACTAAGTCTTCCGGAGAGATCATGTATATGTCCCATTGTAAAGTGGAATCCATTTTGATTCCCAGGAAGACTTTCGCATTGTCAATAGAGAGTTTATCTGGGCCAAGCTTATTGTTTGGTTTAACATAAGGAACATTTGGTAAAGAAAACTTTAAACATTTATTTTAATATTTTTATGTTTGCAATAACGACTGCTACGCGGATTACATTACAAAATTACAAATATACGATAGAAAAAAAATTGTCATGTGCGGGATTCGAACCAATTGAGCTAACACATTTCCTATCGTTCTTTAACCATCGTATTGGGATAGAGCGACATCTATAGTACCATTTACGTTCTACTACAAACAAGACCAATTTTGCAATTGGTTTTATACTTGTAAATGATGACGCAACCTTATAATTTTAATATTGTTACGACTGCTATGCGGATTACATTACAAAATTGCTACGATGATATATTTTTCTAAATACGATTACAAACACCATCGCCATACTAAGTGAATATCACATTTTTAAGCTACCTACACACATTTTTTAGGCAACTGGCGTACATAAAAAGATGTTTACCAAAAAATGGAACCGACTTGAACACTTAAATGTGTGATATAACTAGTTGAAGTCAAAAGTACCTATTAATACAATAGTGTGCGCATGGTACCAACTTCAACAAGTTATTTCACATATTTGAGTGTTGAATTCGGTTCCATTTTATGTTAAACATTTGTTTGCTTGTGGTGCAGCCTGTACTCAAGTTCACACTCCAATTATGAAAAAAATTGGCTTTACTGATTGAAATTAATTTATACAATCCCAATGAAAATCTGAAAGGAACAAAATATGACATGGAACATGTTCTGTTTCAGATCCCACCGCTGACAGTTTGTCCAATGGGCCATACCTAGCGAGCAGCTGGTTCCCCGAGTACGGGCCGGAGTTGGGAGTGGGGCTGGGGCTGGGACTGGGGCTGGGGCTGGGGCTAGACGAACTGACCGCAGAGGAGCAGGGGCTGGGGCACATCGACCCGCGGCTCACTGTTCGCGCAGACGATACCGTCAAGATGTACCTCCACAACATCGACAACATCGGGGTCGGGCTCGATGACGTCACCGCCCCCTCTCTCGCCCCCTTAGCACCTCCGCTCGACCTCGACCTCGACCTCGACACACACATCATCACCAAAGTATTCAAGTACGAGGATAACAACGATGCCAACAGAATGTACATATTTGGGTAATTATGTTTCTAATAATTATTCGAATTAACGTTTATTGAATGAGTTGAATACCTTGCTTTGTTTTCAGTAAGTGTTTCTTGAATTTGCATCAAAAATAACTATTGTCACAGATTAAAAAGACGTACATAACAAAGACGTGTGTTCCTCACGTGCAGTGTGTGGACTCCACTGGAGTGGAGTGGAGTGATGGCAGAAGCCGAAGGGCTGGCTGGCTGGCTGGCTGGATGGGTTTGACTGCGCTATCGGGAGTCCGCACGCATTGCACTAGTGACAATTACCTTTCGCCCCCGCGTTCACTGGTCATTACATTAGTCATTGTGGGAAACGATAATTTTGAGATGTGCAATAAATAAGAAATCAGTACAATATACGAATCGGTCTTAATAGTCGGGGGCGGGGGGCGGGGGGCTTACAAAACAATTGCTAGCAGACTCCTGTTGCCAGGTTGGGATGAATGACACACATAGCTTTGCGAATTCAAGAAACACAGATAGGTAGAAATGTTTATGTATATCGAACAACCGTCACTACACTATTGTGTTGTATCTGTCTGTTTTCGCACACGAAACATTATTGTACAGGAATCACGTTTTGTAATAGTATAATATTTTAAATAGTTGAATAGTATTTGTGACGGCCGGACGGTTCACGCAGATGAATATTTTAATATGAAATGTTGAAGTATATATATAATGTATATGTTGCGGCCGCGGCTACCTCACTTAACGAGTATACCTCAAGTATCCATAGGAACTATTTGTACTGTTGTCTAGTTATTATTATATTTATAACGTATATAGATCCCACCAAACATTAGTTGATTAACGTTATACATATATTCAAAATAATGCTACCTCATGTCGTAGATGTAAGTTATGCTTTAGTATATTGCTTAGAAAAAAAAAAAAAAAAATTAAAAAAAAACATACGTGCCATTTCACTCAAGAAATAGGATTATTTGCAGGAATAAATAATGCTGTATCATGTATTCGAAAAATAAGCTGAACAGCTTCCAATGTTGCTACTATTTGCTGGTATTATGATAATTTTAAAGTATTCCTGTAACGTTTGTATGGCGTTGAGTGTGGAATAATCACTTCATTTTGAGTAAATTTGATTTGGATCATTTTGTGCACGAAGCCGAATGATCGTGAGATCCAAAGTTAGGCTAAGATATTTTGGAGAACAAACTCGCTTTGTAAATAAATTGATACTTGATTTGCAGCACTTAGTAATGAATGGCATGTGAATAAGGGAGGAGGCCTCGGGTCTCGGGTCCCGGGCCTCGGGCCTCGGGCCTCGCGCGTGGGGCCTCAGGCCTCGGGCCTGGCCACTTGTCGAACATGAATTTAACAACTCTCAATATCGATTCAGTGTAACGTCTTGTGTAACTATTGCGTTAGTTATTATTGTATTGTTTAATGATACGTCCAACTAAATAATCCAAAATAATGTTTCCTACGTTTATGGGTTTCTAAGAGTTTGTTGTTTCCATCGAGAAGGTGGCGTGCTCATTGCATTTTTATTTCGATTCCCTTTTTTATTATTTATATTTTTATTAAAAATTACGTCGCCAAGCGTCGCAATTTTAGCGTAAGTGAATCGATAGTGCTGTGATATTTTTTATTGAATATTTAGTATTTAGAGAAGTCGAGAGTAAAGTAAGGAACGAGTACAAACTAATAATGTTATTTATCGCGAGTAAATACAAGAAGATTGCAGGGTTCGCTCCTAGCCTAGCGGGAGGTAAGCGCGAGCGAACGAACGAACGTTCGCTCTGGCAGCGAACGAACGTTCGTTAGCGAGCTTGGCCCCTCGGCGGGCGGGGGCGTCCCTCCCGTACACAGTTATGTAACGTTGGAACAGATCGAGACGGGTCCCAGAGAGGATATAATGTCTATCAAACTAACAACACTATAAACTATAATGTTTATGCAGAATCGAGCTGCGACTTCAAATGTTGAAGTAAATGTTTAACAAAATAATGAAAATATTTACCTCCGAAATATATTTTGGAGAGAATTATTTACAAGCGACGAGAGTGGAGAGTGGTCTTAGTGATAAAAGTATCCAAAGACTGTTAGGTATTATGAGTTGTTTCAACTCGAGTTTGACTTATAAGTCAGGGATATTTGCGAACAAAAGTCAGATGAGCGAAAGCAAAAATGAAAACGTAACAAATCAAAGTGTAGCTATCGAGAATCATAAGCTTCGACACTAAATCGACTAAATTGATACAAATCTAAAGATTGGCGCCTCTAGCACCCACTGGCATTGCCACTGGCATTGCCACCGGCATTGCCACTGGCGCTGGCACGTGGGTGCAGTAAGGCAGATGTGCAATATTGTAAACATTTGATCAGCTGGTACATACCGGTGTGAAGAGGAGCCTCGGCGCGAAGCCGAGGCACAAGTCGCTACAGCGGCAATGGTCGCGCGGACGCGAACCCCGGTGGCGCGGATCGACCGCCGCCGCTCCAACTCGTAATGAAATAAAGAATCATTCGCCGCGCGGCCACTGTTGCACCAAACTGAACAATCTCGCTAGATTGGTTCCCTTACACGACCGCGCGGGGGCGCTTACATCTAAATTCTAAATCTTTTGTGTGATGCATGTCGTTATATTTACAAAATTAGGTTAAATAGACCCTAAATTATCGCAAGTATAAATGTTGTGTGTCTATAATATAAAAAAATATAAAAAATATTAGGATTTAAGCATGTTTGTCTTCACTGTGTAAATTATAGAGTGCGGCGATCACACGTCCGCTGTACTGTACTGTGTACTGCACTGTGTACTGCACTGTATACTATAGTATACAGCAACACTCGAGTGCAAGTGACCCCGCGCGGCGTCCCAAGCCGTCAGCTCTGGCGAGCTCGACGCGACGCCCTACCTATAGAATACCTATAGTGCATAATACATAGTGTGTAACTCGCCTACAATATAAGTGTATCCCTCAAAAAGAGGCTTTCATTATTCAATATTAATAGTTATTCCAAAATTCTATAATCATGAAATATTTTACCGTTTCGATGTAATTTTCGTTGCAAAGAGAACAATTTCTGAATATTTTCACAAGTGTTCATTCCATCGTCGAATGTAAAGGAAATAAACGCCTCACCTATATGCGGTAGAGGCGACGCTGACGCTGATGAGGACGGGAGTATCGCGGCGGTTGTTTGGATGTTCGTTGGAAAATGTCCCCGTTGTGCTCTTTGCGACTGTTTGCGTATTTGTCCCTAGCTTTAGTTGTTTAGAGTATAGTCGAGCACAGGGTATTGTGGTTCTATTTTATCGGCAGCGTTATAAGATAACTCGATTGTAAGCGATAAACATCACCCAGATGGCATAATACTACCTCAATACCCGCGCGTATGTGTACAATACCGATAGTTCCGGCTAAATCTGTCTAAATGTAAGGTTTCTCTCGGTCGGGTTTAGGACTTCCTTCTCTGCAGACAGACGTTCCATTTTATTTATTAATGGTGCATTTACTAATGTAATAGGGGGCGTTCCTCCCCGTTGTACTTCGGAATGCCCTGTTCATAGTGCCCGCGTGCTAGATATTATATTTTGGCGACATTACCTCGCGAGCCTCAATATCTTGGCTGAGAGTATCCTAAATCCGGCCGTACTCGTATAGTAAGCTAAAATACGTTTCATTTAAATGTTTTCCTACATTTATAGTGGTCTCTAAATTCATAATAAGTATAAATAAATAGCCGTAACAGGCTAATTTGGCGTTGTCATTCGTTAAAATAATTTGTACATAAACCTGTAAATGTTTATCCTGGACACCGAACAAGCAAAGGAAAGTTTCAGTTTTAACTTAACACCAATGTTGCTGATTTATTCTATTTAGAACATTCATTGAAAGCTAACAATCTAATAACAATGCACTGGAAGGTACATGTATGTAGATTTATCAGGTAACGAAACCATTTGAATGTTGCAACCTCAATTCACTAACGACCGTTAGAAACTCACTTGTACCACTTGGGATACAAGTGTCTGTAACTATTTTTGTATATTTGATCAAATCCTCATTAAATTTATTAAAAACAATTGTAAGGTGAAATAATTTTATTTTGAGGTAATTTTTTTTCCAAAGAACACTTGGTTTTCTTGTAACATATAGGCATATAACATAGCACCGCCTAGAGCTTAATAAACAATGAGTCGCTTAAATGGAAAGCCATCTATTATATCTTTACATTGACCTTGCTTGTGTGTCTATACCATCCATACCAATACGGTATTGGCATCGCGAGAAAGTAATCATGTTCAGCTGCAATTTTGTTTTGACTGTTCCTTCTTGGGTATGAGATTATGTTTGGGCTCCTTCTAAGATGATGGGCTATAAAAATGGATGTTCAGAATGTTCCACTCGAATGAAGCTGCTTTACTTTGAGTAGATTTGAATGAACTCCTTTTATTTTACAATTTATCTTGTAAGGTTTAATGGGTAATCAGTAACGAACTGCCATCCTGTTGCTTTCGTTCGTGAAAACGATAAAATCAATTGGCTTTTTTCGCTTTGATGTTTAAAATAAATCTTGAAAATTATGTACTTTAAGAAAATGTATTTTGTGCATCACTTTGAAGCTTATTATTGTACATAGAGATTGGTGTTTGTTACATGCCTTCTGCCATAACTTCGGAATATGTTTATTGTGATTAGTCCATAACAGTAATAGTTAGTTGAAGTTGTTATTGATAGCATTAGTTGGGCTCTCTAGATAAATATATGTTGGGGGACCTAGTTATACCTAATCTTACAACAATTACCTACTGTTTTAAATAGTTAATCTACTAAAAATACCCATTACATAGTGATTGATAAACTAAATATTTCTTGATAATCAATAAACCTACTGGCAATGAAAAATGTATACTTAAAACAGAACTGCATTTCCGTTATTTTATTTGACAAAGGAAAGTATGACGTCATCACATCCTACAAACCAACAGGAGAATTATAACATAATTTAGTGACATTCCTTGATATTATAATAACCTAAATGTATAATAGCTGCATTTACAATCTGAAATCTTTGTGTGTGTTTGTGTGTGGGTGTATAATATGGATGGTTCCCTAACACTTGTGTTTATTTAGATGAGTCCAGTGATAAGTATAGAGTACCGAACTACCTCTACATGCCTCCATGGTTACAGTAATTATACATTTTGTTATTCAATGTACGTTTACACGATATATATACCTATTCTATTTTGTATGTTATACACATTTATAATGTAAGGGATGTAGGGTTTACACCGACATATAATTACCTATATATGTATTGCTATTTCATTAAATATTTGCGAATTATTGAATGCATGTTTCAGGTTTTATATTAGGACGCTGTTCATTTCTGATTTTATGACTTAATAAACAATCTGACTAGTTCACAAGTATGGTTTTATTTTATGAATCGAATTCAAAATAGCAGCGGACACTCTCGGAGTGTGTTAGGTACCTCCTGTTATTGTGTCCACTGTGTGTGGGCACATCGCCTACTGGTATCCACCGTTGTTGCACAACGCAAGCATATCGGTACGTATTGTGGCGCAATACATATAAATACTATGTGCAGGTGCCGCGCTATAAGAGCACTCCCCATATCGTACCATGGGAGTCGTAACCGCCGACGAATGGAAAAATACCAAAGGGTGGGCAGCAACGGCCTCTGAGGACATGCTATTTTACTCTGCCATCCCCAAGACGATTGCCAAGGGTGGGGATTTTGGCAAACCCTCCAAATACGAGAAGCATTTGTCCAACGGTGACTATTGTTTTAGGCGATGATAATTTATTTTAATTACCACGGATAAACCAATTTCGCTAATTCGAAAAAATAACAGATACTTTTTTTATGTGATTGTGATTTGTTCCATCACAATCACATAAAAAAGTATCTGTTATTTTTGCACGAGGCCCACCTGATGTTAAGTGGTAGCCTCTGCATATAACAGATACATTTCATCACAAGTGACGAACTGCACTGCGCCCGTCACCCTGGCTAGCTACCACCCTCAAGTAGAAAATCTGTCGCCAAGCACCTAACGGTGTGTTCCGGCAGCGATCCTTGAGAGCCAGTACTTCTAGGTTAGCCTGAACAACATCTTCGACCACATCATCACTTACCATCAGGTGAGATAGTGGTCAAAGGTTAACCGATCAAGCATAATAAAAAAAAAAAAAAAAAAGACAGTTCTTGAGTCACATGTGCCTGTAATTTTGGACTGCTGCCGGAAAACACTGTTAGGTGCTTGGTGACAGATTTTCTACTTGAGGGTGGTGGCTAGCCAGGCGAGCATTCGAAAAATGCCCTCCCACCATGCGGTGAAGCTCAAACCGGCCATAGCTATAACCGATCGGCCATCATTGCTTCAACATGTATGTTTGATATGTTGTCTTAGGCTTTCGCGATTATTATACACAGTAATTAAACAACATTAATCGGTTTAAATCGCGTATATATACAAAAATAATGATAAATATACGCGATTTAAACCGTTTAATTACTACATGTATGTTTGTTACTCCTTCAGGCGAAAACTACTGAATAATGAAACTTTACAATAATATAGCTTATACATCAGAATAATACATAGGCTATAATTTATAAAGATATTGTGTGAATTGTCCAAAATATAACGATAAGTGTCAAGTAAGTAGGAAAAAATCTGCCATATGCGACCTATTCTGGCGTGCGTTGCAAAACTTTTAGTATCACACGAACATAATGCATAACGGAAATGTTCATCTGAAATTGTACTACAAAAAAGCCCGCGACGGCATAAATATATCTTTTATGTCTAAACCATTACCGCCAAAATAGTGAGCCATAAATACTACAAAAATACATTTTATTTCTAATGCATATTTGGTATTAGCAAATTAATCCTTATCAAACTAATATCATAAAGGCGAACGTTTGCGTGTGTATGTTTGTTAGTTCTTCGCTCTTAAAGGCTTTACTCTCAAATGGCTGGACAAATTTAAATGAAATTTGGTATGAAAAGAGATGAGGCGCTGGAATAGGATACTTTTTATCGTGATCACATCATCCATCACCACGCGGGTGTAACCACGGGGCGCAGCTAGATAGTTAAATAAAATGACGTCAAATCATGATCTCACAAAATACCTACGTCTTACAATTAAATTAACTGAAAAGTGAACAGACATGGTCATATTAAAAAAAAACTTATAAATGAATTTTAACAATAAATAAAAATTTAAAATGATCATAATTTTGTCTCACTAAGCGCTAGACATTCCGACATAAATCAGCAAACAAATCCCACTCGGTGGTGGAGTAAAGAATACTATTTGCTCCAACATAATGAAAAATTGTTGCTTTCTGCCGCGAAGGTAGTTCAACAGGTACATACAACAAAGCTCTTCACTGCGATGGGGGGCATCTACTTTCTCAATGAATTTTGCACATTATTACAAATTGGTCATAACACCTGACTTGTTAGGAATTATATTCCAGAGAACCTAAAAGAAATTGAGGGGATACAGAAATGGATAATACCATAGATGCGCTTATAAAGATACCTCAGGAAGGCTTTGTGAATACGTGCTTTGATGGGGGTGGCACACGCAATCACTGACCTCTATCTTACTTCGTGCAACAGTACTGAAGATAAGCTTGACAATTGAGCTTCTATGTTGTTGAAATCTTGGAGAGTTTCGAAGAACGAATCCCAAACGTCGAAAGGACTAACTATTTCAATCATATGATCATGAAATATATATTAGGTCCTTACATATGAAATTGGCGTTTTTCGTACTGGCCACTTTAATCACGAATTTCTCCTCTTTGGTAAGGAATTCCAAATTCAAATTTGTACAGCTATAGACTCATGTATTTGTGCTTCGATGATCGTCATTCATTTGTTTTTTTCTTCTGTTTTTTTCTGTTTGCGTCACTCATTTTACAAAATGGAAAACCTTAAATATCGCATTATTTACGAGTACGAGTTCCGCCGTGGCACTAGTGCTGCGGAAACAACTCGAAGGGTGAATGATGTGTATGGCGGTCGTGTTGCAAAAGAAAACACAGTTCGTTTTTGGTTCCAACGTTTTCGTTCTGGAAATTTCGACCTGCAGAACAAGCCCCGTGGACGGCCTGAGACTCAAGTTGATAATGAAGAGTTGAAGGCTATTGTGGAAGCGGATCCATCGCAAACCACGTCCGAGTTAGCTGCAGGCTGCGATGTTAGTGATAAAACTGTTTTAATTCACTTGAAGCAAATTGGGAAGATTAAAAAGCTTGAAAGGTGGGTACCTCACGAATTGACTGAAACAAACCGGCAAACGCGCGTCGACTGCTGCGTTACATTACTAAACCGGCACAATAATGAAGGTATTTTAAACCGAATCATTACCTGTGATGAAAAATGGGTTCTTTACGATAATCGGAAGCGCTCAGCGCAATGGTTAGATCCTGGCCAGCCAGCCAAATCCTGCCCCAAGCGAAAATTAACCCCAAAAAAGTTACTTGTAAGCGTTTGGTGGACTAGTGCCGGTATTGTTCATTACAGTTTTTTCAAATCTGGCCAGACTATTACGGCTGATGTCTATTGTCAGGAATTGCAAACCATGACGGAAAAGCTAGCGGCTAAACAACCTAGGCTGGTCAATCGCTCCACGCCACTGCTGCTTCACGACAACGCTAGACCACACACTGCGCTACAGACGGCTACTAAATTAGAAGAGCTTCAATTGGAAAGTCTAAGACATCCTCCGTACTCCCCGGACCTTGCTCCAACAGATTACCATTTTTTTCGAAATTTGGATAACTTCTTGCAAGGGAAAAAATTCAACTCCGATGGGGCAGTCCAAATCGCCTTCAAAGATTTTATTGATTCCCGTCGACTGGTTTTTTTAGTAAAGGGATCAATGAACTACCTATGAGATGGCAAAAGTGCATAGAAAATAATGGTTCAAACTTTGATTAATTAAATATATTATATTAAAAAATATTCGACTTTTTGTTCCTCCCATACAAAACGCCAATTTCATATGTAAGGACCTAATATAACCTTACAAGGTCACGTAGCTAGTGCCCCTAACGTACCTACATACGTCCCCTGTCTACTATTATTGGTTGCCACCAGTAGCGAACCGCTACTCTATACTGTAGTACCGTATAATTGTTACTGTACCATATTATTTATTAATGTAGGAGATTGCGCTACCTTGTAGCGAGTTTGTCTCTGGAACAGTTAAATTTTACATGACAAAGTTATTTATTTACATAATTAAAGGTTGGTAGGTACATAACCAGCCAGTTGTCATTATCATTATCAGTCAGTCAACCACAATCAGTACCTTGTGAATATTGAATAGATCCGCACGTATTCACGACCACGCTGTTATCATATATCATCAACCTTTTAATCCATTTTCCAAATGAATGTTTGCGGAAGTGAGTCTGCTGATGGAGTGACGCGTAGTAAGTGCAAGCAGTGCTTGGACTTCACCAGTGCCCAAGTTTCTGAAAAAAGGCTGGAAGAGACTTGGCTCGGAAAGGCGAGCCACTTGGAAATGCCCCAGTTGTAAGTCTCATTCATTGTCTCCGATCCCAACACCGTCCCCGTCACCAATCAGTACTCGGAGTCGGTTACCCTGGAAGCCGCTTTCAAGGATACAAAGCTTAAAAACTCAGCCGGCATACCAACTCTTATGGCTGATGTGAAGGCAATCAAATTGAATTATCTGAACTCATAGCCTCAAATGACTTCACAAGTGATAGAATCGCAGACTTAACAAATCGAGTCTCCAGTTTGGACTTGGAATTTTTTTGAATATTTGTCTTTTGGAATATGTGGCGTTGAACAGTGGGAAATGAAGATCGGTAGTCTCCAAACTGAAATCACTCAATGTTAGACACAACTTCTGTCCCATAATCAAAGATCTCGTCTCAACAACATACGAGATTAAAGGGGTTCCATTGAAAAAAGATGAAAATCTCTTATCAGTAGTAAAAAAAATAACTGCTCCTTCCCTAAAAAAACAAATGAATTACATCTATCGTGTTCCTGTGCACAAAAAATATTATTGTGAGCTTCTCAACCGTTACATCAAAGAAGAGTTTGTTGCAGCCGCGAGAGCTCTTAAAACGTCATATATATATAGTATCAGCAATGGATATCGGATGAGATGGAGAAACGAAGAACTTGCTGACTAGAACTAAGGCATAGGCTAAAGAGAAGTGTTTTAATTATGTATGGGTGAAATTTGACAAAATACATGTTAGAAAAAACGACACATCAAAAATAGTTAACGAGAGGGATTTAAACAAATTGCCATAAAATGTCACCAACTCAAATTGTATAAAGCCAAATTAATATTCAATATAATATAGATAAATGAATTTATCTTTGATTATAGTAACTCAACCACATTGTTAGTAACCTCTGCCCTAGTCTCCGGCCGACCAGTTTGTTAACATCAGGGGCTTTTGTTTCGTTAGCTCCAGTTATACGTGCGACGAACATACGAAAACATGTGTTATCTTTTTCACACTCACATATTTTACTTTATGCAGTTGTAGACTTTGTCAAGTCACCGTGTCAGAGATTGAAGTATTGTTTATCCTTTTCGCACTCGATAAGTTATTCAATTCGTGTTGCTATCGCTTGCTTTCTTGTGCATATGCATTACTTCTTTTACACTCGAATGACTTGATATGGAGTCCTACCCGCAGCTGGAATATTATTCATATTTCTGTGCATTGCTACTTCTGTTATGTATTATTATTGATGTTTGTACGTATACTGTTTTAAACCTAGTTATTGAACAAAAAAATTGTCAATGCAGATATAAACGTACAAAATATTTACTATAAAAACGTTCGAGGTTAACGCACAAAAATATTAACATTTTGTCTTAATCTCCGTACGATATAATAATTTTAACCGAGACACTTAATTACACCATCAAATAACAAAGACTTGGTTATTTGATGGTGTAACTATTTAATTCCGAGTTATTTGATGAACGTTATGTTATTTGGCGTCTTGACAGAAATTTGGAACTGACGTTACAGACAAGGGGAGGGGGCGTGCTTATAGGTTTACCCATAGACGTAGGATATTTTCGCTACGCTCTATGCCTATGGGTTTACCATAGGTATATAGCTGCTGTGCTGCAGCCACAATTTCAGTCTTCGGCAGAAGATTTATGGCTTACCAACTATTGCGTTAAATAAGCACAATGTCGTAACAAAAAATCATCTTTGTGATCAAAATGTAGGGTTCTCATTTTTTCAGCAGTTACATAATTTTTTAACAAAACTTTATAATATAATTATGCACAACCCGAATGATTGATGAATGAACCCGATTTCAATTTAAGTTCTATGACATGGACTCCAATTACTGACTTACATTATTTGTTACCCTCATCCGGTAACTGTAGCGATGAGCAGGTTTTGCTCGATGATTTACAATAAGAACTTACACCAACAGAATCATAAAAACACTTCAAACAAGGTACGACACTTGCATTTTAAATTAGAACTAAATTTTGAGTAAAAACACCAATAAAAATTAGTAAACACGACAGTAAATCGGCAGCCAATTAATATTCATTGAGCGGATTGCCGGTCTCTCTCGCACTAGCGCCGCATCTTGCATAGCGTTCCTCTGCTCCCACACTCACCTGACGCCCTGCACACATTGCAAGTACAGGTTTGTCAGCTGTGAATAGCTATACATTAGTGGAAGAACGTGTTGTGTGAATCGTGCGAGCAGAGCGATTAGACATATTTTAGTAAAAATATTATTGCCGCAATGGACTGCGCAGCGTGTATGCAAGTTATTACTACTGCTCGGCTTCTTAAATGTATAGACTGCGGTGCACACTATCACCTAGTGTGTGTTAATGTGGTAACCAAAGACCCAACAACTTTAAATAATTGGCAGTGTCCATCCTGCAAAGCTAAGAAACCGAAAACCGACAATTCTAACACGCCCGTACGAGCCCAAGCCGTGGCTGATATCTCCACGGGGACCGTGTCAGCGACGCCTCGCGCGCAAAAACGTATAGCTGTTAGCCCACCAGACTACAGACTACAGACCCTAAAAGCCCGGAGATTGTATTACCGCAAGATTCTGTTGCGTCCGAGGTGCGTCTATTACGTCAGGAGATGTCAGATTTCAAAAAACATCTATTTGATGAGATGTCGAAGGGCTTCGAAAAGCTAGAAAATTATGACCATAGGATAAAAGCATTAGAGTCTGCTCAAGATCTAGTGCCAGCACTCCAGCAGACGATATCTCAACTACAGGGACAACTGAACCAGCAAAACCAAAATTTGATAAAAAATGAAATTGAAATTATTGGTGTAAACGAAAATTCAAATGAAAACCTGACACACATTACTTTAGTCACGGCTGCGAAAATTGGAGTAAGCCTCACAGAGAGTGACATAGACTGGGCGATGCGTGTCGGACCAAAACAGAGATCACATCCTGTTTCGGGTTCACAAGGTCAGGTGCATGACTCAAGGTTCCCTCGGCCAATTATCATCAGATTGACAAGGAAAGCTAAGAAAGATGACATACTTAAGGCCGCCAAAATTATACGGAACCTTTCTTCACTAGCTACGTCAATACCCAGGGGCCAGTCAGGAAACTATATATAAACGAACACTTGACAAAACAGAACAGAATTTTATTTCGAGACTCACGGATTCAAGCTAAGGAAAATAACTATAAATTCTGTTGGATCAGCAACGGGAGGATACATGTCCGAAAATGCGAAGGGCAACCTGCGATCACAATTAGCAGCCCAGAAGAACTATCCCGGGTGTTCGGTCAAGGATTATGTTAAACTACAGTTTAAATCATAAATTCTTGCCAAAATTATGTATGAAGTTCACTGAAATCACTGTTTGTATATTTTATCTGTCTACTATGTTTCAAACACGCATCATTCTTATGCACCACAAATATCATTCATACACACACTTATTTCCAATTATATTTTTTTACTTCACAAACCAACTCTTACACAGAAACATCTTAAGGTCTATAAGATACATCCAAAGTAGGTTAAACCATAATCTTAAACAACTATCTACCAATAAATATATATGTGGCTATTTTATACCATGTAGGTACAGCACAAAATTACGGTGTGACACTTATTATCCGTTTAGATACTTTTATACTAGTTTTTTTTATATTTTAATTAACAATGGATAAGTCCGACGTATATACAGATATTGACGAAACGCTAGAGATAAAGTGTCACACCGTCGACCTGCCGGAACAATGCATTGATATTGTTAAGAATTATAATTTTAAAACTATAACCTGTAATATCCGCAGTCTTCAACACAATTTTTTAAAACTGCTCACTATTTTAAAACGTTTTAATATGGTATGTGATGCTATAATTCTAACTGAATGTTGGCTGCAAGAAAGTCCTCACGTTCCGCAACTTCACGGTTACAATGTATTTTATACAACTAAGTTCATAAACAAATGTGGTGGAGTCACAATTTATGTGAGGAACTGCTGGACTGCTAGCGCTGAGGAACCTGAGATTGACGATGCCAATTGTTTACTAGTCCAAATTCCTAACGTAGTTTCGGTATTAGGTATTTATCGCTCTCCATCCTTTACTGAAGTAGGTGGATTCATTAATTCACTAGATTTAGCGCTAGATTCCATCACATGCCAAAAAAGCCTTATAGTAACGGGCGACATTAATATAAACTTGCTAGACGATACTCTAAATAGCCACAGCTCACACTATCAATGTGTAATGGCAGAACACGGACTGCTACCTGCGATAACTCACCCGACCAGAATAAAAAATTTGCTCGACCACGCTTTTGTAAAATCAAATGGCACAGCAGTAGGTATTATCTGTAAGAGCTCCGTAACAGATCATGACCTTGTAATGGTGGGCCTAAATTTAGAGAAACCTAAAGCTATCTCTAAGAGTAGAACTAGTGAAAAGACCAATTTTACAAATGTGTCGAACAATCTCAAAAACACAGATTGGAGTCCGATTATGCAAATAGAAGATGTGAATGACGCTCTCGTAATTTTTAACAAAACAATTTCAGAGTGCATTCATAGACATACGCACAGGGTCACAGTGAGTCGTTCAAAGTTTCGATTAAAATCTTGGATTACTCCAGGATTATTAAGATGCATGCGCCATCGCGATAACCTTCACCTACAGGTAAGACAAAACCCCAGAGATAAATGCCTAAAATCTATTTACAACCGATATAAAAATTTCTGTAATAATCTACTATGTAAACTTAAATCTAACTATGACAATTCTAAATTATCCGAAAGCCGCGATGACCCTAAGAAACTCTGGAAGTCTATAAAACTTATCTGTGACATACCTGATCGAAAAAACGATTCCCATGAACTTTTAAGTAAGAATCAAAGTCCTCAAGAAGCTGTTAATTTGTGTAACAACCATTTGTCTACTATTGGTTCAAAACTAGCATCAGACATTCTTCAAAAGCTTAATACGTCGGAGGGTTTATATGTACAAAGCTTAGACTAAAAAATCGTTGTCCTAACTCTTTTTTCCTCGGTCCTACAGATGTCCAAGAAGTCAGCAGATTATTAACTAATCTAAAAACTGACAGTGCTCCGGGATTGGACTCTTTTTCATCTGTACTACTGAAATATGCACAAACTGCCATAGTCGAACCCTTGACATACATTTGTAACTTAAGTTTAGCCACAGGCGTGTTCCCTGATTACTGGAAAATTGCACTCATATCTCCTATACATAAAAACGGCCCTAAAGATGAAGTGGACAACTATCGACCCATTTCATTGCTAAGCATCCTCGCAAAGATATTGGAGAAAATAGTTGACAAGCGCCTGGTTGAGTTTCTAGAAAAGTATAATTTACTCTCAGACCGCCAATTCGGTTTTAGGAAAGGCAAATCGACGGAAGATGCTGCTTCAGCCCTCACAGAGATTGTATCTTCTCATTTGGACCGAGGAAAACGATGTGTGGGTGTGTTCCTCGACCTAGCCAGGGCTTTCGACACAGTTTCTACGCCAATCTTATTAAAGAAACTGGAATGCCTTGGCATCAGAGGCACTGCCCATACATGGTTTAGGAGCTATCTCAGTAACAGACGTCAATGTGTTAAAATTGGAGAACACACAAGTGATGAGACCAGTATCTCCTTTGGGGTGCCCCAGGGGGGTATATATACTCTCACCAACGCTCTTCACAATATATATGAACGATGTTTTCGATATTGACACGCAAGGGGACCTCATCTGTTATGCTGATGACACAGTTGCGATTTTCCATGGAGATGATTGGGATGATGAAGTGCAGACCGCGGAAGAAGGCATGTCACGCATTGCGCGGTGGCTCGCAGCAAACCTTCTCACGCTTAACGTGAAGAAAACAAACTTCATTGCCTTCCATATAACAGCTGCCTCTGAACCCACCATAAACCTAATAAAAGTACACTCTGATACATGTCCGGTAGGAGAGCATCATGTGATAATTAATTCCCTCTGTACCTGTACCTATATCAGCCGAGTAGACAGCTCTAAATATCTGGGAATTATCTTTATTTATTATTAAATATCTGGTGTTCTAAGACGCATCTTATAGAATTGGAACGTGCTCAGCGGGCTATTTTGAAGGTAATGCTTGGCAAGACAAGACGTTACTCGACTGACAAACTTTTTGAGGAAGTGGGAGTCCTCAGAGTTCGCCAACTTTTCATTATGCGTGCGATAGCCAAAAAACATGCAAACCCACCAATCCCAAAATCGAAACTCCTAAGACCGCGTCCCAAAAGGATACATCTCCCTTATCGAAAAACGGTATTTGCACGTCGTCTTCCACCATATGTACTTGCCTTCACATACAATGAAGTATGTAAACTCTGTGACCTTAAAGAATGTTCTCACAGGAAAGCCAGAGCTAAGGTAAAAAAATGGTTACACTGACTTGGTTACAAAGAAACCGAAAAATTAATTAAAAACTAGGTTCTATTACCAGTAGTTGCGCAGTCGAGATGGAAAGTAAATGGAAATAAACATACATAAGAGTAAGACATACAAATCCCAGCTAACAATATCAGGAAATCCGGGTTCTGTTACCCAATAATAAATATAGGAAAACTGATGATATCTTGCATACACACAGACAGCTTCATAAAAATTCATAATTTTATACATTGTAATCACACGCACCCTAGCATACATATGTTCATCACATTCCGCACTCACATAAACTTCAATCACACACTGCTCACACAATATCACATATACATAAGTATTTTCTTTATTTTTATTTTAAAATGTAAATCACAGACTGACAATCATCTTTTTATATTTCTTTTGCATAGGATGATTGATATATATACCTATAGTAGTATTGTTTTAGAAAATAGGTTACTATTTATAAGTTTTTCATTACATCCTTTTATTTGTAACTGCGCGCCATATCTCCTTTGGTATATCTTGGTTTGAGGGGACATGGTGTAGCTGTGACACTCGTGCAATGGATCTGCATAGGACAACTTATGACCATGCTGGCCATAGTTTAATTTATGATCATAAGGTGAGTGTCACGGTCGGACCTTTTCACCCTCATTTGGGTCGCCAAGATACAGGCTTTGCCTAGTTTGGGACCCGCTGGGATCTTTCAGTAAGTTAGTGTTCTGTTTTAAATTTGTTTAAACCTTGGTCTTAGTTAAAAATAATTGTTAAAATAATTGTTACACACTAAATACTTTTCTGGCAAATAAATTATTATTATTATTATTATTTGAAGTTTATCGGCACCTCTACAACAAAGGTAATTCAGTTTAAATCAATAAAGAAATTAGTGAAATTGATTGGCTCCGTGAATTATCAGTACGCGGGTTGGAAGAAGCGGTTTGTTTCTTTTATTCAGCTCTGAAGAGACTGAGAAAAGTGTACATAACTACTAAAACTATAAAATATGAAGCTTACCCCAAGTGGTTTTCGTCAGCGTTGAAAAAAGCTTTGAAGAAAAAAATGTAAATAATAGTAATTATAGGATATGTGGGAATACATTCAATTTAAATACATATAAACTTCTACGAGAAAGAACTAAGTTACTTGAAACACAATGCTATGAATTATATATAAATTCTGTAGAAAACTCTATCGAAAAATTGCCTAAAAGTTTTTGGTCATATAATTAAGTCGCGTTCGTAATCAAATTCTTTCCCTAAAATTATTTTCAATCAACTTTTTTAAACCAAAATTTGAACTCACGTTATTCGGTAGACATTTCGAACACTATTTCCCACAACTCGCGGACTGATATTTCGCTGATATTGAGGTCAACGTTTCAATTATAACGAAGCTTTTAACAGCATTGGATCCCTGCATATCAGCGGGTCCTGATGGCATTAGCCCTAATTTTTTTATAAATTGTGCAAAAAATATTGCTGTCCCAATCTCCATTCTTTTCACTAAATCTCTTTCAAAGGGTGAATTTCGATAATTTGGAAATCTGCATTTAAAACGCCAGTTCATAAAAAAGGGTCAAAGACTGACGTTACCAATTACCGGCCTATTTCTAAGCTTTGTATTGTAGCAAAAGTTTTTGAGAGTGTCGTTTATGACTAAGTCTATGCAGTTCTTAGCAACTCGTTTCATGACTCGCAGCATGGATGTTTAAAAGGTCGCTCCACTGTTCCAAATAAATTTTATTTAACTGCTATTTAACATAATCAATGGAAGGTGGTGGTCAAATAGATGTAGTGTATACCGATTATACCGATATTTCTATATGCATTCGACAGAATTGACCATAATACTGTATTATTCAATCTTTTCAGTGTAGGTATATCAGGGGTGACTTATTACGATGACTTTCCTCCTATATACAGAAAAGACCTCAGGCTGTAGCGGTGAGCAATTATACAGGGCGTCCCATGGCAATGCCACATGGAGGGAAAGTACCTTGAATATCGTAGATGGAACATTTTAATGAAAGAAGACATTATTTAAATTTTAAAAACAATTTAAACTGCATTCATAGATATTTAAATAAATACATGGTTGAACCGGGAATCGAACCCGTTACACGAGAAAAAAAACCACTTGTATTTTTATCATACCGATCGAAAGATTTCATCACAAGGATTATTTTTTGCTAAATAACATAGTGTCAGAAATAAAAGTTTCACATCAAATGTTAAAATAAAATTTAACATTTGATGTGAAATAAGACTTTCAAAGTATTTTATTGCACTTTTGTTCGTAGCATATTAGAATATGCTTCACAAGTATGGAGTCCTCATTATGAAACTTATATCCTACCGATTGAGCGGATTCAAATAAATTTCATAAAATATTTGGGTTATCGTCTAAAAATACCTTGTAAATCAGATAATTATCTGTTTTTGTGTTAAAAATCCATCTTCTTCCTCTTTCTAAGAGAGGAGAAATATAAATGTACCAAAGGTTATCACTAACTATAAAAGGAATTCGTATTTATTGAGAGCAATAATAAATTTAATGATTTATGTAAGTTTTACGACATTGACCTATTCTGTATAAGCATAGCGTCGGCTAGGCGACTAGTAAGTAAGCAGAGTTTTTTGAATGATAATTATGTTATCTTCTTCTTCTTCTTCTCAGTCGTTACGCTCTTGACAGAGCGGTCGTGGTCGTCATGTAGTTGTAGTGGGGGCAGATGTAATGCGCCTCACAATGTCACGCCATCGCCTTCTATTCGCGGTCATCCTGGTGCACTCATGCAAGGGACCGCCCACCGCAGATTTAATTTGGTCAGTCCATCGCATGGGTGACCTCCCGCGCGGTCTAGTGCCCTCTACTTTGCCCTGAACGACAAGACGCTCAATGGACAGGCTACCTCGCCTCAAAACATGCCCAAAGAATGCAAGGATCCGCGATTGCACTATTGCTGAAAGACGCTGCTTAATGCCGAGTTCTTGAAGTATCGAGACGTTTGTGCGAAACTCGGTCCACGACACTCCAAGCATTCTTCTCCAGCACCACATCTCAAGAGCGTCTATTTTCTTTTTTTCGATCTCTCGCAAGGTCCACGTCTTTGCGGCGTAAAGAAATATGGGGAAAATAAGAGTTCGCACTAGTTGGATCTTTGTGGCTTTGGTGACATTTCTGTTCCTCCATATTTTCCTCATCTTGTCCATTGAGGTTCTGGTTATCGCCATACGTCGTTTGACCTCGTCGATGCATCCGCCGTTATTCGAGATTAAAGTTCCCAGATAAACGTAAGAGTGGACAACTTCGCAGTTCGCAATCTTGGTCACTTCAGGCGAGTTATTGTTAGCGCGGTCCACAATCATCACCTTGGTTTTGTTGCGATTAATCTTCAATCCAAACTCGAGGCTCACTTGCTCCATTTTCAAAAGTAGTTCCTCCATATGGCGTTCACTAGTCGCAAACAAAGTAGTATCATCCGCGTAGCGTAGGTTCGCTATCTTATAACCGCCAACTTTTACACCATCTGTCCAATCTTCCAGGGTGATACGCATGATAAGCTCAGTGTATGCGTTAAATAAGAGCGGTGATATTATGCATCCCTGGCGAACACCAGAACTAGGATGAAAGTCACTCGACAGAATGTCATCTGTTCGTACAGAAGCTGTGCCTTTTTCATAAAGTTGCCTTAAAAGGTGTACGAGATGTTTTGGCGTGCCCATATCCAGTAGCGTCCTCCACAAGACTGGCCATTTAACTGAGTCAAATGCTTTGGAAAAATCAACAAAGCAAATATAGGTCGGCTTGTTGAATTCACGAGCTTTCTCAATAATCTGGCGAACGATAAAGATTTGTTCCCGAGTGCCCTTTCCTTTCACAAATCCGGCTTGCTCCGGTGCAATCTCCTTCGACAGGTAAGCCTTCAGTCGCTCATTAAGAATGTGTAACAATATTTTGCTAGCATGTGATATTAGAGCAATGAGGCGATAGTAATTGTTACATTTCTTTGTGGAACCCTTTTCATGTAAAGGAGCAAAAACTGTGTGAGTTCACTCGGATGGCCATACCCCTGTTTGCCACACTCTACATCAAATAGCGTGAAAGATGTGGTCACCGCGATCTCCTAGAGCTTTAATAGTCTCAATGGGGATGGCGTCTCTTCCCGTAGCTTTTCTATTTTTAAGATATTTAAACAATTATGAAACCGATTTCACTTACGTTAGAACAGCCGAGTAGTTCGATCTCGACCGGTTTCGCGACCTTCAGAGTCGCTTCATCATGGAGTACGTACGCTCCCGACCGCGTCCGCGCAAGCACTGTTGTTTGGTTGCGCGGCGGCGGCGGCGGTGGCGGCGGAGCGGGCCGCGCGCGCTGCCGCTCGCCTCGCACGCTCCGTCGGCACCGTCGGCGGCGCCGGCACAGGTGCACTATCTTCATCGTCGTCACTGCTGTCACTTATAATCAAACTTCCCGTACACGCCGTACTAATTGTGTCTTGCGACAAGGTGTTTAATTGACTATACTGTGCGGTACTGTTCAGAACTGGTTTCCATGCTGGTGCCAACATCCATCCACGGTCGCGGTTGAAATTGGGATGACGGCCAATTTCTATAGCTTCCCGTACTTTCCGGGGTATGAGGAACTTCTCCCTTGCTAAGACGGTAGCCTTGTCAAACCTTAAAAAATGGCTCGCCTCTTGAGCGTGTTCTATTATCTATTATATATTTTTAAGATGTTGTATGGCTGCTCTTACTTCCGACAGGAGGATGTCAGGCTCCAGTTCTTCGTTTTTCGGGACCGTGCTTGAAAAAAGGCTTGACTGAGAATCCTGGAACAGTGATTGACAATAACTCTTCCATGTTTTTGAGATTTGGTCCAGTTCTGTCACCACTTCGTTATTGTCGTTCTCTATAGCCCAGGTTTTGGAAGGTAGAGATCTAGTTATGAGACGAATTTTGTGGTACAAGTCTCTGGACTCATGTTTCCCGGCATGTGTTTCGACCTCTTCGCATATGTTGCAAAGGTAAGAGTTGTAGTCTCGTCTGCAATTTGCCTGGATTTGCGCAGAGAGTTTATTGAGCACTCTAACGTCTACACCTTTGGCTTTTTTTAAACGTCTCTCTTCGACCATAGCAAGGGTACCGACCGTCATCCAGTGTTGTCGCTTGTGCCTTTCAGTTGGAGGTTTTGATTCTGCGACTGCATGTAAGATAAGCTTTTTTGCGTTGTTCCATAACGATTCCGGTGTTGCTTCATCTTGGTTTATATTGGCCCATTCTGCCCAGTGTTGTTCGATGGCCTCATTGAATCTTGAATTATCTTTGACTTCGATCCTCCTTTGTATGTTCAGAGATCGAGCAGCTGATAACTTCAGTTTTAACTTTGTGATCAGGAGTTCGTGATCTGACTGAATCCGCGCCAGGTAGTGTATGGGAATTGAGAATGGACGATCGCCAGCGTGACCGGATCAGGATGTAGTCGATCTGGTTGCGGTAGTCACCTCCTGGTGATGTCCAGGTGTACAGTCTTCTTGGATGATGTTGAAATAGACTGTTAGTAATCACCAAGCCATTTTCGTTTGCGAATTGGATCAATCGCTCCCCTCTTTCATTGCGTGTGCCAAGACCAAAATTCCCCACACAGGTGCTAAATTGACGGGAATTAGCTCCAATCTTGGAATTGAAATCTCCCATGACTATAAGTAATTCTCTGTTGGGCATTTTTGCTATGGTTTTTTCCAAATCTGAGTAAAAGCTCTCTATAGTGTCTATAGATCTGCAGAACTGGTAGGAGCATAGACCTGGATGAGGTTTAGTTTAACAGCTGATGATTTCAGCTTTATGCTTATAATACGGTCACTAACTGGCTCATAACCCAACACTGAATTTCTAAAATGTTTTGGGATGACAAATGCTACTCCATTGTGGCTGTTGTCAAAATTTCCGGAAAAGTAGATGGCATTGGTGTCTGTAAGAAAATGACCATTTTTCCTCCAGTGGGTTTCGCTCAGTCCGCACATACTTAAACCACACCGGGTTATCTCACTTTCTAGGGTGTCCATTTTTCCCGGCTCCAGTAAGCCACGTACGTTCCAAGTGCCTATGGTATGAGTTTTTCGCAGTTTAACAAGATTATGTTATAATTAACCTTAATTAAGTTGTGGTGTTTCATGTTCACAATATTTATAATTATAATAAATAAAATGTTACAGATAAAAAGTTTGCTCTACCATAATGTTGCAATGATATAACATTATGGTAGAGCAAACTGGCAAAATTAATATTACATTTCTTTATTATAAACTTAATAATAAACATTAGTACAATCACGATAATACAAATCGACGTGAGTGGTGGCGAGCTGCTTGTTTGGATCATTCTTTCCCTTATGTGCCTTTCACGACATCCAACAGAACTGGGGTGCGTCGGCCAAGACAAATTTTGGTCTAAGCGCGGATACACGCCGTTCCAGCACTGCAATCGAGCTTAATTTGATCCTGGGAAGATTTGATCATACCCGTTCCGGGCGACTTGTCAGAGCTAATTTTGCTCTACTTGGGCAAAATTTTACTACCTTTTGAATCGGCCAAATCTAGGCTAGCTGTCAAAAGTGACAGATTCTACAATAAATAATAAATATTGTACAAGCTAAGCCAACGATTGGTAATTACAATGCTATCATTGCTTAATTACATAATGAGACCAATTTCCAAAACATGTAGAAAATATTTTTCACCTAAAAACATCGCTGTCAATATCATATTTTGATACTAGCTCTAAAGGTCGTTCCAGGTACCTTGGAGCAAATCTAGCTCGACCAATATTTGGCCCGGCATTACAGGAACGCGCCCCTGTATACGGACATATAGAAATTAAATGGCCAACAAAGAGTCTTGATCATTTAGACTTTTGGAGAGGTGGTAGGTATGTTAATTAGCTGGTGCCTCCGGTCACAGGCACAACTCTCCAGTTTATTTATTTGTATTTCCTGGGAGTCGAAGACAGGGTCGTAACAAACCAAACACTTGAGTAGTATATCACTGGTTTTAATGTTATCAGACGACACAGTTTATTGTAACACAGGTTAGCACATTGAGATGAACATTTAACAGATATTCATTAATCAATTATACAGTTATACAACAGCACAAATAAAAATCGTAAGACATTTTTGTAAGCTCTTGTCAAGTTACAGAAATTAGGCGCGAATGGAAAATTTCCATAGACAAAAAACATATGTCAGTCTACAGACGGACGAGGCGTGTTGCCATGTACATGAGCTGACGCCACACCACCCCCCCCCCACGGAGAAAAAAAACTAGTGTCAAAAGAAAAATTTATAAATCTAAAATATCTCTAAATTTTACTTTCCTTCCGGTCCTGGTAGTGACAGGAGCAGGTTGTGGTGTAAGGGTTGAAAATGGACACACAGGAGCAGCAGGACTGGAAAGCGCGTGGTCTGAGTCAGGTACTACAGATGGTATTGAAGTTGGATTTGGCATGGGCGGCGAAGATGGTGCATCACTTCCGAATGTTACGCCAGAATCCAAGTGTGCAGGCTTAACGCGATCTACGCTAACAGTAGCTTCCCTGCCGTTCAAATCCAGGGTAAGCGTTTTGTCTCTCCTTTTCAGAATGCGATATGGTCCAGTATACGGAGGTTGTAACGGTCGTCTTACAGTGTCGTCACGAAGTAAAACATGCGTTGCTATTTTTAAATCTTTATAAACAAAAGATGACGGTTGAGCGTGGCGTGAAGCGGGAACTGGACGTAAAACTTCCATACGGGTTCTCAATTCACTCACAAAGTCTGCGACGTCATTTGCGTTTCTAGGTACTTCTGCTGGCACGATGAGTTCACCAGGTAGACGTAGAGTTTCACCGTAGACGAGCTCAGCGGACGAGGTGTTCAAGTCCTCTTTGAGCGCCGTCCTCATACCGAGAAGGACGAGCGGTAGCGCTTTCGTCCACGTATCATTATGGCACATCAGTGATGCTTTGAGCTGGCGGTGCATCCGCTCTACCATGCCGTTTGCGCAGGGGTGGTAACTGGTTGTACGAATCCGTTTGGTTGCGCACACGTTCATGAGGCGCTGAAACAAAGCGGACTCGAATTGACGACCTTGATCTGTCGTTAAAATGTTGGGTACCCCAAAGCGAGATATCCACCCAGTTACAAATGTGTCTGCAACTTCTTCTGCCGTTATTGTAGACATAGGCCACACCTCTGGCCAGCGGGTAAACCTATCTATGGCAGTAAGGCAGTAATTATAGCCGTTGGAGTGCGGCAGTGGACCTATTATGTCGATGTGGACGTGTCTGAACCTTCCAGATGGGTTGTCGAAATGACCCAGAGGAGATTTGATGTGTCGGGTCACTTTGCTGCGTTGACAATGCAGACAAAGGCGCGCCCAGTTGCGACAGTCCACGTTTACTTTCGGCCATACATATCGCTCAGTCACCATGCGCGCGGTTGCCCGCGCACCAGGATGGCTAAGCTTGTGGCAACGGTCAAATGCAGCTCGACGAAATGGCGGCGTCAAATACGGTCGAGGTCGGCCAGTTGACGTGTCACACAGTACTGTGACGTTAGTGCCAGGGATCAAGATGCTTTCGAATTTGAGGGAAGAATTGTTGCGCAACTCAGCCAGTTCTTCGTCCGAATTTTGCGACTGAGCGAGAGCAGAATAATCCTCTTCAAGTGAGATAGACTCGATGCGGGACATTGCGTCTGCTACAACATTGTCAGTTCCCTTGATGTGGACGATGTCTGTTGTGAACTGGCTTATGAACGTCAGTTGGTTTAGCTGAGTGGGTGCTAGCTTCTCTCGTTTCTGTACAAAGGCGTATATGAGAGGTTTGTGATCTGTGAAAATCGTAGCATGTTGAACTTCTAAAATATGCCTGAAGTGTTGGACGCTCTCATAGACGGCTAGGAGTTCACGATGGTATGCTGGCCACTCTACCTGCTTAGGCGTCAACTTTTTGCTGAAGTAGGCCAACGGTTGCCAGGTATCATCAACTTTGTTACGCTGCTGTAAGCATGCACCTACGTGTGAGCTCGAGGCGTCAGTAAATAGGCCAAGAGAAGCGTCGCAGTCCGGGTGGGCTAGTATTGTAGCGGACATAAGGCTCTTTTTACAGGCTTCAAAACAGTCTAGTAGCGCCTGAGTCCAGACGAAAGGCTTAGCACCTTTCCCTTGTATAGCTGCAACGGCGTCGACTAAGGGTGCCTGGTATTTTGCGGCGTCGGGAAGAAAGCGTCGGTAGTAATTGACCATCCCGATAAATCTGCGCATGCCTTGCACTGTTTTTGGTGGAGGGTACTCTACCAAGGCCCGGATCCGGTCCTCAGGTGGACGAGTGCCTGCTGCACTGATCCGGTAGCCTAAGAAAGATACCTCTTCCGCACCAAAAACACATTTTGCGGTATTGATGACAACACCGTGCTCGTGCAATCTTTGGAAAAGAATTGTCAGATGTTCGGCATGCTGCACCTGGTCCCTGGAATACACCAGTATGTCATCTATGTACGCATAGCAGAAGTCTAGCCCTCGCACTACTTCATCGATGAACCTTTGGAATGTTTGCCCAGCGTTCCTCAAGCCAAACGTCATGTAACGAAATTCATACAAACCAAAAGGTGTTATGATTGCGGTCTTGCAGACGTCTGCAGGGTTAACCGGTATTTGTTGGTATGCTTTAACCAGGTCGATTGTGCTAAACACAGAAGAGCCAGCTAAATTTTGAGCAAAATCACCAATGTGACGAACGGGGTAGCGATCAGGAATGGTGCGAGCATTTAGGGCGCGGTAGTCACCGCAAGGACGCCACGTTGAGTCTTTTTTGGGAGCGAGGTGCAGCGGAGATGACCAAGAGCTGCTCGAAGGTTGGGCAGTGCCGGCACGAACCATTTCCTCAAACTCCTTCTGCGCGGCGCGAAGCTTCAAGGGTGCCAGTCGTCGTGGTCGAGCCGTCACCGGTGGACCGTCCGTTGTGTTGATATAATGTACGGTTGAATGTTTTAGGTCCCGAGGTGCTCCAGGTGGTCGCGTTATACTGGGGTATTTCGCCAAAATCGCGGTGTAAGGTGAGTCAGGAAGTGACACTACTTTCACACTGGGTTGTTCAACGGCACACAGGTCAGCGTAGGAAGACAGTCCAGTCTTAGCATCACGCAGTCGACCTTGGGTGCAGTCAGGAAGAAGATGATAATGCGACAGAAAATCGGAACCAATAATTCCGTTCTCCACGTCTGCAATGACAAAACCCCACTTAAAATCGCGTCTTAGGCCTAAATTAAGATTTAGTTGTAGCAACCCATACGTATTAATTTTAGTGCCATTTGCAGCCACTAAGTCATAGGGTTGAGGTTGGTGTGTACGTCCCTTAACATAATCGCGTGGTATGCAACATAAGTCCGACCCAGTATCCACCAAATATTTTTGTTTAGAGTACTGGTCCGTCACAAAGAGTCGGCGACTTGTTGGGGAGCAATCGGCGGTCGCCTCTACCGACTGCTGTTTGGGTTTTCCTGGTTGTTAAGTGCTGGACCAGACCAGTTGCACGGTTGAATGCACTTGCGTGCTTTTGCTGCGAAACGATCGTGGTAAAAACATAACTGTGGATTTCGCGAACGTGACCGGCTGCGGTTTCTATTTGAGCTACGTCCACGTCCACGACCATTATGTCCACTACCATCCGAAGTAGTCAGTGCTGCTACTATACGGGTGAGCTCGTCCACCTTATTAATAAGCCCTTGTATGTCAGCATTTGTATGCGACGGGGTTGATGTCGATTGGCTGGCACATACCTCATATGTTGCTGGTTGTGTGTTGATTTCCATAAGGTTGTCAGCCAGTTCACTAAGTTCAGCCAGTGTATCAAGTCGCTGCGCTGCCAAAACAATTTGTAGGTATCGGGGTAATCGGCTTGTCCATATCGTTTTCAAGAGGTCATCTGGGAACATAGGTCCTGCTAAGGACTTTAAATGCCGGAGGAAAGAGGATGGTTTTCTGTCACCGATTAGTTCTTTTTCAAGAAGACGTCGAACCTTTTGTTCGTGCGATTCTGAAAATCTAGATATAATCGCATCTCTTAATTTTGAGTAAGGCTGTTCTTTAGGTGGCTGTAAAATAATGTCTTCTACTTCCCTTGTGCAATTGGTATCAAGGTGTGCAATGGCATAATTAAATTTAGTTATTTCTTGTGTTATGTTGTTAATGGAAAACTGTGCTTCAAGGCTTGCAAACCATAATGCAGGCCGATCCTTGCAAAAGGGAGGGGTTCGAATAGCAACCCTATTCACTGATAAATTTTCCGCAGCAATATAAGCAGAAACTTGTTCACCGCTCATGCCAGTTAGGTTATTGTTAGTTTGGGTGGGTTCAGCCATGGCTGCAGAAGCTTGTGCAAATTACCTGCTGCACTATCTCTAATATTAGTACAACACAAGACCAAAAGGAAAATAAGATTACCCAAGAAACCAAAATGTTAAGATATAGGGGGTGTGATGTGAGCGTTCAAAAATTTTGTCAATGTAACACTTACAAAACACAGATAATCAAGCTATACATGCAATAACACTCAAAAATTTCAAGTTTATAAGAGGAAAACAAAATAATTTACATTCACAAAACAAAATTGATGGATTTCTGTCCCTTAAGAAATGTTGGGCCTTAACAGAAAATTCCTATAAAATAGTTTAAGAAAAAAAATATGCATGGCATGGATCTATACATAAAATCACTTGAATATTGATAAGTATTATAGTTTAATTACTAAGTTGAGCACACACAAATATTGGTCATTCACCAAGTTTTGTAAGTTTACCGCAGATGTTATTATTGCTTGATCATCAACACAAAATATGTTAGTCCAGCGCCATAAAGTTAGTGTTATGTTATGGTAAATACAGTTCAATACCTGGATATCACCTTAGCAAAATGTACACCATGTAAGCCGCTACCTGGTGCGAGTCAGTCTCAGCAGTATAAAGTAACAGCAGGCTGGCTGATGTCGCTGCTTGTCTTGTTGGACACGTCTGCGTCGATAGATGTAGATAGTTGTTTTGATACCAAGTAGGATGGATGCAGTGCTACAATAAGTCGGTATCACCATGCGCCGATTGACGGTCAAGTAGTGTCTGCGTCGGCGGGACAGGAACCGGGTTACACGTCGTGTTGCTGTCACGTTGGGACGTCTATTACAGTCGATTTATTGCGCGATGTATTTGAATGCTGCCTGTGTTTCGAGTGTATTGAGCCTCGACTTATGCCGTGTCGTCGGCGTCTTAGTATTATACACCCTGTGGACTCCGCAGGTCCGAAGGGGTCACCACTTTGGAGAGGTGGTAGGTATGTTAATTAGCTGGTGCCTCCGGTCACAGGCACAACTCTCCAGTTTATTTATTTGTATTTCCTGGGAGTCGAAGACAGGGTCGTAACAAACCAAACACTTGAGTAGTATATCACTGGTTTTAATGTTATCAGACGACACAGTTTATTGTAACACAGGTTAGCACATTGAGATGAACATTTAACAGATATTCATTAATCAATTATACAGTTATACAACAGCCCAAATAAAAATCGTAAGACATTTTTGTAAGCTCTTGTCAAGTTACAGAAATTAGGCGCGAATGGAAAATTTCCATAGACAAAAAACATATGTCAGTCTACAGACGGACGAGGCGTGTTGCCATGTACATGAGCTGACGCCACAGACTTTTATCATGAATCAAGATTGTTAGGAATGGTTTAATTGATTCCTTATTGAGTTCAACGAGTCGGTTTGTGTGAAAAATTTGTCATTTAAACGATGCCAAACTTGTAGCGAGTCGATATTAATAAATGAATATTTCTGCCTGTGGGAGACGTTAAAAACCGGAGTTTTCTTTCAGATACACGACAACCTTCGAAATTATAAAGACATTGAAATTTTTATATTGTTATGATTGCAATAACGCCTGCTATGCGGATTACATTACAAAATTACAAATATACGATAGGGAAAATTTAAGTCATGTGCGGGATCGTCGCCGAGTTTCTTGCCCGTTCTTTTCGCAGTGGCTCTATAAATTTTGCTGAACGTAGCAGTATAATGTAGAGTATTTCAATATTAAAATTTGTAATTGACCTTCATGAGAGCGTCGTAGACGCCTAAATGAAATAAATGATTTTGACCATGTAAGGGAAGAACAGCAGGTGTGCATATGACAGGAACATAAGATTAAATAGATACAAATGGCGCTGTTTAAAGCGATATTCTGAAAACGTCACATGAAAGCTTAATAAAAATACTAAGATAATGAAGCAATAATAGCCGAGTGGTTATAGCTATGGACTGCGGTACCGCAGGTCCATGGTTCGATCCCCACCGTCGCGTCGGCTTGAGCGTCACCGCATCGTGGAAGGGCATTTTGCGAATGCTCGCCTGGCTAGCTACCACCCTCAAGTAGAAAATCGGTCACCAAGCACCTAACGATGTGTTTCGGCAGCAGTCCTTGAGAGCCAGTAAAATTACAGTCACATGAGACTCAACAACTGTATGTCTCAGGGTGACGGGCGCAGTGCAGTTCGTCACTTGTGATGAAATGCATCTGTTACAGGCAGAGGATACCGCTTAACATCAGGTGAGCCTCGTGCTGGTTGCGTCACAATAACATAAAAAAGTAAATCCGGAAATCGTCAGCAAAAATACTGACTTACTTAAGCTACAGGGAGGCTGTGTTCAGCAGTGGACGATACGGCTGATACAAAAACAAAATATATCGTTCGGTAATATCGTTTATTTTACCATCAAGTTATGCACCTTACAAATAGAAATAATCTAAACTGGCTTATACAAAGTAATCGATGTTCGCTCGCTACGTCGCCGAGTCAACGGAATCGAACTAGCGCGCTAACAACTAACAATCAGTACTAATCATGAAAACAACTTCACATGATCCTTGCGTTACAACTACTATTATGTTATACTTTAAATAAGATCATAATATTCTGCTGATTGTTGATAATGTGTTGTACATAGACACCCGTCTGTGTACAATTATTTTTGTGTCATAAAACAGTTTAGTTTAAACCAAAGCAAACGTAAACTAGAATAAACATCGGTGTTTCTCAACAAGTATGAAAAGAGGTTAACATCACTTAATCTCTATAAATTATACAATATTGGAAATGCTAACTAAATGGAGCCTTGAATAACTGCAGGTTTAGATTATGTCTAAATGACGACGCCTGGCAACGCCGATACTGAGCCGAAGTAAACTTGTTTAACTGCACATCATGAAACGGCGACATCGCGACGCGCGCCATTTATACAAAATCACTAACAGCCCTGACACTAAGTTAACTGACTAGACGTAAAAACTCAACATCGACATCAATGTATCCTCGGTACTTGTTATGATTTTCCTAAAAGAGAACCGTATTTATGCTCACTAAATAAAGCTCTTTTTCAATCGACAAAGAATACATTAAGATACCTTCGTTTTTACTCTCAAGCAATGAATTTAAATTTTATGAAAATATACAAATTGTTTTACTGTTTAAGTAGGTACCTATATACTATAATAATGAGTAGAATATTTACAATGAAGTAAGTAAGCTTGCTATACGTCACTGGATAATTTTGGCGCGAAACGGTCACGTTTCAGCCACAAATTGAAGTGAGGTATAGTGCGTACACTTTACGATATAAGTCGGCGAGTCATCCAATGGGCGTACATTTCATCCTACCGGCAACATTACATACAATAACGTATTTAACAATTGACGATTGTGCGCACCTAACTACTGATTTCAATTAATATTACACTGAAAATGGTTCCATTACATAATCGACTACAAAATATCGTTATACAAAAATATTATGCCAGTTATAATAATTGTGACAGCGTTTTTCACTTCATCACATTAAAACTAAAATTGCAGTAGAAAGCCCATACAGGTTTATTTAATTTAGAATCTATATGAATAAATGCAACATATATACATAAAATAAACATATAAACTTTTAAGGTAATCACTAACTATTTTCACTCAAATAAACTAAATCAGGAATCAACGGGATTAAATATAGATAAATCTTAAAAACCGAAAAATACATTTAAATATGTCATGTACATGTACTCACTAGTATCGCGGCACGCACTCGGACAGAGCACACTCTATACAAAATAATAACGTTATTTGACTTCTCTACCGACATTGTCGACAATGGAATATACAAATATATAACTATTTGTATACCGGCGCGCCGGCCTCAGCCGAACGAACCGTCATCGAGTGTCAATACAATCAAGTATTGCAATGTGATAAATGATCACATTCGGTACAATGCGCTAACGAACATGTTTGTCCCGAGGAGCAGAGGAGCATGGCTGGCTAGGTGGCGAGTTGGCCGCTGGCCGGTTTCCTCGCCAGGGTTCGAGCCGGAGTCGGCTTCTTGGGCGGCGGCTTGCTCGGACTCGACTTCGGCCTCAGGCTGGGGATCTGCGAGACTCGGATGCCGATCGCGGACTTTTGCTTCGTCGCCGGAGAGACCTGCGCTTGCTTCGGCTGACCCTCGAAGGTGGAGCTCCTGATGAGGCGCGGCTGTTCCGTCTTGTCGCTCTCTATCCAGACTCTCTTGTCGCCCTTTGCGGGCTGGCTCTTGGCCTGTTCCACCTTTTTCCAGAGACTGGCGATCTTGCTCTCTACGTCTTTAGTGGAGGGCGTCGAGTTGACGCTGGAGGTGCTCCCCTGGCGGGAGCTCCTCGACGCTATGGTGATCGTCTTCCCGCTGTCGTTGCTCTGCAGGCTGTGGTTCGACGGAGAGTTCTTCATCGAACCGTACGGTTTCTTCACCGTTTTCGTGGTCGGGCCCTTCGTGGGGGAGCTGGGGGGAGGCTTGGTCGCGGCCGGGCGGCCGGAGCGGTTCAGCTGCGGGAGCCTGGAAGGCGACGTGGTCGCTTTAGTGTGGGGGGCGGATTTAGTAGAGCGCTGCGACGCGGGCACCGACTTCGCTTCCGGAATCGGCAGGTCCTCGGCCGGCACCGAACTCTCCTCTTTGGTGAACGTGCCCTGCCGCTCCAGGGGCAGAGGCTTCGCAGCGCCGGGGGGAATCGCGACCACCTTCGGGGCCGGCTTCGTGGCCGAGCGGTGCGGGAACGACTTTTTAGGGGAGGAGATAGCACTTGCCGCTCTGGAGGCCCCCGGAGTCTTAGTCTGCCCCGCAGCATGCGGAGCTTTGAAGGGGGTCGAGGGCTTGGGGTGCGCGGGGAGGAGGGGCCTGGGCGCTGTGCTAGCGGGCTGCTTCTTCATGGAAGCGGTGGCGGGGGCTGACCGTCGGTACGGGGAGACGTAGGCGGGCTTCTTGCGGCCGCGGAGGGCCTTGGGGGGGGCCTCCTCCACCGAGTCGTTGGAGTCGAGGCTGAGGTCGCTCTGCGGGCGCGGCTTGACGACGCGGGGGGCGGCGCGGGGGGCCGGGGGGGCCTCGCTGCCCTCCTCGTTGGTATCGGCCGAGTAGCCGGTGAACTCGCCGCTGCTGCCGGCTCGGTCCGCGAGGCGGCTGGAGGCGGTCAGGCGCGCGTTCCTCAGGTTGTTGGCCAGACAGAGATCGTCCTCCTCGTGATGCCCGCTGTCGTCCTCGTGTGTAGCGGGCAGCAGCGCCTGATGCCCGACGTCGCCGGAGGACAGGCTGTCGTACCCGGTGCTGGTGTCCGCGAGCTCGCAGTTAACGTCCCCGCAGACGTCCGTCGGAGAGGGCGGTACGTCCTCGCTCAACGTCCGCGTCCGGAACCGCTCGGCCTCCTCGACGCGCCGCTGCTTCACGCTCTTTTTGGCGGCGAGCCGCCGGCGCAGGCTCTCGATGCAAGGGTCCGGTTCGGGCGCGGTGTCCGTCGGGGTGGCCGCATGGATGTCGACGGTTTGCGTCTGGTACCGGGCCCTGTCTTCGAGTCTTCGCTGCTTGGCGCTGACTCTCCGCCGGCCCTTCTGCTCGGAGACGGCAGGGAGGCGATCGTCGGTGCTCTCCGACTTGGTCCACGTGAGGAACTCCTCCTCGACGTCCAGTGTCGCCTCGCTCTCCACCTGGGTGTCCGTGATAGTGTACGTCTGGTACCGGTCCTTGGCGACGAGCCTCTTCTCTTTGGGCGTCAGGTAGTTGGGGTGCCGCTGCCTCTTGGGGGTGGACTCGACGCTGCTCCCGTCGGAGGGCAGCGGGGTGCAATGCTCGGACCCCGAGGGGATGTCCGTCACCACGTTGAGGGTGGACTCTTCGAAAACTTGGTGCGCGGTCGTCTGGTCTATCTCTAGTGTGGACTCTGCCATCTCGTCGAACAACGAGGGCGGGTTCACTTTGTCCAAGTCTTGGAAGAGATGCGGAAAGGCGTGACACGGCGGGAAGTCCCGAACCGGCTCCTTAAAGTCGAACACGAGAGGCGGTCGGGCTTCCTTCCCGTCGGCCACCTCCGACACTATGCTGGACACGGAGACCATGCTGCCCTCCATGTCGACGCGTTCCATTTCCGACGGAGGCTTCACGTTCTCGAGGAAGCTGTGGGGCGCGCTATCCAAGTGCTCGGAACTGCCGTGCTGCATGGAATTGCTGAGGGCTCGCTTCACCATCAGAGCTACCGGCAAAGATTTCTTCCGACTCCGTTGGCCTCTTTTCGAAGTTTGGGTGTCTTCCCAGTGTCCGGAGGCGCTCAAGGATAGGAGGCTGCCGAGGTCGGAGGGTGGCTTCACGTGGTCCAAGTCTAGCGAGGCGACCGACGTGACGCTCGCGTCCATATTGTAGTGGGAGGTCTTGAGCATCGCGGCCAGCCTCGCCGCTTCCTTCTCGATCTCCGCAGCCAGGATCGAGTCCAGCTTGTGTTCGTCGAGCAGCGAGGCGAAGCTCGGCTCGGGGACGCTGTCCAGCATCAGCCTGTCGGCAGCGGCTAGGTGCAGGCTCTGCGAGAGGAGGATGTCGTGCTCCAGCTGGTGGGTGAGGTCGGGCCTGGCGGCGGGCACGCGCGCGTCGCTGGACTCGAGCAGGTCGGGCAGCGCGGCTTGGGGGTCGGTCACCTCGCTGCGGATGGAGGACACCATGTGCACGGACCCGCTGATGGTGGGGAACGTCACGTCGTCGGGACACGTGTTCTCGTTCCACGTGTCTTCCTTCCGGGAGCCCTCCTCGCCGGCTGCACACGTGTACTTGATGTCGGTCCACTCGAGCGCGGTCCTGTTGTTGCGCGTGAGGGTCGCCGCCGAGTACTGCTCGGGCTCAGGGTCAGTGTCAGGGTCGGGGTCGGGGTCGCTCGACGACTCCTCCATCACGTCGGCGTACGACTCGTTGGATCGGTTCAGCTCGTCCTTTTCCGACTCGATGGTAGTGTTGGCCGACTCGGGAGCGAGGCATTCGTTGGAGCGCTCCATCTCCGTCTCCTCGTTGGAGTCGAGCGTGGTGTTGGCGGAGTGGACGGTGGGTAGTTCGTTATCCTTTAGGAAGACATGTCCTGTCGTCGGGTGAGGGTCAGGGTCAGGGTCAGGGTCAGAGCCAGTGCCTGTGAGCGCGGTGTGAGCGAGCCCGCCTGCGGCCGCGGCCTCCGCAGACGGCTCCGGAACGTTTTTTGACTGCTTGTGTTCCCCGGCTCCACGCGCTATCACCTCCTCTAAGATAGCTCTGTCTTTCGAGTCCTCCCCGACCATCTTATCCAAGGCCCCCCTGGGTTCCCGCCGGCGGCGGCGGTGCTCCCTCACCTCGAGCCTGTCGTCGCTGCGGACGCGGATCTTGTCCTCGCGTTTCTTGGGTAGCGGCTTGGACATGCCCATCCGGACGCACCGCTCGAACACTTCCTTGTCGGTGGAGCCGAAGGACTCGTTGCTGAGCGAGCTGAGCGAGTTGCTCCGCTCGAGCGGGCGGCGATGCTCGTCGATGCGCGTCGGCAAGCTCGCCGGGCCCTCTTCCAAGTACCGGCCGGTCCTGAACCGTGACTGCTGCTGGTTGGACTCTCCGTACCAGCTCGAGTTGACCGGCTCCTTCGCTCTACCGGTATTCTTTAAGTCGTAAACTCCGGCGGCTAGATTCTTGTCGAACTCTGGGTCTCGCAGCTTGGAGCGTTGTTGCGGGATGTTATCGCTGCGATCCAGCGAGCGATGATGCCGGCCGTGAGCGGTGAAGTCGGGGGTTCTCTCGAGGGAGTGCGCTTTACCCTTGGCTTGTTGTGCGAGCTTGCCTCTCGGGTTGACGCTGGAGAGTCCCGCCTGGACGGTCTCCTCGAATATCTCCCTGTCGGTGGAACCGAACGACTCCACGCTCAGCGAACTGAGCGAGTCTGTGCGGGCCAGCGGATGGGCGGGGGCCCCAGCGGGGACGTGCGAGCGAGATGGACGCTCGCTTTTTACGGGGAGCCGGCTTTCGTGCTTGCGACCTGTAACAGATAATAGTATTATCAATCAATAGAGAACATAATTGAAAATGGAAATTCTATAAATGAAAGCAGTTTACGTAAGTCATTCAACGTTTCGAATCAAGTACTAGATTTGAGCACATTAATTTGCCAGTGAAGCCGCCCTTGAAACAACATAATCCGATAGACAGTAAGCATCGGGTATATACGTGCATTATGTTTTAATAATTATAAATAAATTTTAAAAGGTCTAAAAGTTACTTTATATCACTATTTGAAAAGAGCAAAAACTCGTCGATATAGAATGCAGGTTGATGTCTACACGAGTGTGCGTGAGGTGCGTGTCTGCAGTTGGAACCCTCGGTTGCCATGGCAACGCGCCGCTGAGGCCACATATAACGACATTACGTAAAACGCAAACGCAATACATTTCGCGAACCGACGACGTTAATAATAAAAATGTCAAGGTTATGTGTTGCGAGACAAACTACGTGTTCGATCCGCCGTTAAACTGTCGCGTTTTGTTCCTACTTTTATACGCTACAATTTAGATCCCAACCATCACCTCACCCGAATCCAATGGCCTATACCCAATATTTACATTGTTGTATTCCGGGTTTAAGCTTATCCACCACCAGCAGGGATGTGGGAGGAAGACGAAATGATGGCCGAGCGGCAATAGCTATGGACTGACGTGCCGCAGGTCCCTGGTTCGAGCCCCACCGCCGGCATAAGCTTCACCGCATGGTGACAGGGTTTTTTGCGATTTCCCGTCTGGCTAGCTACCACCATCAAGAAGAAAACCTGTCGCCAAGCACCTAGCGGTGTGTTCCGGCAGCAGTTCTTGAGAGCCAGTGAAATTACAGGCACATGAAACTTAACAACTATGTCTCAAAGTGACGGGCGAAGTGCAATTCGTGACTTGTGATCCGATTGACATCAGGTGGGCCTCGAGCTTGTTCAGTCACAATAAAATAAAATAAAGTTAAGCAGTTGTATAAGGAAAAATCCGCCAACACGAACGCTGCGCTTAACGAGGCTATGAAACTGAAGCGAGCACAATAACTAACTCATTACCATTATGAACAATTCTGTATGTTCTAAACACTCTCTCTCAATGTCTGAAAGTTATCTTCTATCTTATCTATTTATCTGACGTTCAGGAAAATCTCTATACGATAGTATGATATAAGAGTTGCTATAGTTATGGCACATATTTACTTTCACACCATATTATCAGCCTTAAGAATTTGATATATCTTTCCAAACCTTATTATGGAAACAAATATATTTTAATCAAAACATTTGCTTGTAAAGTTTTTGTTCGCAGAAACTATTTTGAGATTATAAAAGTAAACGAGTTATGAAACTGCCATTATCTGGAATTGAACTTTGTTGTACGAGTTGGCGCATATTTGACTTTCAATAATATATTTGCTTGCGTGTGCGTTGTTCAATCTAATGTTGTTTACGTAGGTATACAGCTCCAATTGCATCAACACATATTTACTTGTAAAAGGAAGGCTTTATTTATGTTTTATTTTTTACGCAAACGTTAAGTTGTAAATGGATAATGACATTATCACCACAAGCGGCAGGCCTCACATTGCTGCACAACAATGTCTTAAATAAAATTGACAGTTCAACGTTACACAAATCGATTTGTCGAAAAAATTACATACAAGTGCATACCTCGCTGCTGTAAGAATTACCGTGTAAATTCATTTTTAATTTGGGCAATGAAAAATATCAACACAAATAACTCCAAACTAATCGATTTATTCACAATGAAATAAAACGCTTTCAAATACTTAATATCAAAGGATTACTTCGACAAAATGTCGATTAATTTGTCACAAATGGTGAAAAATATAATGAAGAAAAAAAAAACTATATTACACAATATTACCAAATACTGTAAGAAATTCTTCCAATTATTATATGGCTTTCATTGTCAGACTTGTATTCAAATTGATTTAATTTCTCACTTAACATTTCAACCTCGATATTTATTGAATGTTGTGGCCCTGTTGAAGTTGTTAAATCTCGCTTCTATTAGTGAACACTTTTTAAGGTTTATGTAAATTTATTATGTTATAAGTAACCTGTTTGTTTTTACAACTAATATTAAATAAAAATCATTTAAGTACATATATTTTATCCCCTCACTACGAAATACTCAAGTATTTTCAATTCACTGCTATTCCTTTCAGACTCTCGATAGCTCCATTAATATTTTCTCGTTTAAACAATCGGGTGGTGGGCTACTAGAAAAAAAAGATGTGTCCTTGTTTATCTGGATTTAGATACCTCCAGAGGAGCTCACTTTGCCTTGCCTTACGTTTCTCATGTATTTGAGCTGGAAAATAATTTGAAAAGTCTGTTATATCTGTCTAATTAAATAGTTTAGAAACAAACTTGTCAGGAAACGGGAGTATATAAAATAGAAAGATTTGGCTTCATTTATACTGAAACACATTTCTTCCTGTGTTGTAAAAGGCGACTAGGGGAAAAACACCGACAAGAGGGAAGCAGCGCCTTCTACAAAAATGACAACTTCTGCGATCCCCAAGACTCCTGCCAAGCGTGGGTGTTGCGAGCCTGAATCGGAACGCACCTAGCTGTCACCTTTTGTAGCTGTCGAATTGTCTTGAACTATCATTGTCTCAATATCTTGTCATCGTGAATCACTTGAAAAATGGTCATCGTGGTAAACGTTTCTAACCTTTTGTTATAATTGACGTGGTTATTTAGGAAATTTGTTTGTGTCGCATTTAATTTGATAGGCTAGTAAGCCTCCGCATGTAACATTTGAACTGTATTTTTTGTGGACATTTGGTCTAGGTGAATCCCAGAAGAAAGAACGCTTCTTGCCGACAGTGCGTTTGAACGTGCACGGTTTCTATCATATTTCTGGCCAGTCTTAGGTAGTTCATTCGTGTACTAAATCATTTTACCGTGTCGTCATTGCATAACTAGGGCTTCAGTACCCAAAATTGTCTAGTATAAGCATATTTTTAGGTCCGCGAAACGTGGACGAGTTACATCCGAGTTGCAGCATGTTCAGAGCAGAAGAGGTTTTCTTCCACTGCACCTAGTTTCCCGCCGGATTCGGGCCTGGATGATAGCAGTGGGTATTATTTATTATTTACGGCACATTCCCCCGACAGGGGGGACCTTTGGCGGTGGACATTCCAGTACACGTGACGTCGACGACGATACTGAACCGCGCATTCCGGACAAGTGTTACAGTCGGCGCACACTGACTACCCCGCACCGCGTCGACAACGCCTCATCTCCATTTGTTCTGTATTCTTTGTATGGAATTTCCATAATAAACGCGTTATCGGCATCGGCTCGACACGGACTAGTTCGCATGGACTCGTAAGACTTGTGCCGCGAGACAACTGTGACACGATGCCGATACTTTCTTGTCCTATAAGAAAAGCTGCGATGTTGTATATGCTACGTGCGCACGTACCTTGTTCGTGGGTCTGCTGTACTGCGTGTCGGGGGCGGGGCGGGGGCTGCAGGGCGGGGGCGCGCGGGGGGAGGGGGGGCGGGGCGCCGCCAGACCGCCCGCTCCTGCTGCTGCTATACACACACACTCTCATTTTATTTGATACTTTATATAATCTCATTCGGTAATAATCTAATTATAAAATGAAATACAGACTTTTATTGGCATATTTTATTTACATACTTCTTTATGAAAATTAAAAAGTTAAATTAAAGCATTATTCTCCTAACAAAACGATGTTTTTTTAATTATTAAAGTACAATGTGTCTCGACAAAGGTGGTTTCAATTCAATTTAAGTACACATTATCTGTGGTGAGCGCTTGTTCCGAGCCATGGACTAATAACAGACTTTTTCAATTTTGGCGCTATTTCGTACATACGAATTGCAGTAATACTTTGTTGGATAAAAAAAATATTTAATGTAGAACTACCTATAACCATGGGATTAAATAAAGTAGTGTATGCAACTGCATATAATTAGGTATTAAAACACTCGTGTAATCTTATTGAGAAACTCGCCTGCGGCTCGTTTCAAAAAACTACACTCATGTTTTAATGCCCTCTATTATATGACAGTTGCATAAACTACTATAATTGCATTTATGTTAAGTTATTTACGACTAGCAATGCCTCGTACTATTCAAAATGTTTTTTTTACTTTTTATGTTGAAATTATATATTACTCACATGATAATATTCATACGGCTGTTAAATTTTTAACTGATTTTTAGCTGATTCCATCGATATTTTGAGAGCCAGTATTTTTACGTGGTGATGATGTTGTCGAAGGTGTTGTTCAGGACAACACCTTCGACAACATCATCACTCACCAACAGGTGAATTATTGGTCTAGCTTTTGACTTATTAGCTATAAATAAAAAACATGTTTGTGGAACAGTACCTGTCTGTAGATCCTGTCGGGGGGCGGGCGGGCGGCGGGGGGGCCGGCGCTGCGGGGGGGCGCGGGGGCGGCGGTGACGACCTCTGCAAGGTAACGTTATGAAATGAAATTGATTGACTTGTGGTCCTAGGTTACAGTGTTAGGTATTATAATATACAAATAGTCTCGCTAGGGCCCGCTTTACGCATACAAGTATTACCTATGCAGGTAGGTATATTGTCAAAATAGTCACAAACATTAGGAAATTAACATATTTTTCTCATCTAAGAATTCATTAATTGTATAGTAGGCCTTGAAAACCCGGAAGTCATGTAACTTTTTTTTTGAAAATTATTATATTTTTTTCATCACGTAGAACGTTCGGAATTTAAAGTCACATTTAGTAAAAAGGTGTAAGTTTTGTCGGACAAACAGAGCAGTTTCGTTTATATATAGAGACGGAAATGTTAATATGTTAAGTCTGATGAAGTGAGTTTTACAAGAGTCTGTTTGAGCTAGGTTGCAAATAGCACGAATGCATTTCTTTTGTGCTTTAAATACATCCAACTTGTTTGTAGAATTACCCCAAAATATGACGCCATATCTAAGACCGAAGCTACATAGCCATGATATGCTGTGAGTACAGTGCTGTCCTGATTTGTTATTTTGCTCAGTTTGTATAACTCTTGTTATCCATGTACTCTATCTACCACAACGTCCCAACGGACTCTCCCTCTCCCTCTCGCCTGGCTGCCTACCACCCGCGAACAGTTCATCTCTCATAAAACATCTGCATATGTTCTAACAGCATATCTCGATATGCCGTTTCAATCCCACACTTTTTTTGTATTTGCACAAGCTTAAAGGTACAAGTTGGTAGCCGACTGCACGCAGCAGCAGCAGCAGACGACATGTCGTCGCTTCATGTCGCTGCACTCATGATTTCGAACCCGACTGCAGACGGCAACTAGTTGATTTTGAGTGCTCCGTCAAACAAGACGTCTGACGTGTTCGAGAATAGTGATCGCATTTTTTTTATATATTTTATTAGAAGAGGAAGAAGACGATGATGACTTGTTTTTATTATACTGTAAAAGACAAAAAGCCACACGTCCTATATGCTTTAATGCAAGTGAAGGAACTTATTCAATACTGATCAAAAACCATTTGAAAAGCGATATTAAAGAAATCCATTTTGAAAAGACGCACTCGACGTGTCGTTGCTCGACGCCGGACCGCAGATTCTGCGGTCAGTCGGCACCGCCGTCTGCCGCTCGACGACGCGTCGCTAGCTTCATATCGCTAACTACGGAGGGAATTTCATAGAAATACGTAGAAACCAGTAGTGTCGCTGCGACACGTCGTCGTTTGCTTCATGTCGTCCGCTACCAACTTGTACCTTTAGTGTACGGTTCTACTTGCTGACCGAACGAGGTATACCGACATGCCTCGTTATGGAAACGGACTCCTCGTAGTTTTTAATTAACACCTGAGAAAAATGTGCAATGTCGCGTTGCCGATTTTGATAAAAGCTGACAGTTGTAGAAAATGCAAAAAATAAAAATAGCATCCGTTGATGGAATCCCTAATAAACGATATGAAGGACAAAATCAACATGTGCAATACAACATGGGTTTCTATTCGCAAAATCAGCAGCTTACATTTCTGCGGAGGTAACACTTATTGTATGCATGCTCAGCAAGCGGATACTTTGGATAATATCCAGATATAGTTTGACCAGTACCGCTGTACCGCGCCTTAGGAAGACGAATACTAGTAGTAATAATTGTTTAGAATTATATTAAATTTCCCGATTCAAGAAAATTGCTGACAGGAATTAGAACAGGATCAATAACTATGTAATAGTTGAGACAAAGAGGTGTTTGTCACCTTCAATCAGAGTGCATCGGCCACACACAAGAATATTAATTAAGTGTTCAACTCTGACACACTTGTTACATAAAATAATATATTTGTCATAAAATATACTCACATATAGAACATGATCCCGGTAGTGGTGGGGGGGAGACGTCTCCGAGGGAGGGGGCTTGTTCTTCACCACCTGGAGAACAAAGTGACGGGATACATTACTATATATACTGCGTGGGTATGGGAAGGAAGAGAGGATAATAACTGGTGGCACCATCAATATGTATGTCTCAACACATTAGACATTGTATCCCTGGAATGATGATTTGTAATGTACATCTCTGTTCGGTTCCCGAGCAAGGGCGTGTTTATAATGTGCGCGGACGACATCGGGATAGTCTCTGGTAGGTGAGGTCGGCGGACGAAGGCACTTTGACAGCTAACAGTAATTATGACAAGAAAATAGATGGACTTTAGGAATATTGTATGAGTTTGTTGTGTTGGTTACAATTATTTTGGTTTTGTTATAGAAGTGGTTCCAGACTGATGTTATAAATGTGTTTTTCGGAAGCCAATAAGGGCAATAAGCGCGTTTCATTATGATCTAATATGTGCGCAAACAGACACAAATATCGACACACGGCGAGCACGAGGTTACTTAATTTTTTTTTTTTTTTTTATTTTCATCGGAAAACTTACAGCCTAATTATTACAAACAAATTAAAATTAATCTAAGGAGTTGAAAACTGGGCCAATTACAAGTTTTCACCTTTACGTGAGAATATAAAGTAGTACTAAATAATCATTAACACATTGTAGCATATTTGGATACAGAATGTTATCAAAATAACAAGTAAATAATTAACAATATTGACAACATATGTTAATATGTGTCGGGAAATTGTGTTGAAATATTAAGTTTGAGAGCCAAAAAATTCAGAAGCAAAACTACGACTAATTGAACGCACACCATCTGAGAATATATCAAGTTCACTATTACTCTTCATGAATTCGTTTATCAATGTTGGGGTTCTGCAAAAGAAAGTGTTTTGTTTATATTTTGTCTTAACAGGTGGAATAGCTAGTAGAGACGTAAAACGCGAATTAAATGTTGGCACTCGAAGATAGATTTTTTCCAGCAATTCAGCACTATCAACTTGTGAGTTCAAAATTTTTAAGTAATACATGACATCTGAAACATTTCGCCTTGTTTGGAGCGGCAGTAAGTGATGCCGTCTACAGCGCTTTTCATAAGTGCCATCATAACATCGCGAGCGGTGTTCTAAGAATCTTACGAATTTCTTTTGAACTTACGAATTTCTTTTAACAGCTACAAACCAGCAGGTCGGGCGCGTTCGACGAGCGGCAGGAGAAAACGTTACGACTAGTTCGGTGAGTGACCTTTACTAATTCGTGACCTCAGCCTTCCAGTTAGGATATCTCTAAAGTAGCGATTGATGATTTCACATCGCGCGTCGCGGCAGATTCTACTACTCAAATTCGTACAATCAGCGAAGTTTGCTTAGATGTTCTTAACCGATCAGCATAGTTAAGCAACGTCCGCCGCGGTTATGAGTTAGATAGTGACCGCTAGTGACATTATTACTGAGCGTGCACGTGCTTCGGAGGGCACGTTAAGCCGTCGGTCCCGGTTGTCGTCTTAGGATGGCAGTTGTTATAGCATGGTGGTAGGGCATTTTTCGGATGCCCGCCTGGCTAACTACCACCCTCAAGTAGAAAATCTAACAATGTGTTCCAGCAGCTGTCAGAGAGCCAGTAATTCTAGATTAACCTGAACAACATTTTCGACCACAACATCACTTACCATCAGGTGAGATAGTGGTCAAAGGGTAACCTATCAGGTATTACAAAAATTAAATTATGCACAATGATTGATGGTATAAGGTATGTAATGCTGCCACAGATACTAAACCTTCAATGAAGTGTTATCTATATGTGAAAATTTACGTCAACATATTTTAATAATCTGGATAAAGTGAGGATTGCATAGAAAGTCATGGAAAATTTGAAATTTCGGCTTTCAATTCTTACTGCTTGAATCTGATTCTTTGAAGGGAAGTGGCAAATAAGGTCGCAAGAAGAAAATAACACTTTAAAAACAAAAAGCAAGAAATCCAAGAAGAACAAATTATCAAAATAATTTTGTCAAATAGTTTTAGGGTCTGTGCAGCAGCCATCAATTTTTTCGTTTTAAATACAAACAAATAGTGAAATTAAAATAATTTTGGCCTAGCGCGGACCGGAGACATTTCCCCGGGGAGGGGATAAAAATAATCTCTGGAGATTATGTATCCACGGTCGATAAATCCTTTCTCACTGTTACTGTACATTTCTTTAAGTATTTATCCGTAGTCCTTCACCATACAACATGAAATGACACCAACGCAAATTAACGAAGAATAATAATATATAGTGCGGAAGTGTTTGCGCTAACCTTTGCTATGCCCTTCTGAATGCACTCCTCGAGCAGGTCCCCCGCGTCACTCAGGTTGGAGCTGTCCGACGAGTCGGGGGGGCTCTCCCTCGGGGGCGGGGGGCCGGGGGGCAGGGGGCCGGGGGGCGCGGGGCCGGGGCGAGGGGGCAGCACCTCCCCCTCGATGGAGATGGCCGACAGGTCGGAGTTGGAGCCGGCCTTCGAGAGGATGGCCGGCGTATCTTCTGTGTAGTAGACGCAACACACTTCCGACGGGGTCTGCGCTTCTGTACAAACAAACATTCACACTTTTGAACATTTGCTTCAAGTTGAGCTAATATATAGTTACCGTTAGACAATACTTGCAACTTTGTTGCTTAGCTTAAACGTCTTTCAATTAATTTTGAATTAGAGATCAAAGTAGCCAATTTGACAAAACGCCACTTGCACATGTAACTTGTAAACATGGAACTAATAATATTAGAAGGAAAACATATAGTGACTAGCTCTATCTCACTCTGTCAGTTAGTTAACTAGTTGACATCGAGTCAGCAGCAGATGGAACATGTAACCTCGACTACTGCACCGCGGACATATTGGACTAGTACATATTCATATGAGGATCCGACAAACCAAAGGCCACATGATCCTCGTGTTGAGTTTAAAAGCGACTCACCTACTTTGGAGGAAATAAACAATCAATTGAAATATAAAACATCTAAATCAGCTCCAGGTCCTGATGGTAGCCCATATATAGTGTATAAAAAGTGTCCATCCGTTCGTAAACATTTCTTGCATATCTTCATAATCAAAAATGGTTATGTGGTTAATTTATATGCTGTAGAAGTCGGAGCAAGGGGTATGCAAAATCCCTATACAACCTACTAAAAGACCTTGGCCTACCAAGAACAACCGTAACTTCCATCCTAGAACGTGTATCTAAAGCGGCATTAGTAGGATCTTACCAAATGTTGGTTGGGCAGGGGAGGAGGCTCGAGGGGCCCCTTAACCTTACTCACTGGGTTGCAAGTCCCAGGCACCTTGACTTGAGCCTCTTCCTCTGCAACGCTATGGACCCGGCACCCGCACGGTCAATCCATCCAATGCTAAGTAAATCGTCTCACATAACTAAGTACTTAAAAGCATTATAAATATTTACCTGCGATAGCATCTCGTCGCATAGGAGTTGATATTCCCATGGGTCGAATTGGTTCCCTGAAAATATTATCACGGTTAGCTGTTTTATGTTTAAGAAAATTCTGATGAACATTACATTCGTAGGATAAGTGCAGAAATACGATCATTATCAGTAAAAAAATAATAATAAAAAAAACACTAATTCGTGTTGGTTGAGAACTTGGTTTGAACAGTAATAACACATGTCACTTCTTAAGACAAGCGCGGGACGTAGCGTAAGTTAGGTCGATATAACACTTATCACGCTCACACAAATATTCACTATAGGTGGGCAATACATAGTGCATCACGTTAACACGAAACATTAATTTTAGCCGAGACGTTGTACAGCCCGAGCCAAAGACGAGCGTTGATATTTTAATTGAGGCTAAAACGGATTTTTGCACTAGTTGTACACTTAGCTTTTCATACTAATTGCGAAGAAATTAAACGATGATATTGTAAGTAATACATCTTTCATTAAAATTGAAACTGATATTTGTACAAAAAAACTATTTTGAGTGTCATTGTTTAGACAAAATGTATGCCTAGTATTATTAAAGACCCAGACATAGGTTTTGTAGAAAAAATAACATTGAAAATAGAACATTGTTCAAATATCAGTTTAAATTTTAATGAAGAATAACTATATCGTCACGACGACAGTTCCTACGAATTGGAAGGTAAAGTCGAGCGTATAACTCGTGCATAGAATCCATTTCAGCCTCTACTAAAAGCAGCTCTCGCTTTTGGCTCGCCCTGTAAAACTGCTGGACTGTTTGTGCACTTGTTGTATAATCTATAGTATTATTAAATTCAAATGCTTAAAAAAAACTGAAATTTGTAATAATGTTCTGAGTGTGAATGTAAAGAAAATTTTGTTAGTTACCTGTTATCAATTGTTGGAACATTATCGAGCCGCGCAGCGGGCGCCCCGTCGGAGGGCTCCTGCCGTACTCGCGGTAACTTCGGGAGGTATTCCTGAAAACATCGTTGAACTGGGTATAATATGTCAGCTTTCCAACGACTACAATAGTTACGACCAGTAACTGGTGTCTACATTTAATATTTACCTACTAAATACATCGAATGCGATCAGTTAATTTTTAGAAGTAGTGATGGCTCAGTGGCTTTGGCTATGGAATACCGCGCAGGAGGTTATCAGTTTGTTCCTGCTTGTAGTTAAGTTTCCTAATTACTATTGTATTGTACATGATGACGGTAGTGTGCAGTCTAATACTGTTCGTATTATGTAGAACAGTTATAGAACACGAATGCACGTGACTCCATAATCGACCCCCTGCAGCTGCAACAGTACATTATGGTGCGTGTGCGTTACGTCAGCCGAGGCACGCAGGTGACGGTGAGAGGTTGGATCGCCACGCAGTGATGGACCCTCGTGTGTCAACGTGCTCACTAGTATCGTAAACAACAAACTTGCCAGGAACAAATATGGAAATTTAGTTAAAAAATATTTATTTAAAATGGCACGCTAATTTATATTTTCGTGTTGTCTGTGTTCAAGCTTAGCGCCATTCAAGACGGCGGTGGCGCCACCTATTCATGCTCCAACTGAATCTTATTCTTCGTTCTTCGACTTCGTTTATCTCAGTAGGTTAAAAAACTCTGGTTTGTTTTTATAAGGAAAAGGAATGAAACAAACAACTATCTTCCTGGCGACTAGTGCGGTGATATAATTTCTTTCAACTTGGCCGGTAAAGTAGAGATAAAGCATGCGTGCGCAATTAATTAAATTATGACACTAAAATCAGTGCAATAAAAGGCCAATGACGAGCACGTGTGTTGGCAAAAATATGATAAATGACAACATTAGATCGACGAGCGCGTGGTGGGCTCGGTGCAGTGCAGTGCAGTGTAGGGTAGGGTAGGGTGGGTAGTTACCTTGTGCAGCGTGTGCTCCCCGTCGATGGTGAGGCTGGAGAGGCTGGTGCCGGCCGAGAGTCGCGCCGGCGTGTCCTCCACACCCACCTGCACTCCTAGCTCCGACCCCTCCCCCTCCTCCTCCCCCTCCTCCTCGTCTCCACCCGCCCTCTCCGACTCTCCCTCTGCAACTGTATACTTCTCACTTACATACCGACGACACTGCACTACTATTAACTACTTTATACTTTAATTAACAAATACTCTTATTTTTGTATATTGTTATGTTTGCAATAACGCCTGCTATGCGGATTACATTACAAAATTACGAATATACGATAGGAAAAAAAGTTTTTTCCTGGACATGACTTAAACTTTTCCTATCGTATATTTGTAATTATGTAAAATACTCTTATGTTAGCTTATCGTAATTTCGGAATGTACCAATGTACGTCCTTACAGAGGTATCTATGCCTAGGTAGGAAGCATATGGTTAATATAATGACGGCCAGGGATTTGACAATAGACACGAACTTTTACCGCCCAAACCCAATTTCAAGCAAAACAAAGTATTTTATGGCAGCTGTCCTTGAGCCAGTTCTGCAATTACAACAATTTTCAACCTTTACAAAAATAAAGCACAAACTACACTGAACTTGTTCACGTTCGGAGCACTTGCTCCGAAGATGCTCTCACTGTATCTCGATTCAAACTCAAACTAAGGTTGACTGGTTGAGCGGGTTCCAGCCCTTTATATACCCAATGGCTATAGACACAGGAATATTCGATACTCGGCAGGGATGGAAAACAATACTATTACTATACCTGCGACCTTAATTTAACATTTTTACGTAAACAACTTTTACAATATTTTACGCAACATTAGTTACTATTTAGTCTGTAAAGCGCTCGCATAATTGGAGTTTAAAAGGCGCTTGTTTCGAAGCGTGTTGCCGCGGTCACGAGTGATGGTGAATGAGTCCGAGCAAGTAATCGTAGCGGCGTTGCCACTCGAAGCCAAAATATATTGTATAGGATCATATTTCATTATTTTTGAGAATAATAACTTAGCAATCCATAGGTTCACCGTGCAGGTGGCGGGTTTTGCAATACAGAGGAAGAGACTCAAGACATGTGCCTGGGACATTTTTTTTTATCCCTGATGGGTTAGCCTTTGACCACTATCTCACCTGATGGGAAGGGATGATGTAGTCGAAAATGTTGTTCAGACTAACCTAGAATTACTGGCTCTCAAGGACAGCTGCCGGAACACACCGTTAGGTGTTTGGCGACAGATTTTCTACTTGAGGGTGGGAGCTAGCCAGGCGGGCATTCGCAAATTGCCCAACCACCATGCTATAACGACTGCCATCCTAAGATAACAACCGGGACCGACGGCTTAACGTGCCCTCCGAAGCACGGAAACGCTCAGTAGTAATGTCACTGGCGGTCACCCATCCAACTCATGACCGCGGGCGACGTTGCTTAACTTTGGTGATCGGTTAAGAACAGCTAAGTAAACATCGCTACGAGCGCTTCAAAACTTGTAACCCAAAGAGGTCTTTTTAAGAGTTAAGGACGCACGCTGCTTGCGGCGTGGTCACTCGGCGTAGTGCCGCGCGCGGACACGCCGCCGCCACGCGCCGGGTGCTCGGCTGTACGCGCCGCGATCACTCAAACTTTATAACAACCTAGAAAAATCCCCAGACAGCCATCTTTGTTTAATTAGCTCACTTGGAACTTGTCTCAAGTTATGACTATATTTTTAACAATTTTTCTCTAAAACCTATCGATAAGATCGTATGACCATGTGTAGCCATGATGAAAAATGCAACCAGCTTTTTCACTAAGGCGTACTCGCCACGCACAGCGTATGTTGCTACGCAGCGGTTCTCGGATGCGCGCCTGACGCAGCGTCCGCCCTCAAAGGCCCTCCGACGTAGGCCCTTGCCTAACCAAATTTTATAAGATCCTACTTCTGATCCGCCTTGGACACACGTTTTACAATGGAAGTTACGGTTGTTCTTAACAGAGCAAAGTCTTTCAGTAGGTTATATAAGGATTTCGCTGGTATACCCCTGTCTCCGACTTCTAAAGCATATAAATTAACCTAAATAACCATTTTTTGGTTAGTTCTTTTCTTAAGTCGTAATATTTATTGGTTTTTATTGTGTTTAGGTGAGTTTGTTACCCCCAGCACAATAAGTTCTATAAGTACTGTGCGTTTTAAAAATACATCTGGTTTGGTTGACGAAACACCAACCTGCTCAGGAATTCCATATTGTTTTTCATATGTATCTATCAAAATAGTTTAATCGGTAGATCCGCCTAAAATGGAGTACAGGTAAAATTTAGATTTTGTACGTAACCCTACTTTTCGACATGTTTTTGTTCGTGGTAAAACCTTTTCTTGCTCTCTAGATGCACGTTACATCCTACCAGTAAGTGCCGTGCATCCGAGGTTAGCTTTCGCTTTGCATTTCTAAGCTCATTTCGTGCACTTTATAGCTGTCATTTTCGTCTTCTTATTGAAAATATTTTTACTACTTCTTTTTCTTCAATTTTCTCTTTCGACCCAAACCCGGCTGTGCAACTACCATAAATTATTGATGTAATTTAATCAATGTCGGAGGTACTTTTGTTTTTGGGAGAAATGCGACTATATAGTCTTGAGACTTTACTAAGACGTGCGTTTTAGTAACGCTAGAGGTGTTTTTAGAGCTCCGATGGTTATATATATTTATTCAATTAATCTTACATATTAAAGTTAAACAATTTACAAAAACCAAATGATGTCCATAATTATTTAGCGCATAAAACGTTATATCATATAATAGGTATATGCATGTATTACCTCGTGGCGGCGTGGCGGCGAGCAGGCCGTGCGGCTGATGGCGGTGGTGTCCGCGGGGCGGCAGCGGGGAGGAGGCGCCCCCGGGGGAGTCGGGGATCTCGCTCGGGGAGATGCACCCCGACGTCAGCCGGCTGCACACAGGTACACGGCTATCAACTAAACTAGTGGATACTATTATACCCTCACCTAACGTCAAATCTTTAACTCGTTTGCACTAGCTGAATAATGGAGAGGCATTGTTTGTCAATGGAACGTCTCGAAGGCTCGCCTCGACACCCACTTCCTAACGAGTCTGTCGCATTCACACATCACCGCATCCCGGCAGCTCGAGTTGTTCCTGACTTTAGTTCCCATTATAGATTATCCTCTAAACATCTTGGATCGAATAGGTGATACTTATGTCGATATATAGGTCGTCAACTTATCTCTACTTAGCACTAAGCTGAGTGTTTCCTTATCTCAAATTTCACATTCACAATACGACTTATTTGATAAGGTTCAATTTGGCACTAAAAAGTTTGTTTCCGCCTTTGTAGTCATGTTGCGTTTTACATAGAGGGAATCATTTTTTGAGAGCCAGTAATGCTACATTTGCCTGAAAAACAACTTCGACCACATCATCACTTACCATTCGGAAATAGAGGCCTTAAAGCTGTAAAAAAGTTATAACATAGGCGACAGTGTCATTTTCTTATGTAATATACAATGCGCGTTATTAATAAAAGGACATGTTTAATTTCAATTATAAGGACTAAAGTATCCAACAGAACATTACTCGACATATTCCTAAAGTTAAATTGATATTGAGAATCAAAATATATAATGTCGATATTAGTTTGATATATAATGTTCGACTCGACAACGGGACGATAAGACGAGTCCAGTCACACATATATAATTGAAAAGTAGTACTATGTACATTCGGATTCCCACCGCATAAGAGAGAACAAGAGTGGCGCGTGCGAAGCGTGACGTCATCGCGCACCAAGCCGTCCCGAGCTCTCCTCGTGAGAAGATTACCGCATGTGTTCGAAACTGTAGCTGGAGTTATTTGATTTATTCACCTGAGTTATCCCGTATTATGTACTGAACTATGTATATATATATTATGTGTTGTTAGTGTGAGAGTAGAGTAGGAGTATGTAGGTGTTGTTGCAGTAGATAACTGACCTGACTTCGGAGACAACGGAGCCGTGGTCGTCCTGCTCGCACTCGGGCAGCGAGCCGAGCGAGCTGGAGCGAGAGAACATGAGCGGCGTCTCCTCGACGTAACGCGCGGGGCTAGTGCCACCACTGCCGGCCTCCCCCCGCGGGGACGTCGCGAACGTGACCGCCTTACAACCTGACAAGGTACAATACACATCGCTAACTAAGTGCCACTCGGCTTGCCCGCTCGACATTATATATGAAGGTAGAACGTGCACGCACTTCATACTGCATGACACAGGGGGAGCGCGTTCATTGCTCCTACCTTAATAGGGTTGCTTAGGACATTTTATTCATTATCGAGTATTCACGTTTTAAAGATATCCCTTTGAAAATTATGTATAATGGATATAGTTTGCATGCGAAGATCGTTTAGGGTTTTGGCCTCGTATCAATAAATGATCTCAATTTTGAGATCGATGTTAGGAGGCTGTTTTTGGACCGATGTTCTATACATTAAGCGTCAAAACTGGATATTAAGATCGATCTCAACTATGAAATACGTTTATTACAAGTTTGGAATCGATAATTGAATGTGTTCCACTTATGTTTAATAGCTTCTCATCCATTTTATAGCCAAAAGCAAAAATATGGATGTTCAAAGGTAACTTTAACCTGTATATCTAACTGTGTCATGGAAACTCCCAAACGGAATATGATTTAGCTTTTTGGTTTCAAAATTGCTTGATGTTGTGTGTTCTTAATATATGTTCTCTGTTCAGCCGTTTGAAGATCATCAGGACTTTTCTAGTAAATGAAGTAAGGTAAGTAATTTCCACAGGTATGATCAATTTATAATTTGATATCCTGTGATATTGCAAGAACTTCACCCGATGCTACAGCGTTACCTGGCTGCAGGATAACCAACTCTTCACCAATTAACAGCAGAGGTATCATGATTGGGCCCCACTGTAATGGTCTCAATGAATAGGTTATAATATTATAGGGAATCAGGGTGATAATTAATGTCGATTTTTTTTCCTTCTTGGAAACAATCTTACACTACTCAAATTATCAACAATACTGGAATGTATGAGATGCCGCGGGGAAGAACCTGAATTATATTAAGGACCAGTTGGTCATTAACGTGTAACGATCATGAAATTGAGCTCACCTTCTTTATCCTTGGCGATGGTGGAGGCCTGTTCGGGCAGCGTGGGGTCCACGTGGATGGTCGCCATTGCGTTCCTCTTGGCCAAACTGTCCTCCTCCGTGGGCTCGCCCAGGCTGCTCAGCGAACTGACTCTCGAGAAGCACCCCGGGGTGCCCTCGTCGCAGTAGTTCACGGGCTTCTCTGGACTTATCATGCCCGAGCTAAACTTGGTGTCGAACACTCCTCGCTTCTCGGAGCCTCGTTCCGTCGCAGAAGAGCTCTGAGGAGTGGTGGCCGCCAAATCATTGTCGTGTCGCGGAGGATCCTCGATGGAGCAAGTGTCCTTCTCGTCCGAATGGGTCATCACCTCTGGGTTCTCCTTCACGCTGGAGACGGGCTTCGGCTTCTCTCTCCCGATCACTCGCAGGTCGGACATGGAGGTGGCCGTCGAGAATATGATGGGCGTCTCGTAGGGCGTCCCTTCGGTCGCGAAGTGTTGGATGGTGTCCTCGTGGACCGACTGTTCGTCGGACCCGGCCTCCGACTGCCGCTCCGCGTACCGGAGGGAGTAGTCCGTCGGTTGGTCCAGATCAGTCTCCTGGTAGTCCCCGTACGCGCCGCTCTCTTTTTTCGAATACTTCTTCGTGTCCGTTTTCGGTTTTTCGATTTCCGGATCCGCCGTTTTGGTCTCCGAGTACTTCCGACTGTAATCTACGGGCTGGTCGCAGGACTCCTGGTCGACGTCGAAACCGGACTCCGCGTAATTGGTTCGCAGTTCGGCGCTTCTCGGAGGCGGGATCGGCGGTTGGACCGGGTAACGGGGGAAAGTGCCGTCTTTCCGTTTGGAAGTTTTGAACGGTTCGCTTCCTGTTTCAGTGTTGACGAGGTGTCTGTTCCTCGGTGTGGGCACGGGCAGTTTCCCGGTGCGGGCGGCGCGCTCGAACACGGAGTCGGAATGCGCGCTGGTGACGGAGTCCTTGCTGTCGGAGCGGACGACGTCCCCCGCGGCCCCGAGGCCCCCGGAGCCCTTCAGCAGCGAGTTGCTGCAGCTGAGGTAGGTAGCGAGGTGCGCGCTGTGGCTGAGCGACATCTGCGAGGCGAGCGTGCCCATCAGCGGCGAGCTCGACGTCATCCGATGCCGCTCGAGGCTCATCGCGATCTGTCTCTCGGTCGCCGTGAACAGATTCTTCTCTTCCCTGTTGCTGGTCGAGGGCGAGGTAGCCGGTTCGATGTTGTCGCAAGTTTCGGCCAAATTCTGATCGAGTTCCTGCTCCAGCGCCTTCTGTTTGCGCACCCCGAGCGTCGGCAGCGCCGGGAGATTCATGGTCCTGGCGGTTGTATCCAAGGAGACGACGTGGCTCTTGCCGGGTTTGGAGTTGAGGAGGTTCTTGAGCGCGGCTGCAGAGCCCATGGCGATCATCTTGTGCTTGGAGTGCACGAGGCTGCGCAGCATCGGCACTGCGCCACGCTCCCACAGGAACTGCTGGTCGGAGGGGCAGCGGGCGGACAGGTTCCACAGCGTGCCGCAAGAGTTGCTCACAACCGTCAGGCTCGGGGACTTAAGGTGTTGCAGTAACACGCTCAGACAATTTCTCTCGCGGAGAATTTGCCTGTAATCCTCGCGAACGGCGATGTGACTGGACACGTTCCTCATGATGCCACCCGCGTTCTCGACGATGGCCAACGTCTTCGTGGGCGAGTTGTAGCTGAGCATATCGACGAGGAAGCCGAGGGCACCGTCGACGGAGCACAGTGCCACTTTGTTCATGGAACAGTGCGCTGTTAGATTCCACAACGCCGATAGAACGGACTTCAGTGTCGCTTCTTTCTGACAAGTCATTGCGGCTTTAGTGAGGCCTTTGACGGCCCCCACTTCTCTCAAAACTAATTTGCTGCTAGTGTCTGCCCTCCAAGATAAGTTTCTTAAAACCGCTGCTGTCACCTGAAATAGAAATATAATACAATTAACCATGATGTCCAAATATTGTTACTGTACTTATGACCCTTGTACGAGTAAGGGTCTAAGGGTAATATGGACGCAAATATCTCGATAATTCAGCGTTTTTGCTCACTTTTTGGAAGAAATTGATCTTACCACTTATGATATTAGTTGACTACATATTACTTATGTGCTAATTGTGTGTGCGAAGCCAAATAACGTATTTTATTTCCTACGTACCTGTCTCATGTCGTCGTTGGGTGATTCCAGTTGCTCAACCAGCGCCAACATGAAATCTTTGAAGGAACATAGCAGCGATTTGTTGTTTCCATCGCCAAACGTGAGATTGGTCAACGTCATGCCGGCGTACTTCCTCATCGTCAAGCAAGTGTTATCGTCAGTTCTGCTACCGTGCGCCGCCTGGTCACCGCTGACCAGCGCCGCCAGCGCTTGCAGCCCGCCCAGTTGGCAGACCACGTGTCTGTGCTCCTCGTCAAAAGATAACTTCATCAGAGCTGCGACACTCTGGCTCGGATGCTTCGTAGCATCGTCTTCCAACACCTCCTTACCTTCTTTTCTAGATTCAACTAAGTCTTCTAATACGTAACAATATTCTCTAACTTGTTCTAGCAGTCTCCAAACTCTGGCCTCCCTCCTACCGGCTTTGTCGTCAGTCTGCGTGTGAATGATGTTCCGCAGCGCTTTCGCAGCTCGATCTCGAGTCTCTCTGGGCACCTTAGAGTGAATCAGCTGGACCAGTAGGGGAATGCAACCGGCTTGCCTCATCGCGATGCAGCTTTCGACCGACCGACTCATGTCTAGCAGAGGGCCGCTGAGATCGGCGTTGTTCTCCGGTGACAAACTTAGGAGGGAAATGAGAGAGCATACGCATTCCATTTTATTTTCTAAATGAGAGGATGGCCTCGTTCCATCTGCAGAGCCATTGCTGGAAAAGCTCCTGACGCTGGCGGAGTCCCTTGCAGTCCACACATCGCGGTCTCCGGGCCACGTGCCGCGGTACAGTGCAGAGGCGCGCTTGTCACGCTCGCTCGACCGAGCCGCGTTCTCCAGCCCGTAGTGCAGGCTCGTTCGGTAACTGGTTCTGTGCGGTCTCTCCTCGTGTGGAGAATACGTGGAGGAAGATGCTTTCTGTGGCCTTTTAGGGAGGGCACCGGCTTTTCTTTGGCTTTGGCTGTCGTCGCCGTCGACTTCATCGTCTAAGAAGTTGGGATTAGTGATATCGCTGCGTTCGTCGAACTCGTCCGGCGAAGGCGAGTGGTCCAAGAAGTGGGGTTTGGGTATTCGGCATTCGATGTTAGATTTGGAAGACGATTGGAAGTCATCGTCGAGGAAGTGTGGCCGGCGGGAGAGCGGGTCGGGCTCTAGGGTTTCTAATTCTAAAGTCAGATCTCGCGAGCGCGCCTTTTCTGTCTTTGGGGGAACATATTTTGAAGTTTTGGCGTCTTTTGAATTTGGCACGCGACGCGCGTCAGTCGAAAGGGGGGATGATGCATCTAGAGGCCCGCGCAGGGGTTCACTGGAAGAAGGAGTGCAGTCTTCGCTGGCGGACGGTCCTGAATCGGTTAATGGAGAATTCGATGAGTCCATACTGCTCCAGGGATCTACCATTACTTCGTTCTCCAACTGCAACAATTCGAGAAAAAGCAATTAAGACTAAATCCATTTATGGAATATGGGTCAAAGTAAAGGTCTTCGAGTGTCCCGCTTGAGGTAATCGGCTTAAGACGCATGGTGGCCGAAACGAGCTATTAAAATGTCCGGTCAAGGCCAGTCGGACGTAACGTACGTAAGGCTGTATTTATTTGTGGATGCAGTACAAATACCGGTTGGCCCAGCTACGAAAAAACACGAGAAACACTCGCACAAACTACATCGAGGAAGCCATGCGTATAATACTTTAAATTACGACAAGAATACTGTAATTCGGCTTAGCATTCAGCCAATTATCAAGCAAACCTTGAGTAACGGTTACTCGCGTTTGCAAGCTGGGCACGGCAATGTTTGGAAGCGGCGATAGAAAATTAGAATACAATATACGTACTTATTATGCTGATGTTTTTATATCAGTTAACGAAAAAGACGTAATGTTTCCAAAGACCCCTATTACTGAAACTGGAACTATAAAACTGTCAAAAAATAATTAATAATAGCACCGATCAGTACTTCCGAAATACTACGCAACTCAGACGGAACACCCTTGGACGCTAATAGTAATTTTTCACTAATATGTTCATCAGGAAAATCAAGCACAAAATTCTTTGCATAACTATCTCGCTTGATGTTTCATACGACGTTAATTGTTAGTTAATAATTAGAACTTCGGTAAAGTATACATATCCAAACAAATTTACGATGGCGAATCGAAAAACAACAAGAAATAAAATTGAGATATGAACAAAGACGCTTGCATACGTAAGTCACGTCTACATTGACCACCCGTACGGGGTAATGCTCGCTTCACATGGCGTGTGAGTCATTAGCTACAATGTGTAACTGGGGGTTACGTCATTCTCTTGTCCTATTAATTAACAAGTTCCCTTTGGATTGTTCTGAAATGTGATACGCAGTCATATTGGTTAAAGTGATTTAATCAGGTCAACAGTTTGTGGGCCTTCATAAACATTATGTCTGCAACACAATTTGAGAATTTAACTTTTAATGAATGCCTATACTACCTCCTTCTACATAAAAATGTAAGCAAATTAATGACACAATTTCCAGCAAGTATTAAGGTGAATTTAAAAGGGCAAGGCAGTTTTGTTACCCCGTAAAAATGTCACTGACAAAATTCTCAGTTGACCTCCATATATTGTATTCAAAACTCGACAATATCCTGTCACCTTAGTGAGGCTTATTGAATTTGGAAGTCGGTTTGTAGGCCATTGCTGCCGTGAACCTAGGATCTGATTACATCTACACAATTGGAATGCACGAAGTGTCAAGTCGAGATCTGTAAATGTTAGAAGCAACCCAACGGTAATCATTAAACTGATCTCGCGTGAGATGTTTACCCGAGTGTAAGAGTTATCATTTCATTTCATCTCATTTCATTTCATTTCATCAAGTCTAATGACACCCCAGTGCAGTGTAAGAACAATGGCTAGTCTATGTTCCGGTAGATACAATAGGGGGCGCCGGCGTCCGCGTCACAGCTAATTGCACGATTGGATCCGGTCGCAGGCACTAGTGGCTATCGGCACATTGACACTCCGATTTGTAAACACACTTTGGATATGAGTGTTAGTTGACGATGTCGCACCTAACGGTACTGGACATTCATTTAAATCGCAACGCCATGTGTGTATGTCAATCTCCGTTCTATAATATATAGGAAAATATTGACGTCATTTAAAGAAAATGTAATAAAAAGGATCGGAACTATTATTGACGTTATCTAAATATTTTACCAGACTATATAATATAGATACTTATACTATTTTATCTTCATAAAAGCTCTTTAGAAGTGGTGGACGTGAATGGATATAAAGTTAGCACGGGGATTGAAATCCATTAGTGAGATAAGGAAAAATCAGATAGCAGTGCTTTAAACACGCACTACAATCACGGGTTAAGGAATTAGCTTTAGTTTAGTATATATTTCTTGCATTTTAGTGAGTATATGAGCATCACGTCGATAAAATCTACAAGAACAGCCTTCTGTTCCACTTACCAAGTCAGTGTCGTTTGTCGCGTTAGCTTCATCATGAGGATTCCCATTCTCCATATCGACCCCAGAATCATTGGGGTCAGCAGTTCTTCTCCTGCTGTCGGTCCTTGTGATTTCATGGTAGTTGTTTCTCATGGGATTGTAGCTAATACGGAGGTCCGTGGTAAAGTCGTCGAACAACTTGAACTGGTTCGCGTTAAACTCTGTCTCGTTGTCGAGGATCTCGTGGCTGTCCATTGCGTTTGCCGAATCGTTTCTATTGCCATACGACACTTTGTAATAATCACGTGAGCACATTTTGATATTTATGATTTGGTAGATCTTTTCTAATGCATTGTCACTTTTGGAAGCACCTATAAATATTGTCAAGTAGTACCAAATTGGCTCTTGATACGGCAAGCGGTTGCGTCGATGTATTGGATACCATTCTGTACCTATTGCTATTAATCTATCTATACAACATCCTAAAGCGCACATTATTCATAACATACTAAATTTAGTCGTAAAGCGAACATTGGTCCGTAGTAAATGTTTATTGAAAGTTGGTCCAGATTCTCTATCGCAAATCGGGTCAGCAATAGAAACAGATTTAGATTCCGAAGGGCTCTCACTGGGAGGTTTGAAATTTTATTATCGCCTTCTTATAATATTTGGAACGTCGCCAGATGATGGACGCCTTCTCACGGTTCTGTTATATTTCCAAACAACTTTCGGCTACTAAACATAAGTAACACGCTAGAAAGATATTGACTGACGTGAATGAAAATGTTACACTAATTGTTGTGGGTAATGTTTACAAACTTGTTAAGAATACAAACATAAACGTTTCTAGAGCGAATCTTCCAGTCAATAGTTACACAACATCGAGGATTGATGAGAAAACAGCGAGAGCATACGTTAAAGACATCATCCAGAACATTAGATCGGCCTCGGTCGGAACACGTCGTAAACGAGCCATGGAAATAACGTATATGTTTACATTGGACACATTCAAGGTTAGATAAAACATTGGAAATAACTGACTTTTACTATGAGTAAATGCAGATACAGGAAGATATAATATGTTATTTTAGATGCTGATATCTGACATATTACTGGAAACTAATGCGCGTCATCTTAATGGTTCTGATGTTAGCTAACTAATAGTACGTTGCTAAAAATACTTTTCCTTGGCAGGAGGCGGTAAAAACTAACTTTTTCCGAATGTTAAGAAATATGAAATTATCAATTACATAGTAATTAAACAACTTTAAACGGTTTAAATCGCGTATATTTATCATTATTTTTGTCCCGACGTTTTAAACACTTTGCAGTGATAGTGGTCAAGGGGTGACTCGAAAAACTAAAACAACATTACTTACCACATCTTTGAAACTATCCGTAAAGTAAGTAAGTCGCCAAAATTACAATAAACACTGTTGAATAGAACAATAGCTCTAAAGAGACGTGGATGTTATTTCAGCGCTGAGAACACTCGACCCGTTTCCCTGAAAAGCTCTGACGAGGGACGTTTCGATAGCACTTCAGTTTTCCTGCCCTACTGTGAAGATGTTATACAGTGTTCTTAACGTCTTCAACTTAAGATTGACCTTTAACACGGAGGCTTACAAAAATCGAAAAATGATCTACAGTTTCCGAATGCCTATATATTGGCTACTTACCAACCTCAAGTAAAAAATCTAGCACCTAACGGTTTGTTCTGGCAGCTGACTTAGAGCCGGCAATCCGGTTAGTCTGAACAACAACATCATCTGAGATACTATTCTAAGATTAGCCTTAAAGCTATATACAAAAGTTAAATGACACATATTACTACTAAGAAAATAAATTAAAAACGATTGAATCAACGAAAACGGTATGTATATGTAACATTTTGGCATGCTACCTAATGCCAAACAAGATTCCAAACAAAGTATATAAGGTCTGTAGTGCGGTCGACGAACTTACACATTGCGTAAGCGAAGCGATTAGCGAAAAGGTCGACTTTCCTACTGGTAGCACAGCATCTTGTAGCCTTTTGATTGCACAGACCGAAATAGGGCATAGTGCCCATATCATTTCAGAAGCTGAATAACAAACTTGTCAACGTCTAAGCTTGAATGAATCCAGATATATTTTATTCGAAATTGATTAGTTTTATTTTAACCCAATGTCTCAATCGTTAGTAAAAGAGTTTCGAAGCTCTTAACCAATGTTCCTTGTTAAATACATTGAAAGCGCAACTAATTTTGCAAAAAGTCCAGATAATCGATCTGTACTTCTAGTTACTTGATTGATAGTAGCGAAAAAAAGTAGTTGTAAGTGTTTACTGTGCAGTGAACAATTAGTTACAAACCAATACAGAGCTATACATCTATTCTAAATATAGGGCACGTTACACTAAGGTAGGGTTTCACAGCTACGGAAACGACCAGTTACTCGAGAACTACCTAATTGGCTCGGACAATTTTCGCACTCGCTATAACCGTCTTTAAGTGAAGCTATTACATGTCAACGTTCTTGTTTATTACATTGTAATTAATGACGATTGCCGACTTTGTTCACTTCCCAATAACAATGAATTTTTTTTATAAGAAACTTGTGAAGTTGTACCATGATGGTCCAAAAGTACCTATTATCACAATATTGTGCGCATGGTACCGACTTCGACATGTTATTTAACATATTTGAGTGTTGAAATCAAATCCACTTTAGTATAAAAAAAAAATTTTTTAACCTTTTTTGTGACCGTTGCTACTTATGGGATCGATGGTCATTCATTTTATGGTGGAAGGGCATTTTGCGAATGCCCGCCTGGCTAGCGACCACCCTCAAGTAGAAAATCTGTCGTCAAGCACCTAACGGTGTGTTCCGGCAGAATTCCTTGAGAGCCAGTGAAATAACAGGCAAAATGAGACTTAACAGGTATGTCTCACGTCACTTGTGATGAAATGAATCTGTTATAGGCAGAGGATACCGCTTAACATCAGGTGGGCCTCGCGCTTGTTCCATTTCAATAACATAAAAAAAAAATAAAAAAAATTACTATATCATCAAGATAGGAAAATACTTTTCAGTTCTTGGAGTGTAACTCAAAAACAGCTTGACCGATTTTGATGAAATTTAAACGGGATCACGCGGCAAGCGACAGCTTTCAAATAAAAAATTACACATTAAAATCGGTTCACCCAGTCAAAAGTTCTAAGGTAACAAATATAAAAGAAACAGACGAACCGAGTACCTCCTCCTTTTTTGAAGTCGGTCAAAGAATAATTATTACTTTTACTAACCCGGTTCGTCCCACTGCTGAGCAAAGGAATCCCTCCTTCCTGAGTATTCTATTAATGCTATGGAAGTAGCAGAAATTAAGATATACGAATAAAAATCTTTATTAACACATCTAATGTTTATATGTTTACAGCAGTGTTGTGGAATTCAATTCATTTATTCTGCTCAAAGGTACTATAACATAAAGATCTTATATATAGCTTAGTTAAGTAGGTGCATTCACCCTGTCAGGGATGTAATGTTTCCTATTTTATTAACGAACCTTGAAGTTATCAACTTTGAAGTGTATAAAGTATGAGATATCATTTACAGGGAAAATACAACTGGCACCTCAGTATATGTGCTAAACTCTTTAGGTACTTTTTATGTTACCACGAAGGCAAAGTGGTTATGTATCATAGTACGGGGCACTCTATAAGTATAGATTGCGATTACTTGGTACAAGACGCGAGCTCGCGGTTTCACTGCGAGGAAACCGCCTCCGTTAATAAGCTGTTCCAGCGTTGCGGCACCAGCACGAACTGGTGTAATGTGCGTTCCAAGCGAGGCTAACCCTTAATTAGATTAATGAAGCGTTTCATACAAGAACCATATAAAATTGTTTTCGAAATCGCATACTGCTCTAACAATATGCCGTTGAGAAAGTTTTTATAAATTCATTTAATAATAAGAAAACGAAGAATCTTGTGTTCAAAGAAGCGTAATTGAATAAGGCACAAGTACTCATTAAATGTACATCAAGCTCAAAATGTAAAAATTGTTTCGTAATAAATGGCAATACTTTAAAACAATTGATGGTAAAGGTTTATATAGTCAAGGTAAAATACATTAATTAAAGTAAAAATACTTTCTACGGAATATAACGACCAAACCCCGAAGCAATTAATCAAGACAACAACGAAATTAAATCAAGGGAATTATTTTTGAAGCCATCCGAGAAATGTTACGTACTTTCGTAGGACTGTTAAAATAAACGCTTCTTTAAGCGGATGATATTATTCAAAGTAAACCTACTTCCAAAATAGATAAAATTATACGATTTTGAAATAAAACCATAAATGTTAACTTTTAACTCTATTCTAAGGAGCATAAGAAGGCATCGTAGGTATACCTTCGTGCCCCGAAACGCGTAAAAATATTTTGACAGAGGGAAACGACGTAGTAACAGTGACAGATTTGGACGATTGACAAAACGATCCAGTTGCAGGAAGTGGCGTACAAAAATAGTGTTCCTTTTTGAACCAGTCGTTAAAGTTAAAGAATATAATATTTAGGAGTACATGGGTTAATGATGCACAGTTTTATAATTTAGGAGTTAGTTGCATACCGTACAGGTTTATGAATATGAACATTACGCGTATTATAAAATTTATGTAACGATCGCAAAAAACATAGACGAATCTACTACAATGAAGAATCACAAAAAAGCTATCGAGGCGTGTACTCCAACCATTAGGCACATGAAAGTAAGCAAAGCGGGCACTTACACCGGTGAAAGTGAAGTGATGGAATTTCGCGATGCCTCCAACCATTTAGTAATTGGAGTGAGACGCCGAGTCTAGCCCGGCATGGCACCCGCTGAGCTGAGCTGATGAAGTCATCATGAGGGCATTCACTCTCAACATTACGAGCTTATACTTAACGACAATGATGGTTAAATGCAAATATTATGCTCAAACTGGCACAATGGGCATTGCGTATGTTGCGTCGGCGTCTGGTCGAATTCGAGTGGTTCATTTTAGATTGTCAGTGTTCAACATCTGCGAGCGCACTCAAATGCTAACGTTTACCATTTACACTGAAAATACTTCAACATGAAAGCGTTGGCCAGTATCGAGTAAAGTACGGTTTAAGTTTAATACGTACAAGGCAAGACAAAGTCAATATATCCACATAACTGACGATCAAAACAAACAGTGCAAGCATGCAAAAAGCAAACACGATTTAGAATGTGGACAGAGCAATAGATTATCAACTACTACGGGTATCGAAAAGGCGTTGAAATAAATGGTGAAAGTAAACATTAGAGCTATAGATGAGGTGGTCGCTGTAACTAAAGTTGTAATAATAGCAAAGCACGGCCGTGACGAACCGAACACAGATGTGAGATGATGGGAAAAGAAACTGCAAAGATGTGCTCGTAATAAAGTTATTTATAGTATAATAGTAGTACTTGAAGAGCATAGACGTGTTAACTTTTATTTATAAACTAGGATATATTTTGACTCAGTCGTTTATTTACTGTTAATAGTATAAGATTAAAGTCTTCAAACGGAAGCTTAAAATATGAATTAGCATTAATGTGCACTCTTTGATATGTTTTATGATGCTAATATTCGGGGCTCACTAAATATTTAATGTACGAAGAAAACTATTTATATTGAAAGAAATGTAAATAATATACCATTTCAGAAACTCTCTTTTAAATATTTGTTATTCAATAACCTTTTGAAAATTTAAATTCAATTCGTGTCGTAGTTCCAACGTTTTGTTTGAAATCCATCATAGCATCCACAAACGAAAGTTTTAAATTTCAGACGATTTTTGTTAAGAGGTACTCGTATATCTCAATAACTTAACTAGTTAGGATTCTGAATATTTCAGTAGTGCCATATCTTCATGTTTTGCAACAAATACTGCAAATGCTCCTATGTAATTTGCGACTGCCAGCCTGGATAACTACTACCCTCAATTAGAAATTTTGTCGCCAAGCACCTAACGTGTTTTCTAGCAAATTTCTTTAATTGCCAGTAATTCTAGATTAGTAGAGTACCTTCATTTACGGCCGCATCATTACTTACCATTATAAAAAAAGGTTATAATATATTATAACCTTTTTTTAGAAGAATTTTTTATATAGATAGACGGACAGATGGAGACTTAGTAATAGGGTCCCATTTTTACCCTTTGGGTACGGAACCGTCAAACCTAATCACGTCCGATTGTGGACTCGCGCTAAGGGTCCTGCATTATACGGATCTCCTAGATACAACTGGTCTTAAAAACAACGAATTTTTGGTAAATTATGTTTGGTGTGCGAGTACGACTCGCACTTGGCCGAGTTTATTTCGATTCAACAATGAAAAACGGCGACCAAGTAGCGGGCGGGGCACAGCTAGTATCAGTAAAGCTAGTTAGTATTTTAAGCAGGTTTTTTTTATATTGTGACGTAACAAGCTCGTGGCCCACCTGATGTTAAGCGGAATAACCTCTGCCTATAACAGATGCATTTCATCACAAGTCACGAATTGCACTGCGCCCGTCACTTTGAGACATAGTTGTTGAGTCTCATGTGCCTGTAATTTCACTGGCTCTCAAGGACTACACCTTTAGGTGTTTGGCGACAGATTTGCTACTTGAGGGTGGTCGCTAGCTAGGCGGGCAATCGTAAAATGCCCTTCCACCACGCGGTGAAGCTCAAGCCAGCGGTGGGGAACGAAACAAGGACCTGCGGTTGTAGGTCTCTTAAGCAAAGTTGAGTCCGTCTTGGGGATACCGCCACACCGTCAGATATTCTGTCTCGAAGCAGTAGTGGGCAAATATTACTGTGTTTAGGCATAAAGGGCATTCGAAATTACTGGAAGAATGAGATATAGGACCATATCTCACGGAGGACGAGCGCAGTGCAGTATCAAGCAGAAAGGTAAAGTTGACACTGCAACTGTGTCGGATAAGCGTGAGGCTTACCATCAAGCAGAGCTGTGTCCGTCTCAACATTACGTAACATAAGAACTAAGTCTCGTATAACGGGAGATGTGAGTCGGTCCGTGAGAGAGCTACATTATACTGTTAGATAGTTAGATAGCCAGGAGCATGTCGGCGACGCATCGAGCGAGGCCTGCAGTGCGGCACTCGCTGCGACACGACAACGTGACCTTCGCAATGTGAACGCACACCTGCCGGAGACACGGCCGAGGAACCGGACGGGACCAACACTAGTGTCACATCCTCTAATCATGCAATCACTATATGCATTATTACACTGCCATTTAGTGAACCGTAGATCATAATAGATAAGAACACATTTTTAACATGACATCACATCTTAATATCCCCAGAGGAGTGAGCAGGATTGAGCAGAGTCCCACTTTACGCCAATTTGTTTTAATCCCATGTAAAAGGTGCGTCCTTAACTTACTTCTAGGCAAAGCTGCAGATTTCAGACGGTTAATAAACATTTGTTTGTCATAAAAGCTCATCGTGTTGACTACTTCTAGCTCATTGGATCTCCAGAAATCCAATGTTCAATTTCATATCTCTGTGTCAGATCTAGCACCCTTTATTATTGACTTCCATTTAGTCTTACAGTTTGAGTATATATTGTCTATACAGGTAGCCGTGGGTTCCGGGCTATAAACGTCAAATGGGTGTCGTGAGAGGCGATTAAGGGTAACACACCAGAAGGTGGGCATTAGCGCTTTCTGGAGTAACTGATATCTCACACTGCGATCCCCAAGACGCCTGGCAAGCGTGGGGATTATGGAAAACCCCCCCATAACGGGGGAGGCTGTGTTCAGCAGTGGACGATGCGGCTGATACAGTACAGGTAGCTGAAGTGTCTGTTATCTGCGCACTAGGATAACAGATAACCTGAGATCACAGAAAATCAATTTCAAATTAAATAACTATAACATACAAATAAGATCAGTCTTATTTTTGAATTCAATACAATATCCATATTAAAATATATAGATTACAAAAAAATATAGATTTTTGCATTTAGAAATGATATTCTGTAAAATTTTGGGCACGATATACACACAACATACGATGCATGTCCACCTCAATCATCATTATGTGACAATCTTTTTTATATTTATTATGCGGGTACAATTATAAAGTTTTAATGTCTTGTGTCATTATGATCGTGTAGTACCTAAACTTGAGTGCCTAGTAATTTACTTTTTTAACAAACCATTATTATTAGTCAAACAATAATAAGCGTCGACAAACGAACCGTATATTCCCACCATGTTCTCACAAAATAAAACTAACAGTTATGAATAAACTGTATGATTTGTTTGACTCACAATTTTCGTTTGTAAAAACTACCTCAGATGAGTTTTGGAGAAGGAAACAAGGTCAAAAACTCAAAAACGTTTTAAAAGTATCTTTGTATTTTTTACATCTGTCTCAATTGCCGGTAATCTCCTATCAATGAATACAGCAGGGAGGCCGCCGCATGGTGACGAGCAAAAATCATAGTTCTAAAGAACTCTAAAACCGCGAACAAAAAGCACAGACACGAATATACCAATTGAAAAGTCTTACACAACCACCATTACACATAATTAACACTTAATTACAGAGACGACACGCAATTGAATAACTTTGCACCGTGAAATTGGAATGAGAGATAATAACTATGATATTTACAAACGGAATAAAGAATGAAAACGTCGAATAGAACTTACTGAAAGTGGCTCAAGAAAATTATTTAAGGGAGGAGATAGGTGTTTTTAATGATTTGAGATGCATAAACAAACAAATGTAATCAAAATACAGCAATTATTAACATCATTACGTTCAGGACACTTCGTCATTAGACGGAACGCATACAGTGTACTCAACAAGCTCTTCCACAGATAATGAGTGAAAATACTTCGAATACAAGCCAACACCAGGTTTCAGCCTCCACGGAACTTGTCATGGCATTGTGACATGTTTGTTATAGGCAGAGGTCTCGAGCTAGTCCTAGCACGAGACCTGACTATAACAAATAAATTTCGACACCGGTGATGAATTGCATCGCATCCGTCTCCCTGAGACATACAGGCCTGTAATTTTACAGGCTCGCGAGGACTGCTGCCGAAACACACTGTTATATGCTTGGCGACAGATTTTCTATTTGGTGGTGGTAACTAGCCAGGCGAGCATTCGCAAAATGCCCTACCACCATGCGATGAAGCTGAAGCTGTAGAACGGGATCGAACCATGGACCGGCATGAGCGGCACGGCAGCTATTACCGCTCCGCCAACATTGCTTCATGATATATTCTACTCAGAGCTATGTTTCTGTCCATTGTTCGGCAGGGTCATGACAACTATACGATTATACACTAAGTACACCTCAGACTGCGGATTTATCAGCCGCCCCTAGTGCCACTTCATTACCAAGTATCTTATGTAAATAATACAAGCAAAATTCAGACAAAATAGAAAAACTTATTAGGATACATATTCTTTGGGTACAATTAGCCAAAGGGTGGAGTCGACGACCTCTGCGAATAGACAATACGTTTTAAGCCGGAAAATAATTATCTCAGTGCACACGAGATTAATGATATAGGAAACAATAATCTTACCTAATAATACATAATAGTTACGAAATAACGAGATGAAGGAACGCTTCATACAATAAGAAACAAGTCATAAAAATGTAAACAATGATGCCATGTAACCATGTGTGAACGGCACGATCACAATGAGGAACAATCGTGCTTGAGATAGATGACAGGCTTTATTCGCTAGTCACGAAATACATAACATTAAAATGATATATACTTTCTTTACGCATCCACAGAAAAATTAGAAGGCGGTTTTGCAATAGATAGGCTGATTCGTCCTTAGAATAATTTGGAAGGCAATGAAGAGGTCAGTATGGTGGGACATGCTTGCCTAGAAGAAACCTCATAATTCACTGTGTACACTCCCGAACAATTAACAGAGTGTGCTATTGGTAGAATATCACAAGATTGCTAATTTTGAGTTAAACATGTTTTTTACAAATAATTCTGTATAATTATGGAGCTATTGTCAGTAAAGTCATTATCTGGCAGTCAAGCAGGAGTGCGATTCCGACTACCACTTTGGCGGTTATTATTTATTCGTAGCTTTAGATGTTAGCATCACAAGAAGCTTGACAGTACTTTAATAAATAATGGTAATGCTAAACATGATAAAACACATTCTGACCTGCTTAATGTTTTACTTTTTGTTTTAATATTAATTGTTAGGATATTTATATAATAAGAAGACATATTCTTTAAAAAAATAACTGCTAATAATGAATTAAAATATACTTTAGGATAGACGGCCGGACGGCAATATGCTTGATAATAAAGACCCCTTTTCATATACAACTCAAAAAATCAAGTAATTCGTAAAATGCAACTAAAACATCGACAATAACTTCAATATTCATGGAACGTATAATGACACATCGCTGAGCTATATCATGCCATACATACCTCCGATAATAATAATTAAAGAAAGTTAATAGAGCTCTCAAAAATCAGCTCTCGAAAATACAGCAAAAAATGAATTAGATGGAAATGAAATTAGTCTCTCTCGAAATGAATTAAGTATAATTTGCTGACGTGAAACGAAAGCGAGAGTTTGATGACCTTTCCCACCACTTACCAAGACAAGTAATTCAGAAGCTCGGTTCAGTTTAATTCACGTATATGTAAACAATACAATGGCGATTGATTTAGGAGATAACAATGGAACTATCACACAAAAGAATTGAGTTAAATAAGATAAGATACCTATTCATCCTGTTGCAGTACTTCCGACGTTTTGAAATCTTATATGAGTTTCGGAAGACAAACCACTTTGACATGACAAGTAGGACATCTAACTGATCTAACAACCTAACAATTGGCAAACGTGCCTTCGCTGTTGGCATTGAGTTTAATTAACAATTTGCAATACGCACAATGAATTGATTATCTTCATCGCAGAGACTACCTAAACATTAGGATAAATAAAAATAACTGCCTTTAATTACAGTTCACACTCAGAAACAGCAATCATTAAACAATGTGATTGATTTCGGTTGACGGTGTGATTCTACATTATATCTATCTTTTATACGTGCATACCTTGGAAAATAGTATGTAAAATAATAGGTCTAACTTTTAATAATGACCAGCGCCAGTAATACTAATAACCATAAAATAGGAAGTTTGAATAAGTCAATGAGCGCATACCGCTTGCGAAACGACCTTTGAATTACATCAGACAGGAATGAGGAGCTGCGCACATTAAGGCTTCCATTAATAACCATAAAAAAGCCTTCGATAGATGAGTGTGCAGTTCCCAAAGGAAGCACTCGGCAATATCCGGCCGGAAGAGGTCAAGTACGCACCACACCGTAGCGTTGAGGCGTTAACGTCGAAAGGAACTGGACACGACGAAAAACTCTAGTCTCTGTGTCTGTTACTGGGACTTACCATATACTTATAACCTTAAATCAAGAGTCAACTACTAACTCGTAACACAATTTCTTTTTCTGGCAAAAATAAATTAATATCTAATCGGAATCGCTTCTACTAGTATCCGAAACTAAAATAATTAACATTGTCAGTGTTGATTCGACCATATCAAAAGTAGTACAACTTATTTTTTATCTAACTTTGGAGGGTAAAATCCGCATTGGGCGGCTGATAAAAACAGCCATCTGGTATTTGTTGATAGATATCTATGCAAATGCTAGCAGTCTAGTGACCAGTCGATTTGAAGCGAGATGCTAAATAAGGCAACCGAAGGTTCGAATATTGCATACTGAATAGAAGCGTGGGCTCCACAGGACAATGTTTCGTCGCCTGAGGTTGTTCCAGTCAACGAAATTGATAACGTGGGCGATATAGAGAAAAGAGGAACACTAGACATCATTCAACTAAATAGGACGTAATTGTAACAATAGAAAGATGAGGACAAACCTCTCGGACGAACTACTGCTCTCTAACAATCCGTCTATGTATTATGAAATAAAAGCAGACATTTCTTAATTCAAACGAAACAGTCACGAACATTAGTTGCGATGAATTGATTGTATCTAGTGAAAGTTCGGTTAGTAAAATTGTAGAGCAATTCGGAATTGGAATAGCAGAAATAATGTCAGTGAAAAGAAACCTAATATTCCACCCATTGGCTCGTAGATATTACTGCCCTGATATGGCAGTATTCTAAATTATGAAAATTATGTATTAAAAGTACATCACTGTTTCTATAGTTTTTCCTTTGAAATTGTAGATTGTATTTATTTGTCCGTCCGTCTACGTTTCGTTCCTTTATTCTGAGACATTAATACTCGTGGTCCTCGTGATTCTCTAATGGGACAAATAGGAAAAATTATATAGTTCGATTCATTAGACTGAGCTGTCGGACCACGTGTTCACAGGGTTATTATAGCTGACATTTATTTGATAAATTATTACCGTTTCACGGAAAAATATTGACATAACGAGAGATATTATTTTTTATCGTGTTTTTGGGCTAACTTCCTTTTTATTAGTTATATAGTACAATACAGATACATTGCGATTTAATTGGTTACTCAACCGTCCACTATAACCGCCGAATTTGGCTTACTTTTGAAATTCTTCAGCCAATCCGATATGTGTCGGGACACAAAAAGTGCATGTTCCAAATGAAAGTGCATTGCAAAGACCGGTCCGTCGGCCGCCCCCGGCCTGACACGTGGCTGAGTCACCGAGGCGCCGCGAGTGATGCAACCCAGCGCAGCGCAGAGGTCGACGGCGCATGCAGATGGCTAGGTGTAGGAGGTATGACGAAGCCATCTGCAGGTAAGTTGATGGAAACACTAACATTATCTATATATTTAAGTATTTACCTACTTCAACTGCTAAGTGCAATAATAATAGTAGGGAGCTCTACCACAGATATGAACTCTTAGAGAGATTTATTTTTTTAGATGGACCGACATTTAGTTTATATCCCAATACGATGGTTAAAGAACGATAGGAAAGATTTGAGTTATGAAGTTATGTCATGTTAGCTCAATTGGTTAGAGCATACCCCGGCTCAAGGGGTGGATGGACACGGGTTCGAATCCCGCACATGACTAAAATTTTTCCTATCGTATATTTGTGATTTTGTAATGTAATCAGCATAGCAGGCGTTATTGCAAACTTAACAATATTAAAATGGTTTCAATTACTTCGAAAATATTTGTGGCGTAGAAATTAATACACATTATTACAAATGGGCCTTTAATAAATTTAAACCATACTAGAAATATCTAAGAATTCTTGCATATCACATAATACCTGAGGAATTGTCACACAATTCAGGGTTAGTGACTAAACGTCGTCAATAAAACACTGCGAAATATGCATAAACAAAAATATGCATAAATGCAGATGAAGTCATTACAATGGAAGTGCATGAAAGAGGCATTGTTCGACCGGGAGGGGCCCGCGCCGGCAGTTCTCTCTCAAACATAGTACACAATACTCCGCATAGTTTTCCCATGACGACAATTCTTATTACTTCGTGAAATATTCAGAGCGAGAACAAAACCAATTTCTCCGGCTACTTTACTACTATGAATAACTTCAGAACAAACAAGAAATAACATAAATATCTAACTTCAGACACAAATCATCAACTTGCAAACCATTTGTTTTATTTGCTTATGCTAACGTTCGCATTTCTGTATTAACTCTAAATGGGGTGTAACCACTTGTCTTTAGAAATAGTATCGCTAAATGAAATGGGTCATTAGGACTTGTAAAATAAATAAGCTTACATGCATCTGCGCGTAGTTGGTCTGTTAAACCTTGGATTATTTCGAGAAAGCAGATAAGCAGGTTTACTCCAATGATGTAAATATTATTAATGATACAATCACGACAACGAGACACGATGTGGTCTGGCATGACTAGAGATAGACCTAGGTTACAGCCGTATCTGACACACATATAATAGTTGGAGTTATTTGAGCCGACGACAGTGATATCGAGTTACTGTCGGCTCGGCACTGCAGTGCACGCTACGAATGCAGTATACACAGTTATGTGTAACACGGTTACAGTATTGAGTATCATACTTGTGAGAACGACAGTAAACTACATGTGTATTATGGTTGTGAGATTGCATTATATGTAATCTCTAAGATACTTTGTGACAAATGCGCGAAAGACATGCAATTCTCACTCTTAATATGTAACTAACTACACTTTGCAAGGAATATTATAACTTTAAACGTTTAAATTAATTAAAAAATACAAACTCCTGACATACAGCTGGAGATCTTAGAAATGCTGAACAATTAACAATGAACAATTTACACAATTAAAGATAAAAAAGCTTTATTACATTTACATAGCTAAACAGTCTTAAACAACCCACCTGTTTTTTGGGAATGTACTAATACACATAGCATTCGGCTCCGTAAGCACATGGTGCAGTATTATTTTATAAAGAGTAGGTACATAAACCTAACAAATTACCTTTTTATCTCTAAGCGGGTAGGCAGTGGTGTCTAAGCATCCACACACTTACAAAATACATATTTTGGAGCAGTTAAACACATTGATGTGAAAATGAAAAAGATATAACCTAGTTAAACGAGAAAAAGAAGGATACAAAAATAACGATGGTTAAAGAACGATAGGAAAGATTTGAGTTATGACGTCATGTTAGCTCAATTGGTTAGAGCATACCCCGGCTCAAGGGGATGGATGGACGCGGGTTCGAATCCCGCACATTTTTTCCTATCGACTTAATTTTTTCCTATCGTATATTTGTGATTTTGTAATGTTATCCGCATAGCAGGCGTTATTGCAAACCTAACAATATTAAAAAAAGATACAAAAAGAAGTTAATGTACATGCAGAAAGACAACAACGAGAGCAAAAATGGTATCCCCAAACGATGTTACAAGGCACAGATATGTACTCTAATATCTATCAAATGGAGCGATTGCGACAGACGGACAGACGCCACTCGAAATGCAGACGTATCACCTGCGCTGCGCGTGAGTCACCGCACCGCAGCGTTGTCACTGGGTACTCGTTAGCGCGATGTGCGCTGCAAGATGCAAGCTTTTGTTGTTCACTGTTAGCTTTCAGTCATAAATCGTTACGTCCGTACGTTTCTTTGTTTCTGTAGTATTGTGTACATCTAGTTGAAGTGCAAATAAAATGTAATGGCATACGCTCACAGTTTAAAGTCAGTCATTATGGATATATTGCAAACCTGAGTAATAAAATAAGCTGGAAAATTAGTATTTTGTTTGTGTAATTATGACTTTTGATAGTAGAATATCGTTCCCCCGTGGGGTGCCGGACTAAAGTGCACATGCAGAAAATCTTCTACTCAAAATACCGTCACATAGTATATCTTTCTATGATAATTCATTCTTAGTGCAGACTGTTCGACTTTGGAACAGTCTGCCAGTATCGATTCGAAAATCTCAGTCACGATACTTACTTATCATCTACCTCAAGAACGGGACAGAAAGGGCCATATCAAATACGAAAACATACACCACACCCTCCCAAACAGATATAACGGAAACACGTGGGAAAAGTTTCCCTAATATCTAAGCTTGAATCTAAGATAATCTAAGATTTGTTATAGTAAATATAACTGCAATTAAATAAATAAATGAGACTTGATCCATTTAGACACATTCTCTGTTCTATATATGTAATATAATTATTTTTACAACTATGAGTATAGTTGTAAAAATAATTCCGTATAGTTCTAAAGGTGTGTATGATTACTAGGACAGTTGAAATTAGATTTTTTGGGTCTTTCATTATGTATATAGGCATACAAAAATATAAAACAAAAGATGAACGCAAATAAAAATAATAGACGACGTACCGTACGCACCTTGTAACGAATAATCAGTAATAAGTTTTAGATGTGACAACAGAACAAAGTGGCATTTCAACTTTTATACTTTTTACAACAAATCTCCAATTTTCTGCGAGTTTTTGAGAACCAAAACTACTTTTTTCGTGCCGGAGATGTGAATAAGTTATTCATATTTTTTACTATTTTCCGGCAAAATGGGAACCCTATATTTACGATTCCCACCACCGACAAATAAATATATTTTCATTTTCGGTGGAATTATGTTATTGTTTGTAAATGTCATTGCTAGGACACAAAACTTAAAAATTTTAAAGTTCAAGAAGTAATATTTACCTTTAGAACTATAGACGGAATTATTTTTACAACCAATAGTAATAATGAATAGATGCAGGCGTTACTTTGCGAAAATCCTTATTTCCATGTCGTCATACACTCTATACTTATACTACATAATATTACTATGACTATAATATAATAACAAATATATAAAAAACACATAGTAATTAAACAACTTTAAACGGTTTAAATCGCGTATATACCCCGTGACCACGATCACTGCAAAGTGTTTGAAACGTCGGGACAAAAATAATGATAAATATACGCGATTTAAACCGTTTAAAGTTGTTTAATTACTATGTGTAATAATCGCGAAAACCTAAGACAACATTATATAAAAAACATTTTAAAGAAAACAGGAAATTAATATTTTAGAAAAATACTTAACTTATTACTACTTGAACTTTAAAAAATATATGTAATGACAATTCCGCCTAATTTTCAAATTAAGTCGATGTCACAAACGCCACGCAGCCAAACCGGAAGAATTTTCGACACTCGCTTCTACACGAATCATTAACAGGCGGTCTTGACAATCAAATTCTATTCTTGATCGTGTGCTCGAAGAGTCATGAAATGATTTCTTGAAATATTTTAAAAATATTTGTTATTATATTATAGTCATAGAAATATTATGTAGTATAAGTATAGAGTGTATGACGACATGGAACAAGTCGATAATAATATCGATACGTAGGTACTTATCCGCAATGATCGATATAAAAACGTCGTGTAAACGGCCCGAGCGTGGCGTGGCTGGCGTTGTCAGTCGGCTGCTATCTATTACCATTCAAAGAAACATCGATTACGTCGCACTTTCCACTAATTAGAAACGTGCACTTGTCATCCACTCACTATTTATGATCTCTGCAATTGTCGCGCGTTCATCTCTATAACTAGGTATCTACTAACCGTATAAGTAATGCCATTAAAAACAAAACTTGTAAAAAAAACAAGACTCGCAACTCAGTACTTCTACCGTAAAAAGTTTTGTGGTCTATGTAATACCAAGTCGGTTAATTTATTCAGTCCCTACTTAAGGGACCTTTTGTATTAAGTTATTACGTAATTAGCTAATGTAACAACACCGGACACTTAAATTATTTGATGAGCTACATAACTAGGTTATACAGTAAAATCATTACAAACAATCAAAATAAAATTTTATATTGATATGTATATGTGGATTGACCATGATTTAAATGCTTTCGAGCTCAAAATCGCGGTCATGTTTTATTCTATCAGTGATGTAATAAGTGCAGGTACAAGTACGGCATGTACATTGAGGGGTTTTTTTGATGGGATAGGATGGCAAACGAGCAGGCGGCTCACCTGGTGGTAAGTGATCACCGTCGCCCACGAACATCCGCAATACCAGAGGTCTCGAGCATGCGTTTCCGGCCTTTGAGGAGGGATATAATAGATATTTTTTTGCGAATGTTAAACTGAAATTATGCTAATATACTCAATAATAAAATAAAAAAATATAACAAAATCGCATAATCTAGTGTAAAGTAAAACTCAGTCATATATAAAAAAACGCATCGACTTGATGACCTTCCTTCTTTTTGGGGAGTCGGTAAAAAACAGAAAGCAATTTTGGACATAACTGTTATTTCAAACGAAACGCAGTGCCTTTATAGAATTTACATGTTTTATCTCGACAAACAATACCTTAGACTAAAGGGAACTAGATACTTGCTTGTACCGATAACCGATCTCATAAAAAAATAACAATGGGAAAAGCTTGAACTCCAAACAGAGAAGACAACAAAGTCTGACAAAGATCATCAGCACATTGAAATCTCGACAAGTTCAAACTTGAAGCTATCGTGCAAGTGTTTGTAGCAGTGCGGCTTGAGGGTGGCCGCATGGCGCGGCTGTGGTGCGCGGCGGTCGACACTACCGGAGTTAAAATTAACTTGTGCCGGGCGTTATTACGATGACCCCTTTATTCTTACAAACGGCACGCTTCTATACACACTATGAGTCATTACTCACATTTATAAACACAACACTAGCTCCCTCTCGGCCGGTGCCGGTGCCGGTGCCGGTGGTCTATACCACACCACACACATCCACTCGGGATAGTATTGGGTAATCGCTATATTTACATTCTACTAAGGTCAAGATCGCAGTCGATTTCATGGAATTTGCTAAAATCAATATTCAAAACAATTGAATATAAATTATGTTGTAGGAGCATTAACTATACAAATATTGCTCAAACTGAAAATAATATTTTTAAAGCAGTCCTATTAGGTAACAGTCAGTACTGACATATCGGCGACTTATGAATTACCAAAAAGTACAAGTACAATAATTTTTAATATTTTATTTGTGCTTTACGTTCGTACGTACTTATTTTTTCTCTTTCGTTATAGTTATTGTGTATATAAGTATATATTATATCGTATATTAATTTGATATTTATGGAGTTTATTTATATTGTAATACAGCAATTAATATTTACATTATATACTTGTTTATGTTATAAGGGACTTGCACCACCCTCCCTGCTCAATAAATTTATTATCTTTCCATCCAAATGTTGCATCGATTTTAACGATAAGACCGCCCTTTGTGCCTATCTATTGTTATCGTTTCTTTGTAAATTTCTGTTTTTGGTATTGTCTATTGGTATCTGCAACATTAAAATATTATATTTAAGGCGACTATAACAGGCAAATACTCATCAGATTTGACTTTAAAAGCGATTCAAGATCTAATTTTGCAGAAAGTAATTAAAAAGGCATGCGACATCCTTGACTATATATTATTTTCAACGTTTATTAATACTTTGTCTGTAGCGCAAAAACTTCCTTAGTTAAAGATTTGTTTGTGATATGAAATTTTATCCTAAACGACATGACGATTTTCTTTAAAACCATGTCATTGATTAAACATAATATCTTTTTTCTGCACTTAAATGCGATTTTGAAATCGAAATACGGCGTCCTTGAGGAAAGTGTTATTTTCTAATATATTTTTTTCATTTGGGACGAGCTTAACTGACATATTACTGTATGCGCTGATAGGTATAAGCTTTATTTCAAAGTTAATTGTTTATTTGTATTGACCAGCAACAAGCTGCTTATTTGGGTCCTCAAAGAGCCTTAAGTGACCAAAGCCATGGTCTAGACTCTAGGCCATGACGCGGCGAAGTCTCTAGGCCCTAGAGCTTCACCGCATTGTTTTTAAAATAATTTTGTGATCACCCGCCTGGCTAGCTGAATCTGTCCTCAAAAACCTAAAGGTGTGTCCGGCATCTGTTCTTATGGTCCTGGATCTATTCATGGTTAAGCCTGTTTACCATGTTCCGCCACATAATTACTTACCATCAGGTGACATTGTGACCAAAGGCAAGCCTATTGATAATAAAAAAGCTCTCATATGTATGTGCTATTCCTGTTGTTAGAATGTCATGATCAGCAGTTATCGTCCCTTTTAGCTATAAGTTCCATTTTACATGAAGGGGAAATATATTTATAATTGAACGAGAGTTGTAATGATCGTCGTCTGCCGGGTTTATTTCAGTTTCATGTTCCAAGTGGATTGTTTTTAATATAGTCAGCGAGAAGAAAGCAGACAAATAAATCAATAAATCGGAATATTCAGAGCGCAATAATCAGTGATGTAAGTAGGCTCCGTGCCGTGTCGTGGTCCATTGGTCGTGAATTCCGATGCAAATCGAACAAATCAATCATGGGTATCTTTACAACTGTGAGCAAGAAACACCAGCCAAACCCGGAAGTTTATGTACAGATCTGGGATCAATTAAGCTCAAGATTGGGTCTTAAGGACTGTACATACATAGGTACCACTTAAAGTTATTGAGCAAGCTGAATTTATAACGACAGAATCAAGTCAATATGACTAACGACGATGAAGAATCTTTCACATCTCAAATGTATAGGGTAATTAATACGTAGGTACTTATTAAATATTTATTAATGAACGAGCATTGAAAGATAAAGTCATAACATGGTATTGTATTAATCGGAACAGTCAAGTTGCGCAAGCCGCCATAATACTTAATGTTGTTATACAAACTTTCCAACAGATTGTCACCAGTTTTACATACCTATTGTTAATTTAATTGGTTCAGTCATGAATATTGATATTTATATATAAATTTAAAAAAACACATAGCTTTTATTAAAATTACCATATAAACATCAGTTGATCCAAACTTACTCAAATAAGCTTTGTTTTTACGAAAAAAAAAGCATAATTTTTTCTTCATAACAATCATGTTAATTGCTTTATAGATAAAGTACTGCAATCTTGGTATGAAGTCTTTGTTTTTCAGTCTATTCCATCACCAATTTGAGTAACCGTTTCAATAACATATAATTCTCTTCAACTGCGCGCATTCCCCAGTCGAGTTTGGAACATTACTATACTATTAATATATAATAAGTCAGCACCCACATTCATCGTGAACTTTATAGCAACCACCCACACCACGTGCCTCATTAACACTCCCAAACATCACATACATTTAGAACCAACAAAACCACCGTTGAAGTTCTGAAACGGCCGATGTAGAAAACCATACCAAATTTTCAGAGAGCACACAACGCAACCCATATTCAGACTTATCGTGAAGATACTATGGTTCAAAACGTTAGATCTAGCTAGCAGTGCAGTGCACCCTGCACCCCTTACATAAACATCCGGCAGTTAAACGTCTTCATTCCACAAAGTGCGTTTTCTTGTTAGAAAATTGTCGTTTTAGGGCGCCGAATGCATTTGCGGAAGTGTTCTCGTGCGAACGTGACGAATTAAGTGACTCTTTTGGACCCATAATTAGTATTATAATAAGTTGAGAACAATGTACGCTTACAAGAGATGAGAACGATAACGTGACCTACTTAAAATACATAATTTATGACGGCATTTCTTTAACATAATTATGAAGAAAATGTGAACCAACATGTAAACGGATACCGAGTTTTTTTCTTTAATTAATGAATAAAGCTCACCGCTTGTTTTATAAAAATACCAAAATTGTCCCCCAACGTCCAAGTACTGGTAAAAATAATAAAAGAAAATTACATACAAATTGCTTTTAACTGTACAGTACGGCAACCGGCGCGCGGCGGCGCAACCGCCCCAGTAGAACAAGAGCCAACGGTGCCTGAAATTGTCAAAGATACCCACTACACTGGCTAAACCTCCATGGTCTTCTATCTGTTCGCTCATGCGAAACGATTTCTACACATTCCGCCGATAACGCTTCAAAACTCGATTATTCATTCAACAATGGCTAACAATGTTTTGAAATGCGATATCATATCATCACTTAAGTTTGCATTTTCTTTTTACATCGTATCGATATATTTTTAATTTGATATAGTTATTCACAGAGAACAGAAAATTCGCGATCGCGACATTCACATTCGTATTATAAATTGGAATAGCGGGAAATGCCGGGCGGACCGCGCGCAATCCGCGTGCAGCGGTGACTGATCGTCGCGGGCTGCGCGTGCGCAACCTGCGTGCTATCCAAGCTGCTGCGGCGCTCGTAGCGGCGGCGTAGGCGTCGTCGTGGAGGGATGCTCCTCTTTATGTTTACCAAAGATTCGGAGTTCATTTACCAGCCGTCTGAGTGCATCTGGACAGTGTTAAATCGGAATAGTAGAGTCATTATAGTTACGGAAGCGTGCTCTTACAAACAAGCATCCTATCATTTGTGCTCGGGTAAAACTGAAAGTAATTCACGGTGCTCGCGGCGGAATGACGATTTAACATTTAATTAATGCTGATTACGAATGCGATGTCATATCACGTAAGAAAGCGCTTCCAGTGCGATGGTTCAACGGCGTCGTTTACGTGCACGACACGATCGTCATTTGTCAAACGGTCACTATAAATCAAGTGATTTGCTTGATTGTGCAGACTTGTACCAACACGTAGACATTTTGTGGTGTATTAACCTAAATTTCAGTGAGTTAGTATCGAATGTCGCTCTCGTACGGCAGTTGGCCAATGTGTGCTTTAATTACAAATGTGAAACTAGAGATCACAGTTGCAATAGACGTAACATGAGGAACATATTGGTACACATGTGCGTGACACAGAGCGCAGCTGTGCAGGAGGTACTACTCCAATCGTAGAAGCTACGTTGCCAATGGGTTAACTTTTTGAATGATAGCTGTAAACCTAAAAACTGGCATCCATTAATGATGATATGAAAATTGTTACACATATGTATATTGTTCGTTAAAATACAATAAATTTTAACGAAATAGTAAACGCAATCTAATAACAGTAAATGATTCTTTTGATTACTTTAATTCAGTTAACAAGTGAACTCCTCCCCGAAACAACAGCATAGAAAGCTGTATAATAAGTAATAAACTCCGCAGAACAATATTTTATCTTGTCTCAAGTGCAGAAAGTTAAATCCGATCCCAAGTAACCGAGATAGCCCGGAGGCAGGGACGATTACAACGGAAAGCCAGGATTAAACCGGGTGACACGGAGATGTTTAAAGGAACAATATTTTTTTCTAACGTCGCGATTCTGCTAAGTTATATATAGCTTCACAGTTAATTAATAACTTGTGTTATACTATCAGTATAACACAAGAACGTAGGTCGATATGTCACCATAATATAAACATTGAGTTAGATCATAATGTGTGTGGTAAAATATACCTACTCGTACCTACTACTGTGGCAAATGAATATACTTTTTTAAATACTTGTATGGGATTGTGGTGGAATACGCACGATGTCCACGTGATGTTAAGCGGTAACCTCTGGCTATTCAAATACATTTCGTCAAAGTGACGAACTGCAGTAGTATATTATTGGGAATTCTGTCCCACCTTGTCGCTCGGCGAACAAGTTCGCCTTCACGACGGTGTGTCAGAAATTCCCAATAATATACGTTCGATTTCATTGAAAAAATGTAACTGAAACAGGATTCGCTGATAGACAGGGTGGGACAGAAATGCCCATTATTATACGTTCGATTTCATTCGCGACGAAGCTTCAGAATGTGTAAATTTACACGATCAGCTAGATTAAATTAATCTGTAAGTGTGGAAAAATTACTAGGTTTGTCTATTTAAATGTTTAAATAGACAAACCTAGTAATTTTTCCAAATATTTAAACTTTTACTTAAACATGCAAATTTAAGTAAAAGTTTAAATGTAAGTGCCTGCCTGTAAGTATAGTCAAGAACCTTGTATGATATATAAAATGTATATATGTATGGATGTATATATAAATTCAATATAAAAACGATTAACGATTAGATACATTTATTATATTATGTACATATTTTTACTTATCAAAAAATCGCGGTGGATTTGGAAATAACAAGTCCGATGATAATACAAACTTCTGCAGTGCTCGCCACTGCGGAGACTCAGCGTTCGTCTGGACTTTGATGCGGACGAGCGCCTTCTTCCACAGCTCCAGGGAGTCGGCGGCACGCGCGTCCTCCGTCTTATAAACTTTACAGTCGACGTAGTAGTCGCCGTCTGTAGTCGTCGTACGCCGCTCGCACCTGTTGCCCACCCGATTGACGAAAAATGAAGGCAGCTGCTGGTTTCCATCTTCATTGTGCGTTGAGGCGGGATCGCGGTTTTGATTGACTCCGAATATATCGGAGACAGTATGAGGTTTTTTACTGAAACAAGCAAGAAAACCTTTGTTAATTAATGTTCTTTATATTATCCACCTGTTCATCGTTAGCATACAATATATATCAATAGAAAATTATGTTGAATGGTAGACCTATTATGTGCGCACTGTACAACTCGCTGTTTGATCATCTGTACTTTGGTTGATACAATCCCTAATCTCCAAGCCTTTGCATATCGAAAGTGAATCGGCTCGTTCATATCAAACGTGCTCTGTCTTGGATAGGGCCTAAACCCTATCTGTATCAGCCTTTTTAGCATCCCACTGCTGGGATATAGGCCTACCCTCAAAGGGCGATTAGGCCAAGTGCAGGTTGGTGGATTCACATGTGCTATTAAATTTCTTCTCAGGACACATGCAGGTTTCCTCACGATGTTTTCCTTCACCGAAAAGCTAGTGGTATGATCCGTACATAAGTTCCAAAGAACCTATTGGTACAGGCCGGAGTCCGGGTCTTCCCTATGTTTAAGTAACGTTATTTTAGCTATCATAAGATAAGGTAATAAAAATAGTACAAATTTATAAGTCAAATTTACCTTGGTGTAGTTGAATCCGTTGTTGATGAACGCGGCTTACGCTTCTTACTGTTGTCTGCAGCGGGTTTGCGAGTGGGTTTGGTGTTCCCTGCTGGCTCCACGCTCGAGCATGATTGATAGTATTCGCACTCAGATTCAGACCTGAAATAAAGAATTAAGATGTAATTATTTACGCAATTGATAAAGTTACTTAACATAAACGGGAGGTCCGTAGCTACTACGTAAGCCGGTTGTGGCGAGGAGCCGTTCTAATTCCTTGCCATCAGATATGTTGAAGCGTATAAAGCAGTCATATTATGGTAAAAATAAATAATGTCAAAATAAACACTTTCACACTCATAGCTCATAGCCTGTTGCCTGAAAGAAATCGTTGCAAGTGATAAGGTCGCCCAATGAAATGAAATGTTACTACTTATATTTATATTACCATATTGTTTGATGTGCTATAAAGTTATATTGTATTGTAGCTCTCCACTAAGATTTTCGTGTGTTAGGGCTGTAGCATACAAATTCACGATTTGAAAGGTGAGCCTGGTCCACCCACCCACCAACCCAAGCCCTCTTACTCAGAACCTTAACTATTAAGGTTGGGTGAGCATCAAAAACAAAGTTAATCTGGTTTGTGACTTTGAAGTAAAAAAAAAAAAAAAAAAAAAAAAAAAAAAAAAAAAAAAAAAAAAAAAAAAAAAAAAAAAAAAAAAAAACTAAGCAGGCTACGGTAATACGTCTGAAGGTACTTACATTTTCCAGTGAACTTGATAAGTAACTGATTGATGGATTGGTGGTGCAGCCTTCGGTGGGTGACAGCGGATCGTTCTTGAATGTTTGCTTGACGGGTCAGCTGGCAGCAGCGCAGGACTGTCGTTGAAGACTGATGGTCCCAATGGCAGCAGAGATAGCGCAGGAGGCTTCTTGCAGATTACTGGATCACTTGCAGGCTTCGATTCGTTGACGAATACGTATTGAAGAAAATGAGCCGCTTATAAGGTGAAAACTCGCGATAATTCACTATATTAAAAATCATCGCTAATGTTTAGGTGATATTGTAAAAACCAACTCTTTTTTTTTGCCGTATTAAACTTAAACAAAATAATGACTAAGTAATTATTTCAACTGTCGATGCAGCGAAATAGTTAGGGTTGATATATTTATATTATTGCGTAAACTAAAGCAAAACAAATACCAAAGACAATGTGTATGTGAGTGCGCGACATCCTTACCTGTAACTGCTGACCGACGCTCGCGGATATTTCGACATCACGTTTGGCAAGGCAAGTATCAAGTGTCGGTTCGGTATAATTTATTGCTTATTTTGAAAGACAGCTGTCTGCACAGTTTTAAAAGTAATTTAAAGCTGTGCAGGCAGCTGTAAATAAAATAAATAATAAATTCAATTAATTAATAAAGTTCAAGAGCGACGCATAAATCAGCAGGTAATATTTAGCATTTTTTTTTTTTTTTTTTTTTTTTGTTACACATTTTTTTATTTGTATATATAAGCTATGTTATATAATTATTTTTTTTTTTAGATACAACCACTTAGACTACTTGATCACAAGATTAATTCTGTAACGTTCACGGCTGTGGTTTGAACCTTGAATTGGATCGTGCATCTATTAATTATCAGGTAATATATATTTTTAACACCATTGTAATAGATTAAATCATTTTAAATTTTTTTTATTTTTTTTTTATTTTTTTACCATTATATAGAAACTATAATTTTTTTGTTTTTAGGACAAAAATTTCACTACGATTGGGTGATGTGATTTGGTGACCAAAAAATCGGGATAATCCTAAATTGGAACTTGGATAAATTATCAGGTACCTATATTGTAATTTTTTTATTTAAAGTTATTGTTTATAGTAAATCTTTTTTTAATTTTCGCTACAATTACATACGCATGCTAATTATTATTATTTTTTTACAATTTTAGGAAGAACATCACGGAGGATCTTCGATTACTTTGACCGAAAGTGTTAACCTACGGAAGACCGTAAAGCAGTCCTGGTTTGGTGATAAGAAATCCTAGTGCATTACTTAATTGTTTATGCTTAATTGTTTAAACTAATATTTCTGAAACAAGAAAAGGCACTCATAAAAATAGTAAGTATTAATAATCTATTTAAGGTTAAATTCAGTATAAAAGTAGTCGTAGGTCTTAGTTAAAGTAAAAATGCCGCATTGTTCAGTTTGTAAAGTAGATATAGATAATCGTCGGTGGTCCGGTCATTTACGTAGTAATGTTCATAAAAATAATAGCAAAACTCTGATGTATGACAATGTTGAAATAATTGATTCTTCTTTCAAAAGAAGAATTACAAGTTACCGGATCACTGCAACTAATGAACAAATAAATAATTTCCCTGAAATATTTCTTAATAACATCAGTAAACATGTAAAAAACCTTATAGATAGGTCGCTACAAAAGCATACAGGTGTTAAGATTAATTTAGAACTATTTTCTTATTTTCTTTTGTATAAAAATGATGAACAGGAATTGAAATCATTTTCTACAAAAAACTTTATCATACATGTACATTATGACTTTGATTTAATTTATAAACCAGCAATCGAGACCCTTTTAAAGAAAATCGAAGAGTTTCAGGAGAGAGATAGTGGCTGGACGTTTCTGTGCAATTCATATTTAGAAATAAATATTAGTAAGTATCAGCCTCTCAGCGGATCAAAATTTATTTCTTTACCAAAATATATAAGGAATAAAAAGGCATGTTTGAATATTCAAAACAGAGATAAGTATTGCTTTTTATGGAGTGTTGTAGCAGCTTTGTATCCTACAAATAGTCATCCTGAAAGAATTTCGTCATATCCACATTTTCGAGACGTTTTAAATATTAATGATTTGTCTTTTCCAATTACATTTTCTGATATAGCAGTGTTTGAAAAAAATAATCCTTTTTTAAATATTTTTGTTTATGGATTAAAAAATGACAAGATAGTAACTGGGCCTTTGTATAAAACATCAAATAATAAATCTAGAAGCATCCATCTACTATATTTAGAAAATAATACTGATTCTCATTACTGTTTAATTACCA